>OY855909.1:9263107-9863107 GCA_963693305.1 Meandrina meandrites
GTCAAGTTCTGGAGAATAACTAGAATTTAAGCGTTTTTGCGGCATTGAGTGGATTTTCCGGGCGAAAGGACGTATATTCATCACACATTTTAAGTATTGGTCGAGCAGAAAATGAAGTTTTTGCCACCAAGAGGAAGTTGGATGTTGCATTAAATAACGAGCTTCGTGGCTTTAACTCTGAATATAAAATGTCGGACGCTAAAGTTTCGCCTGTTGTAGGACAAGAAGTTTGGGCCGCTGTCTCAGTGGTGTTTTGTGTTGCGGTTATTTTGGTATTTTTCTTTATTTTATGCTGCGCTTACCGGAGGCATCGAAGAGTTCGGGATTTAACAATGTTCACTTCTCCAGCGCTGAATGAATTGGGAAGCCATTCGACTCCTTGGCTTGTTTCAAACACAAAGGACGAACCAGCCAATAAATGGACTTCTGGAGTATGACTCTTTAATTCTCGTCGAATGCTCAAGGACATAGTCCTATAATCACTTGCGTGTCCTCGAATACCACAAAGGAACAACGAAAGAGTTGATTCATCGAGCAAAAGAAAAGAGACGCTTTAAATCCACGCCATTTTAAAAGCTGTTTATTTACATTTCATACTGTCAGCTCGCTGTTCGGCTAGTTGGATGTGTTAGTGCCAATGAAAAAAACTTTGGGTATAGTTTTGCCTTGATAATAACGCTACTCTTCTTATAAAAGAAAAATGTTCAAGAAACTACGTTTTGAGTACCGTATAAGGTCAAAGATTAAAGGAATATTGAAGCGGAAGCAGTTCTTTAATATTTAAACTCCACCGTGTTTTTTCTTCAATCAAAAGAAAAGTGTCCGAGTGCGTAGTGAGGAAATGGTTTGTCACAGACGGAGCTGCGAATTCAAAAATTAATCGCCTTCGACGAAAAGCCTACACAGTGCCTTCGCTCAGACTTTTTGGCTTCCCTTTATTTTTCTTCTATTTTTATGCAGATTTTTTTTTGTGTCAGATGGGTGCGCCAAACGTTTTTCTACAACTGAACAAGCACAGAACAGAAATAACTGTCATAGACTTTTTTAATCCACGACTTAAATCGCGTAGGCCATTTATTTCGAAACGTATTGTTGACTCAACTAAAAGTATACATTATACTTGGCTTTTACTGATAAAATATTTTAATTTGCGGATGTAAAAAGTGATTTTTTGCCTTCACTAAAGATTTTGATTAGCGATCTAATAAAAAAAGTTGACGGCCAAAATTGCTTAAACCCGGTGCTAAATAAAAGGTTTTTAGTTTATTAAAATAATTTTTACTTAAAGAAAAATAATTTCTTTCTGTTAACACAATTTCATTACAATTTGCATCAGTCTCTATTTATTAAAATTAAAATAGTTTTGGCATATAATTAAATTTGTGAACAATAAATGAAATTAGTAAAGTAAAAAAGAAAAGAGGCTTTTTGCAGCCATGTCTGCTGGAACACTAACTTTTTTTAAACTGAACTAAACCTTTTCTTAGTGAAAACGTCTGCAATCAGCAGTTTCGATCGTATCACACTAATTTATGTTGATTGAAATACTGACTTTAAATAAACATTTGATCTTTCTTTGATGCACAGAACCAAGCTGTTTGTTTTGTCAAGTATGTTGGACATATATGTCAAACACAGTACGAGTTCATGGCGATGGCTGCGGTGTTTTTGGCAAATTTTAAATTTCGTTTTTATAGTTAAATAGTTTTTTAAATAGTTTTCATCCTTCTTATTTAATTGTGTTTATTTTAATTCATTCATTCATTAGTTGATCCCAATGGTAAATTATTCTCTTCGCTTTTTAATTAAATTACATGTGTTGATTTTGTCAATTCGACGCTAGATTCTAGTCCTTCACTCTTGTTTCGGAGTTAAAGGCAGACTGGCAACAAGTTTATGTTGTCACTTGAGCCAGTCTGCCGATAAAATCACGCGGCAAACTGCCTAAAGGGATTTTTCAATAGCATATTTTTCTTGCTGCGGTAAGCATTTTCTCAGTATTTTTGTAGGTTTTTAGGGAGATTTCCTCAAAAGTTAATTAATCCCTGTTGATATTCTTTTCTTAAATTCAAGTGAAAAAATGAGCTTGATTTGTACGACGTCTTAGCAAGTGAAAATGGGATTAAAACTGAAAGATGTCAGTAGAACAACAACCTCTTGTAAAATGGTTCAAACGATCTCCCAGAAATTGTATTTTTTGTTCAAAAAAAAGCAAGCCCTAGCTGGGGTTTTTTTTTTAATAATTTTCGTTCTGAACTCTTCACCTTCCGGCCCACTTTCAAAGATTGTTTCTTATAGTTTGAATGTAATCCTGAACTTCAGACAACAATGATCAGCGCCTGGGGAGAGCGGAAGGTACATAAATCACACATCGTATCATTCTCGTCCCCATAGCCCTTTTCGCTTCTCTTAGCCGGCGGGGCCTTGGCACGAGAAACGAAAGGCTCTGGGGACAACACCGCGGCAGAACGTCTACGCATGCGTCAGTTTTACATCACTTACGGAACTTCCAGTCGTCTTTACGGAAGGTAAATGTTTAAGGTACTGGCGAACTTTTACCACTAAAAATAAGTTAGAAAGTTTTCATTTTGGCACTTACAACTTAAATTTAGGAACAAAACGTTGACAATAAACGCTAAAGACGAGAAGGTTCCATTTCCGGCAGCCGTTCGCGGCTCAAAAACGTCTGTGCTTAAGCTCTCTGTCTAATGAGTCAGCTTACCGGACGCGAGGTAAACTACACTTTTTTATCCACTTGCGTCGAGCATTCGGTACACCACCTTGTCCCTGGACGATACTCTTCCTTTCTCTCTCTTCCAACGGCATCCAAAACTGCGAAAAGTCTTGTCGGAATGGACGGCTTCCTCAAAATTCGTGAATGCGATGCACGGGGAACCGAGCATCTTTCGTTGTTTCTTCTTATTTCATCCCAGTGTGTACGGCAAACTGTGGAGCCGACTGGAAGTTGATAAGGTATAGATACGACCTCCACATTTCTTTTCGTCTTTCTTAACACAATTCTCGCTCCGCGCGAGGCATGTCAAGAACAACACGAAAACCACCTTAAACCACGAATAAAAAAGATGCTGTTGGGCGCGCGAGCAGCTTGCTTTAAACATCTTTTAAATCCTTGGGGCAAACATTGAACCACTTGGTGAAAAAGCTTGATATAAAAGAAAGGAATAAACTTTCCAAAGAATAAGTTTTTTTTCCCTTCCTTCATTTCATAACTCTTACTATTTTGTTTTTAAACTCCGCGCCCGGCAATGTTGCCTTTACGTAATTGGTTTAAATAGGGGACCGGAAATCAAAAGATGACCGGATGTCAAGTTGTCTACTCATGCGCAGTGCGTTTAGCCGCGGTGTTTCTGGGGACACAGGATTTCCAGTCCTGGATTCTAGGACTTCCGGTCTTCGTGTATGCAGTCGTGATTTTTTTAAAGATTGTGTGGGACAGTCGTGGTGTTTTTACTTCCACTCAAGATTTCTTTGTTTCAAACAGCCAATCAAAAAAAAATGGAATTAATTAAAAAATCCCATGTCTCCAGAGCCCTTCGTTTCTCGTGCCAAGGCCCCAGCCGGCTAAGAGAAGCGAAAAGAGCTATGGGGACGAGAATGACATCGTATACTTTCGTCAGAAAATGGTACCCCACCTTCCCAGAGAAGGAATATGACATCGGTTTTCTTAATTTTTCACTTGAATAATCCACCCAACCAATCAATCTCGTCTCCAGAGCCGGCTTTTCTGTTGGTCAGCACCAAGAGCGCAAACTCTGGCCAGACCCGATTCCGGAAGTCCGCGTTTCACGGACTTCCGGTCGTTCTGCGCAGTTTCAGAGTTTGCTCGCTAACACAAAAGCACTATGCGCATGCTCTAAAAAGAGTTCTTGGTGCTGGCCAAAAGGAAAGCGGGCTCTGGGGACGAGATTGCCAACCGATAAGAATGGTCTATTTTTTTTTTGTTATGGAACAACCTGTAATCGTAGTACATTTTCGCAAGGGCGTCTTGATTTACAGCTAGTTTCTCCCAAAGACAACTGAGAGAAATGTTTCGAGACCTGTGAGGAAAGTTAAAGAGTCAAGAAAAGAACTAGGCTGGTATTTTTTAAATCTATTTTTCGCACTTGACGCACTATTGTTATTTATTTTATTTTTCAAAAACATTTGCTGGAAGTGAAATGTCACCTAGAAACCATGCGTAAGTGAAGTCGGATTTCTAAACATCAGAATCCGCTGAGACGCGATTAAAATTCAATTTCAATTTTCAAATATCCCACCAGAAAAAATAAATAAATAAAAAGGCAAACACAATATTGCCAACAAATTTACCTTGTGCAAAACGCGCTGTAGAAAATATTTCCATTCCATCAAAGATTTAAAAAGAACACAACAAACGTAGATAGAAAACAACCGGCAAAAGTTCGTATAAAGCGAACTGTATACCACAAATAAGTTATTGAATACCTATTACTTTATCTTCAAAATGAGTTAATTTCCCTATTTTTGCTATTCTACCATCCATTTATTGGAGTTATACTCCGTCAAACTTCGCGCCAACGTAGCGAGTTTCATGGATGTATATATGCAGCAAGCCTCGTGTTTACGTTCCGCGTATATAAAGCTTCTAGACGCCTTTCAACTGCATTAAAAAGCTTCTACTCTTAAGAGAAACATGGTGGACCAAACACGTGACTGTAGTTTTGCGCCCGCATTCTTAGCAGAGCTAAGCTTTTCGACGACCACTCATGTCGCACCAAGCCACGTGATGGCGGTGCTTCTTTCTCGTATAATGGGCTCTTTGATGGCGAAATCGACCGAGTGAAGACTGGGCTCCATGGAGGAGTAGGTGCAGGCCTCGCGCCACAACATAAACTCCCAGGCGGGCACGACCGGCAGGGCGAGTGGACTGGACGCGATGCAGGAGGGCTGTGACTTTCGAGGACAGTTTTAGAGGAGCCTGGTAGAGAGCTGACCGGGCAGGCCAAAGGAGGGACTGGGAAATAGACGTGAGAAGCAGGGGAGTAAAGTCCTTCATGTGGGTAGTAAATGCCCGTATGATGATAAGGAAAGGACGATCGTGGGTGCTGGCGTTCTTGTTTTCGGTGTTTTGCTCGTCGGTTTTGAAACCAGACCTGAAGAAAATCAAATAAAACAATTTCTTAGTATTGAAAAGCATCAAAAGTATTAGCACTAGTATCAAAGTATCAAAGTAGCACCGCCATCATATGGCTTAACGCTGATATTAGGAACGTTTGAAAAATCTTAGTCATTTTTTTATGCAACAGTGACAGTATACAGTTGGACAAACTGAACCTCTAAACGCGTGGCCACTCGCTTAGCAACACGCGAAACGCGGATATCGCGCGTGAGACCTCGTTAGATAGCAGCTTTTGCGTGTAGGGCTAGAAAAACGACGAAAAGAAATTTTCAAAAGAAATTCGAATTTTTAATTTATTCGATAACGAAACGGGTGCAAACCCTTAACGTTTCTCTCACTTGTAGCTTGAAACTGAAAATAGCTCCAATTTACATTACAATAGCGATTGTTTCCGGCTGCAAAGAGTGGACAGTAAAATAAAACGGAATTGTTAAGAATTCGAAAGATGGATCGGTTGACAAGAGGTGAAAATAAACAAGGAGGCAGCAGTAGGTATTTTTAAGAATAGAAAAACAGCCAAGACCTTTAAATAAATCCACAACGGAAACAACGCATCAATAACATAACACGTGTAGTTACAATGGTATTTAATTAAAAAAAAAGTCAATGACGAAGATAGAAAGATGGTTATATAATAGGAACACAAATAATTAGAATAAAATTTTACTCATAAAACCGTGATTCAGTCTTTTTCAAAGACTTGAATAAATGTTGACAAGATTAGTTTGAAGAAAGCTTAAAAGAGTGAATCAGAGCGAGGTGCAATTGAACGTATAGCAGTTTAAATGAAAAGCAGCCTATTCAGTTTACTTCTGTTCTCAAATATTAATGTCAAACAGAATTTTATTAACACAGGGAATAGGGGATAAAGGAAACACGAAAATTACTGCAACCAACGGAATTCGATTCTCGTTGCGACGGACTTGGCCATCGATAACGGAGAGTTGAAATTATAATTTGTGATCCTTTATAATCTAAAGAGATGCACTTCGGCTCTTAATTTGTTGATCAGGGCGAACAAGGTGTCTACATAATAAAATTTCACTGCACTTGTTGAAGAATGTGCTGAAGTTGTGCTGTAAAAAGCAGCAAGACTAAAAGAAAAAGGATCGAAAAGAAAAAAAGTGTACCAATATTGAATGGTTGAACTAACTCCTCCAACCTTTAGGCAAAAATTACCATTTGCAAACGAAACAATGCTTAGAGCTATCTTGTTTAGCTTAATAGCGGGGCGAGTACTTTCCCTTGTAAATTTCTTTTATTCGCCGCGTGCAACTATATCCCTTTGGAACAACCCCTCCATTATTTTATCTTTTGTGCCAAGCCGTAAATTGTTTGTCATAACAAGTCAACTCGATCCTCCAGTGAATAATACATCCTCAGAAAACTCAACCCAGCTTATTAGCCGTCCACTTGACTAATGAAACAAATTCATTCTCCTGCCGAGCAGGTATTCAACAGGAAATAAGTGGCTTATTTACCTGAAATATTTATAACACGTGCCGCACGGTAAATTATATCGAAAGAGCTGTTATAACGTCTCTGTTCGGCGTTAGCTTCAAGCAAAACGTTTAATTTACTATTACAAAAAATTAGCTACAATTAGTATAATAATTCGAGAGAATCGTTAAGAAACGGGTACAAATCCACAAAGTAACAATTGCGAAATTTTACTTAAGAAGAAACTCGCCCTAAATAGCGAGGAGCATCTATGGGCGTTTGGACAGCGTCAAATTATTTACAATATTAGCGAATGCAATTCAAGCGACAGGATGGCAAAAAGGATTATTTAGGGCTAATTCTTACAATTTAATCTGCCGAAAGAATATTTAGTTTTGAATTAGCCTCGTTTATATAACGGTTCATGTTATTTTAATTCCAAAGATAAATACGAGATAACCAAATCCGTGCGAGTCATCAATGGTTACATTTTTTTCAATAACGATGGAAGCTAGGGTTTGCGGTAGCATGGACTGAAATGAGGCGTCGAGAATTTGGCAGATTTACACGTGGAAAAACCCCAAATACTGTATCACAAACCATATCCTCGCTAATGACAAAATATTTAACTAACTAACTAACAAGCGCAGTTTTCTACGGTGGAATAAAATCATGTGTTTTAAACACTGCTAAATATAAAAAACACGCAATTTTGAGGGGGACAATGATAAACGAAGATATTCTTCGCATTCAATAGAAGCAACATTCATCAATTTCAAAATGTTCCCTAGGAGTTTGTTGGAATTAAGATGCCCTCTTCTCCTCGCTGCACTTGGAATAAAATTAATTCTCCCCGCTTTGGTTTTTTACGAACAATTGCCTGACGGGGCTAGTTAGCGCGTTTTCGAAAGTCAATTTTGTCATCTTGTTTCGATTTTAACGAAGCTTGTTTTACTGATAAATTCTCGAAATGCGGGTTCGCGTGGGAAAGTTAACAAAAGAGTCGTTTCATTCAAGTCTCCTGAAGGCTGGTAAAATTGAAAAATTAAATTCTGATCCAGTCGAATCTCGGCTTCATTATAGCTTATTGCAAGTCTTAAAGCGAAACCACTGTTACACGAAAAGTCGAAAGATGTTTTGTTCTGTTTTATTTCGACGGGAACGCATGAATCTTGATAAATTGCTGCCAACTTTTTAATGTTTATTTAAACCGCTTAGCAGGTTGAGTTTTGTCAAGCTCTTCACACCTACAGAACAAGACGTGTTTTTCAAGTCCCTACTGTTTATTAATGACATCCAAAGTTGCCGTGGACAAGAGGCACTTACCTTATTTAATTTTATTTACCCAGGCACTCATACCTTTCGACCTCAACGAAAACCTCAAAACAACTAAATTGCGGTAATGATTTCGGCCTTGAATTCGGCAAGATGGAAGGCTTTGTGAGATGAAAGGCTGAGTTTTCAGGCTATTTTGCGCGCTAATTTAATTTCCACATTCGACGGGATCGCTGATGCCTTAATTTGTTAATGGCAAACTTAAGAAATTAAAAGTGTCATTTATGTCTAAATACGCTTTCACAAAACAAATGCCGCCCTTATTCATGTTGATACAAAAGGGACTTCTTGAATATTAAATGTGCTAAATTCTTCAACTCGAGTAAACAAAATCCTTGACAATTTGCCCCGTTCTGTAAGAAAACAATTGGGCTCTGGAGAGTGTCTCAGAAAATTATCTTGCGGATTCAAGCGACCGCTGAGGATTTTCGTCGAAAAAATTCTGCGAAATTTTCCCCTGATTCTTAATCTCTCGGGAGTTGAATGGATGCTTAAAATGTTTAAGATACATGTGGTAAGTTTACCTTTCGTAATAAGTTTCCACAGCTGCTAATTAAACTCTCTGTTCACACTCATAACACACGTGTGCGCAGAGCAGGTGGAAGAAGTATTACGCATGCGTGGAACTTGGCCGAGTCAGAAGCTATTTCGAGTCACCAGATTAACTCTTTTACATTTCCCAATAAAATTTCTCTCAACACATCTATCGGAGCGTGATTTATGACATGTACGCTTTTGGAACAAGAATACTTCCAGTGCTAGTCTTTCAAGCGCGCCCAGTCCAAGATGTTTTGTGTCCTTTTAATTGAAACTAATAACAAAAACAAAGATTGCTATTGATTCTATTAGCTCAAGCCGCGAGCAAGCAAGCCAGCGAGTGAGGCGCATAGGGGAGTACGCGCTTTAGTTGACTGTCATACCTGGACGCGAGCTTCGTTCAAGTTGATTCCTTTCGCAAGCTGTTCTCTGGTGAAGACATCAGGGTACTGTGACCGACAGAATGCTTCTTCTAAAGCGTCGAGTTGCGCTTGTGTAAACGTAGTTCTGTGCCTTCTTTTGCTAATAGCCAGATCGTCTGCCGTTGCTCCCGTGTCTTCCTCCCGTCTTCTTTTTACGGGGCAACCTTTGTAGAGAACGGGAGTTATTGAGTTGCTCTCCGAAAAAAACCCCGTAGAAGTCCTTTTTATTATGAAGACAACCAAGCAATTCCGAGCGCAAAGTCACGGCTGTGAAAACGTCCCGCACGATTTCTAACAGTTTGATATTCTAAATAAATGTGAATTTTATTTGTTTTAAAAGAGCGTTCTTGGCGTGCATCAATTTGCGTGCGCTCCACAGCGCTGGGCTGTTCCAAAATAAAATTAAAATTAGCTTTGCGCCACAAGCAAGCAAGTACAAAGAGAGTAGATCATATTTCTCTCGTCGTTGAGTTGCAACAAGTTGTTATTGTCTGTATTACTTCAAACTTTTCAACAAAACATCAGGGCTGGTGCGATCGAAATAACGGGGCTTACCTTTTAATAAGGGGTCTTTGCAATCCATCTCATCCATGCCCTGCGTCGAGTTCCTCGATTTCAATGCTTGATCGCCAAAGTCGTCGGCTTTTTCCCGTTGGAATTCCTGAGTTGTATCAAATTGCGAGAAATTTCCCGACATGACGTTTAAGTCATCCGCGTTCGACAAACCTTTCTTGGCCAATGTTAGTTCCAAGTGTAAGGGAAACTGTCGAAAAATAATTGCTTTGTAAAAACTATTTGCATTGCGATGAGCTTCTCCGCCAATCAGAACGCAGCTTTTAATTGTGTCGTTTTCTGGCTTGTCTCCTCTAGCTTGTGATTGGTCGAGAGCCAACGCCATGGTTGTAATTTAATTAGATTCAATTGATAATTACGGGCCCATTTTGCCCCGAGGTCCCGCTGTTTTGTTTGAATAACGTTTTGACAAAAGCTATTAAGCCGCTACCGTCTGAAAGAAATAACACCAAACTCGCACCATGGGTGATTCACCACGACCCCCAATTCCACTAATCAAATTACAGCCAAACAAAGACATGCTCGTATCACGGGTACGCGAATGTTTTCGCAAGCATGAGTGCTTGTTTCTGCCCTGAGCGACAGAGCAGAGAAGAAATTCAAACAAACAACACTCGATGTTTGTTCCGATACGATTTATGAGTTGATGCGATTTGAGCAAAGCTAATTGCCGTTTGTCGAAGTTTATACATCATCTGAGTGTTTTCATGCGATAAAGAGAAGTTAGCAGAGTTCTAATCTAGAAGATAAGCTTGCAAATTATCTGGGGGCGAAGATAGACCATTTCATTGAACAAAATTGACAATTTGCATCTGATTATCTTTCGTAAAAATTCAATTAACTTTTCCTCTTTTTCTTTGGCTGTTCAACATCGCAGCTCGATTTTTCGCCGCTAATGTAACGCTAAAACTAAAGAGAAGCGAAATGATTCTGTCATCTTTTTATAAAGGCACTCATCTGGAGTCCGAGAACCTGGGGATATCTAGAAGAAAACAAAGGGAGACATTATTCACCTAGTAAATGAAATTCACACAAGAAAAACCACTTTTAAATATTAATTAAAATTCACCCACCCGTTCACGTACTGTTTACCTGGCAGAATAAAGTCAAGTGCTTCTGTCAACACGTACTTGAGCAAAATAGTGGCAATTTTCATAAAATCCCCGTCCAATATACGTAAAGCGGCGTAACGAATTTATGGACGTCAACCGAACAGAGCGCGTGAACAGAGCACGGCTGGCCAAAGTGCGGGGCTCATGACTTAAGCATGCCACCGACGTTGTATTTATTTGCTTTTATTTAATATTGTCAATTGTCAAAAAACCTTTAAGTTAATTACAGTTAAAGGAAACAATTTTAATAACCAAGATATTTCCCGCACCAAAAAAAGGATGCAAAAATAGACATTTCTATATGTTTCACTACTTTCGTGCGCGGCGTAATTTGCAGATATCTTTGTTATTCGTAACCCCGCAACTAGGACGAGCCAGGAAAAAATGCCAATAAAACAACCAGTTATTGAAATAATTCTAGAATAAAGCAGAACTCTCTTTAAGTCACCTCGATCATTTTTCGTTTTTCTAAACGCTTTACGCCGGGTTTCAATTAATTCTAAAAGAAAAATAATAAAACGCAGCTAATTGCCTTTAAATAAGCAGTCAGGTTTGTTCTTCGTCTAATTACGGTTCTTAATGTTTAATGATTTGGAGCGAATTAATTTGAGTGCGGCCTGCCAAACTGATATGACTGTAAAATGAAAACAATTTATCCGCTAGGCAGACTTAAAAAAAAAACAGCTAAGCGTTTTAAAAATATCACGAGAAAAGAGAAAATTGGTATAACACTAAAAAATTAAACCCGTGTACTAAAACATTTTTAACGCTGTCACAATTATGGCATCTGGGTTCGGCAAATTGCCCACGAGAAATTTATTAATTCTGCGTTTAGTACTAATGATTTTCTAAACGAGATAAGAGAACACCTTAATCGATTGCATTTAGCTTCATTTTAGTCTCACTAAGCATTTTTTTTAACTTACACCATATTTTAAAATCTCGCTAAAAATTGAACGAAGTAATTTCGAGGCATTGAAGCACAATTAACTGGTGCTGTCAACGGTCAGTTTTTGGGCGAATTCTCAATCGTTTACGTAATTCTGAACAAATTCCAAATAACAAACTGCAAATAACCTATAAATGAAATTTATCTTTGCAAAATTCCCAAATAAATTTAATTAATTTTATTTCTGTAAAGGGCTTTCTTAAGCGATTTACTTATCTACCAGCTCGAGAAAATATTGACTTTAGCAACGAAATTGCTCATTAAAAGCTTGCATTGTTCAATAGTTTATTATGTGAATTGCTAAATTGCTTCCTACTGAGAACACACAGCAGTGAGTATGTTGGCTGTCTTGATGCTGTCAGCTCTGTTGAAAATTTATAAATAAGGAAAAGAAATTACATTTTCTCCGTCTAGGAAACGAAAATCGATAGTACTCTTGAGTTGCAGCAAAATTAAAATTAAATTACTTTTAGAACAAACTTATAACAGGAGCGAAAAAGGCGTTTCTTTGTTTTCACAAGAAGTGCCACACAAAGAACAGGGCTTTAGGCATTTTGCGAGCCTATTGAGTGTATTGAGTGTAAATAAAAATATTAGATTCTTGGCAAAAAAAAAAGATATGTCTTTTTCTTTGCCAACCGTGAAGAACAATGACAATAACATTCATGGTCACGTGCAGAGGCAAAATACACACAAGGTTTTCTTTTTTACTTCAGCGTTTTTACAGAATTTTTACATTTAAACTGACGACTACATTTATTCTAAATCTATTTTAACTGACTGCACAATGTTGGACTTTTGAAATTTCATACCTCTACGCACACCATTTCAACTTTTCATTCAAGAACTGGCTCATTGTGTCTCGTGTGTCTATAGAACACAATGGTTTCTCTTCCAAACCAATGACAAAATGCCATAGACAATGAAAGACTGAAGTACCTGTTCCCTTCTTAACTTTCTTATGAGTAAAACACTCGACGTTCTCATATCATCTTAATTTTGTCTCAACTTGTTTATTGTTTCTTGTTCCCCTTCAAAAACCATATGTAGTGAACATCGAACAAAGCACAATTTTAATATGAACGCGGCACGGTCAGCGCAAACTATGGTCGAATTGAAAAGATGCGTGTGCTCCTGTTGTGCGCATTTGTTTAAATTGTAATAAATTGCATAAAAATTTCCCTCGATTTATTCGGTACTAGAAACATAATGAATTGCAGCTAAATGATACTGAAAGACAATTTCAAATTGCCTGTTATATCTGAAATGAATTGCAAGTAGAAATAACAAAATTCTAAAGGAGTTTGCGAAACTTGACCTAGGTGAGCTAATTAAAGATTGTTCGAATTGTAATTAATTCATTCCCATGGTCGTCAATTTTTAAGTTTCCTTACTTTCTAATGCCGGTTCTATCAATCATTTGTCGAATATTACATTTTTGACTTTTTGACCATTTAGGTTCGTTCGTGAGTTCTTTGCGCTATGCTGCGCGCTACACACCAGTGCTTGAAAGAGTTTTAAAATAAAATGTCATTGTCGCTTGTTGTAATTCCGTTCAGGAAGGCCAGATCTGCATAAAATAGTGCCCAGCCATTCGTTATAAACATGATGCTTGATAAAATTCCCGAAATTAAACTCTCCTTATCCAGCTACTCTATAAAAAAACTCCCAAGTTCCGGGTAAAGAGATTGATTATAAATATCAACAGAATTCACTGAGAATTCTCCTCGTGGCATAGCATGTCTACAACAAACTACTCGTTCCCGTGTGATAACGAACTTGTCAAATTAATCATATATACATGCTAAGTATTATGTAGAGTCATTGAATTAACTGACAATTCCTTATTTCTAGCTTTTACTGAATCACTGAATCACCTGTTTATAAGCGATAAGAGAAATTTCAGCTTCGAGAAATTGGCGCTTTTCATGCAGTTTATTGTTTGGGGCGGAGGAGGCTGAAAAAATACATGAAACAAAAGAAATCCACCCTTGTCTTTGTTACTTTGTTAGCGATAAAAAATAACCTAAGTCAAGTTCGTAAAAACAGTCTAATCTTGTATTTGACATTTAATTCTTCGAATAACTTTAAAGTAGTTTATTTTCCATGTGAAGCCCTGATAATTTAAAAAAGCTACAGATCTCGTTCTCTCAACCGCAAAAAGGTTCATGAATTTCGTTTTACTAAAAATGCTGGCACGGAAAAGGTTTGGCTCATCAATATTCTTTAAACACGAAAAGCTTCTTTTGTTAGCTTTTACATTTTACAATCTTGATCAAACATTTGGATAAGCAGCCTTTTTATAACTTATTTTCCTCTTCGAGAAGTGTTAAAACATACCAGAAAGGTCAACGGTCTCTATGGCAGGTAGTCCCTGAACGGCAAACATCTTTTACTATTTCATCTTGTTTTTGTTATAATTGACTTTATACTCGCGAAAACGTTTAAACAAAAAGAAGTGTTTGACGTCTCTAAATTGCTTGGCAAGAAAGTTTCCACTCCTAGATTTCTGACCATCATTTTCTGACCTTGTAGAAAACTACTGTAGGTTTGTCTCATATATAGAAACCTATAAACGTAACATGAAATTTTCGTTGCGACAAACGCGCCGTTGAAAAGAATACCATGACTGGTTTCATAATTGTTTTAAAAATTGAAAATGAGCTCATTTAAAACTTCGACAATAAGCCGAATACAAAAGATCCAGTTAATTATTCAATTGTAATATTTGCAGTAAACTATCAATTTTCATTTAAATGACAAAATAATTTTTAACCTCGGCTCAGACACGTTCTTCTAAAAGCGAGACCGTGTGAAAAACGTCGATCACATTTCACACGGCATCTCCTTTAAGGCCATTTTTACTGTTACATTTCAATTCAAGCATGTCGCTGGCTACACGGTAAAGGTTCTCTCTCTAGTTAGTGATACCTATAGGGAGTTTTTTCATACTTTTTTTGGCTTTTCATTGTAGTACACTGTAAACCGATCCACACGCACAAAATAAATACATCAATTTTTCTGTTGCGTTCAACAGGTCTTGGTTTTTCTGTCTTTTTAAAAAGTTGTTATGACACATATATATATAGTCATGGTTACCAAATAGCAGAATGCTTTAGCAGAAAGGTTTAGCAGAAAACAGACAACCACAGACGAAGCAGAGTATACCCAAATCAGCAAAAAATGGCTTTTTTGATTGCAAAACGGAAATGTTTAAAAACGTTATCAATATCTTACAACAAAGGTCTGAATAACAAGCCTCTATGTATAATGTAGGTAGGTAAAGTCTGCATACGAGCCAAGTGGCCCATCAGGCCGGTGCTTATACCCGGTTTCCGTAGCATGAAGCGACTAGGAGTATTTCTACTCCCCCTGGATGGGATGCTAGTCCATCGCAGGGTTACCCCCAGCAGTAAATTCGCCGGTACCCATTTATACACCTGGGTGGAGAGAGGCACTATGAGAGTTAAGTGTCTTGCCCAAGAACACAACACAGTGACCCCGACCAGGACTCGAACCCGGACCGCTCGATCCGGAGTCCAGCGCACTAACCATTAGGCCACCGCGCCTCCCACTGTTAATTATTACAGGAGAATAAATTCTAATAGAGGCACTTTGATCATTGTAGTCCTGTTGCCGGACCAGACTTTTGTGAAAATTCACACCTGTCTTTTGAGCTGTTTTGATATGTTTTCGGCGTCCAACTAGCATACCATAGAAACCATTCAGAGTAAAATTCATTTTGACTTTCAAAACTAGTTTTGTTCTGGATAGCGTTCATTAGCCGAACCTAACATCGATAGATTAAGCTCGAAACGTTTCAGACTTGAACGCCGAACCTCTCCGAACCTATAGCTAATTTTAATGTTCCACTTAAATGAACCTACTAAAGGTCATGGTTAGGGGATTAAACCTGTATAACATATTAAACGTGAGCTATCACCGGTCTAAAGTTGCCTTTGTAAAATCGAGTAATTAAAGTGTATATATGACAGATTTTTTTTTTATTTGCTGGATCGAATCTATGTAGGATGCTGATCTGAACATTGGGAAAAAAAACGAAATCGTTGTTTTCACTGCGTTTTAGCAGTACATAAACGTGAAATTTCACTCCCGGTTGGTCAAAACTGCGCGAGAAAAGGGCCTGGGTCTAGACGAGCCATGACGTCAAAACAAGAACATGGTCACAAGCAACAAACAAACCGAACAAGGAATTTTACTAAGGAATATTGCTGCTGTTTTTTTCTGGTTTTCTGGCAACACAACTTAATAAATTTCCTGTTCAGTTTGTTTGTTTCTACTGTAATCTGTGTTCCTTATGCGATTTAATTCTAGTGTTGTAATAAATTTTGTTATTGTATACGGTGAAAAAGAAAAGCCTTCTAAATATAAAGTGGAAATTTAAAAACCGTTTCCTAGGTAATGATGGCTTAATCTTCTATTTTTGTGAAGTAATGTGTTGTTTGTCATGTCATGCTGTCATGGCGGCTTTTTAGCCGGTCCCGAAAAGTTTGTAATTTTCTTCAATTTAATAGTTTGCTGCTTAGCTATTTAGTATGGTACCAGTGCAAGTTGATGACCATTTGCTATGGCGATTGATCAAGCGAAGCTGAAAGATACTATCAAGTCAGCTTTAGATGATATGTTTGACACAAAGCTCGCCTCGTTGTTGGACACGAAGCTCGAGCCTTTACGAACCTCAATGGAATTTATCTCGAAAAGCTTCGACGACATGGAAAAGAAAATTGTGGCACTTGAGAAGTCAAACGCCGAGCTAGCGAAGGAAAATCATTTTCTGAGGCAAGAGAGCTCCCGTGTATCAAATTCTCTAAATCAAATGAAAGCAGCACTTGACGATCAAGAACAATACATACGGTGAGACTGCCTCGAAATTAGAGGAGTGCCTACTTCGTCAAGTGAAGACACAAATGAAATTGTTAAAAATATTGGCTCACTCGTCGATGTCTGTATTGAAGATAAGGATATTTCTATATCCCACAGAATCAAAAGTGGCACTAGTGCGATTTCTCCTATAATCGTGAAATTCACTCGTCGTGGTGTCAGGGACAACCTTTAAAAAGCAAGAACCAAGCTGAAAAACATAACTTCTGGAAATCTTGGCCTTGGAAGACAAGGTGAAAATAAGATCTTTATTCAGGAAAGTTTAACTTCATCTAGAAAGGATCTCTTTCACGATTGCAACGAGTTCAAGAAGAAATTCAAGTTTCGATACATCTGGTCTTATTATGGAAATATCTTTCTTCGCAAAGATGAAGCAAGCCCCTCAGTTAAAATTTGTTCTCCGAAAGATTTGGCAAAATTAGAAGGAAAGCACAAACCACCTTCACCTGCTGGATCGGGGGAGTGCTCAATCGATGCTCAGATTGCAGAGGCAGGTTCAAATGATACAAATACAACATGACTGCCATTGAATGACTGGTACAAATCTTGAAGATCTACCTTGCCTTCAGGTGATCTCGGAGCTTAATAACATTCCTCGACTCACAGCTTCTGATCCTGATTCCAACATGCCATCTAAGGTGAACTTTGACTATTATTCTGTCTCTGATTTTATTAACTCTACAGATATTCAAAATTCGAATCTTCCTAAATCATCATTTTCAGTTCTAAATTGGCAAATTTAATTTACACTTTTCTGGTCCCTCCATCTGGAATAACTTGGATGAAGAACTAAAAAGTCCATCTCTCCATTCATTTAAGCAAACTATGAAAAAGCGTTATGTAAGTACTAATGGTTAATGCTGGCTTAGTATTTTAACTTCCTTTTCGCTTGTATTAAACTTATATGTTTTAATTCAAACATTAACTGGTACTGTCTTTTCCATCTTTTTTTTTTTTTGTTCCGTTTTTTTTTTCTTTTTAAATTACTCATTACTTGGCTTAGTTTATTTTTGTCTTCTTTTATGTACAACCTCATCAAGCAATTAAATTCCTTTTTAGTAACTACTCAGCTCGTTTAGTTTATTTCTATTCTGGGTAGTTTTTTTTGCCTATTTTAGTTAATTTATATTCTGCTGTAATTTTTTCTCAATTTAATTTGGCAAAATAAAATGGTTGTTGTTGTTGTTGTTGTTGTTGTTTAACAATGAAAAAGTATTTGGCAAAATAAAATATATTAAACTCAAAAAATATTTTTATACACACTTTAAAGAAAGGAAAAATATGTGAACATGTGTGAACTGCGCTGGAAAGAACGAAAGATTACGGGGTCAACTTATGCAGCTGAGACCAAAACCTTAAAAAATTAGACCTTCCCAGGGGGATGGGGTTCATCAGTTCGCTTGTTCCCAACAAAATTATCCTTGTGATCCCGTGTTCCCTAGAAGTGCTTCTTCGATTTTGGTGTTCCCTGAAACCCCTGGGAGGGGCTCAAACTCAGGGATCGAAATTAAGAGTTATATCTCATCTAGTTGCCTGAACACGTTCCCAGGAGAGATGGGGCCCGGAGCTCCCTCATAGAAGTCCCATGTGTATTTGTTGTGTAGTTGCGGTTCCAATGGATATCGATTTTGTGCCGTTTTGGTCTAAAATAGGGGATCGATTTAAACCATTTTGCACTGAAATAGGCTATGGTCTGTGCATTTTGGTCAGCAAGAAGGTTTAATTCTTAAAAGAAACTGTTTTCATTATTGTTATTATTCATCTCTTGAGAACTCGGGCAATTTAATTTACATCGGGAATTTAAAGCCCTTCTCAAACGAAGCGATTCTTGGGTAGGGTCTGGTCTGAAAAAGGGTATCGATTTTGGAGTCATGGCTGAAATACGGTCAGAAAAATCACATATATGTTGGAACTAAGTCAGAAATGTTTTATTTTGTCAAATAATCTGAGAAGGATGTTACTTTATCAATACCATCATACAATGAAAATTGCCTCTTCTACTAAAGTTGACATTTTATGCCTTCCCCTTCTCTTCATAGAATGCTCAAAACCTCTCTCTCTTTAAACTGTCACCCCTTCTCAAAGATGCTAGCAAAAAACGTCTTACAAATAAATTCCACGTGCAGCTGCAACTGACCTCGATTTACTACAATACAATGAATTATAATCATATAAACAAACTGTCAAGTTTTATGTCTAATTATGCTGTTTCCCAGCGCATTATTCTTGCTGAATTTTGAAAGCACTGCCGTAATAGTAGTACATATATCTTGCTAGACATTTTAATGTGTAGTATCGCTACATATTTTTACGAGTCATGCAGTATTTTGGCGAGTCCAAAGGCCGAGTCAAGAATACAAGTGATGAGTAAAAATTTACAGCGATACTACACACTAAAATGTCTAATAAAAGATTTATTATCCAACGTTTTCGTTTCCTCAAAATTCTGACTTGCCAAGGTTCTTAACCTTTCGCGCGGTCGGGGGAATGAGAAGAGTACAAACATCAAGTGATGTTCGTACTCGTTTCGCGCGTTATTTTTACTCTACGAAGCAGTGTTGGATAATAAAGTGGAATATCGATAACTCCATCGAACTAAAAGTTGTCTCCCTCGGATTTGCTTTACTCAGCCGAACACTGCAATTTCTTCTCGAACTCAAATGCAGGTTCGAGAGATCGGTATTCCACAGTATCTGCTTATAGAAGCTGTATTTACCGAAGCATAGGCGTACGGGCAACTGTTTGCCATTTGCCCAAAACATTTTCGCAAATTTTTACGACACAGACGAAAAAAAACGAGGGTCATACGATGCACTAACATAGGCCTACATATAAGGTGAAAATATTTCTTGGCCATTTCCGCTAAACCTGAGCTCAAGCTCAGCTTCTTTAAAAACCGGGGTGCAGCTTCCCCAGCCCCCTCCCCCCCCCCCCCCCCCCGGCCCGTACGCCAATATAATATTCGAAGCCAAACTCGAGAAAAGTGTCTGCATCCACTCTATATACAAGAGAGCTCACGACCGTGTCACACAATTGAAAGTCCACATCTTATCTTTCCCACTACATCTTACAGTTAGTTAAAACTGGATGACAAAGTAACTGTAAGAAGGTCACTTGAATTTTCTTGATTTTTCCACTCCTTGCCTCTGTCATCAACTTGTCTGGTGTTGGATTATGGAACTGAAGAAGCACTCTCAGAGGTCAGATAAGAACTTCATCTCAGATGAGCTTGGTTTATCATGGGTGGAATCTTCCTTCATTTACAGTAAATGTCACTGTTGAAATCACCAGCCCTACGATGTAACCCACAATGGCTCCGATCACACATGGAATGGGCCACACCTTAAAAAAGAATGCAGATTTCATAAGGATCTAATGGACAGGATTGTGCAAATATTTTGAGTTGTCAGCAGCGGGCAATCAAGCCAATCAGAAATATTTGCTGAGGATGGAGGTGGAAGAGGCAAATAATATTTAATTCCAATAATAATTGATCTGGGCAACATCAATACAAATCTTTTGGGAATTAATTCTGTGTTCGTGGGTAGCATAGTTTAGTTTTGGTTTAACTAGTTTTAGCCTTATCCCGTTTTCCATAACATGCAGCAACTAGAGTTCTTATACTCCCTCCTGGATGGGGTGCCCACAGCATTAAATTTGCCGGTACCCATTCATACACCTGGTTGGAGAGAAGCATTGTCAGAGTAGAGTGTCTTGCACAAAAACACAGTGCAGTGACCCTGGGCAGGGCTCAAATCTGGACCGCTCAAGCCAGAGTCCAGCACACCAACCAATTGGCCAACAGACTTCCAGTGGATATCCAACAATATTTTAAATATTGTCAAAGATCACCTGATACTACTGAAGTGTACTAAGCCATGGTCATGTGATAACCCCTATTATTTTTATATGCTACATACAACCAGTAATTACGATTAAAGCTACGAAATTGTGTGCACGAATGTAGCCTCCCCTAGCAATGTAAATGGTCACCTCAACTGCACATGCACTGCCGAAACTAGGGTATTTTTTTCTGGTACTTAGTCACTTAATAACCAAATCAGGTTAGGGGAGTTAAATTGGATACACATGAACAAGCCACTCTCCCTATTATTTTTACAAAAACGAGTTCTTGAAACACATGATATAAATGTATGAGTTCTAATTAATCCAGTCCCCTCCCTGCCTAACCTGCCAGGGTCTGTCCCAGTCCAAGGGAATTGGGAAAGCACCAAGCCACGCTCCTATTAGTGTAAATATAATCGAACATTGGAAGTACGCTTCAGGGGTAGCATCTGACCTGTAAAGAAAAAAGATGCATACATGTATTACATACTTTTATACATTTCTGAGGTTTTGTATATGACCCATGGATTATTCAGAACTGGCAAATGTTAATAATTATTCTAAACCTAATGTGAAAAATAAGGAAATTAGGGTATACACTTACCATGAACTGAAAAATATCCTTGGCAAGAGGTCCAACTGTGCTCCAAGCAGACTACAAGCAGGAAGTACAACCAGGTGAGACATCAGTAATGCCCAGCAGAATGTCTCCTCACTGTGCCTGTACAAATAAGTCAGTCAAGATTTCACTCATCAGTGACGCTGGAGCAGTGAATTGTACCTTGTATTCTTGTATTGCTCCCAAACTTACCCAGTACTCAAAATGTAGACAACTATAATATTGATCTGCTTGCCACTGACAAATCATGATATTTTTGCAAAACCTTGCCCAATAACTGTTAATTATTGTGGTACTAGAAACTCTTAAGGATTGCAGTCTAGATTTTCTTTTGAAATTTTTTGTACTTAAAAGCCACAAATCAAGAATAATTGCCCCTTAAAGAGCAATGTGTGCGATCATGTTGAACATGAATAGAACAGTTCTATTGGCAATCCACTAAATAAATCTGATTGGTTCTCCCATTGTTTCCTATTCGCTGATAGAACATGATTGAGTGTGCATTGCTCTTAAAAGGGTTCATTTTTCGTAATTTTTGGCTTAAAAGTACATAAAATTGTAGGTTTAAGACTGCAATCCTTTTAGAGCTTCTACTAAAACAATAATTACAGTGTACATGTATTAGACTTCTCACCCTCATTTTCTGTGAGTGATAGTCAACTCAGATGTGCCTTGTTGACCATTCACTCATAAACTCTAATTGGTAAACACTTATGTCCAGGATTGAATGCAGGTATTGTTTGGCAAGTACTTCATGAATGACTGGATTTTTGACCATTTTCATACTACTTCATATTTGACAGAATTATATGTGTTTAGGTGAACTTTTAACAGGGAGGACACTTTGTGATGCTTATTATAGAGAGCATACATGTCATTAGCGTTCAATCCTGGACATATCTGTTGGTAAATAGAAAATAATAGGAGAACTAATCAGATTGAAGATTTGCAATAGAACATGACTGATTTTCTGCCAATTACTGGTATTTGCTAGACGTTGCATGAACACTTCATGCTGGGTGAATATTTGAACCGAAAATTGGAGATACTGTATCTTCAGAAAATTGGTGAACTGTGGACTCTGAAATTGATGGTAAATGAGACATACATGTAGATAACATAAAAGTAGATAATCTACGATGCTTGATTTAGACTACGATTACACTAGAAGATGTTTTCCCGGATTCATAAATGTTACCAGATTAATTTTGTCGTATTTAGAGTATTTTGACTCCCAACCATTTACACACATGTATCCATAATCTTCTGAACTGCAATTATGATATCAAGGACTATAATTTTCCTTCACAGTTTTACAATGAACTTTTGCTATGGTGGTCTGAATTCCGCGAGACTTTCTCTTCAGAAAGTGATTACTGAAACATTATTTGGCAAAATAAAGAAATACGAATAGATAATAAGCCACTTAATTTCAAAAACTACCTTGCATCAGGAATTATTAATATACATGATCTTTGATTCGATCTAAATATAACCGACTCCTTTAGTTACTTCTCGAACGAGATTTATAAAACCAACTTTCTTCAATGGGCAGGACTCCGATATTCTATACCCTCACATTTAAAAACTAATAATGTAACTGTATCAACCGAATCCCCTTCTTTTTCAATTGAGAACAATATCTTTGATGTTACAGTTAAAAGATCAAAAGATTATTACTCCCTACTAGTTTCAGAAAAAGCAAAACCACCAAATATAATATCTAAATTGCAGAATGACTTCAACTTTACAAAGGACCAAATCAAACAAATCTTTGCATTGCCGCACTTAGTTGCACTTGAATCATATGTAAAAGCCTTCCAATACAAAGTTATAAATTCTATTCTTTACACGAACACCAAATTATTTAAAATTGGCTACAAAACGGATGATCTGTGTACTTTTTGCAATGCTGAACCTGAAACTTTATCTCATCTTTTCTACGATTGCTCTCACTCCAAGAAGTTTTGGATTGATTTTGAGTCCTATTGGTGCCTTTTATCGAATCAACAAATTTCCCTTTCTATGCAAAACATTTTATTTGGAATTTTAGAGAAACGATGCCCTTTATCTAACCTACTCAACTATTTCATAATAATTGGAAAATTATTCTTATGGAACTGCAGAAGAAGCCAAACCTTACCCAAAATTCCAGGATTTCAATCGAAAATTAAAAATAAGTGTGATATTGAAAGAAAAATCAGTAAGAAAGACTTCTTTAAAAAAAAAATGGTTGCTTGTTCCTATATAGTAAAAACTCGACATAATTATTACTGTAAATAAGAAAACCCTGTTAATATGTGTTATATAACTTAATTAACTAGCAATTAGGTTAACATGTAATTTTCTGTAACACTTGTAAGTGTAGCTGTAAGTATGTTAGTGTAGTCATGTGTTATTTACTTAGTACTTCTCTTTTTTTTTTTGTCTTTGTTCCTTTTACTTTAATCTAGAAATGTAATGTAATTGTTGTTTAAACAAAAAAAAATTAATAAATTTAAAAAAAAAAAAAAAAAACAACAACAAAAAAAAAAAAAAAAAAAAATAATAATAATAATAATAATAATAATAATAATCTACTGACATCATCAAGAACGGTTTCCAAGCAGTTGCTTGATCAACACACAACACAAGCAAAAAGTGGTCAAAAACAGGTCAAAAATGTGAGCTGGACAGATGATGAGGTGGAGCTACTGTTAGGAGTTGTTCATTCGTACAGTTCCCAAAAGGATTATGAAGGATTGGAGTAGAAAAGCATTAAAAGCAAGTAAGATAATATTACCGGTAGGAAAGATTTGTATAGTTGTAATTGGACAAGCTAAGGAGATGGAGAAAAGTCACTGCTTTACGATGTGGCCCAGTGAGGGAATTGCAAGCAAAAAAAAAAACCTGGTAGGCGAAGTAAGATCAAACCCATGAGATCACAGGTGGATAAATATCTGGATTTACTGAAATACCTGTTTGTAACACGACAAAACATTGCGGATTCAATATTTGGATATGAAGTATTCACTTTGGATTTCAGATTCAAAATCTCTGGAGACACGACCAAACCGGGATGTTTTTGTTTCGGATTAACCCACCTGCATGTAAACGGCAAAACAAATCCGGTACTAAAACATCTCAGATTCACCGCGAATCTGGGAAAATTCCGTCTAGTGTAAACGTAGTTTTAGTATTGTGGTAAAGCTATCCAGATATATATCCAAGCACTGGAGGCACACTTTTCTTGGAAGTCTTAGTGGGTATGTGTTGTCTGGCTCTCGCAACACTCATCCTATTTCCACCAATTTATATAAATTTCCATAATCTATACCAGACCTTATTTATAAAATCTGTAGCCTACATGTATTTCTGACCTAGTTGTATCTACCATTATAGATTTTAATAATATCTTGCATGATAGGCCTGCCATTGTGCATGGTGATGGACAAAAGACTGATCCCCAGTCCATGGACTACCCCGATGGACTACCCAAATGGACTACCAAAATGGACTACCCTAAAATGGACTACCCCTAAAAAATCCTATTTTGCTACCCCGGAGCTCCCAGGGACCAATAATATTAAGAATATATTGTGTTACCCTTACAATATAAAGAGCTAACCGTAAACAGGCTAACTAAAGTGCATAGCAGGCTAACCGGAGTGAATAGTAGGCTAACCGGAGTGCATAGTAGGCTAACCAGAGTGAAAAGTAGGCTAACCAGAGTGCATAGCAGGCTAACCGAGGTGAGTAGTAGCCACTAAAAGGAGTGCTATTTTGATAGTTAAAATAGCTCAATCACCCGATCACCCTCGTTCCCAGTGCCTTTCAAGGTCGGTGCGATTCCTGTATTTAGGTGCTAATTAAAAGTGTCCGTGAGGATAACCATAAAGAAGGCCCATGCAGTGTAAGTATAGAAATAGCAGTTCTTTCAATCCTACTCATTCAAAATAGGATTTCTTAGGGGTAGTCCATTTTACGGTAGTCCATTTTGGTAGTCCATTTTCGATCCATTTGGGTAGTCCATCGGGGTAGTCCATGGACTGGGGGTCAGTCTTTTGTCCATCACCCATTGTGCATAAGGGGTCAAAATGTGGACATTTAATCCAAAATGATAGACAGAGGGCAAGATGGTTATTTGCCTGGTGCCCAGGTCTAATAAAACCCCTGAAACTTCATATTCAAAACACTATTTTAAAAACATACTCCAAGATTGAAGCTCCAAACAAGATGGCAATAAGATGGAAAACTGCTGCCGATCCAAAAACCAGAATGATAAGTTTGACAACTTGCCACGTCTATGAAAAAAGAAAAACAAACAAACAAACAAACACTGCATAACTAGTAAAGCTTTGGGTTGCCAAATAAATCCAATCAAAATATAAATTACTTACCATTGTGTTAATTAATTTCAATATTTTAATCATTCTTGAGGAGCCGTTTTCAACTCCAACAACACAACGTCTTGAACTTTCAAATTTATCCAATTTGTAGCATGAGTTTAGTTTGTACTTTTTGGCATGTAAGACCAACTTCACACCACATGGATCTAATAAATTAATTTTCTATGCCTGTTGCTTTTGAATGCCAAAATGTATTATCTTTCTGATTTTAAAAGGATGTTTAATGCTTAGACTGAGCAATATATCGGGAAAAATCCTGACTGTAGAAAATTGGTTTTATTATTAGTAAAATTCAGGCCCCAATTTTCTACAGTCAGGATTTTCCCGATATACTGCTCCTAAGCTTTGAGCATTGTGTTCTAATTAAATCCAAGTATTGATCAATTTGTACAAAGTCCATTCTGGAGAAGAACAGAAACAAGAAGACGCAACTTACCGTCAATTTGATCCTCGACTTTATCCGTATCAGAGTGAAACACAGCACCGAAAATACCGAACAAAACAGCCTTAGTGAACTAGCTGTGCGTGTCATTAATGACGTCGATGGTGAAGCATAGTTTGATACAGCGACAGACGTCCAAGCTGCCAGGATCTGTACTAAACTGATGGTGATATAGTCCTTTGAGGTGTAAAAATGCAAAAATCCTGGTATGGCCGCCATATTTTGGGTCTTTTTCGTGAAAGCGGAGATCGGCCTGGGGACGAGGACAGGATTTCAGTTCCCAGGCTACTCGACGATTTATGGCTCTATCTTAGGCTCTATCACGCGCGGACCCACGCGCGTGACTATTCGTTTTTCGCGGGAGCCACTCGTTACAGCTTTGAAGTGAGTGAGTATCCGAGAAATTTAAATAAAAAATTGGGCTGTGAAACCCTGCGCAATACAGCCGCTTGCCTGGAAGGCCTTATATCTTTTTCAGTATATTTTAGCCGAACTCGATTAGCATAAAATTAATAAATAAATACCATGCACCCGAAAAAGAATTTGAAAGACCTGAATGAATAATCTTCGTAATCATAGCTAAATTTATGTCACAACAATATTTCAATCTCTCTCTTAAATTAATTACCGCTCCCAAATTCGTAATAAGCCAATTAAAACCCTTGCCTACTCTCCTGATTTTCTGTAATATCAAGTCACTGGCCTGACATCGCCAGAGTTTAAGCCGGTGAATACATATTAAATCGTAAAAGTTCGTTTGGTCTCGCTATGATTGGCCTGTGTCTTTCCAAAATATGAACCGTGGCCTGACGAAAATCCTGAAAATCGCATAATATTCCGCCGAAGCGTGCCTTATGAGAACGTTAATTTATCTGTTTTACTTGCAACTAAGGGGAAGACTATTTCACTGAATATAGAGCTATTCCTTTTGAAGCCGGCCGGAAAAATCGAGTAATAACGCCTGTATAAAAGTAAACATTTTCTAACTGATCGAAAGCGTAATCGCCGACTCAACGAGCCGAAACAGCTGCTGCATGGGAAAACGTTAGTAGAAAACATTTGCACGTTGAAAAGAAGGCAAGAATTTCTCCATAACTCTTTTGCCACAGTAAGGCTAATTGTTTGAATTTCTCATAAAAAAAGAACACCGCAAAAATAGTGCGACCACCGATGTTTTCAGTGTTGTCATCGAAAGCGAAATATGAAATGTCTCACTCTAATTTATTTTGCCTGTTCCAGGTGTTCGGTCAGTTGGGCAGCGGTGCGATAAACGGAGAGCGAAAAATAACGGAAGGGGTTTCCACTCCATTTTCTTCCACTCACCGGAATTCGCGCTAATCACGAATTTCTCGCTGTTTCCTAACTCACCGAACGCGGCGTGGAATAGGCTTTCATTCTATTTGATTATTTTTAGGTTAATTGCTCTTCTACATAAATCTATCTAAAGTTTTCAAATAATGAAAAGTGGGCGATTTCAGAAAGGCAACTTTAACCTTATTCCAATCTAATAATCTAAAACTGAAGTTTTCAAACAGAACAGTGTGTAAAGAGACTTACAGAGAAATTTGCGAAGATGAAAAAAAACCTGTACGTAGTTGTTGCGAATGTAATTCTTTCTATCATCCTGATTTGCCGGTCTACCTTATAATACAACTCTATTTTTTTTATCCTTGAATTTCACCGTGAATTCATTTTCGACCATGACAACTTTCATTCTGCATCTCTTACTGAACTTCATCTTAACGAGACCAGAAAATAGAAAAAAGAAAAAAACAACGCTTGCTGTACATGTATTTCAACTGAAACCACGTGTAGATCTTCATCAGTATCAAAGACAATGAATAATCGAGTTTAGTGTTTTCGCAGCTTCGTCTCCAGGCGTGGCTCCCTGGCCACGCGCGGCGCACTTTGCGTTATCTTCCCGCCTTCCTGCGCCAACTGAAAAATTGCCAGCGCCTGGGGACGAGGCAGGTGAAGTTTTCACTCTAAACCGGGGGCGCTACAGCTGCAGGCGGAACTGCGAAAACAAACTGTCTCATTTCTTTCTGTCGCCAACAATAAATCAGTGGATTAAGAAGAGAGTTAAGCATAGCAAAGGTGCGGACCCAGGATGGCCAGTACAGCAGCTTGTATAAGCCTACAGTCAGCTCTAAATCTCTAGACAAGACAGTTATTACCATGGGTAGAAAACTTAACATAACACCACCAACTACAAACACAGTTGTCTTGAGCGCCTTGCTCTCTTTGGTGAATCTTTCCACTTCTTCTTTCGGTAGTTGTTGAGTTTTGATCTTCTTTTGGTGGCGAAGTGTTTCACGATACAGAATCACGTAGGCAAACAGGAGGAAAAGGACACACAACGTTAGAACAAAAACAAGTAAAATGTTAAGAAATATTTCTGCGTCTGGATTCCGTCTAAAAATTTCACAAGAAAAAGAACAGATCCAGAATGAGGCCACTGCCACCTTAATGTTTCGCGATATGACAATGTAAGGGTAATGCATTGTAAATTTGATCGCGATAAGCCTCTCGCAAGTAACTAACATCAGATGAAGACATGAACAAAGCGATACACCGCGTATTAAAGAGTTATGAAAAACCCGGACCGCGTCAGGATAGGCAGCAGCATCAAGTAATTGAATTGTTTTCCACAAGATAAACGATGGCTGCACTGTAAGACCGGTTAGTGTGTCAACTGCAGCTAAACAGGCTAACAAAATTTTCGTTTTGGTTTGGAGTCGTCGCCTTGCTTTGACTGCTTTTATCACCAGCACGTTGAGGAAAACTGTGAATGGGCAGGCGATGCTGTTTATGATAATGGTGGCTACATAACTCGCTTCTTTTGGAATCATTCGGGAGAACACATCATTTATAATGCTATTAGTGCCGTTCCATGTTCGAAGAAAGCTTTGTGAAGTCTACTTTTCCTGATCGAAATGCGGAGGGGTTTTACTTCTGCCAAAACATAGAAGATAAATTATACCGACTCTAAGAGTGCAGATGTTACGCTGATGTATATTCCCACCATTAAAGTAACTATGGAGATTGTTCGTTTGCGTTGCAAATTTCCCTCCTTGCGACATCATTAATTTCCTGCTAATTGAACATGTTGACCTCAGCCTGATTATATTTTTATTGTATTAAATAAATTGATATCACTTTCAATTAGCCTAGTGCAATGTACTTACCGGAACCAATTGGCACTGAAACACGAAACGTGTGAAAGATTTCCTCCGACACCCGCTTGTTTACCGGACGAGGATTTTTTAATTTTTGGTTTCCCCTTTGTAAGATGGATAAGAGGAACTGGATGACAATTTCTGGTAATGTGTTGTTAATTCGTATCTGTGCTTTGGGTACACTGCTATCCTTACTCTTTCTTCCTTCCATAAGGTGATGGCAAACGAGGACACAATGTTGCGGACACATTGTGGCGGACACAAATGTTTCCCAGTTTGCCCGCGCGGGCAACATTTGTTGCGGACACAAAATTTGTGTCCGAGACACAAAAATGTTTCTTATTTCCGTCAGAAACATTTTGTGTCCGCAACAAATGTTTCCCCGTTTGCTTGCCCAAGAAAACATCACGAGCAACAATGTGTCCGCAACAATGTGTCCTCGTTTGCCACCGCCTATAGGAATGTAACCCGGCGCGATTGAGAATAACTTCACACTCTGTTATTCGTGTCCCTATGCCACGACTTCCACTGGCACCCAAGTTTGGTTAGATACTCCGTTAAATACTTCCTGCATGCTACTTGAGGAATGACATGAAGCTCATTTGGAGCATACGGAGTTGGACCGCATACACTGTTTTCAGTTGAGAATGAACAACTCATTTTGCGACGAACAGTTCGCTTCGTCAGGTGGCTATGTAAACAATAATGTCGCAAAAGCCTGGTACTTACTGTACAAGCATCACGCGTCGATGTAATTAGGAAGTAAACTCTTTTGAACTTTACCAATATCGAATTATTAAATGTTGTCCTCAAAAACGAATTTTAAATTGAAAGAAGCTGTTTTTAGTTACTCATTTTTTTTAGTTACTCATAAATACAGAAAACAGAAAGCAGTACAACAAATAAGCACAGTTACTGAAATTTTATTCCAAATGAAATTTCATTTTTATTCAAAACTCGTATATTTCTAATTCCTAAACGATATTCTTTAGTGACTTAATTTTAAAATCGTTGTTTCGTTGTAAAACTAATTCAACATGCAACACTTTTTTTAAACATCTTATACCAAGAATAGCCCAAATGTTCGCCCCGCTCACCCAACAGGTAAAACAACTAGTTCCCAGTTCCTTTCCAATCATGAAATCCAAGGTAGCGTCCCTCGGCTTATTTCGTGTTTTCTATATTTCTTTACTTGAAATGGAAAATAGAGAAGCTTACAACTGTTGGGGAATATCTTTGGTCGACTGCATATGATTAGCTATGGAGAAATTCAAAGCGAACTCGAAGAGCGGCATAAGAACAAACTAAATACTTCGTGTGCCCTTGAGGACAATTTGGCGTACATGGACAACATAAAAGGAGCTCTAGCATCGGAACACGAAAACTGTTAACACCTCGGCCTTAGGAACGTTCCCCGCGCCAGATGCCATTTTGGAATTTAAGCTACATTTATTTCATGTTTATTAGTGGTATCCCGCTCATAATGAAAGATTGAGTTAAGGGAGGTTCACCTTTGAAACAAGCTGTCAAGATACCAGAAAGATACAGCAGACATAAAACTAAAAAACCGGAAATTTAATACTTTATTAAATTCTGACAGATCACGTTTTTTTTTTTGACGCAGTATTTTTTTTTTCACGTTTTTCATTGGAACTAGCCGACGTTCATATATTTTTTTGTACACTTACTCCTCCACTGCACAAACAATAAAACCTTCTTTCTCTATCCCTTTATGTACAGTCGCTTAATGTACATATGTAAAATATTCTCACAATTAAAAATGAAAAACCTGTACAATTCATTTGCATGGAGGCTAAGTCAGATAGAAAAGCTTTCATATTATCTTATAATCCTTTCTTACAGGATGTTCCATCTTGATCTATTTTTAAGCGTGAAGAAAGGGAAAATAAATAGCTCTCTAAATTATCCTCTCTTCCTAGATTACATTAAAAATGTTTAAAACGTACACCCAAGACTGTAGTCGAACACCGTTCCAAGGTGTTGACAACTATCTTTCACTATGTGGCTATACAAAGGCAAAGACCGATGCTGCAAGTGCACTAATACGCGCATCTAAATAGCAAATTCTAAACGATCATTGATATGATTAGAACTGGGAATTAACACCACAATTGAAAGAGCCCGCGGTTGGTCAGCAAAACGTATTACTCTGACGACATGCTCACGTCACAACTTTCCTGCGAGTTCTCCCGAATGCTCGCGCATCTTTGTGATTGGTTAACAATTGAGTCTTAAAATTTTTTCAGTGCTTTTACGAAACACTTCGCTTGATAAATAGAATTTTCAGACAAACTCGATTTGCGAAACGGTTTCAATTTTAAAAACCCTTTTTCAAGTTCACTCCAATCTGAAATACTACATATCTAAAAGACTTAATAATATCTTAAATACGTGTTGCTCAATAGAAACAGACAGGATCCTTCTAAATTGCGTCTCCAAGTGAAAACTGCGCCTGCGGTTGTCAAGAAGACTTCTACGCAATGTCACCGCACGTTGCTACGTGGCGTCATAAGGTATTGCTACCAGAAGTAACGTATCTCAATGCGGTAAGCTTACAAGCCTCGTCTCGGAGTATTCATGTCATTATTAGCGCATCAGAAAGAGTCAGAGATTGAGTTAATTTACGGAGATATGCCACAAACGATGTCTGTTCCATCGTCTGTGATATTGACCTTCTCTTCAAGGACTAGATCGCCACTTGTCCTCGGCCTCTCGCCGGGCATCAGGCAAGATTTGATTACGGACCCCACCCAGAACATTGGAAGTAGCCTCTGTAGCCAGGATAAGGGGCTGGACCACTGTGGCTGGGACCTGTCGTAGGACACCTCCCACAGCCCCTGTTACACCTTTTTGTTCGTGTTCTTCTTTGGCGACTTGAACAATGTTTGTAGCTGTTTGACCCAAACCCTGAAAATTTATACGAAGTTAACTTAGTAAAGTTTAATGCTTTGGTCCCTGTTATCGAAAGGACGGATTTACAAGAAAACATCTCTACAGTTTGTAATTCTTTTGGAAAATAAATTTGGCTTAGCTAAACCTGATTCTCATTCTCCATTTCTACGTTTGCGTTTTGTTTGTTTACTCAACAGTTGGCTTAGCCAGCAACGAATAAACCAAAGACAACAAAACAAGCTTATCTGACCTCTCTGAAGACTTGATACGCATTGGAAACACCTTCCCGCAAGTCAAACGGTTGCTGGGCCAGGCGATTCTGACCGCGTTTGACTGGAGAGTCTGGGCTCACTACGTCATACGCTGTCTCTGCCGCGGCCTGCAATCAAAACAGGACAATCAAGTCAGTCAACTACTCAGAAAACAGGATGAACAGGAAAAATACTACCACTCTTTTCAGCCTCCAAAATTCTCAAAGGTGGGTGAAATGCGTGAACGAAACAAAATATAAACCATCAAGGAAAATTTCTCCTTTTTACGACTGTTTTTACGTATGCAAAACGGGAGTTACGGATTGAGGGGCGATTTGAAGCCATCCTTCCTTCACTCCTTCACTCGGTCAGATGTAAACAAAAGGCCGTTGACAGATGGTTGGCAGACCTACATGTAACGCCACTCTCACTTTGACGTTGCGGTTTATTAAGACCGATGACAGACCACTGTACTTTACGCGCTGATGGTTTTGTTTTGATGGGTATGTGATGATAATTTGAAAATCGATTGTGAACATATTTTATTTTTATTTTACTTTAAATCAGGTGTATGTTGTTTCTGCCCTATATAAAAATTAACAGAATTTTCTTAAGTTTGCATGTGACGGTAAAAGCGAAATTGAAAGCGAAGTTTGTGTTATCGCTAGCTGACAGAAGATTATCAGTGTCACGCGACAAAGGTCAACCTAGCCGATTTCAAAATAAATTTTATTCGACGCTTAATCTTCACAGCAATCAAAGAATGCAAGATGAAACCTCTTATGCTCATGGCACTATCAAAACACATTCCGGAAATTTAACGTTAATCGTAAACGCTGTACAGAGAAAAGAGTGTACAGACGCTAGCACGAAAACACGCAAAGCTGAATTTGTCTGCTTGGAGTTTGCTTCTTTTACTCCCAATGCAAAACAAAATGAAAAACAACGAAAATCCGTATAGATCTTTACAAGTGATGCACGTTCGGCTTCGACGATTTAATTCGTCACTTGTTAAATAGAAGCGACAAGAAGGAACAATTACATCGTGTGCTTCACAGCGACAACCTAAATCAACGCATTTCAAACACGTTTTATAGGCCTCGGAGTTAAGAAGTACCCTTGCTGAGTTTTATAACCCACAACAGATAAATGTTCATCGCATGCAAGCAAAATCATCAGCACAGGTCGCAGCGGAAACACTCGAGTTTCAACGCGACGAAATAAAATCTGGAGCGAGATTTATTCCTAGCAGAAGACTACCTATCCCAAAAGCCAGAGGACCCTACCGCAAGTAAAAGAGGAACAACAGAACTCACAGTATAAGCAACCAAAATAGCGGTCGCAGAAGACAGGCAAAGTCATATTTTAAAAGCATATTAAAATAAAAGACGATGCGCGGATCGTTAAAAGTGATCATATGTTTTCAAACACGAATAGAAAAATACATAGAAGAAAACAACTTGCCCCCAAAGTTATCCAGATATACACGCAATCGAATTCCACCAAAAAGTCGTTCCACGTACCATTGAGTTCACCACAAAAATCAGAATTATCAGTGTCACGCGACAAAGGTTTACGCAGCCGATTTCAAAATAAATTTTATGCGACGTTAATCTTCACAGCAATCAAAGAACGCAAGATCACGCTCATGGCACTATCAAAACACATTCCGGAAATTGAACGTCAATCGTACACGCTGTACAGGAAAAAGAGTGTACACATGCTAGCACGAAAACACGCAAACTTGAATTTGTCTGCTTGGAGCTTGCTTCTTTTACAACCAATGCAAAACAAAATGAAAAACAACGTAAATCCGTATAGATCTTTACAAGTGATGCACGTTCGACTTTGACGATTTAATTCGTCACTTGTTAAATAAAAGCGACAAGAACTCGCACGAACACATTAAATGATGAAGTCATCGCTTAAAAAAACAGTCGTGGCCCAATATGGCCTTTTGATTTACACTTCTTCTAGTTCGGGCCATAACTTATTTCTCCGCTCGGCAAAAATCGAGTTCCTGAAAGAGTTCGTCGAAGCGTCAACATCAAATTATCGTCACCACATATCCATAAAGTTTACAGAAGCCTACGGTTTAATTCAAAAAGTAACGAGGCCGTTACGTCCGCGATAAAAAAAATACGATATATAAGTATTTTGGTATGATAACTGTATGTTACCGTTTACCAAGAACCGACACATAATCCAAGTACCACCATTAGAGAGTAACAACTTGCAAGATGGTGGTGGGAGGAGGGGGAGGGGGGAGGGGATGCTATTTTCCAAGAGGTTGTAACCAAAACTGTCTAACGTTCGGATGCTCGCCACTTCCAGGCGCACATGTCTGTTAGAAATGTAACAGTATCATTTGAATTAACACGTTATGCAAGTATCTCGTCAGCACAGGGAGATAATTCTACTTGAGGTTCGGCGATTACACAGATTTCGCCTGTCATTTAACACTACTACCACCTCTTACTTACCTGAATCAACTGCACAACCCTGTTGGTGAGTTCAAGGAAAGCCATAGCCGATGAAGTGGTGAACGAGTTCGCCCCCCTCTGCAGTCCCCTCATGACACGCCCATCCCGCCGGTACTGGTCTATAGGCAGCCACACCAGGTCCACTAGCCCCTGGAACAGCTGCAGGAACGAGTGCACGGGACCGACCCCACCCAGTATCCCAGGTAGCTGGGTGCCTCTGATGTCCGTTAGCCACTCAGACAGGGCATAGTTTATCACTCTGTCTATTCCAAGTAAGCCGCTACGACAACAAAGGCGCTTTAGACGAAGCTCGGAGCAGTTGAGCTGGGCAAGACCAATTAATAGACCAGCCAGGGTACCCTGGAACAGGCAGATTTCGTGTCAGCAAGACAACCTTCAATGTCATTTAAAATTGTTTGTATAGATTTAGGCCATACACACAATCGCTCTGCACGATTATTTTACCTGCTCCATGTCGACTCTCTTGCCCTGATAGTCCAACCTAATAGGCACATCGGGAGAAAATATAAAGGACCTAAAAAACGTCGGGGCTGGTTGAGGGGTGTCTGGCTCGGACTCACTGGCGGAGTTCACAAGGGTCTCCTCAGCGTCAGAGAGCTCTGTTAACCAATCAGAAGTTGGGGGCGGCTTCACAGGACTGGAATCAACTGCACTTGAACCTAAAAGAAACAAGATCAAAAAGAATAAGAAAAGTCATTATTTTAAGTGTAACACCGCTATTTAGTTTTAGATTTTACAGGCCTGGCCGTCTTTTTGAAATCAGGAAAAGAAATGAGATGTTGTAGAAGAGCTGTGAAGTGCGCAGTCACTTTTCAGTTTACCATACATTTTTCTGTGAATTTAACGGCGGAATTTGACTTGGTTTACAGGCAAATGCATATACGATATGTACCTTTAGGGTTTTTAGCAGCTTCTCCCATGATCTCCGAGAAGAAATTCCTCAAGAAAAACAAGGCATCCTAAGGAAAGCAAACAAAGTAAAATGAAGCAACATTTTATCAACTACAAAGCGCGTCGTAGATTTGACAAATGAAAGAGTTTTATGTCACGTGTTTTTGAATTCGATCCGTGCATGTATCTGATTGGTTGTACGTTGCGCGGGAAAATTTTAAACCAAGCAATAAGCAATCAGAGACAATGGACGGATCTGTGCACAGTTACGTCATCAATATGGCGGCTTAACTGGCCTATATGAGACGCACGTCAAACATGTGGCTAAGGTCAAGTATGGTAATAAACTCGTTCGTAACTAGGAGCACACAGGAACCTTTGTGATCGCAACACCTCCACACGGCATGGGATCTTAGCGTTGCTGCGTTTATAGTGCAACATTTTTTTTTGCCTTGGGATAACTGAAAGGATCAAGAGACATCACCTGGTCAACATTTAGCCTCAGTGGCTGAATAGACACTCTCAGGTTACACTCCTGTGCTTTGAGTCCAGGATCAGGGCGAATGTACAACATCTTGAGCAGGATCTACCAAAGGCAAAAAACAAAATGTTTCAATCGCCTGGCCTCTTACACAAACATTCTTTAGGCTTGTCTAACTCGTCACGGAAAGACTGGCTGATCTAGTGTAAGGACGTCGGAACAAGAGTGAGAAATCATTCCGGAAGTTAATTTCGTTTCCTTTCTAAGATTTCCATGAACATCTAATCTGCATCCAAGGCAAGCTTTGCTGATAGAAAAATGGCTCTGACCATGCTGTTATGAACGCTGAAATCACACGAGAATTTGAGAACACAACCTACTATAGTCTCTATTTATATTTCTTTGCATGCCTTTCAAAAAAGTGTCACTGGAAAAAATTGAAGCCAAAGCCAGTAAAGACTTGAACAAAAACTAAAGGACTATGACACGACACTTAAATGAAGATCTTAGACGGAGTTTGTATCAATTTCAAATATATCTTCGCATTTAACTTTGTTCAAACTTCCCCATTGAAGTTGAAATTAAAACACGATAATCTATCTACAACACTTATACACTAAAACAATTCCCGCCAGGTGCCTTACCATGTTAGCATGGGACTGTTTAGGACAGGCCTCAGACGTGTACTGGTACAGGAACTTGTTTATCTGTGAATGCGCCAAGCGGTCCCTTATCTCCACATCCTGTACAAGCACCACCAGCCGTGAGGCCTGCTCCGTGTCTTCTGGGTACTGCTCATACTGCAAACGAATCTAAAGGAGAGCAGAAAGTGAAAAGAAAAAATTCATTTAATAAATAAGTTAAATGTTCAATTTCTCTTGTATAAAAGTGTTGTTGTTGCTTTTGTTCTGTGAAGATTGACATCAAAACTGGGGAAAAAATAAAAACAGAAAACTTCACTGAAAAGTTGAAAAACTGAAATCAAAATTCACGTAATCCTGAAAAAAGGGAAAAGAGAGGCACTGTGAGAGTAAAGTGTCTTGCCAAAAAACGCAGCACCGGGGCTCGTACCCGGACCGCTTGTTACTGACTCCAGCACACTAACCATTAGGTCACCGTGCCTTCCATGGCAATGATCAACGAACACACATACAAAGAAAACACTTTTCTCACAAAGTTCAACACCTTCTTGTGAACAAGAGCCTCCCCACTTCGTAGCAGCTGTTATTTGGGGACATCACGCAACGCTTCTCCACACTTCCGGTCGTTTGCAGAAAGGATTGTTGCGTGACAAATAATTGTCGCGAAGAGAACTACGCTCACCTTGTTTAAGTGAAACTCCATCAGTACATGGTTATTCCTGTCAGGTCCTCCGCTATGTTTCTTCACGCTGTTACCTGCCGCTGTGGTGTTTTTACTGAGTAACACAGTGGGTCTTTTAACAGACGAACTGTCGATGGGCTTCCCTTTTTCATCGAGTGCAAAGCTTATTCTGCAAAGCAGAAGATAATTGTTCATTAAATTCGCTTCGTAATGCTCTGCAAAGCATCTACTGTACAGACAAACGCTAAAGTTCTGCGCGACGCTAAACAGACCAACTGAAACTCTCTCTGACTCACCTTTTCTTTTGGTCACGTGACGCTGAGCCACCGAAGTCTCGTCCACCAAACAAATGCCACACCACAGACATCTCCTTCAACGTGTAGCAGAACACCGCTGACGGAAAATGACTAGGGGCGCAGAGTTGATCACTCGGGCCCATCTAAAAAGAAAACATACACAGTAAAGTACAGAGAGTGAGCTCATACAAGTAACAATAAAAAGCAAATTTGGTGGGTTCATTTCTCTGCTTCATTATTGTCTTACCTTGCCATATTGTAAAGGGGAGGGGGTATTATAGAAAGAGCAGCGGGGTGGGGGGAGGGAGCGAGGGACAGGGGAGTCCCCTGTCCGGTCGCCCGGAACAAATAGGCTCCCCTGCCTGACGGGCAAAGGCCCAGGGAAATCGTCTGCCTACAAAATCGGTAAAAATGTTACCTAAGACAAACAGGCAACGGCCCTAGACAAACAAAAATTGAGAGATGCTTCTCCAAAATAAAAGCTGGAATTCAGGTTTTTTCTTTTCAAGCCCTGAAACAGTGGGCACTATAACGATTATAATTACGCTAACTTACTGGAACAGTAAAATGATTCTCTACAATGTTGACTTGTTCGTTTGTGAGGCATTTTATAATCACTTCGTGGCTCAAGCCCTCGGGTTCTTTATCGGGATGTTCAAGAATACAGAAATCGTCATCGCTTTCATCCTCCTCTTCGTCTGACTCCCCCGGATTTGGAACCTCCACGTTGGTATCTTCAGGGGGGAAATGCTCCTCTACTAGAGTGCCCAACTCATCGTCAGGAAATAGAAACAGGTCTCGCCTTGGTGATCTGGAAAGCTGATGATTCAACTCTCCTTTCAAGCTCTGGGATTTAAAAAGAGAACATCAAACAGTTAGAGTGGAAAATATAACCGTTAACAAAAATTATGTATCCGTTGGAACGGACGGCAGAGCCACTAGAAGAAATACCATCGTTTAAGGGGTAGTGTAGCCGTTTGGTATGCGCTAGAAACGGCATGTGTAGGTAAAGAACAACGCGAAGTATAGCGGCTCTCGGCAGTGTCCAAATAAAAATTTTTCCAGTGCATTTTGTCTTGCATCAAGAAATTGGAACGAGATGCAGATTAGAGTGAGAGCCAGGCTCTTCTATTTTTGGTAACAAGCGATCAGAAGGTAGAGTGTGAAATCCGAGAGCCTTGCAAAGTGGCGTTGCACTGCAAGTTGCAATAGAAATCTCCCAGTGTAACAGTAATTGACGATACTGTTCGAGTCGTTCGGTTAAAAAAAATGATATTCAATGTGCATCAGGTACCTTATCGTGAGAGGGCCCTTCCACAGAGTGCGTATCCACCATGGCCTCTGTCATGATGCTGCTTAGCTCACCCTCATCCACGGACCCCTGCTTGACCGGTGGATCAGCTGGGCAGCGGCTTGGAGTCTAAAACGTGCACAATCCCAGTTAAAAACAAGACAAAAGAAGCAGCTTTGATAAATAGCACCGACGGTAAACAGTACCGAGAAACTCGCAAATGTAAAATGTAAGTTTTAAGAGCACCTTGTCTAGGTTTGGCCTGATGACAATAAATTTTACTTACACCAAAATGCATAAGTAGGCTATTTCCTGTGCCCAATGTACATGGTATTAAAAGGGGTGGGGGAGAGGGGCTTTTAGCGCGGGGAAATAGGGGTATTAAAATAGTTTCTTGTCGTCCAATGCCATTAACTCACCAAGCTGACCCGGAAAACCAATTGCAAGATTCTCCAGAAAATAATATTTCCATTTAGCTACAGAAAAAGAGTCTCGTATTCTCGCAACCTCACAACATCATAGACCAACTTGTTACGTTTCTGCTTTTTTCGGCTGGTCACTTTGATACAATGGATCAATTTGTTCCACTCACCGAGGGTGTTTTCGTGGCATCTGGCACTTCCGGTTCATAGCTGGGCACCAGGTCTCCGTCTGTAGCAATGTACTGAATCAGCTGAAGTAGAGCGGAGCATGAGTCCGAGCATGTCCTGACATGAACTGTGTTGTTAGACATGCGCAGTTCCACCTGAGGATGACCCTGAACAAAAGAACAATTGGAACTGTTGAAAATTCGGATTATTACACCACTGTAGGCAATCCTGTAGAAAACAAGGTACTATGGGGCCAAAAGGGTTGACGTGGCCAAGCATACGTTAACACTTCACTAAACGTACTAGGATCAGGTTACCTTCGCTGACCCCTCCCCACCCCCACCCCACCTCTCCTCCCTTTGCCACCCTCTTCGCTTGCGGTTCCACTTGAGTTTTTGAAAGTTTTCTGGCGTTATAGGGACACGAGTAGGAGACCTAGTAAGAATACAAATTTTGAACTTCAATCAAGGTACGTGCCCCGAGTCCTCACTTCTCCCTGTTGCTGACCAGTTGAACAGAAGACTATCAGTACGAGATTGGTGTGAAATGTGATAAACGAAAGCATAAGCACTAGGCTTGAAAAGTCCTACTTGGACTCCTTAATCTTGTACTCCTACACCAATCTACAGGTCCCTGCTGACTGAGTTAATGACTTGTATTTGTTGTTCCTACCTTTTCACTGCCGTCACACGTGAACAGGGACAGCTCGAACATCCCAAGATCTAAAACACACACATAGTCTGGAAAGAAAAACCACAATCAGTATCATGAAATCTCGAAAAAGCAAGAATGCAGTCACAACAATTCACAGAACGCACTTCTGATATTTGCAGAACCACTGCATTTGTCCGAGAGGTATAACGCTGCATCATCAATAATAAATCTGCCAAGAAAAAATGGTCAAGAAAACGTTTAAAAGGACTACTTTATCAGTAATATAATTCATTGGAAGCAATTTACCTAAAACTGATCTCATTCTGTATTTGAAGCATACGTCGATCAGTTTGTCTGCAACACGAAGATTTTCCAAAGAGATCGTGTAGAAAAGAAATGATGGCATATGAAGATAGATTGTGTTCATTCATTTTTGTTTGCGTTTGGTATCCTTTTTACATTGGCTAAAAACCAAGCTTGTTCAGGAACATAGTCCGAGCATTCATGAGCAATCAGAGTGGTTGGCGGGGACTACTATTGTCAAATGGTAAAATAGCACTAGCACCCAGAGAGGTTGTGACGTTAGCCGGGCGGGGAGGGTGTTGGAAATTGGCATTTTTGAAGTGAACTTTTAGAGGAATTCCAGCCAGTCTGGAGAATATATTTCCTCGCGTTTTCAAGTCTGTCCACATTGTAATCCATGTTCATCGTCGCCATCATTGGTCATCCTCACTTGCTAAAGGGTTCCTATCATTTTTCAAGTACATTTATACAAAATCAAATTATTATTGCCAGATCACCTATGATCTACCTAATATAGTTTTGCACAATTAAACGTACCTCAATAAAGAGACATTGGACTCGATCGTGATGTTACTTGACACACTGAACGTTTCCATGGTGATAAGAACTCGTAACGGAAGGTGAATTGGCCTACAAGCAACAAGAAACAAACTAAAACGGTTACTAACATTGACTGACTCGCAGATCACAGAAAACCAAACGTCCAAAAAAACAAAGTATGGATACAAGCGGGAAATATTCCAATACTGATAATGAGCAATAGGCATGGCAACTAATACATTTCTTTTAGAGTAAAGGAAAGAGGCCTCCGAAAAGAAACATCTGAATATTTCATCTTCCACGTTTCATTACCGAGCTTAAAATTTACCATTATTCTTTCCTTATCATCATACAGGACGCTATGGACACTGCCGATCCTAGCAGTAAACAGGACGCGTGTCACATATGAACCTAGTATATGGCCTTGCTCGCCATGAGTTCTCGCATCTCAGTGGATAGAGCGCCCGCCCGGTATCTGGGAGGTCATGGGTTCGATCTCCGTCGGGGACTCAGAGTTTTTCTTTGTCCCACGCTCGCAACATGTTGAATATTTCATCTTTTACAAGAGATCTTTTGCCCAGATTTTGCTTACCCTTCAAGAAGGCATTGCAATTCAAAAGCATTTTTGAAAACATTCGTAAAAAGGTCCTATCCAGTAAGATAGATCAGAATGTTACCAGGAAGCAAATAAGACATGCCCAGGCAAACGTCTGACAACAAACCTGTAATCAATGCTGCCTTGCCACACGTGAGTGTGAAACACTGTCACGACCGCTGGGGGACTGAAACCAAGAACCGGATCATCCTTCACGTCAAAGAAATCTTTTACCTGCAGAGGTGAATGGTGTTACACCAGATTTCTTAAAAATCATCAACAAAATGCATCTTAACCAGGGCGCGTTTTGTTAAAGTTCAAACACTCTTAGAAATTGAGTGATATAGCGAGTCCCTTTTGTCGCGAAAATACTTTTCTCGTTTATTGGCTCAGGCGTTGCTAGGCAACACGGGCGCCATGTTGGCGAGACAATATTGTCGGCGTCGTCCTCGTGTAACGCTACACGACAATCCGAACAGTTAATAATAAGGAAACAATCATTAAAAGGAATTTCCTTTGTCAGGACAGATCCCAACTCCTAGAGTGGCTGTGAATGCTCGGGCAATTTTCTTTTGATGAAAAATAACTTAAAAACAATTGGAAATTCTTTGAGTGGTTTCACGGAGATTTGCAAAAAAAAAAGCTTCCGAGTTTAACTGAAACCACGCAACTGAAATACTTGACTAAACAACCAGGACATACTTGTGTGAGCCACATCTGTTTAGAAGAAAGCATCCTATGGCGAAGAGTACTTCTACGGAGTCCCAGGGAAAACAAGATTTCCTGCAACAATTATCAGATAGATACTACATTTATACGGTTGCTACAATGGGTTTGTCTTTAACGCTTGAAGCTTTTGGGCCATGTATATGAAATAAATATACCAAAATATACATAACAAATTCCAACTGGCAGGATACTCCTGACCAGTTTGCTTAAACTACACATAACACAGCATGGTAGTTCAACTCTAGTAGATAGCTTTAGGCAGATGGGAGGCTTGAACCAGCCGGGATATCTCTTAACCCACTGACTACGTATGTGTTGTGGTTCAATTTTATCCTTGGTTCAAATTTTATTTTCCTTTGTTTTTGGGTAGGATAATGTATGATAATGAGTTTAAAACAAAGGAAAATAAAATTTGAACCAAGGATAAAATTGAACCACAACATATGCAAGGCTATCAGTTAGTTTCCTTACTTTATTGTTTTTTGAAGTATCCGCTGAAACTTTCACCGCAAAGGCAAACATTGGTTCACCAGTCCTCCCGTCAACCTGTCTTACGCCCGGTTCAGTGTGGTAGAGGGTAGACTGGAGCTCAGCCCCACTGAAGGCGGACTCCATGGACACGTGGGAACCCCGTGGCACGACAGGCGCATGCTGAAAGGCGACCTTTTGAGACTGAAGGCACAAGTAGCTGAGATCGACTTGACTTTTGTAACAAGCTGCTACAAAGAATGTGATGTCATTAAACTCGGCTGCTATTTCTCCGAGCACTTCTTCAGAACAAGAGCTATAATCCTTGCAACTTCCACTGGGAGAGGAAATCTGAAAAGAAAAGAAAAGAAAAGTAAACAGTGACATAACGCCCTTTGTAAAATTTTGAAAAATGCGACTGCAAAATCCAAACGTGTATACTAGCTAAAGAATACTCAAAGACTGAGAAATCACTTAACTTACATCAGTAAAACGCGAACATTGGGGCCGCGTTTTGTCGTTGGTGAAATGACTGGCAACTACAACACGTAATAGCGAGCCTAATACACCAATCAAGGAAGGAAGGAAGGAAGGAAGGAAGGACGGACGGACGGACGGAAGGAAGGACGGAAGGAAGGAAGGAAGGAAGGAAGGAAGGAAGGAAGGAAGAAAGGAAGGAAGGAGGGAGGGAGGGAGGGAGGGAGGGAGGGAGGAAGGGAGGGAGGGAGGGAGGGAGGGAGGGAGGGAAGGAAGGAAGGAAGGAAGGAAGGAAGGAAGGAAGGAAGGAAGGAAGGAAGGAAGGAAGGAAGGAAGGAAGAAAGGAAGGAAGGAAGGAAGGAAGGAAGGAAGGAAGGAACGAACGAACGAACGAACGAACGAACGAACGAGACAGCGACGAATGGTGGTGGTTGAGAAGAAAAGACAAATTTTATGCTTTGGCTTGCCTTGTAGGTGATTTATCAATGGAAAATAGCTTGCACTTGACTGTCTTAACCTGTCTTACCTCACTCTCAGGAAAAACTGCCAGTCTAGCCTTGCCGACACTGAGTGTAAGAGTGAAGGCTGTCTGGCCGTTAGGGTTGGAATTTGTACGTTTGTACTTATTTTCCAGTGATGTAAAATTACTGCTGCCTTCATCAGATGAAGATGCATCTAGGTACAAAAGAAAACAAAAGGCCAGTTTTAAACACATGAGCGAAAACCGTGCTGTGATGTAAGGCCTGTATAGTAGGCTTGCTGAATAAATTCTGCCCGTTAATTGGCTTGTTCTGTTTGCCGGCAATGGTCGTTAGCAATCGCATTTTTCTGCTCAACATTCTTCGCGGGTAACGCATTTCTGCTCGGGACAGCTGTCCGCCATGTTGAATCTCTAATATCCGAATCACAAGGTCATTACCTTTCATTTTTTTGTTTTTGTTTTTAATATTCAACTTTTATCTTAAGTGCTATTGTGTTAATCCGTATTTTGTCCGAATTCTGCTCAAAGTCTGCTGGCAGAATGTTCGCGGTGAAAGGGTGAATTCTGTTCGAGATTGTGCCGGCAGGATTTATACTGTGTGGGTAACTCGGGATGCTGAACTGTAATTCACATAAAGTCACTCTTCACGTTACCGTCATCATAACTGCGTAGCCCTGATCTGCACATGACAAAGCGATCCGGCCCATGTGCCTTCATCATCTGACTAGCTAGGTCCAATCCTGTGCTAATGTTGAACCCAGATGGGTCCGGCCGCTCTGCTGGGGAGGGAGCCATGGGTTCCCATAGCAACAGGTCAGTGGCTAGCCTGGAAAAAAAAAACGACATATGAAAATGCTGCGTTCGCGTTACGCCGTTTTTTTTTTTTTTTTTTTTTTTTTTTTTTTTGAGAGAGAGAGTACATTGCATTTTGCGTCCCTCTCCCACGAGTGGGAGAGGAACGCGGGTTACCTTCATTTTAGTTTACAGTACCACTCGCCTGTTATAGATGTTTTCAAATACATCCTTTGTGTGAAGGTTGACATCCAGCCTGGGAAAGGTACATTCAACCTGTACTTTGGATGACGACACTGTGTCTTCTTGAAATCGGTTCATTTCTTCCTGGGTGCCAGGCATGAGAAGCTGCAATAATAAAGTTATTCCATTCAGTGGTCATACACCTAATTATTATTCTTGTCTAGATTAGCCATGTAATCAGTGCGTATGGCTGGGGTTAATAATGATTGCTAAGTACACCCAGCCATATGAACATTACAAAAATTAAATAATGTTTCGGCTAATCTGTCTCCATGCTGGGGACATAGAAGAAACGATATGATATTACTGAGACTGAACTTCATGAACAGGGTCTTGCTGCCACTGCATAACTGCTGCTACCGCTACCACTGCTGCTGCTGCCATTGCTGCTGCTGCTGCTGTTACTACTACCACACTGCTGCCACTACTACTGCTACTACTACTTCGTAACTGCTGCTGCTGCTACCACTTCTACTGCTACTGCTACTGCTACTACTACTACCAAATGTGTGACTAACCCCTGTCAAGCACGCAGCTGTAGACCAGTATGAGCGGCACAAATTAAGCCGCATAAACTGGTGTCAGTACTAACCTCTTCTGTTTCAAACATGACAGGTCTGGAGGAGAACGGTGACGGCTCAGCTTTCATCATGGGGTAAGCATCCAGGGAACTGAGAGGCGAGTTATCTGATGAGGGAACTTCCTCTAGAGCTGACAGAGGAGCAGGGGGCTGGACTGTGATCACAATCCTAGATATAAATAATATTACCTTATTTTATCGCCTATACTATATAAAAGTACTAATGAGGTTGCTTCAAATCAGTTAGGGACGTTGAGCCTTGGAATTAGTAAGTGGCATTAACTGAACTAATTAACTGCTGAGAAGAGTAGGGGATTGTTCAGACTCATTATCACTGCATTCATTTATTTCACAGGAAGGGTCTGTGCGAGATTGTGAGGAACATTGCAGATGCTAGAGGCACCTTTGGTATGCTGATATGTTCAATTTCACTACTGCGTTAAGCCTGACATGCTCGTTACTACAAGGCCAGTACCATCAGTAGAAGATTTTGGTTTATAATGAATATGTTTTCAGCATCAGTTTGAAATAATGGTCAGTGACTTAAAGGGTAACATGGCGCAAACAGTTGTCACACGTTGCAAAGCAATAAGTTGCATTAGTAGACATTAACAGTGTACATCTAAGTGGGCTCATGCAATAACGTCTGACTTCAGACCTGTAGCCAGTAAGAAACCAACTGATATGTGCTGCAATGTTAGTGATACCATTTAACTGTATTTATAGCTATTGCACATAAATATTAACCACTACCTTGGCCAGTCAAAGCCACCATTTCCTGTGTCGTTCTCAGACTGATTATGTGTGACGTGAATAACAGGCATTTTATCACTGCTTGCATCTTCCTGGAAGTAACCTATTAAAACACGCCAGAGTAACACTTAATTAGCATTTAACGGTTAAGCTAATGTCTTATATATTTTTTAGAAAACTTGCTTTAGAACAGGTGACTAATGGATGCTTAGCACCTGTGCCCGTTTAACGGATAAGCATTATGGTACGTTTTCCTGCGCAGCCGCGTCGCATATAAACGTGACCACGCACAAGTTAAGAAACAAAGGTATTCCATACCATGCAATTCTTTAAAGCTGAAATTGTAATGACACGGAAGATCTGATCCAGTGCGCGATGTGTTGAATTCTATAGCTGAAAAGTCAAATATTAAACGCTCCTTCCTCAAGGACTGTTTCCACCAAGGGCGTCGATCCACAGCTGGCCGTAAGTCTGGAATAGGAAATCTATAATGCCAAAGAAAAATTAATAATATGAGTTGATTTCACTGAAAACACGGCCTTCCTACGATTGCAATATACTTTTAAAACTATAATTACAAGTACTTAGACGTTTCAACAATTCGAAACACTGAATTTTCTGGAATGCAAAGTTTTGTCTGGAAGGTATTTCACACACTGGAGTAGCACTCTTTGCTGACGCTTAAAGACCGAGAAATAGCCAGTGTTTTTACTGGGGTCTGGAATCTGGTAGACCTAAATTATTGTGATATGCTGCAGTTGATATATTAAACTTACATTCAATATTGGGCGTTACTGAATCGACTGTTAACAAAATAACTCTCTCGCAAAACAACCGGTTACCAAATTATCCCTCACCCTACATACACTCCACTTCCTTGTGAAGTCTGTACTGACACTTTCATTCCAGAAAAAAAGGACTACACATTTAAGATACATAAAACAACTACCCATTAAGAATTAGCCAAGTACTCACCTTAAGACCAGGGATAATGAAGGACAAGTTAGGTGAATGTTAAAAGGCTGTTCTACTGTGGGAGTATCTTCCATTGCTTGAGTAAACACAGCCTGCTGGTTCTAATAAAAAATACAATGCATCTTGTTTTTTCCTGGTGTTACTGAGTCTGCAGTGTCCATCACTGAAGCTGTGCTAAGCAAAGCAATGCACCTTCATTCCGTGCTTGTAGAGTGAGTACAACTAGTACTTGCAAGAATTTAAATTTAAAAAAAATCGAGCAATTTATAACGTAAATATAGGAAAGACCAATACAGTAAACACCCACGTATAAGAACCTAGAATTTTTGGGTTCAGGCTGAATGGGTTCTTATATTTTGGGGTAGCTTTTCCGAACTCAGGCTGATTAGGTTCTTAGTAGGTTCTTATTTGTAGGAGTTGTCATAGTATACTGGCTACACCAGTATAATTTTATACAGTATTCTATACTCTGTATTTAAAAGATTTTCAATTAAACAAATAATTTTCATGGTGTTTCTCAGAAATTTCACAATTTCTATCAATTAAAATCCAGTATTTTGGCTACAAAATAAGAGTGTTTTTTTGTATAAGAACCTATTATTCTTTGCCAGCCTAAATAGGTTCTTATATATTTGGGTATTAAAATGCCCAATTTCACCATGTAGGTTCTTAAATCACTAGGTTCTTATATGTGGGTGTTTACTGTATCCAAGCATAAACTGTATGGAATGTAAGTACTATTAATAACGACCTTTACTCAACCAAATGTTAAAGTTCATTTAAGAACATTTTAAATTAAGCTGTTTCTAGACCAGTGGTTCATACGCGTATCTCAAACCAAAAGCATTTCAAATCTATTTCTTTCAATCTCTGCACTTCATTTAGAAATCAACTGAATCTTCTACACTTTGTAGATACCAAACAGTCTAGGGAAAGGTTAAATGCAATGACCTCTAAAGAGCTACAAGCATGGTCATCTTTTGTTGGAAAACTCGTAAAAGCATGAAATTATGGCCATAATCACTGTTAAATACGTGTCTGTACCCAGTTCCCCCTTTCAGTGTTCCAAAATGATAAAATGCTCTCCAGTGTCGGATGTTTTTATCAACAGTGCATAGGGGTTGGGAGGGGCAAAATGTGACCTTGGTTGTAGCTACTGGCATATGCATATAGGACATGTCTGTATTAGAAAAGTATCAAAACATGTGAGACATGACACAATGTTTAGGTATTGTAAGAGCCATAGGCACATACCACTATTGATGGATTACAAGATTTAAACATGCGTGACTGCATGCTTGAGGGATGGTTCATGAATACAGGTTGTGGATCCAACAGTGCAGTCAATCTGTCCACTATAGACACATCTACTTCACAGAGCAAGCCACCCAGCTCCAGGGATAACTCTGACTTGGGTAACACTATATTGCGACCTTGAACAACGCCCTGGCAAAGGTAAGAAAAAGGGACAAGTTTAAAAACTACAAGAACACTGAACAGTGTTCACATTTAGCATTAATCTATTTTGTGGGAGGCTCCATGGCCTAATAGTTAGCGCGCTGGACTCCAGATCAAGCGGTCCAGGTTTCCAAGCCCTGGCCGGGGCACTGCATTGTGTTCTTGGGCAAGACACTTACAGTAACCCTCATAGTGCCTCTCTTCACCCACGTGTATAAATGGGTAACAACAAAATAATGCTGGGTGTGTCCCTGCGATGGACCAGGATCCCATCCAGGGGGGAACTCGTAGAATACTCCTAGCCCAGACACTGGATTTTGTTTCCCTCCTATATAGTAGATATATCTCCTAAATGGATACTTTATCTGGTTCCAAGAGTGTGACCCATTTATCAAAAGTTTGACCGTACAATGTACGTGTCTTGCTGGGCATTGCAAAAGCAGGGGATAAGTAGAGGTTAGATTCCATTCTGCTGACAGTCTGCTTGCATCAGACCTATAAATATTATTTATTATCAGGGTTTAATAATGATCATGGTAGTGAAATTTGTTGCTTAATGTCTACTTTGTAAAAATGAATAATAAAGGAATAGAAGAAGGTTATTACTGGAGAGGTTGTTCTTTGAGTGCTTCTGTACTTTAGTCTGAGGCAGGGAAAAGAAGACGTTGGATTAAGTCCAAAGTAAGGTACTGCTTGACCATCACTGGATAATAACTTCAGCAACTGAGAAGAGCGAGAATTAAAATTAATATCATTGAAATTATAAATTAAATTATGGTCTTGCAAGAAATTATTTCCTTTCTTGTTTCGATGCCTTTTGTACATCACAATGTATTATTTTAAGCAACAGTCATGCCAAAAACTTGACGTACTGACCAGTAGATAAATGCCAGTTCAAGCTAACAAGAATCAATCTAGGTATATAGGTATTTCAAGCATTTAAAAGAAAAAAAAAAGAAATTTTTACCAGTTTTCGGGGATGGATTTAGGGGGAGGGCCAAGGGGTCCACCCCCCCCCCCCTCTCCCCCCTTCTCCTCGAGTTAATTCTAAAAACCATTGTTACTAACCATCTTTTGAGAGTGTGCAATCAGGGTTGTGTTGTAGGTATAAGCAAGGTTACACTGTGGCGCCCATTTTTTTCGGCCCCCTCTTTTTGATTTTCTGGATCCGCCCCTATCCATAATTCCATTCTATAACATTGCACTATTACGCCAATCATCAGAATTTATCTCAAAAAATTATACATGTATTGTTGATTGACATGTTCGAGTGGGACATGTACCTGTGTGATGGAGTAAGGAGCAGGTGTTGGCATAGAAGTTGATGATCGCTCAAATAAATACTCATTCAGCTCCAGCTTCCCTGCCGACAATTCAATGTTTCCACTCTGGTGTGTGCTGGTAACAGTTCTTTCAAAATCAAATGAGATAGGAGCAGCCATACACCTGAAGGAACAAATGTCAGTGAGATACTGAACATATATAAAAATAATTGTACACTTGCATAAAGGTATAGCTCCACTATTAATAATAGGATGCTAGTGTGTTGCATCTGGTAGCCTTCCAGTAGTTTGTCAGGTTGTCCTGACAATAAAAATAATTTGTCGGCACCCATTAATACTATTCTCCTTGGGAGGCAGACACAGTGAGAGTTCCACTGCTCAATAACACAAGGAAGCTGGCCAGGATTAAATCCACGACCCAAAATTTCAAGTTTTAACTTACTTACTTAGCCCAGCAGCTCCTAGGAGTGGCATAGAGCATTCACAATGTCACGCCCTTTTAAAACCATCTTGGGCTAATCTAACACTGATTTGCCAGTCGATCCAGCCCAATCTGGTGCAGTTCCTGTTCAGCTGATCATTTACAGTAAAGCGCATCGAACCGTAGCCACCCGACTGAGTTTTTTACATCATTCTTTTTGACAAGTTTTTGATTAGTTTGATGGCTTCCGGTTGCACAACGGTTCATGCGAACGATCTGTGAAACATTCAGTTTCAACCGGTTTTACAAGCCCAGAAGACATTTCCTGTACGAAAAGTTAAGTTTGACAAAATTTTTGTCTGCATAAAATTTATTTATCGCCAGTTGAACTTGGCATTATCACTTGTGCGAAACGTTGTTTGAAACCCTTTCAAACTCTGACGTTTGAAGACGAATCATGCAACGGTTGATACCCCGCCTTCCATTTTTCAAGGCATCTGATTGGTAGTTTAAAGCAACCGGAAGCCATAAAACTCATCAAAGTAATCAAAAACTTGTCAAAAAGATGTCAAAAACTTTGTTGGGTGACTACGGTTGGAGGCGTTTGACTGTAACAATCCAAAGTGCAACACACTTGAAACAGGCTTAGGGGGTCTAGACCTCCCACTTCCCACATCTCACTTCCTTTAGGGCTCCCATCTCTCAGTGAAAGCTGCTCTTTTAAATAATACATGACTGTGTGTCATGCAATGTTGAAACATTTTTCCCTATGTCACTTTGGGAAACACACTCCCCACCCTCTGTTTCCCACCTTCCAAAGAGTTCCCTCTCTACTCCAGAGTTCCCATCCCCTATTCCCCCTCCCCCTCCCCCCACCCCACAAGATACATGTACTGTTAGTATATGGACACCTACCTAAGGTGATCTGCACAGCATGCTGAAGCAAACTTTTCTGCCATCTCTTCGAAGTCTTTTCCTCCAAATCCATAAGTACCAAGGTTAGAAAAGAACTTCTCTGCCATCAGTGACAGTGGATGACTGTCATCTTTGGCCTCTGGCGACGGCGACAACACTGGATCAATGTGAAGCACTGTTACAGCCAGACTTGCGAGTTTCATGCTTACTTTAACCACATCAGGACATGGATCATCTAGGGCTGCTATTCCAGCAAGTCCAGGATTAGCTGACGACAGACTGTGTCTTGAAACATTGCTTTGAGGAGCATCTAATTAAAAGTATTCAGTGGCAAAATTACATGTAAACCCTTAACTTTCAAGGTCAGTTAACAAGATCTCTACTTTCAAAATAAGCTAATTTATCAGCACAAACTGCAATGAAACCGTTTTTGTATATTTCACTACAGTTTGCATTTTTCTGAAGAGAACACAAAGGTGAAGGACTGAGAGAATTAGAAATACCATCAGACGTAACATGAGGCACAGAAGGTTTATTCTGGCAAGGCAAGTGACTTTAACAAAAGCAAGGGTCAAGTGCTAATTTCGATTTCAACACAGCCACATTATTAGGTCCCTGTTTTTATGTGCAGACTGTTAAGAATTCTTGGACCAAGGTTATAAAAAACGGTTTCTTCAAAATAATATTAACATTATAAATTTTTCTATTTCCTAACATTTAGAAAACCATTATTTCTGCAAGCCAAGTCAAGTGAATTACAGTACATTGTAGATGTGCTTCCTATATTAGGTTACTTTGAAATAATTTTCAAGGGGGATGATACCAGTTTTTAAACCAAAATGTTGAATGAAAAGTGCTGCAGCTGTACATGACACTCTTAAAGCATGTTTATTTGCTTACCAGGTCTGACGTCATGAACAGATGACATGGATTGCTTTGCATTAACAAAGACAGTATTGGCAGCTTCTGCTAGAGAGGTGCCTAAAGACCAAAATATACAAACACATAACTCAGCAAGTTTTTTTAACAATCCATATACAAAATTATAATGTACACCACTGGGGTCGTCGCCATCTCCAAGCCTCCTTTCATTTTGTAAGCTAAGGCATAGAACATGTGAGGCTCAGGAAAAATAAATAAATAAAAAAATAAAAATGCATACTGCACAGTTTCTAATAAAAAAAATATTCAACTGTGTCTTATCATACTTAAGGTATTAAAATTCATACATAAATTAAAGACTCAAAATTTACAATATTCTAAAATTCTGTTAAATAATAGTAAGTCAGAATACATCACAAAATTACATGTACATCTAAATCTTATAAAAATAACAGCTAATCAGTAATGCTACTTAAGTTAATTAAAATAATGTCTTATTCATTTTAAGCTTTTAAATATAATTTATTCAAAATGGAAACAGACCAAATCATAGAACTTTGGAAGCAGATTCCAAAGTCTTAGGGTGGCACAGCTAAACGATCAACGATCTACCTCCCAACCTACGGTCCTCCTGAATCCTACTTTTGGAGATGTTAGTAACAAATAACTCCAGACTGTATAATTATCATGAGCTAACCTGGTATTTGAACTTTCTGGCTCATAAATCTCTTGTCGCACCCTATAGTGTTCATCAAGTTGTACGGTGATGACTGCACACTTCCCAAAGTCCCCAAGGGTGAAAATTCTGGTGATTGCAGTAGATTTCCAGAGGATTTTACTGCCAACATGTCTGCTGGCAAAACAGGTTCCTCAAGAGGAGGAAGCAAGTCATGGTTGGATGACATGGAATAAAAGGTTTCCTCTCCGTCCTCCCCTAAGATGCTGTCATAATCAGCACCTGAGGAGTAGTGGGACAGTGTATCATTTGTTCCACAAGAGTCAAAGGTGAAGTTCCATGAGTCCACCCGTTGCCGCCCCTGTTGATGTCTCTGTTCCTGTTGTTTTGAGGACATGAATTGGTTTTGCAGGTCTTGTTCAATCTTCTGAAAGTCTTCTGGTTGCATGGGTTTGTTGACGGAGTGGCCTTTCTCTGTGGTATGATTGGACATGTCTAGGAGAGGAAGATAGGTCAGAAATGCATAACTGGGTATATCATTTGCTTTCAAGTACAATTCTTCACTGCAGTGTGGCAGTGAGACAAGATAAGATAATGACAAATCAAGTGTCTGTCTGTCTGTCTGTCTGTCTGTCTGTCTGTCTGCCTATCCCAATGTTCATCTATCTGTCTGTCTGTCTGTCTTGACCTGTCGGATGCAACTTGTACTCAGATTTGTATTAAACTTAACAACAAACCTGGTGATGAAAATCCACTACACAGTTCTATAAGTAGATGAACTTGCTTGGGTGACAAGAACACATTTAATGTTCCAAGAAAACACTCAACATCCACCTAGAAGAAATGGCAATTTTAAAATAAAATATTAGTAACAAAAGAAGCATTCAAAATAAATTATTAATTACCATGAGGACAAAAAGCCCAGTTTGTTATTCCCTGAGAAAATGGTTGCCTCTCATGATTCCCCTTACCAATTTGGCAGTGCTGCATATAAAGATCCAATGGCTGAATTGACATAAAAAGTGTAACAACCCCGACAAGATACTCCCAGTATAGATCTAAGGTAAGTATGAGCCTGGGGCCCATCAGGCAGGAGCTTATTCAGGTTTCCGTAGCATGAAGTGGCTAGGAGTATTGCTACTCCCCTCTGGATGGGATGCTAGTCCATCGCAGGGTTACCCCCAGCAGTAAATTAGCCGGTACCCATTTATACACCTGGGTGGAGAGAGGCACTATGAGAGTAAAGTACATCTTGCCCAAGAACACAATGCAGTGCCCTGGCCAGTGTCCCAGTATCTATTCATTACTTAGTATGACAGGTCCTCAGAGAAATTTTTTTTTAATTCAAACTCCAGATGGCTCTTATACAGGGAATCATGGCCAGTATGAATGGTTGACATTAAAAGGTGGGGGTTGGTGGGGGAGGTTGTCCCAGCTGGGTGGGATGCTATTCCAATGCCAGGTTACTCTCTCCCACTTATGCCCCTAACCCCTGCCCCCCCCCCCCCCCTCCACCCCCCAACCACCAACCACCACAGTCATTGTCAAGTTACCATAACCTACAGTTCCCAAATGTGTACCCATTTATACTCTTGGGTGGGCGGAGAGAATCACTGTGAGTGGCTGTGTTGGCCCATTATAGAACACAACACAATGACCCTAACCAACAATCAAAGTGTTGTAGACTGGTTGATCAGTGTTCAGTCATTTATGCACTCACCACTAGGCATCATGTCTCACACCACCTTAAGAGGTGTGAGATCTATAAATCTTATATTATCATACTGGAAAATACATTGTACTAGCTGTTAGTAGCTTATGATTTTTAGCATTATGTTTAGCATTACCTTGGGTCCAGGAACAGCGACATTCTGTTTTAGTTTCAGTTTGATTTCAGAGTGGCCAGCAAATGTTGCAATCTTGATCGGTGGCAACAGACTTCCTGAGAGGGGAGGGGTTTTGAAGTGTTCAGCTGATAATGAAAGTCCCTCAAGAGGACCGTGAGGGTGATGGAGAGGTGGAGAACATGAGTCACTTCCAGGGGAGGGTGGAGGAGATTGAGGAAAGTCAGAGGCTTGAGGCATTGTCCTTGATTCCTCTGGGAATTCATCCAGGTGAATAGACACTCCAAAGATTTTAAGATTCTTGCAAGCACACGCAGCAGGTTCATAGACACTCTTAGCCTTGTAGTGACTGTCCCTCTCCGCAAGCTCAGTGGATAGATCAGAATAATCAATTCTGTAGACAACAAGTTAGAGTGAATTCATTTATTTAGCAAATTAAAACACTATCAAAGAGTTTTGAAATTCTCATAAATCATGTTTAAATAAGAAAAAAAATAAATTAGGTAATTAATAGGTGAAGATTTACTTATAAATAATTAGGCCCACACAGATGCGATATAGAAATGTATTTTTTTGTAGTAATGAATTTTTTGTGTAGTTGTGTTAATTTTCTGCAATGTATGTTTTAGCATGTGTAAACTTTTCGAATGAATTTAAAAAAAATGTTCAAGAGTTGTATATTAACTTAAAGATAAACTTACCTTCTAATGTGTATTTCTAATCCAATCCCTGTTATAGTGTCCTTTGGTAAATGTTCAAACCTAATCACAGTGTCTGTAAAGGAGAGCTTTACTCTTGCCAATACTGTGAAATATAATAAGCAAAACTTGTTAAAAAAATTTAATTATTATACACCACTGTTGTACATGTACAAACAAATTATAATAATTTAATTACACAAATTATATCCATAAATTCTCTTATTTGAGAATTTATTGGCAAGTATATAAAAAGCATAATGACACAAGGTAGCCTAATGGTTAGTGGGCTAGTCTGGATCAAGCAGTACCATAAGATTCCAACCCTAGCTGGAGTCATTGCCTTGTGTTCTTGGGCAAGATGTTTTACTCTCACAGTGCCTCTCTTCACCCATACATGTATGTATACATGGGTAATGGCAAATTTAATACTGGAGGGAATCCCCGCAATCAACTACATGGAGCATCCCATTCAAGGAAGTGTAGACTGAAGCACTCCTAGTTGCTTAATGCTACAGAAATGGGGATAAGCTCCGCCCTGATGGGCCACTTGGCCTGCCACAGACACTACTTCATGGCCCGTACGAACGATGCAACGCTGCTGCAGTGCTACGTTAGTTCACTTTTTTGGTTGCACAGCACTTAAGTGTCGGCAGAGACAAGCGACAGCCGGAAATATATCTGCGTAACACAGGTCTCTATCTATACACTACGTCTGTGTTATTGGGTCCAGTTTACTCCATCGCTCACCTGATTCTATGGTTTGAGCAAAGGACTCTAGACCCTCAAAGGGCGGGGTAGCTTCTGCTTGTTCCTCTCCACTGGACGGACCTTCCTTCAAGCACTCCTGAGCCAGTTGCATGCTTGTTGTCATTGCATTCCATATCATGGAATCAGTCATGCTACCTCCTGTAGATTTTATACACATAAAATTAAATGTACAGGTTTGTCCTATACACATAAAATGTTCACAGTAACATATGTATTCCCCCTGTTCCAGATCAGTCAAAAAGGGATACTAGTATGTACAGTGTATTATATATTATTGAACGCCTAAGCTAGTGCATTGCTGGTCCAGTATTTTCGAAATATTGGAGTGCGTGCTGTCCCAAATCATCTGCATCTTGCATATGAAATGCATTCATGCATTGTAATGGCTTACAAAAGTAAAAGAAAAGCATCTTAACTTAGCTTGTATGAAAAAACCATCTCGTACATTTTATTGGTCTTTAAAAAAAATTAGAGAATTCATTTGATTGAAGTTACACCCAGTGAGTCCTCAGACAACATGCTATTCTTTTTATCCTGTCCACTTTCTGCTTGTACAATGTAGTCGTTTTCAGTAATGTAATAAATCTCTTATTAAACAAGCTTGCTCAGAACCATGCTGGAAGATTATCAGCCCTCTGCCTTTTCTGTATGGACTTGACACTTGTCCATACTGTCAAGGCCACAGGCCAATATTCTGGGCTAGTATGGCCCCCATGCTTGGTTAATAAGATGTATTATTATATGGCCGTGTCTCACAAGGACTGGGAACTACCAAATTCCCGAATTTGATTGGCTAAAATCGATATTGACCGCGGTCTAGATTTCCTCATCTAGACCGGGATCTAGACCGGTTGCACTTACGTTGAGAAGTTTACAAACAAAAATGCAAAAACGTTGACTTGTTTCTGCTAAAAAGTAATAAATGGAAGAACCAAAAGCTTGATGCGAAAGTTAACAAGAACGAGCAAACTTTGGCAAATTTTCGTTCAGTTCACAGGCACAAAATCAAAACACCAGCTAGAAACGGATTTGCGAGGTAATTGCAAGGTCAGAAGTTAAAAGCACTTAACACGATTAAAAGCGACTACCGGTAAGAATATTTTATCAGTCGATTAAAGAGGCTAGAGAAGTTGAAAACATTCCTGACGATGTTGACCTTCTCTTGTTCTAATTTTTCCGTGATCGTCGTTCACTAGCAAAATGTCAGCGAGTACAGCAAACCGAAGCGAATTTTTAAACTGAAAAGTTTTCTAGTTTGGCCATATAATAAACATCTTATTAACCGAGCTTAGTCGGTCTGTATAGGAGAATCTTGACCTCGGTCATGAGTACAGACCTCACTGCGTTCGGTCTGTACTCACGACCTCGGTCAAGATTCTCCCATACAGACCTCCTGCTCGGTTAATAAGAGCTAATAATACATGGTCTCATATTTTGTGGGTTCTCTTGACCACATAATACATTATTATTACGGCAAAATGACATCATCAAAAATAGATATCATCACTGTCTCCATGAAATGGGTGTCTCTAAAATGGGGCGCAACTGTAATTAGAGAATACATTTTATTTAATACAATACATGCAACTCAAAGTACCTGTATCCACTCGCTGTCTTGGTGTGATGGTAACTTCAAGACCTTGGATGTCCAAACAACAGCTTTCACTGAGAAGAGCTGTCCATGGTACAGACACTGAGATGCTGCCAATGAACCCATCAATGATCTCCACTGGTATGCCAGCGTTGTCCAGCATCTCATTGACTGACTAAAATCATGTGAACAGAACATACCAGTCATATATTAATCACCATGAGCTCAGACCCAGGGGCTCAAAACTAATACTTAACCCTTTCACTGCCACAAGGACGTACTGAGTACGTCCTGTCTCAGATTAAACATATGCTACAAGGACGTACTGAGTATGTCCTCGAGTATAGCCCTTGTATGAAAAGTTACACACAGCGTAAGTTAAAACAATTACACCGCATGTAACATTTTTTTTAAGGGCCTGGTAATGAATAATACATTTGGTGAGAAGAAATCTAACACTTAAATAATGACTGATCCCTTGGGAAACAATTAGTTTTGTTTCCTGAGAATCTCAATGTTTCCCGAAGCGGAGCTGACTGAGGTAAACATTAAGATTTGAGGGAAACAAAATTATAAATTGGTTTCCTGGCCGTTAAGTGATTTGATTAGGCTGCTTATTGACTAGATTACCTCACCTTGGAAAATGATATAGAAAAGGGAAATTGGAAAGTGAAAAATGTATTAGATAGAAACAGCAAAATTTAAAACTGTTATGTAAATGTTACAGGTCAAATTTAAATTCAGGTAATTTTTTTTTTTAACTTCAGGTGATTTTCTTCAACCTAGGTAATTCGGGTTATTATTAGGGTTAGGGTTTGGATTAGAGTCATATATTTGAAAAAACAGTGGTTCACCCAATGTTTCCTATGTGGTAAATTGGATAAGGGGTTGGACAGCAAATTTGGAGGTTGAGACTTCAAATTCTAGAAATACAGATTAGTAAAAAGGTAAAAAAAATAGATGACACTACAATGTACTTAGGGGGGATAAATTACCAGATGGTAGGGGAGGGTAAGTAGGGATGGTGAAGGGGGTTCAGAGACAGTGAGGGAGGGGAGGTGTTTTAATTTAATTTCCTACTTAATATAAACCTAAATGTACAGTGTACAGAAATAACCTGGGTTGAAAAAAATGAGTGATTGACCTAAAGCTAATTTTGACCTGTAACATAAACACCCAATGAACACAAGTAATGCAGAAAAGAAACAAGGTAAACCATTTTTTTTGGGGGGGGTATTTCTCTACCATTAATTTTCTAGCAGCTAAATACCTTTGTCCTATTCCCATGTATTTCACAATGCATGCACAATCCAATCATTATTATTAAATTCAAACTGAGCCTCACTACGTCGGTGGCACATGCAAATGTGAACTACATTACATGTGGTTTTATTCAACATAATGTTTTGAGCTTTTCACATCAATATTTTGGTGCAAAATAATACTAAATCACATGCAAAGTAAAATCACTATATGATGCATATATTATTTACTTATGTTTCAAAAGCCTCATATGAAAACAAATTTCTAAAATATGCATTAGTTTATATTATCGGCATAAAACCCTGGCACCATTCCACGCAAACCTAACACTGTTGACATAAATTTAAGCATGAAAAATAATATATTTCCAAAACAAGAATGACCAACAGTTAGCCACAAAATGCATACATTCAGGAGAAGTTCGTCACATCACACAGGCATTGAATACTCGATGCGATCTGAATTATTTGATGGTTATCCACGACAAATACCATATAAAGCATAAACTATTACAAATAACACTTCTCCAGTCCACCCAATAAATGTTTATATTACATTAACAACAGACAAGAAAAATTAATTCAAACTTCAAATGCTGCGAATAGAGAAAAGAATCCCCTTGGACTGCAGTGAAAATTAACAGTGTTTATAAAATGTTCTATTTTCGTGCAAAAAAGCGCAAAACAATCTCTCCTCGTTCTTTTCTCTCTACGTATTCTCTCTACTCACCCAAACATCAAGAGGCACTTTGTCCACTCTTCCGGTTCCATTATAAAGATCGACAGTCAACTGGTCTAACGTCAGCTTCTCCTGCAGAAAATGGCCAAGATAATGCTGTAATAGATATCTGCAGGCCCTTTTCTTGATGAAGTCCGACCAAGGGAAGAACCACGGCATTGCTGCTATAAATTCCGTGGTATTCTATTTGTTAAAATCGGGGTTTTGGGTGAATAAATCGCGGCAGAACACACTTCTCGCATGCCCGCCATTTTGTCCTCATGAGGTTGTTGTTGTTTGGAAATGACGTCAGGTTCTCCCATCATCCCCTTCGCACGCAACAAAATGCTGATGTTGCAACCTTTTTTCGAGAAATTACTCAATGCCATTTTTTTTCCAGAAAAAAAATGAAAATAAAATCTTTTTTGTCCAGTCACATTGCGCTTGGATAAATAAATCCTCTGTCATTCTTACGAATCACTGACAAAGGATTTAATTTTAGCAACTTTTCATCGTTTTAGAAGCAAATCGTTGGGTATATAAGGAGCACTTTAGCCGGGCGGATCAACAGTTCATAAAGTTACAGAGAAGTTTCAAGCAAGATACAAGGAGTGAAAAATATCAGGAGAAGAAGTTCAAGACATCATGTCTCTCGAATTTAGGTTTCCAACCTTCCATCCAAGCAGGTAAATTTTAAAAAAATTGTTTGGGGTCGAACTTCTTTCAGCATGCTTTGTGGAAGCTGGACATGTCTACCGAAACGTATAAAGAGAACACGGAATTTTAATTAGTTTGTGGTTGCAGTTGCAGATGTAGTCCATTGAACGCAGGGTCCAAAGCCACGAATTTCCGACAGTATAAATTTACAAAATTAATATACGCTCAGTCTTTATTTATAAGAACGCGTAAAATTTGGCTAAACCTGAAGATGTTAGTTTAGCCCATACATTTTCTTAAATTTTGGGGGCAAATCTCAGCCTCAACGTTCTTATAAAAATGGTTCAAACAGAAGGTGCCAGATCCTCAGATTTAAAATATCAATCAGTTTTCAAAGCAGACAAGTTTTATCTGATCATAAAAGATTCTGCAGTACAGACTCATAGATTTGAATTAACACTGGATTTCAAAAAGTGTCCACCCTTGAAAACTACGTTTCATACGATCTTGTATGCTGTTTTGGCATTCAACTGACTAATTCGTATTTAAAATTTACGTGATTTTTTTTGTGTGTTTTCGCAGTTACTTCAACCAAGCTGCCAGAGGCTATGACTTTTTTCATGATATGTGGAGAGAGATCGCTGTTGCTAACGCTTACCAACAGCAAGTAGGAGACTACTACTACCTACAAGCTCAACAGGGATCAATAAAGATCGCCTCTGTGCCACTGCGTCACTACAAACCAGAAGATATCTCGGTCGAGGTTGATAGCGAAACTGTAACCTTACATGGCCAGCATCGATTTCAGCGAGAAAACGGCTTCGACAAAATCGAGTTCGAAAGAGTCCTCAAACTCCCCGAGGGTGTCGATCCGACAAGTGTGACTTCACGCGTTACCCCAGATGGCGGCGCTCTCGTGATCGAGGGCACGAAATGCGTGGAGGAGACAGCGAACAGCAAATTTAAAGCCAAGGTGGATTTCAGAGGTTTCAAACTGGAAGAGATCAAGATTCAAATGCGCGGAAACGAGATGACCATCATTGGAAAACACATGTCAGAACAGCACCGATCACGTGACTACAGTCGTAAAATTCTGCTGCCAGTTGACGTCGATCCCAGCACAGTGACGTCGCGTTTGTCAAAAGATGGCCTGTTGATACTAGAAGGGTCACGTGATCCAGCTTTGTTGCCGCGCAAGAGGTTCGTTAACGTCACCCAGGAAACAGATGGACCTGGTGAAGAACCGAAACAGACGACAAGTGCTGATGCAGAAGAAACTGGAAATTAGTTGTAGAGACTGTTAAAAGAGAGAATTATATAATATTTATACATCTATTCAATACTTTTATACACTACAGTTATCTTGTCAAATTGGCTAATTATGTCCAATGTATATTGGTTTATCGAATCTGTAGCAACTGATATAAAAGTCATAAAATGTAATTATAATAAATCGGTTCTTCTCTTATCCAAAGTCAAAATAGACGAAGTCATATTATATTTTTTTTTTATCGGTAAACTTTTATTTAATTGTAATTTCAATTGAGAAAAAAAACAAAGGATAAGATGAAATTATTGTTTTTTTGAATCATTATGGTGTTTAATATGTTTTTATTGTAATCACAAACAAGGTGAATTTATAAAATAAATGTTTGATATTATACTGCTGAGTTTTTTGGTCTTTCTGGACACGGTTTTTAGCGAGGACGAATTTCTAATAATTTGCGATTTACAATGCAGTAAAGACGCGACAATTTCTAGAGAACGTTGTTTAAACATGAAGTTTTTGTTCAAACACAAATCTCTATATAAACAAGGAAATTCCTAATAGAAAGAAATTGTGTCCATTCAATAAATAGGCGATTTCCTTTTTGGTGTCATTTGAAACAACTACAAGAATCCTTCACTTTTTCTTTCGCTCGTGCTAATTTAAGGGTAATTACTAGTTTCAACATACAAATACCAAACAAGAACGAAATGAATTCTGATGATGTTATTCAAATAAAGAAAATAACGTGCAACTGTTCTATTCATTATTTATTTTGGGCCCGGCGGCGGACGAGAATCTTGTTTCACGGGAGGAACAGGAATTGGAATACTCCTAGTCGATAAATTCTACGGAAACTATAAAATGCTATTACTTTTTTTAGAGAAAGCGAAAAACATTTCAAAATGGCTGCCGGATTTCTTTCTTTGTGTTCAAATGACTCAACCTACTTTCGCGACAAATTTAAAAAAATATATATATAAGATACCACAGGGCCACCAGTTAAGGTAAAGTCTCCGTTCGATTCTCGTAGACAATCAAGCCTGAGCTTATCCCGGTTTCCGTAGCATTTATCGACTAGGACTATACCTTTACCTCCCTAGATGCAAGATTCTGGTCCACCGCCGGGCTACCCCCCCCCCCCCCCCCCCCCCCAGCATTATTACGCTGGTACCCATTTATGCTCCTGGGTGGAGAGAGGTACTATGAGAGGAAAGTGTCTTGCACAAGAAAACAACGCAGTGAACGTCGGCAAGGACTGGAAACCAGACCTCTCGATTCGGCGTCCAGCGCGCTATTAAACTATTTAATAGGCACCACGTCTCCCAGCCTTAAAAGGACTGTCACGGTTGGGGTTTTTTTAGTAAGTTTTGCCAAATCCTCGCTATGAAACTTAACGTTTGCAGAGAAATTTCTTCTACGGATGTAAATTAAATGACAAAGTCATAGCTTCATTGCAACCAAATGTGTTTAAAGTTTAAATTTAAAGTTGACAAGCAAATGAGATTAACTATTCAACCCAACAGCATTTCAAAAACCCACATCGCAATCCGTTTCAATCTTCTTCACTTTTGGCCATCCGTACCTTCTTTTGTGTTTGCTGTGTTACTGAAATTTTCCTTCACTGTTTTAAGCGGTTATTTTTATATTTCACCAAATTTTATGGCCATTTCCCACGCCTAAATTTGGCTAAAATCCGTGACACAGCTCCTTTAACTAAACGCAAAACCTGTATGTATGAAAGAATGAAGAAAAAATTGCATTTAATATGGACGACATCGCTTAACCCTTTTAGTCGCAAGAGTGACCAACATGGAACTTCTCATTACCATATCAATACTTCACCAAGAGAAAAGGTTATGAGAATTAATAAAATGATCATCAAAGGGAAATTGCTTTGATCTTTTAACAAATCCTCCCAACTTATAGTATAAGAAAATGTATTGAAATCAGACAGGAGAATTTGTATGTTGATATTGGGGCTCACAATGCGCATGAGAGCGAACAAACGGTAACTAGTCGCTAAAATTTTTCAGGAAACTTCGTCTCCGTCAAATTAAAAATGTATTAAATTTAATTACTCCCCCTCCCCCCCCCCCCCCCCCCCAAAAAAAAAAAAAAAAAAACCACCACAAGAAAAACGGAATTAATAGTCGACTTCATAAATTCTTTTAAAAATGGATTCCGGTAATAAATCGTACACGTAGCTATACTATATGTCATAAAAACTGGTTTACACGGTATCGCTAATTTATCAGTGTTTAATTTTTGGAAAATCGCTGAATTAAATAGTCGAAGAAAAGAAAATCATTCGTTCCTCTTGCGCTTATTTTTATTCCCAGTAAAGGCAGCGCACGAAGAATGAGAGTGTTTGTTCGTTACAAGCGCTTATAATAGGCCATTTCCGAGTTTGCCTCAGTTTCAAAACGAGTCTACGTGCGAAACCGTTGAAATGGCCTATTTATGCTCATGCTTATGCTTGGTATTATGCCAAGTGAAAATTAAACCAGTTACAAACGTGACATAACATGATAAAAAAGGAAAGATAGAAAAAGTTAAAAAGCTGACTCCGAACAGTGTTCTAAATATAAATTAGTTATATTTAAACGAAGTAAAACAACACTGAATCAGCTGGTCTAACGTCAGCTTTTCCTGCAGAAAATGGCCAAGATGAATGTTTTAATAGATGTCTGCGGTTCTTTTGTTGATCAAGACCAAGCAATTCAAGCAACGCCACTATAAATCTTGTAGTAGTCTATTTTGGTTTTTCGGTGTATAAAACACGGCAGAACACATTTTTCGCATCTCCGCCATTTTGCTGATTTTGCAACCCATTTTCGACAAATTACCTGATTTTCCAAAAAAACAAAAAGTATAAAAATAAAATCATTTTTGTCCAGTCACATTGTGTCCGGATATATGTGTCGTCTGTCATTCTTACGAAGCATTGACAAAGGATTTAATTTTAGTAACTTTCCATCGTTCTAGGAGCAAATCGTGGGATATATAAGGAGGCATTTAGCTGATCGTTCATCAGTTCACAAAGTCTTATCAATCAGAAGTTTATTACAAACACGATACAAGAAGTGCAAAATATCAAGAGAAGAATTTCAAGACATCAATGTCTCTCCTTTTCAGATTTTCAACCTTTCATCCAAGCAGGTAAATGTTAAAGATTTTGTTTGGGATCGAGCTTTTTCAGTATGCCTTGTGGGCACTGAACATTTCTATCGAAACGACTAAAGAGGATTTTACTTTTTAGCTCCTATTTTTTTACGTCGTCTATATGCAGGATAGTTTGTTTGTGGTTAATTAAAATAACACTAATCAATTGAATTCAAAACGATATCAAAAGACATCAAAACCACGAACTTTACAGATCTGCTGAAACAATTATACAGTAGAAATTTACAAATGCAAATGAAAAAGAAAGTGCGTGATCCTAAAATTTAAACAAAATATTTGCCTACAAATAGGATTTTTATGTCCTTTCATCCTTTTTTAGTATTGCTATAGCTTCCTGAAGTGGCTTTGACATTGGGGAGGAGTACATTGTAATTAGGCTTGCCCCCTCAAGTACAAATGGGGGTCACGTCACCATTCAAGCCATGTGAGTTCAACTCGTGTTGATTTCACCTTCTTGCAAGATCTTTTTACTGAGAGATTTAATCTGTTTAAGAAGCAGGCCGTTTTTTTTATCATAAAAGATTCCTCAATGCAGACTCAGATTTAATTTATTGAATTTTAAAAAAATGTTCACAGGCCGTTTTAATTACGTTTCATATGCATTACGACTTTTGATCCCATTTTCAGTGACATTCAACTAACTCGCGTATTTACAATTTACATGATTGTTTTGTCTTCGCAGCTACTACAACCAAGCTGCCAGAGGCTATGACCTTTGTCACGACCTAAGGAGAGAAAGCGCTCTCGCTAATGCTTACGAACAGCAAGCAGGAAACTGTTGCTTTCCAGAAACTCATCAGGAATCAATAAAGATCGCCTTTGTGCCGCTGAGTCACTACAAACCAGAAGAAATCTCGGTCGCGGTTGATAGCGAAACGGTAACCTTACATGGCCAGCATCGAATTCAAAGAGAAGATGGATTCGACAAATGCGAGTTCGAAAGAGTCCTCAAACTCCCCGAGGGTGTCGATCCGACAAGTGTGACTTCACGCGTCACCCAAGATGGTAGCGCTCTCGTGATCGAGGGTACGAAACGCGTGGAGGAGAAAGCCAAGAGCAAATTTGAGGCCAAGTTGGATTTCAGAGGTTTCAAACCAGAAGAGATCAAGATCCAAGTGCGCGGAAGCGAGATGACCATCATTGGAAAACACGTGTCAGAACATCACCGATCACATGGTCAAAGTCGTAGAATCCTGCTTCCCGATGACGTAGATCTCAGCTCAATGACGTCACGCTTGTCAACAGAAGGCCTGTTGACAATACAAGCGTTCCGACCGTGTAGATTTTTTACCGAAAGTAACTAATTACGCCCAATATGTAAAAGTTATTTATTTTAACCTGTAGCGATATAATAGGCATAAGTTGTGATTCTTTCCTATTGCAACTGTAACGAGCGAAGTTCATATATATTTTTTATTACAAACCTTTAATTATAACTCCGTATTTATTGTCATTACAGTACAAGGTTTGGATTAGTTCAATAAATGTTTGATATTACTGGTTTTTACCTTTTATCTTTTTATTTTCTTAATTTACTTTTCTTGAAGCCTGATTTTTTTTCCAGGCCTTCAGCTCGAGGTGGATCCTGCCATTCGGTGTCTTCTTCATTTTTTTTTTTCGATACGTTTGCAAGCCATGAAGATAATGATTTGTAATTTGCGACTCTATGTTATGAAAACAGGACAATTAACACACGACTTCGTACGAATAGGGTGATTTGTAACAAGAAAAATCATAAAGAAAGAATTATTCCTTAACTCAGTGAATCTGAAAGTAGCGCTCCTTTATTTGGTAGAAAGCGAAAGATATCTCAAAATGGCTGCCGATATTAAGTTCAAACGCAGAAGAAAATGTAAAAAATCGCACGGTATTTTACACTGGCAGCAAAAACCTACACCACCTGTATAAGCAGGATATTGTATTGGTTGCCTACAATTTCCCGCTTAAAGTTTTCACCAAACTGATTCGATATAAACCACAATACCACAAAAATCGAAAGATAGAAGAAATCCCAACAGGTGACTCTATGAATCAATGTTCCAAATATAACAAGTGAAACAGTATTAACCATCGGACGCACAGGGGGTGGGATGGGAGTTGATGCTACCCCCATCCCACAGGATTTTTTCGTAAGTTTGAAAAGGAGATTATTTACTCTATGGTTCTGAAACTTCTTATAGCTGTTCATTTATCACTTGTGGAAATGTTTATATGTTAACTATATGTGTGTCCACGATTGCCATGGCAACGTCATAATTACATGCAGGTATGACCAAAAATCTCAATTTTTGACACAATTCTTTTTTTTTTTCAATTGTTTTTTTTTTTTCAACAAAATTGTACTATTTGTATATTTTTACATGCCATTAGCATTTTGGCTATCGGACTAATGTTAGAGTTATGATACATCGAATGCGGGCTAATACTTTTACCCTTCTATCCCAGTGAAAGAAGCATTGAAATCGGTAGAAGCGTTGCTAAATTAGAATGAGGTCCTGGAAGATGTGACAGAGTTAAGCTCAATCCATCATGGAGTTATGACATACACTGCATGTTTACCCTGACGCACTGTGAATGTGATAGAAAACAAATTTATTCTCGACAGTGAACCGACTTGGTACCACTGCAGAAATAGCCATCAGTTATATGGAAGGTTTTCATAATTGATAATTATTCACCGAAGTGAAGGTGAATAGTACTTTGCTAATCATATCCGAGTTAACCAATCAGCGCACGCGGAAAGCACTATTCACTTGCGAATATATTAGCAAAATTACGTGTCTTTATTCCAATAGATAAAATACATATCAATAGTTTCATTACAAAAATATGTAAAAAATGAGATACAGCAACGAAAATAAAAATTTAAAACTAGGCACTATATCAATAAAATTTTAAAAACATGGTGACTAAGAATTAAATGATAAATTATATTAAAGAGCTGATACATATTTAAAAGCTAATCCCCTTGAAGAATGGTACTGGTATGTAGATGAAAGTGAGATGAAATGCAACGAAGTTAAGGGAAACTCAGATGATCTTAATCACTTTAAATTTAACAGTATACAACCAGGAATGGTAATTTTCACCAATGAATATCAAGACGTAGACACACTGCCAATAGAGAAAAGTGAAAGGATATATGAACGACAGAAAAAGGAAAACAGATAGTACAGAAGAACAAGATGAGAAAGATCGAGAACGAGGAATGCATGATCGCGATAGACGATTGCTGCAAAACAGTTCTTCAAAGCTACGTTCAAACCAGGTAGAAAAGTTAAGGAAATAAAAAGCATATGTCAAGAAACCACTCGGTGAAAGACAAAAGGGTGTAGTGTACAGAATACCATGTCAAATGTGAATAATCAATACACATTGTTGAAACACAACAACTATTCCAAATGAGGGAAAGAGAACGCGAAAACAAAGTGAGAATGACCAAATGAGACGTAGCATGCGGTAGACTAGACCCCCCAGGGGGGAGTCCCATAAAAAAAAAAAGACGGGGATGCTCGTCGGAAATTTTGAATTAAACCCCTAAAGGAGACCAATCTGGGCGTGGCTCAAGCTTTTTTTATCTCTAAAAGGTACCAAAATACCAAAAATGGAATTTATATTTCAATTCAATAAATCTAAATTAAGTCGGCACAGTTGGAAGTAATATCTTAATTTTAAGTAAATTTTAGACACGGCCTCCATGAAAAGCAGACTTTTCTTTTTTATTTGAATTTGTTGTTATTAAATTTTTGTAGTTAGTTAGATAGGTAGATAGTCCAGTAACTTAATTGACTGATGGAAAAACCGTGTATAAATAAAGTTATCCTATCCTATCCTATCCTATCCTATATTTCTTTATCTGCATCCCTAAACGAGACCTTGACGGCTAAAACTATTGGCATTTTGCCGGGAATACCCTGAGGCCAAAAATCCGAAATTTTCACCCCCAAGCGAGACGACGAGCACCCCGGTCCCTTTCCTTTTTGTGTTGCCCCCTCCCCCCCACCCCCCTCCTCCGAGGAGACTAGACTCAGCTTAACAATGCTTGGGAAAGGAAGATAATGGTGTAGCACGGCACAGTGTAGAATGTAACGAAGAGATCAGTTGGGAAGAGTAAGATAGTAAATGTTGAAAGGTTGAAAGAAAACTACGAGAAAGAAAGGTCCTTGAAAGGATTACGTCACTACGAGAAAAACACAGAAGGAAACGAGGAAACGAGTACTAAATTCTTTTGACACCCCTCCTAAATCGCTTCTTTGGTTCAGAGGATGATGGGAAAAACATGAAACAAACAGCGGTAATAAACATTATGAAAAATCGCATTTTACTAACTTGACGTTTCGTATGCTATGCAACAGACATTTTCAAAAGTATGACAGTTACAAAATTGTAGCAACTATTTATATATTGTTATGAAAAGAGTCTGGAACCTAGACTGAGACGATTGATCTTCAGCAGTAACTTGATATTATCGTTTGGGTTAATAGAGCAACACCCTCTCACTACCAACGTTGGCATTTAATGAAGGTTGTAGTTCTTGAATGAATAAAGTCTCCTTAATCAATTGTCTCAGTCTAGGTTCCAGACCCTTTTCATAACAATATATGACTATCGATTGGTCATCGATTGGCCGATACCAATCGATATCAATTGGCTAATTTTATCGATATATCGATTGAATTTTCTCTTATCTTAGTGGAGGCAGCGTGGCCTAGTGTTTAGGGCGCTGGACATGTAATCTGGAGGTCCCAGATTCAAATCCTCCTCCCTGCCACTAGATGGATTTGTCTTCGGTGGTCCCGAATTCAACTCCTCCACGCTTTGTAAATAGCCAGCAGGTCAGCCTCCTGCCAGATGGGATTTTTCACAAATTTCTGTTCTATTTGTAATATTTGTTTGCTTATTTACAGTGTCCACAATTCGTACAACAGTGCTAAATACTCTGACACTTAAATAAAGTAATTTATTCATTTATTTATTTAATTAATTTTATTTCTGATCATCGATTTCATCGATTGGTAACGCCGGGGAAAAATAAAAGAATATGATTGATCAATAAGGCCCAAGTACTCCATATCACTCACACATAACATGAATGAACCGTGCCAAGCAACACTGCTGACCACAAAACATATAGCGGCTACCAAAAAAATAAGATTGCGGGCGCACAGGAACAACAACAGTCCGTCAGCGTGTAATAATTTCATATTGTAGCCTGGCTCCTGCCACTTTTCTTGAAAACTTCCGCCGCTAAGATTTCTGCCCGGTTTACTTCGTTTCGCAACGGCTAAATGCCCCTGGGTCTCCGACTATGACTGTAGGTGACCATTTACGATAGACCATAATAAGTCAATTGTGGAATTTAAACGGTGATCCGACGTCTATGCGATTTTTGGAAATTTGATAAATGACCATTTGTATGATAGCGAGTGGCCATTTATCAGAGGGCCGCTTATTATAATAGACGTTTGTCTTTATTTTCTTTCACGATTGACTTCTCCCTTTGATCGTGGAACTGTGAAGCCGCATGATGCCCACAAAACAATTGTTCTGCGGTGTCTGACAAATGCAGGCTACCTGACTACCATTATTGAGAGCTAACCGTAAACAGGCTAACCAGAACGCTATTTAGGTCATTTAGGCTAACAAAGCGCCTATTCAGGCTAACCGGAGTGCCAGTCTACAGTCTGCATTTTTCATCAGACACCAATTGTTCTGCGCTTTTCTCGTGGAATGTACATATAGACATGCAACCTGACTAGGGCTCAAGGACTTCAAGATACGAAATGAAGTTTTTTTTAAATGATCTTTACTATTTCCCTCGTCCACATTACCGGGAGTATTTTATGTCAAACATTTAAGTCAGCTGTTATGGAAAAACAAATACCAGTCACTTGCATGTCGGTACGCTGAAGCGTAACATTCATTCATAATTTGTATGTAAATATTAAAATAACTTGTCTGGTTTTCCCTTCGAGATTTTTCCCTCTACACTGAAAGGCGGCAACGGCATTGAACCGTTACTTGATTATCTTCTATCGCACTGTAGAAGAACGAAGCCCCTTCTCTGAGATTTTTCTCGGAATTTTTGGACATCTTTTGGGAACATTGAAGGTAAGAAAACTCTCCGATCCAGCAAACAAGCATGGACACGTCGGTAATGGTAAAGACACTAGGATTTGGAAATATCTTTTTTGTACATATATTCAGGAGCACCCAACAAAGAAATTTACTCTCCGTCAGAACAACGCCAAAAAGGGCAATATATTTTCCAAATCACGAAAGTTCGAGGTAATACGACATGTTACTTTGGATTACGAGCCAAATTCCGAACAAATATCTTACTGAAATAATCCGTTGGGTGCCCCTGATAATATGCATATTAACAGATAGCGGATTGATTCGAAGTGAATCACTCCGTTAATTACCGCGTTAATTACAGCGGATACCAGCATACGCAAATGCTTGGAGCTTCTAAGAAGTAAGATTTCGGCTCCTGACTTTTACAGATAGACTACAAGTGGTCTATTTCTTTTCCTCAGTTCTTTTGAAATCATGATCGAAAATTTATCAATTACGCAATCACGGTAAATACGCTCTCGCATCGGCGATTTTCTCCCTACTTGTTCCCTCGCTCCTCGACTTTTCTCGCACATTTGGCTTTCTTCTCGCGCCACAGAATAAACTAAGAAAAGAAAACTCCATCTAGTCACGCTAAACCACAACGTGATACGGCAAAGATTTGCTCAAAACAGCGCTCGAATTTAGCTGAATAATCGCTCACCGTAGCAATCCCTTTTTTCTCTCTAATCCGTTGAGCGTGAAGCGAAAAAAGAACTCAAGTGGAGAAAATTTGGAAATCGCGCGTCTCGCACAAAATTTCATTTTCACTCGCGTTCTTTTTTGCTTTACGCTTGAGCCCTTGAGGAACTAAGAATCAAAGGGCCCTTTGAGGCCACGACTGTTTTTTTAAGCGATGACGTCATCGTTTAATGTGTTCGTGCGAGTTCTTGTCGCTTTTATTTAACAAGTGACGAATTAAATCGTCGAAGTCGAACGTGTATCACTTGTAAAGATCTATACAGATTTACGTTGTTTTTCGCGTGCGACACAAGATTTGATTACACTTCATCATGTGTTGCACGCGACATTGCATACACTTCCCCTAGAAAGTGGCTTTTGTGGTTCCAAATTGCATATGATTAAATGAGAAAAATTGCAGAGGCGCTCGGGCCGCGGATGGTTCGTGGAGGTTTATCACTAAAATATTGTCGTTTTGACGGGGAAAGGATGTAACATTGGGCACTTTTTCGGTATGTATTTATAGAATGGCTATCGAAGTCTTTGAATTTGGGGCGTTTTGAGGGAAAGATGGCAAACTTTGAGAATTACAGCTCATTTCATGAACACGGGTCTGCATTCTGGCGGTTCGAGTGTGCAACCTTTCGCTTCGCTTTGATGATTGGGAGCAATTTTAGAATTAGCATAACTCGTGAGAAGGAATTTCCACTTCTGCCTAAAATTCTTCTCATCATTAGACGTGGCAGCGATGTATTTTTCAATCTCCATTTTCTCGTCCACTAATGCGACGAAGTCATTAAAAACGTGTTTGATACTGTTAAGTGCGTTTGCATAAAGAAAATATTTACCCAGAAGTATGAGATGATTGAGGGCTAAACGGTGCGTACAAGACCGAGTAATTCCAAATAACACGTCAAGCTGAGAAAGAAGTAAATTCTCATTGCTTTCGGTCATATACCAATTTTGGAACTTATTCCAAAAAGAGGACGCCTGCGTGCAGCTAATAAACAGATGCTGTATGGTTTGACTATCAGAGGGACAGAACGGGCAGAAAGGGGAAGCAACCTTTTTCATTTTGTATAATAAACTGTTCGTGGCTAAAATGTTGTGTATAATTTTGTATTGGAACATTGCTAATTTAAGTTCTTTTGTGGCCTTAAATGGCAGAAGATAAATTTTACTTAGAGTCTCCTTTGTGATACCGTATGATTCAAGCTTTTTCTCTGAGGTTGGAGGGGGAAGATCTTCAAAGAGTAACAACTTTTCGTACAACGTCTTGCGCGATAAAGTATAGATTGGCGGGGTGGGTGAAGTCGTGTCACCGGAATTCACATGAAGAAGCTTCTTCCATCTTTGGGGAATCGCGGATATAAGGCTATGGTATTGTAAAAAACTGCAATCTAGTGCGTATTTATTGCAAAAGGAGAGGAAAGGCAGAAAGCGATTTTCATACTCGTCAAAAAGATCTGAAATTTGTTTTACTCCTGCTTCATGCCATCGAGGTAGATATACCATTTTTTTGTTGATCATGATGAATCTGTTGTTCCAAATTATTTGAGAGAGAACCTCGTTCTTGCTGTGAGGTGTTGTAGACGCAATTTCCTGCCAATAATTTATAATTTGTTTGTGAAATTCAGGAAGGTGGTTATTAAGGTCAAGAAGGTTATAATCATAATTACATTTAAAAAGCTCCGTGCCGCCAACACTGGCCAGAAACGATTTTGGAATATACTTCCACGGTGCATCCGAGTCGAAACATGAGCGCTTAATCCAGGTTAATTTTAAAGCTTTGTCGAAGAGAACAAAATCTTTCATTTCTAGACCACCATCTAATTTCTTCTTGATAAGGGTTGTCTTTTTTTATTTTTGGTGGTTTTTGCTTCCAAATAAAGTCGAACACTATATTATTGACTTCTTTGGCAAAGTTTTTTGGAGTCTCCAGAGCACTGCAGATGAACACACGTTTGGAGAGTGCTAATGTTTTGACAATATTTATTTTACCGTAAATGGAAATGTCTCTTCTGGACCAGATACTTAGAGTTTTCTTTAAAGGTCCTAACTTTTCCTAAAAATTTTTCTTATGAGACGCTTCAATATTGTAAGTAAAGTGTACCCCAAAAGCATAAGCTGGTTCGTCACTAATTTGGAGGTTGAAAATTGCATCCTTTCTATGACGCAAGGAGCCGAGCCAAAGCATTTCTGATTTTGTTTGGTTTATTTTTAAACCAGAACATTTTTCAAACAGCGAGAGTAAGTCAAATAAATTAGAAACCGACTGGACATCGGCGAGAAGGGCGGTAGTGTCGTCAGCATATTGAGAGAGCTTGACTACTTCATCTCCTTGTATATTAATGCCTTTGATATCTTTGGAACGTCTAATACTCTGTTCAAGGAGCTCCATAGCAATAACAAAGAGTATGCCTGAGAGTGGGCAACCTTGACGGACACCGCGTTCTAAATAGAAGTGTTGGGAGGCTACTCCATTGTTAATAACGCAACTAGAGATGTTCTTATAGAACACGCTGATCCATTGCCGAAGATTTGGACCGAAGTTGAAAGATTCTAGGCATTTTTGGATGAAGTCCCATTCAACTGAGTCAAAAGCTTTTTCGAAATCCAAGAAAACAGCTATACCTGGTATATCGTTTGTTTTAGTGAAGTCCATTGTGTCTGCTATAAGTCTAATGCTTTCACCGATGAATCTTCCTTTTACATAGCCAGACTGACAAGGATGGATTATGCTTGGCAAGATCTTTTCTAACCGAAGAGCAATAGTTTTGGTCGCAATTTTGTAGTCAACATTAAGTAGGAATGCAGGTCTCTAATTCTTTAAATACTCCGCATTCTTATTCTTTTTAGGGATTAAAGAAATAATTCCTTGCCGTTGAGAGATAGAAAGTGACCCGTATTTTAAGGCATAATTAAAGCTTTCTACCATGAATTTACCGACGTCGTTCCAAAAGTAACGGTAGAATTCCGAGGTAAGACCATCTGTGCCTGGTGTTTTATTGCTCTCCATCAGCATCAGCGCACGTTCGCATTCATCGATGGACATAAGGCCTTCGCAGCTTGTAGCGGTTTCCTCTGATAACGCGTTTTCCGTTTTAAAGAATTCGTTAAAAAACCGAGTCGTTCGGATTCATATTTTGTGATGTATATATCCGTTTGAAAAAACGCTCTTCCTCTTCAAGAATCTCCTTTGGGTCAGTAATTTTTTCCTCATCGTTAACAAATATGGACGTTATGTGTTTTTTCCTGTGGTTTGTTTTTTCTAAATTGTAAAAATACTTACTATTTCTCTCGCCATGTTCATACCAGCGCGCTCTGCTGCGTATAATCGTGCCTCGCGTCTTGACGCTTGCTATTTTGGTTAGCTTAGATTTTATTCTTTCTAATTCACTTCTAAGAGAATCGCTGTACTCTGTCTGGAGTTTGCATTGTACCGTAATCATTTCCGACAAAAGAGCACATTCTTCGTCACGTCTAGATTTTTCATTTTTCTTCGAGAATTGTATTGTAAACGCTCTAATTTCCATTTTTATCATTTCCCAGAACAGCCCTTTATCTTCAACTTCATGATGCTTTTTGGCAAACTCTGGAATTAAAAAGTTCAACGATTCGACATATTTGGTGTCAGACAACAAAGAATTGTTGAATTTCCAGAAGCCGGGCCCACGAGGGGGTTCGCATTCAGAAAAAGAAATAGAAAGAGTGACTGCGGAGTGGTCAGAATAAATATTTGGGATTATTTTGCATTCGTTAACTCGACTACAAGATTGTTCTGAAACGAATAGATAATCAAGTCTACACTGAATTTTCATTGAGGGGTTCGCCCACGTAAAACCAAATGAGTCTGGATTTTTGTAGCGCCAAGAATCGACCAAATTATGTATTTTGATTAAAGTAATGAGTTCAATGGTTGATGCCTTTTTTAGGTCTACCGGTTTACCGCCTCTTTTGTCCGAAGTGTTGAGTACGCAGTTAAAGTCGCCCCCTAAAACAAGGTTTTCATTACCAAAGTTGCTGAGGATATTGTTCGAAAGCTCTCTAAGGAATACAACCTGCTGGTTTGGATCGTTTGGTGCATAAACATTAACCAATACGACTTTTGTGTTATCAATAACAATCTCTGCTAAAATGTATCTCCCGTATTTATCTTCGGTAGTTTTTTTAATATTAACGTCAAGTCGCGGTTTAAAGAGAATCATAACTCCTCTGCTATGGGACGAACCGTGGCTAGATACGATTTTGCCTCCCCATTCTGCCTCCCATCTTCCGATAGCGTCGAGTGAGGAATAAGTTTCGTGCAAGAAAATTATGTCAGATTTTTGCTGATGCAGCCAGCGAAACCAATAAGGCACTACCTCTCTGGAACCTCTATTTTCATTCGCCCGCTGTAAACACCACCTCTATTGTTATTCAGGGCTAGGGGCATTGTTATGACCTGTTATCTATTGTTTAAAGAACCAATGAAGTATCTCGTTCCCAGAGGTAGTGGGCGACCCAGCGAAACACCTGTCTTCGCTTTCTCGAACCGTTTCACCCTCTTACTTTAAGAGATATAATTTTGTACATTTAGATTCTCTACAGAAGGCAAATTCATAATATTCCAGAAATAAGTATAGCATTTGTTTATACTATAACGCACATTGTGCAGCGAGATTTCATTACATGGTATTAATTTTCTTTTGTTGATTGACTTAGAGTTCGGTAGACAAAAGCAGTGAAACATACTTACGACAGAAACACAACACAAACAAAATAAACTACTTACAACTTCGGACTTACCTATGCATTTGTGCGGCATTATTGACTGGGCCGAAAAACAGATATCAACAGCAGCCGTCAAGCAATGGTTGAGCTGGACAGCGAAGCGAGAGAACTCAGAGTCATGTTAAACTTAACTGTCCATTAAACGTCCGTAAATAGGGAAATTAGTTGTTTCGGGTCCTCGGTAAAGTGAACCATCAATGAGAAGCTTTTCAACTTTGAAATAAGCTTCTTTCTTTTCGCGTTTAGCTGCTTTGAGAATGGGGTATAAGTTCTTCCTTATTTCGTCTACTTCCTTGGGAAAGTCGTCAGATATTCCAATGTTGGTGCCTTTGGGAATGTTCTTTATGAACGACTTGATGAAGATCTTGTCTTGGTAAACGGAGAGTTTGACTATTATTGGACGTGGTCCAGAGCTCTGGCCATCACGTTTGCGCGTGGAAATTCTATGGACTCTATCAAAGTGTATCTGCTCTTCGTCGCTGGGTGGAATTTTCAGCTTCGTGCGCAAAAATTCTCTCAGAACCGTTTCTGTGTCGTTGTTCGATTCGTTTAAACGTTCTTTTACGCCAAAGAATTTTAGGTTGCCCCTACGACTGTGGCATTCAAGTTTGACGTGCCGGCGACGTAATTTATTAATATCTTTCTCCACTCCCTCTCGGGTGATGTTGATGTTTTGTTGTTGAGACTCCAGACTACTTGTTAGCGTTTTCAAATCGTCAATCTCTTCTTGCGCATTCTGCAAGCTTGCTTGCAGGGATTTATTTTCCTCTTTCAGCTGGCTAATTCTAATTTTATAATTTTCCAAATCAAGAAGAACACCTAACAGCATGTTAAGCTTTTCTTCGATGCTGCTGAGTCTTGCGTTCATTGTACATGACTGCCTGCAGCCGTGATATTCGGTCGCATCTTCTTCGTCAGTTTGGGAGCTTCCTCAGTTCTCGAGTTCTTTTCCTCCCTCTTTCTTTCGTGTCGTTATAATTACTTTGTGCGTTATTCATTTTGTTACTTTTGAGAGATAACAACCATGACATGCGGCCGCGAGGATGAAAGTTTCAGGAGCTCGTTCGCCTCGTGTCCGCCATGTTTCGTGTTTTGATAGTGCCATGAGCATGATAAGTTTGATCTTGCATTCTTTGATTGCTGTGAAGATTAACGTCGCATAAAATTTATTTTGAAATCGGCTACGTTGACCTTTGTCGCGTGAGACTGATAATCTTCTGTCAGTTAGCGATTACACAAACGTCGCTTTCAAGTCTGATTTTGTGGTGAACTCAATGGCACGTGGAACGACTTTTTGGTGGAATTCGATTGCGTGTATATCTGGAAAACTTTGGGGCAAGTTGTTTCTATGTATTTTTCTATTCGTGTTTGAAAACATATGATCACTTTTAACGATCCGCGCATCGTCTTTTATTTTAATATGCTTTTAAAATATGACTCTGCCTGTCTTCTGCGACCGCTATTTTGGTTGCTTATACTGTGAGTTTTGTTGTTCCTCTTTTACTTGCGGTAGGGTCCTCTGGCGTTTGGGATAGGTAGTCTTCTGCTAGGAATAAATCTCGCTCCAGATTTTATCTCGTCGTTGAAACTCGAGTGTTCTCCGCTGCGACCTGTGCTGATGATTTTGGTTGCATGCGATGAACATTTATCTGTTGTGGGTTAAAAACTCAGCAAGGGCACTTCTTAACTCCGAGGCCTATAAAAGGTGTTTGAAATGCGTCGATTTAGGTTGTCGCTGTGAAGCACACGATGTAATTGTTCCTTCTTGTCGCTTCTATTTAACAAGTGACGAATTAAATCGTCGAAGTCGAACGTGCATCACTTGTAAAGATCTATACGGATTTACGTTGTTTTTCATTTTGTTTTGCATTGGTTGTAAAAGAGGCAAGCTCCAAGCAAACAAATTCAAGTTTGCGTGCTTTCGTGCTAGCGTGTGTACACTCTTTTCCCTGTACAGCATGTACGATTTACGTCAATTTCCGGAATGTGTTTTGATAGTGCCATGAGCATGATAAGTTTGATCTTGCATTCTTTGATTCCTGTGAAGATTAAGCGTCGCATAAAATTTATTTTGAAATCGGCTGCGTTGACCTTTGTCGCGTGACACTGATAATCTTCTGTCAGCTGGCGATTACACAAACTTCGCTTTCAATTTCGCTCTCACCGTCACATGCAAACTTAAGAAAATTCTGTTGATTTTTCTATAGGGCAGAAACAACATACACCTGATTTAAGGTAAAACAAAAATAAAATATGTTCACAATCGATTTTCAAATTATCATCACATACCCATCAAAACAAAACCATCAGCGCCTAAAGTACAATGGTCTGTCATCGGTCTTAATAAACCGCAACGTCAAACTGAGAGTAGCGTTACATGTAGGTCTGCCAACCATCTGTCCACGGCCTTTTGTTTGCATCTGATCGACTGAAGGAATGAAGGAAGGATGGCTTCAAATCGCCACTCAATCCGTAACTCCCGTTTTGCATACGCAAAAAACAGTCGTAAAAAAGAGAGACTACTGAATAAAATGTCAATTTAAATCAAGTCAGTTAAATTCTATAGATCAGCCACAATAAAAAAAAAACTGCCACAGCATTGATGTATAGATGAGTTAGCTTGGGGTTAGTCTGCTTAGTTTCACTCGTTTAACCTCTCTCTCATAACAGCCTTGAAAATTATGTCTCAGTGCAGGCTTGAAACTTGGCACCACATACATCATGCATACATACATATATAGCTTTCACATAGATGCATTCATACATAGACTTTATTTATTATCGAATTTAAAGACAGTAGCATTGTTGCTAATTTCTTCGATCTAACTAATGTCAACCAGAATAAAAATAACAATCAGTGAAGGCATTTGAAAACAGAAAAAACCAAAGGCCTCTTTGAGGCTACGACTATTTTGCACGATGAAGTAGATGCATCAGTATAGAGTGGTAAAGTGTGACGTCACGGTTCCATGGTAACCAATTTTGTGGTTCTAAACAATGTAAGAACGAACCATAACAAAGAGAGCTCGAACCGCATCGATGCACATTTGCTGTGGTCTTAGTCGCGCTCAGTGCTACTATTTACCTCAAAAAATTCGTCTATAATTTGTAAACGTTACCTTCTTTGATTTGACAACTTGACGAAGAGCTGAATTGTTTTTAAACGTTGTTTTTCGGCGACGTTCGTCGCCCGACATTATCGACTATGGTGCAGTGTTTTGTCCCCGACTGCAGTCATCAGTAAAGCCATACCTGTCAGTTTTTTCGTTTTCCTAAGGATGAGAAAACTTTAATGTAAAGTTGTATATCGAGTATAATAAAATGATGTCTTCAACTGTTCTAACTGGTAAGGTGACAGGAGGTCTCTCCGGACTCATTAACCAACACAATCCGGTAAACTTCCCATAGTCACGAAGCTCTTTGTATAAAGAAGCTCGATCTTCCGCAATTGGATTTCGCGACAGGGCAGCGTATTTCTTCGAAGGAGGAAACATTTCGTTTACAGCCTCTGTCCTCTGTACAGTTTTTCTTTTCCTCCAGCTACACTCGACGTCTGTTCGACTAAGATTGTGTATTCCGTAGATAAACAACGCTGCTACGTGACTGCACTTGTATTCGGCCCGAGGGCATTCGCACTCGGTCGAGCGGATCTTTAATTCTTCGTCTAAAAATACCTAAAAGAACGGAAGGATTGCAATGACTGTGTTACACAGTGATAATTAATTACGATTAATTACGATTAATTACGATTAATAATTACGATTATTAATCATAAATAATTACGATTAATATGATAATTACGATAACATGCCGATAAAATCAAACTCGGCAAACTGAATTCAGCCTTGCAAATAAACCTAATGTAAGATAATGTTATTTGTTCGCTTCAGTAAAGATGTTAGAAGCGAAGTCTTTTGCACAGATGTGTAGTGTTTGAGCTTAGCGTGTCGCTTTCAGCGAACGTAGACAACACAAACAAAATAAATCAAAATTTAATTTTATAGTTATACCGCTCTACAAACAGGAAAAGAGATTCCAAACGCTAAAGATTTAAAACGTCATGTACCACTATTCTCATGTTCAAAATAGCAAATGCAACCCAAACGATCCGTGATCATGACCACATAGAAGCATGTTTTCCATAAATTGTTTGATCATCGCGAATCACTGCGACGCCAAGTAAAACAAAACAATGTCCTTGGTATTGAACTCTTTGCTAAATAGGCTATAAAGAGCGAGCGAAATAAATTCTGCAATGTAGAACGAGCGGATATGTTTCGACCGACAAAGCCTACCGTTAAAAGGCGTTGATGTTACGGCAAACACAACACTGCGAAGTGTTGCACCTCTCGCTGTGTTCGTTGAAACAATTACATCACTTGCAAACGGCTGATCTTTTCTCCACAATTTAGGTATCTTTTCAGCGACCCACATAGCCAATGACCAGAATATGCTATCTAGCCAAATCACCAGATGACTCCTTTCCGAAACCTGGAGTTTCGTGGCGTGGTTGTCGCAAAACATTTCAAGGCCGCTGCCACTTCAATGGCTGTCATGCAAAGGCATAACACATCCACCTAGCTGTGCACAAAACTTGCTCTAAAAGCGAAAAGACTGAAAAATAACTAGGCAAAAAGGTTCTGTGAACGATGAGGAAAGTTCGACAATAAATTTCTACACAAACTTCACAAGGATGGCTGAGATATAACTCGATGGAAACAGAAAACGATTTTCCCGACGAACTTGAAATCGTTTACCCTACGCTTTCAAGACAGCTCGCTCCGTCGCGCGCATGCGCCACAGATGATACAGTCCCTTTAACTCCTCTTTTGCATTTTGCAAAATAGTCGTAAAAATCATATTTTGCATGAACCTGTTTGCCAGGCAGTTCCCGCTCTTTTTCTATACCGGAGCATTAGCGTAGGCAGCAAAGCAATCGAAAATTTCGGTACGTTGGTTTCCATCGATCGATCTATCGACGGTTCGGATCAAGAGGCAGCCAATCAGCGGTCGTTTCCTATATGGAAAAACGTTATCCAATCAGCGGCCTGCTTTTATGAAACCTTGAAGGAAAATATAATGGCGTCTCGATCTCGAACGGTGAATTCAGGACCGTCTTTATTTCCTCTTGCAAACAAGAAACATTATTTTTTGGACTTCAAAATGGAAAAAAATTACCCAAAAAGAACACTCGACCGCCTAAAAAGAGAACATCGAGGTCATAAAAAGCGGTGGCGGCAGAACAGATCTCTTTGCATTTGAGGGTCTTCCAGGGGTTTAAGGGAACGAGACAAAACAAATTTTGGGGAACACAGGAACAAATGGTTGTGAAAGAGGGGGGAGGGGGGGGGGGGGGCAAACAAAGTTAAAATGACAAACAATACATACTGCAAGGCTGATCATACTACGAGAAAAAGGAAACTTTGTGAGACACCACCACGACTAGAACCGATATAGTAGGATTGCAACCGTGGACAGCTGTTTCGTTCTTATTGGAACTCATCAGCACGGTGTAGCGAATCTAAATGAAGCCAGGTAAAGAGCCAACGTAGTTAGATTGCCCATTAACCCGTACACTATATCAAGTTTCGTACTTTGAACTCACTTGTTAAAAAAAACTAAAAAGAGTTAGAAAGAAGTGATCTCGTAACATTGTCTGTGCACTTACGTTGTCACACAAGGATTTCCAGTGTTAATCGAACTGGAGTATGGGTACGAGTTATGGCTTCACTCTGGGTTACTTGTACCAAGCAAAATTTTCTGGGAAGCAGGAACACAGTAGTGGTGGCATAGCGACCACTGACATAGATGAATATGGCGCAAGGAAATGATCATGTTTTGTTGCCAGTACATTTATACCTGTAATAACTTTATTTACAATTACTGCGGCGATTTAGGGTAACGAGGAAGAGAATGCGGCAATGCGTTTGTTATTCGAAATTGAAATCGGTCGTGAAAGTGACAAAAAGTTATCTGCATTGATTTCACGGATAAGAGTAGGTTCCACAGCATGAGATGCCCAGACGTCGTGTTAAATTCCCTGCATCCTGTCAAATATGCGTGAAATTCCCCGGACGGCCCCTTTAATTCTCCACCCTGTCCCTGGGGTCAGGAAGGGGGAGGGATTTAATAAATTGGTGCGGAACCTACAATTGTACGTCACTCAAATTGAATAAGGAATCACACATATTCTACACTGATTATTCCTTCCTCTCAATGCTTCTACGTTTGGGTGAGAGTTGAGTGACATCCCAAAACGCGGCCGTGGGTGAGACTATACTTATCTATAAAAATATAACAATACGCAAAATCTGGTCATTTCACGTTGTTGTTCCGCAAAGAACGGCTATGGACGGCAATGAAACTGGAACAGTCGAATATTCGACTGAACTCGCATTTAATTCAAGTGCATTTTACATGCACTTAATTCGGCAATTTGATTCGGCGCATGTAAAATGCGACGTTTAAACCAGGCCTTAGTACTTGCCATTCAAACGCCACTACACCATTAACACTGAGGAAGAGGTTTTACCGATCAAAAAATTGAGGTCACTTTTAATTTTTAGTACAGTTAAGGTGGCTCTGAAACCTACCGACAGGTTTGTCATTTTTTTCTTTTGTAATTGAACAAGAATACACCAAAAACAAAACTTGCACCGAGTAGTTTTAAAGCTATCAGTTTCAAAAGGTCAAAAATATGGTGGCTCTGACCTCTTTTCGTGTTGCCATGGTAACAAATTTTGACGCTATAAGGATCCGAATCTGTTAACTTATAAAAGATTTACTGGTTTACAGTGAATCTTCTCTACCAGCACCGTACTAACTGTAATAGAGTGCAAAAGACAGCAATTGAAGGTCTAAACTATTGCAAGTTAACTTAACATAGCATATTTTTTATTGGGGGGGCGGGAGGGGCAGTAAAAGTTCGGAAACAAGTGCGGAAAAACTGTGGGAACAAGGGAACACAGGCAATTTTTAGAAAGGATAGAACAAGGGAACAAGGATCCCCCCTGGGAGACCCTCGCATTTGGCCGGAAGACTTCAATTCTCACACCAGGACACAACGACAATGTAGCAAGGTTTCAACAATGCAGCTCGTACAAAGTCAACTTCAAATGTATAGTAAATGTCTTCAAATGTTGATTTGCTTTATAAAAATCGTTTGGCTGATTTCTTGAGACTAGATCCAAAACTTGGAATTTTATGCTGTGTTGCTTCCGTGAGCGTCTGGAGAAATATAATGCATGCGTGTGTTTCCGCACGCAACGGTGACACAAGGAATTCAAAAGTCGTTTACTTCAACAAACCCTTAATTAAAAAGAGGTAAGACCCCGGCAATGTTCCAGTCGTTTGGAAAACTGCTCGAAATGATGGTATTATTCAAAATTCATGTTAGTCATGGAGAAATAACAGGAGCTGCACCTTTCAATATTTTTTTTTAGAGATTTTGTCAATGCCTGTAACTTAAGTGTTAGAAAGGCCACTCGGAACCTTGAGAACTTTGCGGTAAGATACAGGCTTGAAGCGTGACATCCTAGATCGACAGGGCTTATAGCTTAATTAAGATCTTCGATTGCGCCTGTCCTTTCCATTCCGAGAGAATCAGGAACATTTCAGCACTCGGCAGCAACTATTTTTAATAAGCTCCCTGCAGCTATTAGAAACGAGTACAATTCCTTCTGTCGTGGTGTAAAGAGACACCTTTTATGTAAGGAATCTTAAATAGCAAACCCAACTGTAAATATGTATATACTCTATATATTTTTTATATTTTTATTTTATTTTATTCTATTTCACTTTATTTTACTCTATTTCATATTGTAGATTTATAGTCTAGATACTGTAGTAGATGAAGAACCTCTTTGTTCTTGGATACCCTAAAAATATACAATAAACCATTATTATTATTATTATTATTATTATTATTATTATTATTATTATTACAAGTGAAACCGGTAAAAACAATATATAATTATATATTCCATAGAAAACAGGTAAATGTGAAAATAGATTAGTGTGTATCAAGTAGATCAATCTGCAGCTTACTTTCATAACCAAATGCCTACATTGTGCAGTTCCAGAAAATATCCATACCCACCCCAAGGATGATCATTGGAAATTCCGAGGGGGATGGGGGTCTCAATAGCACAAATTTTTAAAAGAAAGTATGAAGCTAAACAGAAATCCCAGGGGGTGGGAGGGTCAAAACCAAAGAACCATCCTTGGGGGAGGTATGGATATTTTTTGGAACCACACCCTGTGGAACCAAGCCTGTGCTGCAAAAAAACCTAGACACATTAACTTAACCTGGAGTAAAATTTATAGTCTGCAATAATAATTATGTACATTCTCTGTTATTTCATTATTTTTACATGTTTTTATTGAAACAATTTTTCTTTTGCCATGAACCCCAGAATGGTTTTAAAACTTACATGTAATTAAGTGTCAGGGTTTACATGTAGCCTTATTGGGTTCTGGGATGTTCATATTATATAAATAGCTATAAATGCCACTGACAAGTCTATTCAGGTTTAAACTGGCAACATGTGGGAATCAATCATGTGACAATTTTATTACATTGACACAATGTGTATTTTTGAGTTCATTTTGACTAACAGGAATGCCCTTGCAAAGTCTTCAAGTCACCTGTAAATAGAAACAAAACAAACAAAAACTATTTATTTTGATGAAATTGCTATTTTCCAGCATGCAGACTCAATATATTAAAATTAAATGGCCTTTTTCAGTGTGTGAAAACTCTGGCTGCTTTTATGTTGGGCTAGTGGATCCAATAATTTTTTCCACTTGCTAGATAGCCAAATGACATTTATGGATTTCTATTTTTTGCTGTAATTGTTTCGAAAGAAACATGGCACTTTGGGTAAGCTTATAATGGTTCCACCTTGCCCAGTCTACCTGGGTCAGGCAAGGAAGAAATCAGTTTTCTTTGCACCCCTCCTTTCCTTAATCATTACAGAAAAATGTCAGATTATTTTAAATTTATAATGTTTAAAAATATTTTGAACCCTAAAGCTGAATTTTTGTAATCTGTCCATTTCCAAACATTATGTCACAGAAATCTATGTTTGGTTTTCTTGTAGAGCAAGTTGCCAACAAAAAACTAAGCTGCAGTTTGTTTAAATCAAATTTACAGCTACTACTTGGCTAATTCCCATATGAGTTAAAAGTGCGAGCCAACAAGTCATGAGAGCCATTCCACTATATATAAATATCACATTGGTTAGCCTAAAAAGCTCCCTGGTTAGCCTAAGCAGTATTCCAGTTAGCTTGAGTATAGTTAGCTGAGGTGGCTTGAGGTTAAGCTAATGGTTGGACTTAGGTATTTCTGGCTTGTATGGCACTTATGTGTCATGAAACATGCGAGCCATGCAAGCCATTCCAGTTAGCCTGCATATAGATTCCGGTTGACCTACATAGTACTTCGGTTAGCCCTAAAAGCTTGCAGTTAGCTTTATATTGGAATTAGGGTTTTCTGGCTTGCTTAAGTTTAAGGCCTCATGAATTTTTACATTGCTACTTTAAAATGCTACTGAAGGTCATCCAGCAACTGAAAATACAGGCCTTAAGAAAATGTCAAACAGATTTTTTAAAAAGTAGACAAATGTCTGGTCAAAAAGCGGATCTTAAATGCCTCGGTAGAGAAGGAAGGGAATTGCTAGAATTGACTGTCACATAACTATGTGTAAAACTAAGAGATCAACAACTATCTGAACTGGTTATAATCCATACTTTAACTCAACAGTAATCCATAATGTCCTCAGTTCTGAATTCTGTAAATCCTGTCAAAACATTAGGCATTCTATTAGTCCCAAAAATTACCTGTAGACCACAAAATGCAAAAGGAACGGAAATCTATGTTTACCAATACAATAAAACATCATGGGAAGAACAAATTCTAAGTTAAGAAATTGTCTCATTTATTAAACATGCCCAAAGAGGCATTCCAAAACGTGAGTATCACTGTTTAATTGAAGTCTAGATTAGCTACCAGGTTGACTGCAAGTAGTCTCTAGTGTAACATTAATAAAAAAAAAGATATCAAACTGAGCTGAAATGTTTCTTCCAATTTCAAAGGTATCACTATTGGTCAATATTTTGAGGAACATTTCTTCACGTATAAATAATGAAAGGATGCAATTCTTATTAATTTGAAGTACAGTAGCTTAAAATTCAGATGACAAACATAAATAACAGTTACATGCCTCGACGAAATGACTGCCATTTAATACTATCTCCTCGTTTTCACTATCTATTTTTACGACGAGCTCGGCTTTAATTCCAGTAAGTTGATAAACATGATAAACGTCGAAGGCATAATTCAACCAGTCTAAAAAAAAAATATTGTACAATGAGAAACGCTTACCTCAGGTCCCTGTAAGTTTCTGTTACCCACGTTTTCGCACGTTTCTACTCATTCCATATTCTTCTTTATCGGGCATACAAATGAAGGAGGTATACCCTACGTTTGGGGACTTGTTTTGATCGCGTCAAGAAGGAAAAACATCGACAAAACTGTCCTTTATAACTCAAAATCACCTTGTTGGATTCCCCTTTCTTGGGGACATTCCATTTTTTATCCGCATCCCCCCTAAGGATGGCAGGAATCCGAGCCCTCAATTTGTTGTCGGTGCCCTTTGAAAAATGAAATCCGAAGGGTTGATTGTTTGTCGGCACCTTTGAAAAAATTTTCTGAAGGGTCCAAATTTTGTCGGTTTCTTTGAAGACAAAATCCGAACCCCCCTTTGCAAAAACCCGCCATCCTTAGCGGGGGTGCGGATAAAAAATGGAACGTCCCCTTGTCGCCATTGGTTGTCGCCATTTTGAAAATGCTCTTGTCGTGAGCCCGCAATACCGACCACGGGGAATCCGCTGGGGAGACCCCGAGCAGGGGGAAGGGGAGGGGCGGCTACTTAACCTCTCCTCAGGCCCCACTCCTTTCGTCTGAAAGAGATTAAATCCATCCTAGCCAAAAGCATTTGAAATGAGAAGAAACTGACAACGCCATCGTAAAGAGCATGCACTCCTACCTTTGGCAAAATTTTCTTTTATTCCTACCGCAAATGCTAGCTGAGTAGGAAGCCAACAAACTTTTCAATTGTATTTTTTACTGCCGTACATTTTGAGGAAAAAGTAATCATGGCCATTTTTTGAAACACTATTTAAAAAGGTACAACTTCGCTTAAAAAAATCCTAAGAGGAAGATCCTAGTAAAGTTTTCAAGCGAATTTAAAAATGCGGTCCGCTCTGGTCACGTGACCGATGACGTCATAACAATAAAAGTGATAAAAGATGTACTTAACATGTAAATATCTACCAGCATGTAATTTGTTGTTTCCTCACATTTAATGCAACGCCAGATACGCACTTGTACCCAGACTCCCACTTTTTGAAAATCGTACATAGCTCCCTTAATATTTATATTTTGTTCGGTACCCGGGCAGTCTGAAATGCCTCACACCAATGTGCTTCAAACTGCAATGACTACTTTTTCAGTAACAAAATATCTTCGTCACAGTGAGCAAAAACGAACTTGAGAGCAATGTCACGTGACTAATGACGTCATGGCCCTACGTCTTATACAAAAAGTGGTTATTGTTAAGAGTTATTTGTATACGACGTTGTACTCCTGCTGGCTCCAAACTGACCAAGTTATTCGGGATTGGCGACTTTTTAGCTGCAAAGGATTTTGGGAAGGTTTTTATTATAATTATATATTGTTTTTATAATTATTATTATTATTATTATTATTATTATTATTATTATTATTATTATTGTTATTATTATTATTATTATTATTATTATTATTATTATAACAAACTGTTCAAATGTATCATTAGACTCGGGCAATAAATTTGCGATGTTACTAAAACGAAGAATGGGTAATGGGGAGCTGAAATGGGGAATGGGAAATTGATAATGGGAAAACTTAAAATTGAAAATGGGAAATTGAAAAACTGTCAATTGTAAATGAGAAATGAAATGTGAAATACGATAAGCGTATGCTTTAAAGATCTACACCACCTGTTGGTGTTGAGGATTCATCATTCGCAGATTTTTTAGAACCTCTCCTGCTTCGAACTTCACGTTTGCTAGCAGATTCTGAAGATGTTGAGGGGCTGTTGTTTTCTGGGTAGGATTAACTTCTTGTATAAAACGGCGTGGCATAGTATTAGCAGAAGGAATCTTGCCAAACTTAGTCATTACAATGAAGTGGTTATTCACTTTTTTTTATTTGAAAATAAGTTCATTATCAAGAGTAACACCAAAACGTTCTAAGGAATCTTTTCTTTATAATGATTCTGTCTATTCTGTTTGACTACATCTATCATGTTTCATTTTTTCATTGCCTTTGTTTCAGTTGCTGATTGTGAAAGTACCTACACTGGATCTTCGACTATGGGAGAGAAAGAAAGGACAAACAAATGGTTATTCCACAGAATTAGCTTTACATTTAAAGCGTTTTACTTTTGCTTCATTGCTTCTTTCCTCATGAAGCTGATTTACCTTCCGATCTATCTTAAACAGTTGGGACTCAGTGCAAGTTATGTGGGAATTCTTTTAGGAATGATTCCTTTTGCGCGTGGCGCAGGAGCGCCTATTATGGGATACGCGGCCGACGAAACAAACTCGAGAAAACTAGTTTTTCTTGTTAGCATAGCAACACACACAATAGCACCTTTGTTGCTACTGATTCCACGACCTTCTGAACCAGAATGTCAATCAAACGTTTCCACAGAGAAGCCCTATAACGGGACATTTCACAACAAGACTGGTACTGTGACGTCCAAGTTACTAAATACAGTTAATACAAACAGCAATTACTCTTTTTTAAACGGATCCATGCTTGTACTGCGTCAATCTAATTCACAAAAGGCGGGCGATCAAGCAGATCTTGAGCACAGTCAAGACCTGTTGCAGATTTTTCTTATTCTTTTGGTGCTCTTCTTTGTTACAGAATTCATTGCTGCGCCAATACAAAATCTTGCAGATTCAGCTCTTTTAGAAAACCTTGATATTGGGCCTACAGACTATGGAAAGTTTAGACTGTGGGGACACATTGGTCTCACACTTCTTTATTTTATAGCCACGCCTTTAGTAAAATCCAACACCGTAAAATTTTGCAACGTACCTGTTCAGGATGACTACGGCCTAACCATGTTCGCCGTTGCGATTATGACACTGGGTGCTTTTGTTTTTGGTCTGAAAATAGACTTTAAGCAAGATGAAATGAGGACTACAGAGCGGTGTGATATAATCTCAAAAGAAATTCAAGAAACAGCCTTAAAACATGTGTTGCTCAACCTTCATAAAATTGCATTTATTTTCATTGTTCTTTACCTTGGAATATTGGAAGGGGTGTTTGTCACGTTTATGTTCTGGTATCTGACCGATGTCAAACCATTTCAAGCCACATGGGTCATGGGCGTGGCTGGTGTTAGTCGTGGCATCGTATGCGCATTTACGTTTGGTTACTCAGGAAGCGTGATACGGAAATTAGGAGTTCTAAACACAATTAACTTGTCTCTTGCCATTTATGTGGCAGCTTTCGTTTCCTATGGTCTGCTGTCAAACGTTTGGTTAGCCATCATCCCAGAAGTAATGCAATATATGGCGTTTGGTTTTTCCCTACCAGCTTGCATAGTGTATTTCAAAGAGAGATCGCCGGACAAATATGCAGCGACAGTACAAGGTGGGCATAATAAATATCAGTTAAAGAAACAAATCTGGAAGAAATAAATAATGGTTACGATAATAACTGTAGCAAGTTTTGACGTAATGAATATGTGAAGTCATATTTGTGAACTATGTTGAAGATTGAACTTCACATCACAATTGATGGTTTATTTCCAGCACTTTACAGTGCGGACACTCGAACCATGAACGCTATGGCATTTTTTTCACTTTATTTGTACTTTTTTCACTTACTTGGTAGTTTTTCTTTTACCGTTTTCCCAGTAGTAACAGAAGTCCATAACTAGAAGTCTACATCTCTTGTAATAGGCTTTGAGATATGTCTTTCGCGTGTACCTCGCGCTCCTCGCGTGTAGGCTATTTTTAGAACAGCTTTGCCGCGAACAAGTAGCCAATCACATTGAAGTATTTTTTAATTCGCGCCTTTGATTGGTTGAACAAATTTTTGAAGAAAAGCAGAACTGCAGAGGACGAGTGAACTCGAGCGAACGGCACTACGAAATTTCTGTTCGTTGGTCATCGTAATTTCCGTTTTGTGAGAATTAAATCGTCCGGACAAGAATCATCAGGCCATCTTTCATCGATGACGATAGCATCGAAGTTGTAAAAATTCGGAGCATCCAAATAAGCGAGAGGACCTCAGTGTTTTGGAGTCAGAATACGAAATGGCAGCGGGCAAGATAGACTAATTCCGAGTCAAATTCAAAATGCGAAGACACTAAAGATTAATGGTACTCTCAAGATGAAGACAGGCATTAAGAGAGCAAGTGCATTTTAGCACAGGTTCGTCGCTATTTTGAAAAACAAAACCGTGGTCCCTGTAGCGCTCAACATCGAGCGGGGAATGAACAGAATGAAGTTTGATTCGTTTGAGAACAACATTCAGTGAAAACGACAAGTTTGGCGAGTTTCGCATGTTTTTGGAATTATAAGGACGGCATGAAAACAAAAGACTGACTAAGGTAATGTACTTGTTTTAATATGAATAGAAATACGAGTTTAATTCATCGAACAATGATGATTTCATTCACATCCGTCAAAAGTTTAATTCAAGTTGTGCTTCTCGGGCACTTCGCAGTGTGCAGCTATTGTGTTGTGTATGTTGTTCAGTATTTTAACACGAGGATATGCTGTACAAAATAAAGACACACTTAACTACTAAAAGTTTGGGGAACTTCTGTTCATAAATTCTCTCGTAAATTATAAAAAGGCGACCTGTTTGTTTTGTGAGTTTGTCTACGGAAACCCGGCGACGGGTTGCTTTTTCACTCGCCTTCAAATGCCACCATGCAAGCTCTTGATGCCACTGAACAGACGTTTGAAATCACTATCTACGATACTACTTCTGTCGAAATGTAAGAATTAAAGAGAATGGCCTGTCAAGTGTTTTGATGTGATTTGATTTATTTCACCTACCACTTTCCAAAATATTCGGCCGCAACTTACAACTCCAATCGTGTCGAAATAGTGGGTTACGTCATTTTCTCGCGAGACATCAGTTTCTAAAAATAGCCTACACGCGAAAGACATAGCACGCGCCCCAATACCAGATGTAGACTTCTAGTTATGGACTTCTGGTACTAACCAATCACATCCGTGAACTGAAGCAATGGCAGAGACATTTGTTCTCCTGTTTTCCGTGTTTTTATTGTCCCACGCAACGTTTGACACGCTTTTCGGTGGAAAAAGGGCGGAAAAATGTCTCGACCGTTGCATCGCCTCTCGGCTGTGATTGGCTAGTTCTAAAAAAAGTAATAAACTAAATGATAGAAAAGTACAAATAAAGTGAAAATAAAGCCTTGGCGTTCATGGTTCGAGTGTCCGCACTGTAAATAGCCGTAAAGTTAATTCTCTAATTTGAAGCTTGTCTAGTACTAGTACTTCGTGGCTTAACAGTACTCGTTGATTTATGAGAACGTGTATAAGCTAGACCACTATGTGCAATAACGAGGAGTTCTTATTAAGTTGAGGGCGAGTGGGGGAGAGTAAGGTTGAGTTCAAGGGGGCAGCTTATCCCCCAGGGAGGTGCTACTCCCTACAGTGGACTATACGGGGAGGATCCGCCCTAATGAGGTACCTTTCTTAGGCTGGACATGTTGTGGTTCAATTTTATCCTTGTCTTTGTTTTAAACTCATTATCATTAATTACCATATCCAATTAAAAACAAAGAAAAATAAAGTTTGAACCAAGGATAAAATTGAACCACAACTGATACACTAGCCTGCGTGCAGACGTCTCCTATAGCAAAGGAATAGGAGACCTCTGCACGCAGGCTACTGATACACTCGAAGATAATTTTTATATCTCCTGGTGGCCATGTAATATCCTTTATATATAACAGTATGTGGGGATTTCACGAGTTGAATAAAATGAATGGGTAGGGGCCAGCGGAAAGGGTTTTCAAATATTTAAAAGCGCTCGAACAGACACACCTCAACGTTGGGCAAGACACTTTACTCTCATAGTGCCTCTCTCCATCCAGATGTATAATTGGGTACCGGCGAATTTACTGCTGGGGGTAACCCTGCAGTAGACTAGCGTCCCATCCAGAGGGGGTGGGGGGGGGGGGGGGTAAATTAACCGGGATAAGTTCCGGCCTTATGGGCCACTGGGCTCGCATACAGACTTTACTATTTCCACTGTATGCATGATAAAAGGGGCTCCATTTTCCATGGATGGTATGAAAAAGGGTCGCCTTTTCGGTCAAAAATGGCATTTTAAAGGGTAAGAGGTTGTTTCTGTTTTTCGGAGTAGTAGGTCGGGTGGTTAATAACACCTGACATGAGTGGAATTTCTGACCCACTTCTCACTCGACTGGCCCGCATCAGTGTCACGCAAGCGCAAAACAGTGTTTGACAAAGGAGTCCCGCGTGCCGCATTGACTGGAAAACCAGTTTTGAGATATATATTGATGCACATACCTAAGGTTGTTAATTGCAATATGAAAGGGACATAACAGTAATGTGTGCGCTAGTAAAATCGATCGACTTTTTATCACAGCGTATTATTTGACACGGCAACCGGCTCGTTTTTAGTTACTTTTTTGCTTCTATATATCTCGATACGGGAGAGCGTATTTTTTCAAGGCAACCGCGTTTTTAGCTATTTTTTAATTATGTAGACATCTGCATTTGCAACAATTTGTTGTTCGAGCCAGATGTGGAGAGCCCGCTGTTCGAACTCGCGTCGGAAGAGCTACAGCGGCTTCATAGAAACGAGTAGCGTCCACACCGTCACGACAAAATTCGATACCAAAGGCAGCGCCATTCGAGCAATGATAGCCAGGATCGAGTTCGACACCGGCAGCAGGGTTTGTAGGAGTTGACAAAAGATCTATTTCGGGGTCGAGCCAGAAGGTCTCGTCGTTGCAAAAATCGACGGCTTCCGAACGACAGTTGCTGGTACAGGGCTACGGAATCTACTCGATCGACTATATGCAAGATTTGGGGCTGGTTTTCTCGATCAAGATGCATTGGTAGTTTTCTATGCCTGGAAAAAGGTTTTCGCGAGAAAGGCGATCTGGCGGGCGCAATTGACAAATAAACGCCAACGATCTTGGACAACACAGCCAGCGTAGGCGGCCAAGTCTATCTGCACCTGGGTTCGCACCAGCATGGCTAGCCACACAGGTCGAACGAAGGTCTACAACAAAATCGTTTCGAATTTCGAGGCTGGGGAGGTTCGCGCGCCGATCGGAGGCCATCTTGGCGACTACGTAGACTGTCCAAGCGCCAGCAAAACAGTAAGAGAACCTTGCAGCCTAACTCGATCGATGTTTCGTCTATAGGGATCTCAGATACGTTGAATTTTGCAACGAAGAGACCATCTGGTTTGACCCCGAGATAGATCTTTTGTCAACTCCTCCAAACCTTGCTGCCGGTGTCAAACTCGATCCTGGCTATCATTGGTCGAAGGCACTGCCTTCGGTATCGAATTTTTTCGCGACCGTGTGTACGATGCTCGTTTTGTATGTAGCCGCACTTTGTGCCGCCTGGAGCTATGCCCATGGCATCTTGCACTGCTATTGCGATTCCGGCTACCACCTGCTTGGGGATACCTTCTTCTCTGGTTGTGCAGAAATGCGGCCGCCTTTCAAAAGGAAGTCTTTTTTCAAATAAAATTACAAATTACAATACAACTACTTACACTAATGACAACACCAGAACTACGTACAATAGGCTATTTACAATACTTGAGCTACTTACTTTAATTGTAATACTTTAGCTACTTACGCTAATACCAATACTTGGATTACTTACAATAATTACATATACTTGGACTACTTACGCCAATTTCAATACTTGAACTTACCGTATTTTCTTGAATAAACGCCGGGTACCGAACAAACGCCGGGTCTCCAAGGTGGAGTTGAAAATAGGTCCGTCGGGTATTAAGCTGTAGGTATATTAGCCGGACACATTTTTGTCAAAAATAATGAATAAAAACCGTTGTTTTATGAAAACCGGGCTCTAATAAACTGCAGGTGTCAAATAAACGCCGGGTCCACCAGGCCAAGTTTGAAATAAACGCAGGGGGCGTCTAATCGAGAAAATACGGTATTACAGTACGCTTACGACAAACACATCCTACAAGACATACAAAACTAAGGGTACAACCGCTTACGCTAATTACACTAGTTACAAAATTTACACTTATTGCATTACTTCAGCAACAAATAAAACAATTACACGTTACTTGTTTGCACTTGGCAGCCTTACATATCAATATAGCAAAAGACAAAAAAAATTGAAATAAAATTAATAAGGCTCAAAGACTTATTTGCAACGTGGATTTGCGTTTCTCAATTTCAAGGTGACTCTTTAGTATGGCGAAATAGGCTCCCCAGATATCATTACTCTTCTTCTCTTCGTTTAGTATTTTAATGAATTTTAGTATTTTATCATCCATTGTAATTTAATATATTTTATTCAATTTCCTTATATTGTTTTCATTATCGTTTTTCTTATTTTTATTTTACTTGTAAATTTTTATTCTGTAAGAGCATTGTGATTTTTTAATGTAATGCGCCAGAAATAAATTATTACTATTATTACTATTATTTTTATTATTATTATTATTATTATTATTATTATTATTATTATTATTATTATTATTATTATTATTATTATTATTATTATTATTATTCGTTTCATCGTGGGGACAATGGCGCCAAGATGTCGCCGAAACGTCGGATTTATCTATCGTTAGTTTTTACCTGTATATGTTTAACTAAATCATTGTTGATTAGAATTATTATTATTATTATTATTATTATTATTATTATTATTATTATTATTATTATTATTATTATTATTATTATCATTATGTTTAAATAAAACTTCATCTACCCGATTTTGCCTTTCCCGCGATAGCAAGGGCGCGAACGTTTGCCATCTCCTGTCGGCGGCAGCTTTTCATGCCAAGATATCACTTCCAACGCGGGATCGAACAGCGGGCTCTCCGCACCTGGGTCGAACAGCCACTTGTTGCAAATGCGGATGTCTCCATAGCAAAAAGTAGCTGTAAACGAGGTTGCCTCGAAAAAAAAATACGCTCTCCCGTATCGAAATATATATATAGAAGCAAAAAAGTAACTGAAAACCAGGTTGCCTTGACAAAAAATACGCTCTGATAATAGCTGCATTTTGAACAAAATTCGGCTCTCACGTTTGCCGGTTTTAAAGTGGCGTTTGCACAAAAAAATAAAGCTGAGAGCCGAATTTCGATAAAATATGGCTTGTCAGGACCAGGTGTTATTCATAAAAGCAAAACAAAACAAAACAAAAAAAAAGAGCACGTGACACATTCGAACACCAACCCACGGTCTGGCCAGTACATAACGCATGCGCACAACCATATCACCCGGGCAGAGGCAGGCATCGAGAGCTGTTTCGGCCTTGTTAGGCCTCATCAGCATGGCATAGCCGTCGGGCATTAATAGGACTAAAAGTCCTATGTAGGCTGCCCTTCAGACCGTGGGTTGGTGTTAAATTCGAGTGTATCACTTGCTCTTTTTTGTAAATCATTAACCACCCGACCTACTACTTTCAGCGAACTTTGTGTTGAACATACGCCCGTCGTCTCTGTCACACTATAATAATAATAATAATAATAATAATAATAATAATAATAATAATAATAATAATAATAATAATAATAATAATAATAATAATAATAATGATAATAATAATAATAATAATAATAATAATAATAACAATAATAATAATAATAATAATAATAATAATAATAATAATAATGATAATAATCAATTAAAAACTAAAACAATGATTAAAATCTAAGAATCTAAAATTACAAAAATTCGTTTAAGTACGCTATAATATTCCTGGTTTTCACTGTCACGCCGCTAAAAAGTAAATCCACAACTATTGAGTGAAAAAACTCAGGAACATCATAGGTTGTAGATAAAATTACCAGATATTCTGTTTGTCCAAGTCTCGGGTTTGTACGTACGGTACTCCGTACTCGACTTACGCGTCAAAATGTTCCACACCAATTTACAGAGCAAAGTAAACGCCATGTTGGTGCCCGTGCAGATGGGCACCAACACGGCGGCCGGAAATCAATGAAAACATCTGGAATTCACTTCTGCTATAAAAGGCAGTCAGATCACTATCATGAGCAAGTAAACATTCACAAGAACACTTGTCGCAAAACCTCAACTGTTTAGATTGTTAAAAATCACAGCACGAGAGACGACATTAATATAAACAGAATTAAACTAGAAGATAAATCGATGTAAATAACGATAGTACCGGTGCTCTGTTGGTTTCAGCTGGCTAGTGCCGTGTGCAACAGAACACTGAAAATGAATGAGGTCAGATGTTTATTTTTCCATTTGCAGGTATTATGTACTCATGTTACCTTGGTATAGGCAGTGGATTAGGGTCCATAATTAGTGGGTTTCTTATGGATATCATTGGAGGGTCCTGGACGTTCCTGGTGTTCGGAGGAGTAACTGCGGTTGTGATCTTCTTTCTCCTTGCTTCCATGGCGATAACAAAACTGCTGGAGCGACGGAAAAATGACAGGACTGAAAACGAAACAGATGATTACGGGTGGAGCTAGACAAAGCAGTTTATTAAACACGCTTCCTAGCTTGGTACAGCTTATAAACGATCGCGATCGAAGAAAGTGAATTCAGAGCCCGCTGTTAGCTAGTTTAGAGTAACCTATTCACCAGATTTGCACTGAAATCCTTAGCAAGAGTAGCCTGCAAACGCAGACGTAGGCAAGCGACGGCCGGAAATGCGTCTACGTTCGCAGGCTACAGCAAGAAAGAACTAACTAGCTAACTAAACTTGTGCACTCGGTTTCAAAACATTTGTGGCCATTCTGAAAAATAGGCTGACTCGGTCTTGAGTCTTTTTTTACCGTTGAAGTGTTTTACTTTGTGGTACGATGCTAAATTTTTCAAAACTTTGTTCGAAAAACACATTTTTATTCCCGCTATCTTCTACTTTTTACATCCTTTTTTCTGGCCGTTAAACCCTGGAAAGGGGACGTTGGTCAATTACAGGTGTATAGGCTTGCTTTACGATCAATTTGCACCAAAAAATGATCATGTTTTTTTTTTTTTTTCGATTAGCTCTGTCAGAATGTAATATAATCGATATACAAAATGGACAGTCCTGTGAATAGATTTAACCTAGCTGTATCAGTTATTCATCATAACAATCCGCTGCCATGCAAGCTGATGACATCAGTGGTAGTTCAATGGCTGCTCCTCCCGAATTCTGGGACACGAGGATCAAACAACCTATGCCGCTCTCTTTCATACTTTCATACCGTTGTTAGGTGTTGTCAGTTACAAGTTTTCTTCGAAAAACGGCAGCTTTCCATGGCTATCCTTGTTCCCTTCATTCATTGCAGTCATTAATTGACCATACTCACTTCGTAATAATGATCCTGTCATTTTTGAGTTATTTTTTCAAAAAAAATAACTCTTAGTCGGCGCGATGGACAGTGTAGTCAGTCAGTCAGTCAGTCAGTCAGTGGAGTATGTTTGTATCTCACACCAATCAGGTTTGAGGTACTATCAGAACCAATGAAATTGCAGTTTATAAAGGGGAAGTAATCTGACACAGTTGTAAGCGAGCGATTTCATTCGAAGATTTTAGATTTGTAGGAGGCGGAATCGGTGAGTTGTGAATTAACCCCGGATTTGAAACGCTCGCCTGCTTACAACGCACACGCCGCCAGCAAAAGACCCAACACCAAATTGTTATTCAAGCGTTCCCTTAGGACGGGCTAGTTTCGCTGACCGTAGTAAAAATTGCATAAAGCATTTGCACAAAGCAGATTTGAAGAATAATGTTCTCATTGTGATGTTAATACTGTGTGATAAAAATGGCAAGGAATCTTCTTCAGAGTGTGTTGTGGCCTCTTGTTTTAAGAGTTTGTGACAAGGAAACTTCTTGAATTTAATACTGCTTGAGACTCCGTGTCGCCAACTGAAAACCGCAATTAATTTAATTAGTCTCTTTAGCGTCTTGCTCCGGCGATTAGCTGACTCTCGGGCAAGTAGCGTTTATGTTTATACCTTAAACACACCACGTTTAGACATTAATTAACGGGTATGGGTATTGACTTTAAAATGGTTTTGCTTTTAAAATTAACTACGATCGATAGCGGCAACAGGCTAGAATAAGAGCATGTCATCCCTCCTGCAAAGAAATCCAAGAAAGAAAAAAACAAGAGAAAGAAAATCAAGTACAAGCTTAAAAAGAAGCAACAAAGACAAAAGAAGAATCAACCTACATATTTTACTACCACTCGCCGCTGGATATGGAAAACACTCAAATACAATAATTTTTCACATCAACAGAGAAAACTGCTTTTCCAAACTCACAACTTATCTAAAATCATCGAAAGGAACAAAGCTACCATCTACAATCTACAGTCTACTCTCTCTACAACAACCTTCAAAAACCAACTTGGAAACATGACCTCCTCCAAACAGTCCAGCACTAAACACTCGCCCGTAGAAACAACATCACAAATTGCACACCTTGAAGCCGAAAATAACCACTTATCAGAAAGAATAGAGAAGATCAAATCGAACGAAAAAGCAAAACACCAAAAAAGAATCCTACACCTAAAGAAGATAACTCTCCAACATGGCTATTACCTCCGAAAACGCATCAACAACCTTTCATTACATCTTAAGAATTTCCTTCACCATCTTCAACTCCGAACCAAATTATGGCCCTACAACACTGCTCTTCTTCTAGAACACGAACAAAAACTCCTAAGACAATCTATACTCCAAGATGAAAAAGAGAAATTAACCTCCACTAATAAAATCCACAATTTCACAGACCTCAACCTTCCAACCGACTTCGTCCAACTTCTCAACAAAGGCACCAACTTTATACCTACCTCAGAAAAAAACAACATCCAGTCTATCAAGAAAACAATCTCCTCTGAAGTGAATTCAACCCTCTGCAAACTGATCACTACATCTGGAACCAACAAATCTTTGAAAGCTCCTCGACCATCTAAAACAAAAAGCAACCACAGATATCAGCCCTATTGTAACAAGAACCCTATCAAGCTACTGGAACAACAACAAACAAAACCTAATTTTAATTTACACATCATAGATTATGTCCATAACACCACCTCATACACCAAACACTACCTACAATCTAACAACCTACATACACTCCTCAAACAACAACAACTTAACATCACACAACCACTCACAACCTACATACAAGCCATCAACACACGCGACGACATTGTACTTACGAAGACAGACAAAAACATGGGCTGGGCACTTGTTCCCACTTCATGGTTTACCAACGAATATAACAGACATTTCACGGACACTACCACATACAAACACATTGACAACTTTGACTTTACAACAACTGTTATAAACTCAAACAGACTATTACGCAAACTCCAATTACGTTTTGACAAACTAATTACTACCCCCCCCTTACAAACGACTACTGAACTCTACCCCCCCAGACAATCTACAACTACCCTACATGAAACTTCTCCCCAAAGTACACAAACTTACTACTACAGCCTCTCCTTCAAACCTCGACAAACTGACTGGACGACCAATTATTACTGCACACAGCTGGACTACCTCTGACCCTTCACGATTACTTGGCACCGAACTAGACAATATTATTTTAAAACTGAAAGACATTTTTATAGAACGAGACATACGATTTCCTTTAATTTACAACTCTACAGACCTTTTAGACTTACTACACCAATTTAACATCAACAACATTGACAATTACACTCTAACTACTTTTGACTTCACATCACTATACACAAACATAACTCATTCAGACACCATCCATGCCATTATCACCAGCTGCAAAATACTTAACTTACCAACTTTTTACAGAGACTTTTTATTAAACTTGAACAATTTTATTAACAACCGAAACTTTTTTATTTCTGGACAAGACATTTATCAACAGACAAAGGGCGTCGCTATGGGCAGCTACCACAGTCGGCAAATTGCCGACTTGGTTCTGCTGCTCAGCGAACTGACATTCTTTACTGACAAAGACACTACTGGCCTTTTTATTTTTTGTAGATACATTGACGACGGTTTTATGTTGACAGACAAAAATCACAGTGCAAACCTCATCAACCACCTATCATCCACATATCCATTACAAATCCCCATCACTTTTACCACCAACTGCCATTCCATTCATTACCTCGACCTCACAGTTTCACTCAACTATCACACCATCATGTATCACAAAATTCATCATCGCATCTACCAAAAACCACATCACAAATACATGTACCCCCATTTTTCATCTAATCATCCACAACACATTTTCACTGGCATCATAAAGACAGAGACGATACGCTACAGCAGACTATCTAAAACCATTGACGACTACAACTTCATCCACAAACTTTTTACCCTACGATTAACGGCACTGGACTACCCTGACAAACTGATTACAGTCAACTCCTTTCCATGGTTACCCTACAACGCTCACAAACGACGTAGTACTAACAAAAAACGACACAACAACAACTTGACAATCTACTACCGCACCAAGTACAACAAACATACGAGAACTGACAAAATCGTACGCCACATACTACACAAGTATCACAACATGCACATTCCCAAACTCTCCAAAGCCTATTGCAACACCACTAAACTCCACACCATGTTACTCACAAACAAACGCCTACATTCTAAAATCATGAAAAATATTTAAACTCAAAATAGAGAACACCAGTTTTTCAAAATTAAATTTGTGAAAATTTTGCTATAAAGCCATCCTCCTTGTCAGATTTTAATAAAATTTTTATATATTTTCAAGCAAAAATAAGTTATTCTGGATTTCATAATTTTATACATGTACCTTATTTATTAATAAAAAACTGATGTAATCAATTTATTTCTATCAATAAGTCTAATTTCGTTATAAGAAATTTATTGAGAATCGAGATTTGAGATGTAAGAACGTTTGCAAAAGGAACATTGTTCCCCATACAGTTACGATTATTATACAGCACTTTTTTTTTTTTTTTTTCGGTGCTAAGGTTTCATTCCTAAATTTGTTTTAGTTGAATAATTAATTTTCAGTAACATATTTAATTAAATTATTAATTGAAAGAACTTGTCAGTCAGTTTTTGTTTTTAGGGTTTCTTTATTCTTTTCCGGGTGTGTTGGGTCTTTATTTCACCATTTCGGGTCTTCCACTCTTGCACCAATTACTGCATTATTCGAGAGAGGGCGTTTTATCCCCGCCACATATAGCCAGGGGCCACTTGACTACTTAACTACATACGAGTCCCTGGGGCGATTGATCAAAAGTCAGCCACCTTTCATTCATACTACAATGGTCTACAAACCTACCTTGTGCATCTTGTTCAAATATACACGCCATCGCTCGACTGCATGACGAAAGAACGAAGAACGAAGAACGAAGGATCTTGCCAAGATTCAATTATAATCTGCATGTGTCGTCGTCCTGTGTATGTCTAGGTACGCGTCTAGCTTGCAAACAACACTGTGGGGGCTCTGGTCCATAATTTGGTCTTATTTTTCACAAAAGGTCGTTCTATCAGGCAACGTCGAACAATATTCCGCCATCACATCCATTCACTCCAAATAGATGCCGCTGATCATAAATACTGTGGAATTTTTCATACGTCATAATGTACGTCACACATATCACGCAATTATTGCGTGATCTTCGCAGACAAAAAGATTCAATGGCCAGACAATTTGTCGGCAACTTTGTCTGACAAAATTCTTTTTTAGGACGACGTTTTACTTCACGCAGAGGTTGGTGCGGCTTTTTTCGGGCTCTTCTCTGTTTTCGCCACACAAGGTATTTATTAATTACTTTTGTTACTTATTTTTCAACCCATAAAATTAAGTAACACCCCCACCTCCGTAATCGCATCATGAATACATTTTTTTTTCCCAATGCTTTTATTTCTATTTTTTACATTTTTATACGACACATTCTGGTCTGGTCTCCTTATAATCAGTCCTCATTTATTCTCTTTTCCATTTTTTATAATAATTATTATTGTTCCACATATTTTATCCATAATCTTCATCAACTTCAACTACGCCTCTTCTATAAGGACTCGGCACGAGGATGTCGGGCATTGACCAGGTACCAGGTTAGAAACATCCTCGCTCGGTTGTGCTATGCCCCTGACGACTCACAACCACTAGGAGCCTTGGTGTCGATGCATCCTTTTTTGTCTTGCCCGGCCGGAAGATTTTCTCTTCTTATCCACTTTACTTTCGCTGTTATGCTGCTTTCTCTGACTTCTACATTTCAATCCGATTCCTTTAATTATAAAGAATTATAATTAATTCATTTAAATTTGTAAAGAAACCCCCCCCCCCCCCCCAGACCCCCTTTTTCCACGTCCCGTCCCGGGTTTTTTTATTTTTTTATTTTTTATTTATTTTCAGGTTAAAACCTAGCCCCTGGGAAAGGTTTCACACTACCTCAAAACTCTAATTTGAAAACCTTTAACTCACCACATTGGTTAAAACCGCAAAACAAATTCCCCCTCCACCATAGCATATGCCCTCCATCTCGGCATAAACTCACCTTCACCCTCTATTGAACCCAAAAGTATAAACCACATAAACATTTCAGAACGAAAAATAATAAATAGATGATCCATTTCATTTCACTGCCCCCTCCCCCGCAACAGGGACCCTCAACCATGTTATAAGGTCTCCTTCGCCCGTTTCCCCTCCCCCCATTCCTTCCCATTTTCCTTAATTTTTTTTTTTTTTTTTCGGCTTGACTCTGGGAACGGTTTCGCACTACCCCAATACTCTACCCAAAAACCCTATACTGACCCCAATTGTAAAAACCGCAAAGACATTGAAAAATATTGTAAATTATGAACGCTAATATTAGTCGTTAAGACTGTATATTCCCCCATTGGGTAGCACACAGGCTATTTAAAAGCCTGTGCAGGGATTTGTCCGCCCCTGCCCTATGCCAGGACCGGGTGGCTGTTGGCCCAACAGCCTAGCACCCGTTTTAGGGTCCCTCACTCAGGGTTACGAGTTTTTCTCTCTCTTTCTATTAAATTTTGCTATTTATATAATTTTTACGGTATTTTCCACAAATTAAGACCCTATTTTTAAAATATTTTTATCCCAGACGATTTTTTAGACGTGTACTACACTTCCTCTAACTGGCGCTTTTTCTGATTTAGAGCAACCTTTTACACAATTTACACGTTTTCTACCAATCAATAACTTCACTTCTAGAGCAATATGCTAAGCATAAGTCCAATTTTTCATAATTGAAATGATAAGTTTTTGGAGTTCAGATATTTTATGATTTTAAAGTCCAATTTTTAAACAACGAAATAATACATTTTTGAAAAAAATTTTTAAAGTTCAAAATTTTTCTAGAACGAAAATGCTAAGTTTTTGAAGTCAAATATTAATGTTAATAATTTTGAATTGACCTTTGACACATCTTCCATATGATAAATTATTTCGGGTTACGAAGAAAATTTATTTTAAGTTTACTAAAAAATATTTACTACAAAAGAACATTAACATCCTTAGGACACCATCATGAAACGTATAACTTTAACTTTTACTTTTCACTAAAATTTTCAAGAAACAAACTGCAACATTTCCATGTGATTTTCATAACAAAAATCATCACTTGTATCGGTTCCCTCCCGTTACAGTCCTATTACCAGTTACAGACAATTATGACATGAATATCCACAATCTATCAAGGACAAGAGTTATCGAAGTAAGACGAAATCTACTCACACTACTGAATGGAGATGTGTTTTATCCACTGTCCACCTGGCCACAGGACATTCAACAACTGTTTTGGAAGAAGGACTGGGTCGAGGCATGGCGGCGTGAGGAACCTACTTTTCTCCGCTCGCACAATATATGTTTTTTTCTTCATAATTATGGCGGAATCCCTGTTGAAGTATGTCTCCAGGAGAAGGAATAGATCTTCAGACAGCTCCGCTGATGGAAAAGGAGACTCTCCTGCTACAAAGAAAGTGAAAAGCACTACTGATCACGATCTCTCCACGGTGAGTGACGAACATGGCGAGGAGACCGAAGATAGCGACATTGTGTTGACCGCTCTTGAACTGACTGACGATTTAAGTGGAATTCTAAAAGGCATCCTAGAAAAGCTCAAGAAGCTGGATACCATCGAAAGCGCCGTTAAAAAGATTGAAGGCAGCTTGGACGAATTGGAAGAAAGAACTACGAGACTCGAAGCGCTTGAGAAATCGGCCAGAGAGGACATTGAGCACTTAAAGACAAACCACAGCCTCATTGAAAAGAAACAAGACGACGACAAAAAAGCATTAGATAAAAAGATTAAAAGCCTTGATGGAAAAATTGCTGAATTGCAAGACAAGGAGAGAAAAATCAACCAAACTCTAGAAGACCTCAACACGAAAGATTTATACCTTGAAGCTTATTCGAGGCGCGAGAATATAAAATTCAACAACATTGCCGAATCACCTTCACCTAGAAATGGTTTAGAAGACACAGAAGAAGTGCTTCGATCATTCCTGGAAGAGCAGCTGGGATATCATGAGGCAAACTCAGTTGAAATTCAGAGAGTCCACCGACTGGGGAAAAAGAAAGCGGATGGAGGAGCGCGGCCAATTCTAGCCAGATTCCTTCGCTTTAAAGATTGCGAGCAAATACTGGCTCTGGGCTCCCGTCTCAAAGGCACGAATTTCCAGATGTTCAGGGATCTTCCTCAAGAATTAGTAACACGGAGGAGCAAACAAATGGACACCTTCAAGAAAGCGAAAAGGAACAACATACCTGTATCCTTTAGTAAGTCACAACCCGACAAACTCTATGTAAGAGGCAAACTTTGGCCAGTGGGCCAGGTGCTTGACATTTAATTTAAGGACCAGAACTCCACGTAAACCTTTTCTTTGTACTATAGGCTTTTTGCTCTTTGCCACCTTTGAGTTAAACCTTTTTCGTCATTTTAAAGACACTATAGAAGTTTGCGAGTGGAGAGAGTTCTTGCTGTAGACCGAACCGCGGAACCAAAAGCTCATTCCTCAACTAGCTCTTGTTTAACTAAGCGTGCCTTTTTTGTTGTTGTCGTTGTTGTTGTCGCTTTTTTTTTCTTTCTTGCTACCTACGCTTTCTGTCAGTAACCTATGTGTAGCTTAACTTTTTCTTTTTTTCTTTTAAACAAATTTTTGATAATTTTTTTTTCTCCGGAGCAAAGATTATTCATTGTTATTTAATGTTTATATGCATACTAATGAGAAACCATGAATCTTAAAATCGCATCGCTAAACGTCAGGGGAATTGGAAATAACGCCAAACGAAGAGAGGTGTTTAATTGGATGAGATCTAAACAATTTTCAGTGTACATGCTGCAAGAAGTCCATTGTTCCGAAAACACTACAGACATTTGGACCTGTGAATGGGGTTATAAAGCGCTGTTCAGCTGCTGCTCGAGCAATAAAGCCGGTGTTAGTATTCTCTTCAACAATAACTTTAATCTAAATATTATCAAAACACTCCTAGACCCAAACGGCCGATTCATTATATGCGATATCGAGGCAGACGGCAAACTATTGACCTTGGCCAATATCTACGCGCCTAATAAGGATGATCCCGATTTCTTTCGCATTTTTTTTGATCACCTCTCTAATTTTAAATGCGATGAAGTTATAATCGGTGGCGATTTTAATCTAGTACTTGATATTGAAAATGATAAAAAGAATGGTATCGCCAGAACACACCAAAATGCCCTGAGGGTGGTACAAGAAGCGATGGAAGATCTGGAGTTATGTGATGTTTGGAGATTATTTAACCCGGATAGCAAAAGGTTTACCTGGAGACAGAAACAGCCAGAAATTCAATGCAGACTTGATTTCTTCTTAGTAAGTCATACTACGTTATGTAACAGTACTCATACAGATATCATTCCAGGTTTCAAAACGGATCACTCCATGATAACACTTTACCTATCCTTACATTCAAACCCAAGGGGAAACGGTTTCTGGAAACTAAATACGTCTCTTCTTGACGACACCATTTTTGTCGAGAAAATAAAAGAAATGATACAAAAAACAGCTAGTGAGTATAAAGATGATGAACTCGTCAGCCCCGCACTACTTTGGGAGATGATAAAATTGAAAGTGCGCCAAGAATCCATCTCTTACTCTGCGTTTATAAAAAGAAAGAAAAAGAAAAAGGAAGATGAGCTAGAAAAAGAAATTGCATTTTTAGAGAAACAGCTGGATAGTGCAATCGGCTATGATCCCTTAATCCAGAATGCTAAAGAGAGAATTAAGGTCCTAAAAGAGGAACTTGAAAAACTTATTGAATACCGAACCAAAGGAGCTATTCTTCGATCAAAGTCAAAGTGGTATAATGAAGGCGAAAAAAACACTAAGTACTTTCATAGCCTTGAAAAGAGACACTTTAAACAAGGCACGATAAGCCAGTTAAAACGTAATGATAATATTCTCGTCACATCAGATAAGGACATTCTATCCGAATGTAAAACTTTCTATGAAGATCTCTACGCCTCGAAAATAGAAAACTCCCCTCATTTCAATTTTTTTCAGCAAGAAAATGAAACTCTTTTAAGCCCTGAAGATCAAGAGATGTGTGATGCTATCTTGACCGAAGCAGAATGCGCAGAAGCCTTAAAATCAATGGACTCAGATAAAACACCCGGCACAGACGGTCTTCCTGCTGAATTCTATAAATTATTTTGGAACGATATTTCTACTTTTTTACTCTCCGCTCTTAACTTTGGCTACGAGTCTGGCTGCCTTTCTATCACTCAAAGACGTGGAATTATTAAACTTATTCCAAAAAAAGACGCAGAACCCTTTTATATAAAAAATTGGCGTCCTATTACCCTCCTCAACACGGATTACAAAATTGCAGCAAAGGCTATTGCAAATCGTTTTAAGACCGTGCTTCCAAAACTTATAAACAATGACCAGACAGGTTTTATGAAAGGAAGGTTCATTGGTGAAAATACACGACTTATTGATGGCATCATCCAATACGCTGCACAGCACAACACCCCAGGTCTTCTGCTTTTCATAGATTTTGAAAAAGCCTTTGATTCACTTGAATGGCCCTTCATTCAGGATACATTGCGCTTCTTTGGCTTCGGCCCATCAATCATCAATTGGGTACGGACATTTTACTGTAGAATTGAAAGTTGTGTTCTCAACAATGGTTGGTCAAGCAGTTTTTTCCAACCGCAAAGAGGTGTTAGGCAAGGCTGCCCCCTTTCGCCGTATTTGTTCATCCTAACAGCGGAGGTATTGGCCAAGACAATCCGAAATAATAGGAGCATAAAGGGTTTCTATGTTGGTAATAACGAAGTTAAGATAAGTCAATACGCGGATGATACTACTCTTATCCTAGATGGGTCAAGGGAGTCCCTTCTCGCAGCTCTGCAAACTTTAGATGATTTCAGCAAGATATCCGGCCTCAGGCTCAATGCTGGCAAAACGGAAGCTCTTTGGATCGGCTCTAAGATTGGACAAGAAAAAATTTCTGTGCCAGAAAAGGACTTAAAATGGCCAAAATACAAGGTTAAAACGCTTGGTTTATGGCTGTCAACCGATCCGGATCTAGCGAACACCTTGAACTATAAAGAGAAAACTGAAAAAATTAGAAAGTTATTAAGTTGTTGGAAATACCGTAGGCTCACGCTGCTAGGGAAAATCACCGTGCTTAAATCACTGATCGCATCACAATTGGTTTACTTATTTGTGCCATTACCTTCTAACCATTATGCTATAAAAGAATTAAATGACATGTTTTATTATTTTCTATGGAATGGTAAGGGCGACAAAATAAAGAGAAAAGTCATGATTAATGAACACGGAAATGGAGGTCTGAAAATGATTGATCTCTGTTCTTTCAACAAATCTCTCAAAACAACATGAGTGAAAAAATACTTAGACACGACAAACAATGGAAAGTGGAAGCTCCTCTTCGATGATGAACTTAAGAACTATAGCTGCGAAAACCTTTTCCGCTGCAACCTTAATGTTAAAGACGCAAAAGAAGTGATTAAGGTCACGGATCCCCTCCTTAAGGAGATATTAGAATATTGGACCGAAGCAAACTTTCAACGCCAGATAACTTCTGAAATCAATTTTAGAGAACAGGGACTATGGTTTAACTCGTTAATAAGAATTGCTAATAAGCCAATATTTTTTAAAGATTGGTCGGAAAAAGGTATAACAAAAGTTAAAGACCTTCAAATGACAGGAACTAACAGATTTTTGCCTCTCAATGCTCTTGCCTCAAAATATGACATAAAGCCACGTCCTCTCGGTTTCTACGGCTTAGTATCAGCTGTAAAATCTCTTCGTAAAACCGTCACCGAAGTTGATGAGATCAGAAATCAAAACCCTGAAACACTCTGTGACAGGATTATGAAAAGCCAAAGACCAGGTCCATTAATCTACAAAAAGTTTATCAAAGCTAATAGTTTAACTCCAACTAATAGCCAAAACAAATGGCTTCAAGATTGCAACTATTTAGAGGAAGAAAACACTTTTAACTGGAAACGTGCGTACCTCTTGGCACCAAGCTGCACCAAAAGCACCAAACTGATCGAGTTTCAGTTCAAATTTTTGCATAGACGCATACCAACCAACAATTTTCTGTTTAAAATAGGAAGAAAAGAAAACGAAAACTGCACTTTTTGCCACAGCGCCTCAGAGACATTAATTCACCTTTTCTGGTCATGTCATGTAACATCATCCTTTTGGGAAAGGATGGTTGACTGGCTTCAAGAAAATCTTCTGATAAGCAGTGAATATACCTTATTGAATATCACAGCATTGGGCCTGAGGCCAGATCCTCATCCAAAACATACGCTTCAATTAAACTATATTTACCTCCTAGCACGATATCATATTTGGAAGGCCAAGCTAGAGGAGACAGCACCAAATTTCGTGCACTTTTTACATCTTGTAAAGTCACGATTTACAGTAGAGACAACAGCGGGTGACACAAAAAAATGGACTCCTCTTGCAGATTGTTTATAATGTGTTATTTCCTCTTCCTCTGACTGACGTAAAAAATGTGAACAATTTTGTAAGCTACTTTAAAGTAATATACATGTGATTATTATAATTAAGGTCTGTTTGGCTCCACCCTTTCTGTAATTCTTTTTTTGTAGTCCATTTCCTCGTCACTTTTAGTATCGTGCATTAGTAGTTGTACTGTACGCGTAATTGTAATTGTTTGTTTGCTGGTAATAAAGTTTATCTTTATGAAAAAAAAAAAAAAAAAAAAAAAAACTGTTTTGGAAGAAACCCATTGGAGATGCAGATACATTCAAGTTGATGCTATTCTTTCTGGGAAATGGCTGCTCACCACACATAGTAGAAGAATGGATTCTAACATCTCACATTGGGCTACACTACAAAAGGGAGATAAAAGAGCAAGACAAATCCAGTTTATAGTTAATAATATGGACTCTAAGGCTAACGTCTGGTTTTATTTTGATATTCATCATTCAACTTGGCTATTCCTTAATGGCCAGCTTAGAAACACCAGAAACCAGTAACCTGTTCCAACACATCATATCTTAAGGAACAAGAATTCTAATTAGCTGTGAATCTTTGTAAATGCCTTGTCATTTCGAATATTTCTTATTCATCATTATTTTATCGTAATCGTCAAGTTTATAGAAAGAGAAAGAATTTTAATTTGTTACATCTTTTAATTTTTGACTTTCAAAAAGACCTTTCAAAAAAATTGTGTTTGTTTTCTGAAGATTATAATGTTTTTAAAAGATTTCTCAACAGCTTTTGTTCAAATTAATTAAAATCTTTTTAACTTTTACTTCTATGTGTGTTCTTTAAATAGCATCTAATCCTGAGGATCCACATTGAGGGTTAAATTTTTCACAATGACCACTGTTAAGACCAAATTCGCCTACTATGAAGGTACAACCAGGGTTGGTAGCTTTACCTTCAGAAACCAATCTCATCCCGCCCCCCCTCCCTCCCTCTCCTCCCCACCCATTTAATTTTTTTTTTTTATAACCATGCTAACCACACTAGATCTAATCTTTCCATTTAACTTCCATTTTCATATTTTTATTGACTCAAATTTTTATTTTCTGTGCATTACCTTGTGGTTGACGTAGCTGCACTGCAGTTTGTTGGTCCCTCAACGTGTATGTACAATTTAACGGCTAACATTTTAACCTTATTATTTTTAATTTATTTTATTTTTATGTTTTCACACTACCTTGTGGTTGACGTGGCTGCATTGCAGTTTGTTGGTCCCTCAACGTGAGTGTATAATTTAACACCTAACATTTTAACCTTATTATTATTTTTAATTTATTTTATTTTTGTTTTTCACACTACCTTGTGGTTGACGTGGCTGCATTGCAGTTTGTTGGTCCCTCAACGTTAGTGCTTGATATAACAACTAACATCTAGTTTTATTTACCGCCTACACCTCCCTACCCTACAGACACATTACACTTCCCCATTTACTCACTAATGTTCAATCAGTGGAGTTGAACCCATGTATTTGGGATCCCTTATATCAACACCTTTAAAGCCACATGTAGGTTGCTAGTGAAACTACTGAGAAATCGATTTTGTTAAAGTAAATTGTTTGCATTTACTGTGATTAAGGGATTTTTTTTCCTATTTTTCGACTGGCTTTATTTAAGTGCTAAAGAAAAAGTGAGCAAAATCAGAATTATTTTTGCCGTTTGCCGTAAACGTCATGCTTAACCTCTCTATTATGCATATTAACAGATAGCGGATTGATTCGAAGTGAATCACTCCGTTAATTACCGCGTTAATTACAGCGGATACCAGCATACGCAAATGCTTGCAGCTTCTAAGAAGTAAGATTTCGGCTCCTGACTTTTACAGATAGACTACAAGTGGTCTATTTCTTTTCCTCAGTTCTTTTGAAAGCATGATCGAAAATTTATCAATTATGCAATCACGGTAAATACGTTCTCGCATGGGCGATTTTCTCCCTACTTGTTCCCTCGCTCCTCGACTTTTCTCGCACATTTGGCTTTCTTCTCGCGCCACAGAATAAACTAAGAAAAGAAAACTCCATCTAGTCACGCTAAACCACAACGTGATACAGCAAAGATTTGCTCAAAACAGCGCTCGAATTTAGCTGAATAATCGCTCACCGTAGCAATCCCTTTTTTCTCTCTAATCTGTCGAGCGTGAAGCGAAAAAAGAACTCAAGTGGAGAAAATGACCATGGGAAATTTGGAAATCGCGCGTCTCGCACAAAATTTCATTTTCACTCGCGTTCTTTTTTGCTTTACGCTTGAGCCCTTGAGGAACTAAGAATCAAAGGGCCCTTTGATTCGTTTAATGTGTTCGTGCGAGTTCTTGTCGCTTTTATTTAACAAGTGACGAATTAAATCGTCGAAGTCGAACGTGTATCACTTGTAAAGATCTATACGGATTTACGTTGTTTTTCATTTTGTTTTACATTGGTTGTAAAAGAAGCAAGCTCCAAGCAGACAAATTCAAGTTTGCGTGTTTTCGTGCTAGCGTGTGTACACCTTTTTCCACAGGTAGCCAAAGCTTAAGATAGGACTGAAAATAAATAAAATGATCTAAAATTGTCAAATTTTTATTGTTTTATTTATCTTATATTACATATTCATGTGAGCTTTGAAAATTAGCATAACATGCTAATTCTAAAATTGCTCCCAACCATCAAAGCGAAGCGAAAGGTTGCACACTCGAACCGCCAGAATGCAGACCCGTGTTCATGAAATGAGCTGTAATTCTCCTAGTTTGCCATCTTTCCCTCAAAACGCCTCAAATTCAAAGGCTTCGATAGTCATTCTTTAAATACATACCGAAAAAGTTCCCAATGTTACATCCTTTCCCCGTCAAAACGACAATATTTTAGTGGTAAACCTCCACGAACCATCCGCGGCCCGAGCGCCTCTGCAATTTTTCTCATTTAATCATATGCAATTTGGAACCACAAAAGCCACTTTCAAGGGGAGGTGTTTGCAATGTCGCGTGCGACACATGATTTGATTACACTTCATCATGAAATAATGTCAGCAAAAATTTCAATAGCCTACCTACATAATAACACTCTGAAAGCTTTTTTATTACAGACACTACATGTTTACCCTGACGCACTGTGAATGTGATAGAAAACAAATTTATTCTCGACAGTGAACCGACTTGGTACCACTGCAGAAATAGCCATCAGTTATATGGAAGATTTTCATAATTTTAATAATTATTCACCGAAGTGAAGGTGAATAGTACTTTGCTAATCACATCCGAGTTAACCAATCAGCGCGCGCGGAAAGCACTATTCACTTGCGAATATATTAGCAAAATTATGTGTCTTTATTCCAATAGATAAAATACATATCAATAGTTTCATTACAAAAATATGTAAAAAATGAGATACAGCAACGAAAATAAAAATTTAAAACTAGGCACTATATCAATAAAATTTTAAAAACATGGTGACTAAGAATTAAATGATAAATTATATTAAAGAGCTGATACATATTTAAAAGCTAATCCCCTTGAAGAATGGTACTGGTATGTAGATGAAAGTGAGATGAAATGCAACGAAGTTAAGGGAAACTCAGATGATCTTAATCACTTTAAATTTAACAGTATACAACCAGGAATGGTAATTTTCACCAATGAATATCAAGACGTAGACACACTGCCAATAGAGAAACTGTGAAAGGATATATGAACGACAGAAAAAGGAAAACAGATAGTACAGAAGAACAAGATGAGAAAGATCGAGAACGAGGAATGCATGATCGCGATAGACGATTGCTCCAAAACAGTTCTTCAAAGCTACGTTCAAACCAGGTAGAAAAGTTAAGGAAATAAAAAGCAAATGTCAAGAAACCACTCGGTGAAAGACAAAAGGGTGTAGTGTACAGAATACCATGTCAAATGTGAATAATCAATACACATTGTTGAAACACAACAACTATTCCAAATGAGGGAAAGAGAACGCGAAAACAAAGTGAGACTGACCAAATGAGACGTAGCATGCGGTAGACTAGACCCCCCGGGGGGGAGTCCCATAAAAAAAAAACAGACGGGGATGCTCGTCGGAAATTTTGAATTAAACCCCTAAAGGAGACCAATCTGGGCGTGGCTCAAGCTTTTTTTTATCTCTAAAAGGTACCAAAATACCAAAAATGGAATTTATATTTCAATTCAATAAATCTAAATTAAGTCGGCACAGTTGGAAGTAATATCTTAATTTTAAGTAAATTTTAGACACGGCCTCCATGAAAAGCAGCCTTTTCTTTTTTATTTGAATTTGTTGTTATTAAATTTTTGTAGTTAGTTAGATAGGTAGATAGTCCAGTAACTTAATTGACTGATGGAAAAACCGTGTATAAATAAAGTTATCCTATCCTATCCTATCCTATATTTCTTTATCTGCATCCCTAAACGACTAAACGAGACCTTGACGGCTAAAACTATTGGCATTTTGCCGGGAATACCCACAGGCCAAAAATCCGAAATTTTCACCCCCAAGCGAGACGACGAGCACCCCGGTCCCTTTCCTTTTTGTGTTGCCCCCTCCCCCCCCCCCCCACCCCCCTCCTCCGGGGAGACTAGACTCAGCTTAACAATGCTTGGGAAAGGAAGATAATGGTGTAGCACGGCACAGTGTAGAATGTAACGAAGAGATCAGTTGGGAAGAGTAAGATAGTAAATGTTGAAAGGTTGAAAGAAAACTACGAGAAAGAAAGGTCCTTGAAAGGATTACGTCACTACGAGAAAAACACAGAAGGAAACGAGGAAACGAGTACTAAATTCTTTTGACACCCCTCCTAAATCGCTTCTTTGGTTCAGAGGATGATGGGAAAAACATGAAACAAACAGCGGTAATAAACATTATGAAAAATCGCATTTTACTAACTTGACGTTTCGTATGCTATGCAACAGACATTTTCAAAAGTATGACAGTTACAAAATTGTAGCAACTATTTATATATTGTTATGAAAAGAGTCTGGAACCTAGACTGAGACAATTGATCTTCAGCAGTAACTTAATATTATCGTTTGGGTTAATAGAGCAACACCCTCTCACTACCAACGTTGGCATTTAATGAAGGTTGTAGTTCTTGAATGAATAAAGTCTGCTTAATCAATTGTCTCAGTCTAGGTTCCAGACCCTTTTCATAACAATATATGACTATCGATTGGTCATCGATTGGCCGATACCAATCGAAATCAATTGGCTAATTTTATCGATATATCGATTGAATTTTCTCTTATCTTAGTGGAGGCAGCGTGGCCTAGTGTTTAGGGCGCTGGACTTGTAATCTGGAAGTCCCAGATTCAAATCCTCCTCCCTGCCACTAGATGGATTTGTCTTCGGTGGTCCCGAATTCAACTCCTCCACGCTTTGTAAATAGCCAGCAGGTCAGCCTCCTGCCAGATGGGATTTTTCACAAATTTCTGTTCTATTTGTAATATTTGTTTGCTTATTTACAGTGTCCACAATTCGTACAACAGTGCTAAATACTCTGACACTTAAATAAAGTGATTTATTCATTTATTTATTTTTTAATTTTATCTCTGATCATCGATTTCATCGATTGGTAACGCCAGGGAAAAATAAAAGAATATGATTGATCAATAAGGCCCAAGTACTCCATATCACTCACACATAACATGAATGAACCGTGCCAAGCAACACTGCTGACCACAAAACATATAGCGGCTACCAAAAAATAAGATTGCGGGCGCACAGGATCAACAACAGTCCGTCATCGTGTAATAATTTCATATTGTAGCCTGGCTCCTGCCACTTTTCTTGAAAACTTCCGCCGCTAAGATTTCTATCCGGTTTACTTCGTTTCGCAACGGCTAAATGCCCCTGGGTCTCCGACTATGACTGTAGGTGATCATTTACGATAGAACATAATAAGTCAATTGTGAAATTTAAACGGTGATCTGACGTCCATGCGATTTTTGGAAATTTGATAAATGACCATTTGTATGATAGCGAGTGGCCATTTATCAGAGGGCCGCTTATGATAATAGACCTTTGTCTTTATTTTCTTTCACGATTGACTTCTCCCTTTGATCGTGGAACTGTGAAGCCGCATGATGCCCACAAAACAATTGTTCTGCGGTGTCTGACAAATGCAGGCTACCTGACTACCATTATTGAGAGCTAACCGTCAACAGGCTAACCAGAACGCTATTTAGGTCATTTAGGCTAACAAAGCGCCTATTCAGGCTAACCGGAGTGCCAGTCTACAGTCTGCATTTGTCATCAGACACCAATTGTTCTGCGCTTTTCTCGTGGAATGTACATATTGCTGGCTTGCAACTGACGTCACGGCAGCCATGCTGGGGGACAACAACAAAGCGTTTTCCTCCGCTGGGAACTAAACTTTTTTATCATGCAAATTCTGCGAAAAAGTTTTTTTATTGTTTTGACCACCAACATGGCCGCCTTGTCACGTGGTTGCAAGCGATCAATACATGTAGACATGCAACCTGACTAGGGCTCAAGGACTTCAAGATACGAAATGAAGTTTTTTTTTAAATGATCTTTACTATTTCCCTCGTCCACATTACCGGGAGTATTTTATGTCAAACATTTAAGTCAGCTGTTATGGAAAAACAAATACCAGTCGCTTGCATGTCGGTACGCTGAAGCGTAACATTCATTCATAATTTGTATGTAAATATTAAAATAACTTGTCTGGTTTTCCCTTCGAGATTTTTCCCTCTACACTGAAAGGCGGCAACGGCATTGAACCGTTACTTGATTATCTTCTATCGTACTGTAGAAGAACGAAGCCCCTTCTCTGAGATTTTTCTCGGAATTTTTGGACATCTTTTGGGAACATTGAAGGTAAGAAAACTCTCCGATCCAGCAAACAAGCATGGACACGTCGGTAATGGTAAAGACACTAGGATTTGGAAATATCTTTTTTGTACATATATTCAGGAGCACCCAACAAAGAAATTTACTCTCCGTCAGAACAACGCCAAAAAGGGCAATATATTTTCCAAATCACGAAAGTTCGAGGTAATACGACATGTTACTTTGGATTACGAGCCAAATTCCGAACAAATATCTTACTGAAATAATCCGTTGGGTGCCCCTGATAATATGCATATTAACAGATAGCGGATTGATTCGAAGTGAATCACTCCGTTAATTACCGCGTTAATTACAGCGGATACCAGCATACGCAAATGCTTGGAGCTTCTAAGAAGTAAGATTTCGGCTCCTGACTTTTACAGATAGACTACAAGTGGTCTATTTATTTTCTTAAGTTCTTTTGAAAGCATGATCGAAAATTTATCAATTATGCAATCACGGTAAATACGTTCTCGCATGGGCGATTTTCTCCCTACTTGTTCCCTCGCTCCTCGACTTTTCTCGCACATTTGGCTTTCTTCTCGCGCCACAGAATAAACTAAGAAAAGAAAACTCCATCTAGTCACGCTAAACCACAACGTGATACAGCAAAGATTTGCTCAAAACAGCGCTCGAATTTAGCTGAATAATCGCTCACCGTAGCAATCCTTTTTTCTCTCTAATCCGTCGAGCGTGAAGCGAAAAAAGAACTCAAGTGGAGAAAATGGCCATGGGAAATTTGGAAATCGCGCGTCTCGCACAAAATTTCATTTTCACTCGCGTTCTTTTTTGCTTTACGCTTGAGCCCTTGAGGAACTAAGAATCAAAGGGCCCTTTGAGGCAACGGCTGTATTTTTAGGCGATGACGTCATCGTTTAATGTGTTCGTGCGAGTTCTTGTCGCTTTTATTTAACCGAAGTGACGAATTAACAGTCCGGGATCGTTATCAGATTTGATAACCTCGACCAAAACAAGCCATTAACCAATCGCTGCTCAAGTTTTCGCTCACGTGATATTATTTGGTAGCAGCAGTCTAGAATTCAATATGGCGGACGACGAGGCGTATCACAAAGCAATTAAATCGAATGAATTTTATGCTTGCTTCGCAGTAGATTACTGGATTATGGAATAAAAAAAGAGACGCACGAAAAAAAAAACTATCCCCGTCCAAAAGTTTTATATCTGGATAGACATCGTATAATTTTTGTTCCGAGTAAAATGACACAGTGAAGGTAGACAACAGTTATTCTGCTAACAAAAGCGTTTTTTATTGATACTAATGTGATAGCTTCTGCTTTCACTTATGCAGGCTTCATTTTCTTGGTAGTTGGCGAAGCTGATTGTTCCGGCAACAGTCTGTGTAAAATATAAATGAAACAGCAACATTAAAAATACATTTTGAGTTTACAATTGACACTTAAAACGAGTTGCTTCCACATTGAAGTTTTCGAACGCACAAGAAGCGATTGCCTAAGCTAAGCGCAAGCTATAATATAATTTCGTTTTCTTTGCATGCAGGAAGCGTGTTGAGGGCCGAATTCGAAACATCTCTTTCTATGATTCACCACCATGAAATTGAAATATAAACAGTATCGAAACAGTACGCGACTCTCCCTCGGTCGACTCTCTGTCCCTATATACTGAAGATAGGATAGCTTACCTCGATGGCCATATCCAATCTCGCCTTCCATTTCTGCGATTGCTAATATGATCCTTCTTTTAACGTCGTCTTTAGATCTCGTCCATGGAGTCTTCTTTGCACTTTATTTCCCACACACAAGGGATGAATGCGCCTCCGCCGTGCTGGTCATTTTGTTTCCATTTTTGAAGTACCGGAGTTCTCTTTGTCGTTGTGGGCTCACCTGATATGGTTTTGGCACAACAATAAAAATATAGCAGGTAAATTAACTTTAATTCGTATTACACCTCTGTTCACTTGAATGTGTCTGTAAACTTGGTAGTCTTGGCATTTCCGGAGAAAATTGATTTAGTAAAGATCAGTAGTCTATTGTTGTGCATTCGGTGATATGACCAGTTCATATAAAATAAACTATAATTCAAGTAATATGCTTTCGTACCATACAGTTCACTCAATAAATCCAACAATAAGCTTTATAATGTAACGACTGGTGTGCCAGCAAACTGACCTATTGTAGTTTGCCCGGCGTTTCGATCCGGAAAATATTTCAGGACCGTGAGTTGTTGATCTCAGGCGATCACATATGTCTGGCAAACATGATTAGGCGGATGAATAAAATCGTTTTCGTCTTCAACATTTACACTATAACGTTCAAAATCAAGCTTGAATTTTTCTTTAGGTCTTGTAGACGTCTTTTTCGAAGACGCATTCTTGCTACAAAATCGACATAGATTAGCTATTTTGATTCTATGCGTATCGGCATCCGTCATCTCAATGCTTAGGAACACATCAATTACAGCTGAAAATATGGCCGCCGTTGCGAACAGCACGTCACAAATCAAAATACCCCCGTGCACTTTTTTCACAGATCGTGCACAACAGCAAAAACACGTTAAATCTCAAGAATATAGCGTGAAGATTAACGACATAATTTTTGTGAGTATCGCAAAATTCTACAAGTTACTTAAATCTTATGACAAAGTATAAAACATACCTGATTTGGATGCAAGATTACAAGCGCTGTCTCACTCAACGAGCAACATTTCGCATCGTTTACGCTGGTCTTGGACCGCCATTTTGAAAACACGAAAAGCTCCTTCCTTTCTGGTACTTATCGAATAGAATCATGGGTAAATTACCCGAGTATGACCGAACAAACCATGAACAAAGCGAAGTGAATACGAAATTTCTCGATTATTGAAATGGCCGCCATGTTGTGACGTCACATGGTTATCAAATCTGATAACGATCCCGGACTGATTAAATCGTCGAAGTCGAACGTGTATCACTTGTAAAGATCTATACGGATTTACGTTGTTTTTCATTTTGTTTTGCATTGGTTGTAAAAGAAGCAAGCTCCAAGCAGACAAATTCAAGTTTGCGTGTTTTCGTGCTAGCGTGTGTACACTCTTTTCCCTGTACAGCCACAGGTAGCCAAAGCTTAAGATAGGACTGAAAATAAATAAAATGATCTAAAATTGTCAAATGTTTATTGTTTTATCAATCTTATATTACATATTCATGTGAGCTTTGAAAATTAGCATAATATGCTAATTCTAAAATTGCTCCCAACCATCAAAGCGAAGCGAAAGGTTGCACACTCGAACCGCCAGAATGCAGACCCGTGTTCATGAAATGAACTGTAATTCTCAAAGTTTGCCATCTTTCCCTCAAAACGCCTCAAATTCAAGAGCTTCGATAGTCATTCTTTAAATACATATCGAAAAAGTGCCCAATGTTACATCCTCTCCCCGTCAAAACGACAATATTTTAGTGGTAAACCTCCACGAACCATCCGCGGCCCGAGCGCCTCTGCAATTTTCTCATTTAATCATATGCAATTTGGAACCACAAAAGCCACTTTCTAGGGGAGGTGTATGCAATGTCGCGTGCGACACATGATTTGATTAGGGACGGACCATTATTTTTCTGGAGGGGGGGGGGGGGGATGAAAAATCTCTCTCTGCAAACTTTTTTTTTTTTATCTATGCACCTCTGCAAACAATTTTTTTTTAACAACACCTTCCTGCAAACAATTTTTTTTCGATCTTTTTTAACCACGATCTGACACAAAAAGGAGGTTCGCTTTTGCTGCCATCAATCATTATTTAATTCAATATTTTATGGTGGCGACCAATAAACACCTCTGAACTCATCTTTTTCGTTTTCTGAGACGTACACTACGAAGATTGGCGGCTGTAATTTTTTTTTAATTTTTTAATTTTTTAACGAAGACTAGTGAGCAGCACAAGGAAAGACTTCTTGTAGTTGTAAGCTTGTCGTTTATTTCCGACGCGTTTCGTCTCTAACTGAGACTTCTTCAGGGAATGAATACAACTAGCAAAGAACAGCATATATAGCACATTCGCGTGCCTAGCTACAACTTCCCATGGAAGTGAATGATAACTAAAATATGCTGTAAACGAACGTTACAAAAAACGCCTTAATATATATGTTATTGCGTGTTGTTATATTTTGGGGGCCATACGATTAGCGCTAATCGTATGGCCCCCAAAATACAACACGCAATAACATATGTATTAAGGCGTTTTTTGTAACGTTCGTTTACAGCATATTTTAGTTATCATTCACTTCCATGGGAAGTTGTAGCTAGGCACGCGAATGTGCTATATATGCTGTTCTTTGTTAGTTGTATTCATTCCCTGAAGAAGTCTCAGTTAGAGACGAAACGCGTCGGAAATAAACGACAAGCTTACAACTACAAGAAGTCTTTCCTTGTGCTGCTCACTAGTCTTCGTTAAAAAATTAAAAAAACTAAAAAAAGTTTCTCTGACTTCTATGCAAACTATTTTTTTCATACATATGATGTTTGCAAACAATTTATTTTGCCTTTTTAGGCCCTGCAAACAATTTTTTTCAATATTTTTCATCCCCCCCCCCCCCCCCTCCAGAAAAATAATGGTCTATTGCAGAGGCGCTCGGGCCGCGGATGGTTCATGGAGGTTTATCACTAAAATATTGTCGTTTTGACGGGGAAAGGATGCAACATTGGGCACTTTTTCGGTATGTATTTATAGAATGACTTTCGAAGTCTTTGACTTTGGGGCGTTTTGAGGGAAAGATGGCAAACTTTGAGAATTACAGTTCATTTCATGAACACGGGTCTGCATTCTGGCGGTTCGAGTGTGCAACCTTTCGCTTCGCTTTGATGGTTGGGAGCAATTTTAGAATTAGCATATTATGCTAATTTTCAAAGCTCACATGAATATGTAATATAAGATTGATAAAACAATAACAATGTGACAATTTTAGATCATTTTATTTATTTTCAGACGTATCTTAAGCTTTGGCTACCAGTGGTACAGCGTGTACGATTGATATTCAATTTCCGGAATGTTTTTTTTTTTTTTTTTTTTTTTTAAATGACCTCTTTGATTATTGCAAACAATACTTACAATACAAACTATACATTATTTATAATACTAATCATTCTCTTTTAACAATACTTAATTGCACTACTTACAAGGGACAATTTACAATAGGCCATTTTACAGTTGTCTGCTCAGTGACCTGGCCTTTGAATGGTAGCGAGGCTGGGGGTGACCTTGCATTGATACAAACCTCTCTGCTTTATCATGTAAATGCAAACTACTTAGCATTAGAACAACTTAATTTACAAAACAAAAGCAGTGAGGTTTGTATCAAAACAAGGTCACCTCCGGCCTCGCTACCATTCAAAGGCCAGGACACTTTGAGCAGACAACTGTAAAATGGTCTATTTAGCTACACACATTTACATCACTTGCAATGCTATTGCTCTTTTATCGAATCCTTTAATACCAATACATTAATATTACTCACTTAATTACGTTACTTCTTTGCTTACACTGACCATTGATTTTTAATCTATTTTGCTTTTAAGTTAGAACAGTTTTATATAATCACAATACAATACAAATCCCCGATGACTTACTTTACACCATCACACTTTTACTTATACGACACACCGATTATCTACCTATTTTTGATTGCTAAAAAAACGGCCTAACTCGTGAGAAGGAATTTACACTTCTGCTTAAAATTCTTCTCATCATTAGACGTGGCAGCGATGTTTTTTTCAATCTCCATTTTCTCGTCCACTAATGCGACGAAGTCATTAAAAACGTGTTTGATACTGTTAAGTGCGTTTGCATAAAGAAAATATTTACCCAAAAGTATGAGATGATTGAGGGCTAAACGGTGCGTACAAGACCGAGTAATTCCAAATAACACGTCAAGCTGAGAAAGAAGTAAATTCTCATTGCTTTCGGTCATATACCAATTTTGGAACTTATTCCAAAAAGAGGACGCCTGCGTGCAGCTAATAAACAGATGCTGTATGGTTTGGCTATCAGAGGGACAGAACGGGCAGAAAGGGGAAGCAACCTTTTTCATTTTGTATAATAAACTGTTCGTGGCTAAAATGTTGTGTATAATTTTGTATTGGAACATTGCTAATTTAAGTTCTTTTGTGGCCTTAAATGGCAGAAGATAAATTTTACTTAGAGTCTCCTTTGTGATACCGTATGATTCAAGCTTTTTCTCTGAGGTTGGAGGGGGAAGATCTTCAAAGAGTAACAACTTTTCGTACAACGTCTTGCGCGATAAAGTACAGATTGGCGGGGTGGGTGAAGTCGTGTCACCGGAATTCATATGAAGAAGCTTCTTCCATCTTTGGGGAATCGCGGATATAAGGCTATGATATTGTAAAAAACTGCAATCTAGTGCGTATTTATTGCAAAAGGAGAAGAAAGGCAGAAAGCGATTTTCATACTCGTCAAAAAGATCTGAAATTTGTTTTACTCCTGCTTCATGCCATCGAGGTAGATATACCATTTTTTTGTTGATCATGATGAATCTGTTGTTCCAAATTATTTGAGAGAGAACCTCGTTCTTGCTGTGAGGTGTTGTAGACGCAATTTCCTGCCAATAATTTATAATTTGTTTGTGAAATTCAGGAAGGTGGTTATTAAGGTCAAGAAGGTTATAATCATAATTACATTTAAAAAGCTCCGTGCCGCCAACACTGGCCAGAAACGATTTTGGAATATACTTCCACGGTGCATCCGAGTGGGAACATGAGCGCTTAATCCAGGTTAATTTTAAAGCTTTGTCGAAGAGAACAAAATCTTTCATTTCTAGACCACCATCTAATTTCTTCTTGATAAGGGTTGTCTTTTTTTATTTTTGGTGGTTTTTGCTTCCAAATAAAGTCGAACACTATATTATTGACTTCTTTGGCAAAGTTTTTTTGAGTCTCCAGAGCACTGCAGATGAACACACGTTTGGAGAGTGCTAATGTTTTGACAATATTTATTTTACCGTAAATGGAAATGTCTCTTCTGGACCAGATACTTAGAGTTTTCTTTAAAGGTCCTAACTTTTCCTAAAAATTTTTCTTATGAGACGCTTCAATATTGTAAGTAAAGTGTACCCCAAAAGCATAAGCTGGTTCGTCACTAATTTGGAGGTTGAAAATTGCATCCTTTCTATGACGCAAGGAGCCGAGCCAAAGCATTTCTGATTTTGTTTGGTTTATTTTTAAACCAGAACATTTTTCAAACAGCGAGAGTAAGTCAAATAAATTAGAAACCGACTGGACATCGGCGAGAAGGGCGGTAGTGTCGTCAGCATACTGAGAGAGCTTGACTACTTCATCTCCTTGTATATTAATGCCTTTGATATCTTTGGAACGTCTAATACTCTGTTCAAGGAGCTCCATAGCAATAACAAAGAGTATGCCTGAGAGTGGGCAACCTTGACGGACACCGCGTTCTAAATAGAAGTGTTGGGAGGCTACTCCATTGTTAATAACGCAACTAGAGATGCCCTTATAGAACACGCTGATCCATTGCCGAAGATTTGGACCGAAGTTGAAAGATTCTAGGCATTTTTGGATGAAGTCCCATTCAACTGAGTCAAAAGCTTTTTCGAAATCCAAGAAAACAGCTATACCTGGTATATCATTTATTTTAGTGAAGTCCATTGTGTCTGCTATAAGTCTAATGCTTTCACCGATGAATCTTCCTTTTACATAGCCAGACTGACAAGGATGGATTATGCTTGGCAAGATCTTTTCTAACCGAAGAGCAATAGTTTTGGTCGCAATTTTGTAGTCAACATTAAGTAGGAATGCAGGTCTCCAATTCTTTAAATACTCCGCATTCTTATTCTTTTTAGGGATTAAAGAAATAATTCCTTGCCGTTGAGAGATAGAAAGTGACCCGTATTTTAAGGCATAATTAAAGCTTTCTACCATGAATTTACCGACGTCGTTCCAAAAGTAACGGTAGAATTCCGAGGTAAGACCATCTGTGCCTGGTGTTTTATTGCTCTCCATCAGCATCAGCGCACGTTCGCATTCATCGATGGACATAAGGCCTTCGCAGCTTGTAGCGGTTTCCTCTGATAACGCGTTTTCCGTTTTAAAGAATTCGTTAAAAAACCGAGTCGTTCGGATTCATATTTTGTGATGTATATATCCGTTTGAAAAAACGCTCTTCCTCTTCAAGAATCTCCTTTGGGTCAGTAATTTTTTCCTCATCGTTAACAAATATGGACGTTATGTGTTTTTTCCTGTGGTTTGTTTTTTCTAAATTGTAAAAATACTTACTATTTCTCTCGCCATGTTCATACCAGCGCGCTCTGCTGCGTATAATCGTGCCTCGCGTCTTGACGCTTGCTATTTTGGTTAGCTTAGATTTTATTCTTTCTAATTCACTTCTAAGAGAATCGCTGTACTCTGTCTGGAGTTTGCATTGTACCGTAATCATTTCCGACAAAAGAGCACATTCTTCGTCACGTCTAGATTTTTCTTTTTTCTTCGAGAATTGTATTGTAAACGCTCTAATTTCCATTTTTATCATTTCCCAGAACAGCCCTTTATCTTCAACTTCATGATGCTTTTTGGCAAACTCTGGAATTAAAAAGTTCAACGATTCGACATATTTGGTGTCAGACAACAAAGAATTGTTGAATTTCCAGAAGCCGGGCCCACGAGGGGGTTCGCATTCAGAAAAAGAAATAGAAAGAGTGACTGCGGAGTGGTCAGAATAAATATTTGGGATTATTTTGCATTCGCTAACTCGACTACAAGATTGTTCTGAAACGAATAGATAATCAAGTCTACACTGAATTTTCATTGAGGGGTTCGCCCACGTAAAACCAAATGAGTCTGGATTTTTGTAGCGCCAAGAATCGACCAAATTATGTATTTTGATTAAAGTAATGAGTTCAATGGTTGATGCCTTTTTTAGGTCTACCGGTTTACCGCCTCTTTTGTCCGAAGTGTTGAGTACGCAGTTAAAGTCGCCCCCTAAAACAAGGTTTTCATTACCAAAGTTGCTGAGGATATTGTTCGAAAGCTCTCTAAGGAATACAACCTGCTGGTTTGGATCGTTTGGTGCATAAACATTAACCAATACGACTTTTGTGTTATCAATAACAATCTCTGCTATTTATCTTCGGTAGTTTTTTCAATATTAACGTCAAGTCGCGGTTTAAAGAGAATCATAACTCCTCTGCTATGGGACGAACCGTGGCTAGATACGATTTTGCCTCCCCATTCTGCCTCCCATCTTCCGATAGCGTCGAGTGAGGAATAAGTTTCGTGCAAGAAAATTATGTCAGATTTTTGCTGATGCAGCCAGCGAAACCAATAAGGCACTACCTCTCTGGAACCTCTATTTTCATTCGCCCGCTGTAAACACCACCTCTATTGTTATTCAGGGCTAGGGGCATTGTTATGACCTGTTATCTATTGTTTAAAGAACCAATGAAGTATCTCGTTCCCAGAGGTAGTGGGCGACCCAGCGAAACACCTGTCTTCGCTTTCTCGAACCGTTTCACCCTCTTACTTTAAGAGATATAATTTTGTACATTTAGATTCTCTACAGAAGGCAAATTCATAATATTCCAGAAATAAGTATAGCATTTGTTTATACTATAACGCACATTGTGCAGCGAGATTTCATTACATGGTATTAATTTTCTTTTGTTGATTGACTTAGAGTTCGGTAGACAAAAGCAATGAAACATACTTACGACAGAAACACAACACAAACAAAATAAACTACTTACAACTTCGGACTTACCTATGCATTTGTGCGGCATTATTGACTGGGCCGAAAAACAGATATCAACAGCAGCTGTCAAACAATGGTTGAGCTGGACAGCGAAGCGAGAGAACTCAGAGTCATGTTAAACTTAACTGTCCATTAAACGTCCGTAAATAGGGAAATTAGTTGTTTCGGGTCCTCGGTAAAGTGAACCATCAATGAGAAGCTTTTCAACTTTGAAATAAGCTTCTTTCTTTTCGCGTTTAGCTGCTTTGAGAATGGGGTATAAGTTCTTCCTTATTTCGTCTACTTCCTTGGGAAAGTCGTCGGATATTCCAATGTTGGTGCCTTTGGGAATGTTCTTTATGAACGACTTGATGAAGTTCTTGTCTTGGTAAACGGAGAGTTTGACTATTATTGGACGTGGTCCAGAGCTCTGGCCATCACGTTTGCGCGTGGAAATTCTATGGACTCTATCAAAGTGTATCTGCTCTTCGTCGCTGGGTGGAATTTTCAGCTTCGTGCGCAAAAATTCTCTCAGAACCGTTTCTGTGTCGTTGTTCGATTCGTTTAAACGTTCTTTTACGCCAAAGAATTTTAGGTTGCCCCTACGACTGTGGCATTCAAGTTTGACGTGCCGGCGACGTAATTTATTAATATCTTTCTCCACTCCCTCTTGGGTGATGTTGATGTTTTGTTGTTGAGACTCCAGACTACTTGTTAGCGTTTTCAAATCGTCAATCTCTTCTTGCGCATTCTGCAAGCTTGCTTGCAGGGATTTATTTTCCTCTTTCAGCTGGCTAATTCTAATTTTATAATTTTCCAAATCAAGAAGAACACCTAACAGCATGTTAAGCTTTTCTTCGATGCTGCTGAGTCTTGCGTTCATTGTACATGACTGCCTGCAGCCGTGATATTCGGTCACATCTTCTTCGTCAGTTTGGGAGCTTCCTCAGTTCTCGAGTTCTTTTCCTCCCTCTTTCTTTCGTGTCGTTATAATTACTTTGTGCGTTATTCATTTTGTTACTTTTGAGAGATAACAACCATGACATGCGGCCGCGAGGATGAAAGTTTCAGGAGCTCGTTCGCCTCGTGTCCGCCATGTTTCGTGTTTTGATAGTGCCATGAGCATGATAAGTTTGATCTTGCATTCTTTGATTGCTGTGAAGATTAACGTCGCATAAAATTTATTTTGAAATCGGCTACGTTGACCTTTATCGCGTGAGACTGATAATCTTCTGTCAGTTAGCGATTACACAAACGTCGCTTTCAAGTCTGATTTTGTGGTGAACTCAATGGCACGTGGAACGACTTATTGGTGGAATTCGATTGCGTGTATATCTGGAAAACTTTGGGGCAAGTTGTTTCTATGTATTTTTCTATTCGTGTTTGAAAACATATGATCACTTTTAACGATCCGCGCATCGTCTTTTATTTTAATATGCTTTTAAAATATGACTCTGCCTGTCTTCTGCGACCGCTATTTTGGTTGCTTATACTGTGAGTTTTGTTGTTCCTCTTTTACTTGCGGTAGGGTCCTCTGGCGTTTGGGATAGGTAGTCTTCTGCTAGGAATAAATCTCGCTCCAGATTTTATCTCGTCGTTGAAACTCGAGTGTTCTCCGCTGCGACCTGTGCTGATGATTTTGCTTGCATGCGATGAACATTTATCTGTTGTGGGTTAAAAACTCAGCAAGGGCACTTCTTAACTCCGAGGCCTATAAAAGGTGTTTGAAATGCGTCGATTTAGGTTGTCGCTGTGAAGCACACGATGTAATTGTTCCTTCTTGTCGCTTCTATTCAACAAGTGACGAATTAAATCGTCGAAGTCGAACGTGCATCACTTGTAAAGATCTATACGGATTTACGTTGTTTTTCATTTTGTTTTGCATTGGTTGTAAAAGAGGCAAGCTCCAAGCAGACAAATTCAAGTTTGCGTGTCTCGTGCTAGCGTGTGTACACTCTTTTCCCTGTACAGCATGTACGATTTACGTCAATTTCCGGAATGTGTTTTGATAGTGCCATGAGCATGATAAGTTTGATCTTGCATTCTTTGATTGCTGTGAAGATTAAGCGTCGCATAAAATTTATTTTGAAATCGGCTGCGTTGACCTTTGTCGCGTGACACTGATAATCTTCTGTCAGCTGGCGATTACACAAACTTCGCTTTCAATTTCGCTCTCACCGTCACATGCAAACTTAAGAAAATTCTGTTGATTTTTCTATAGGGCAGAAACAACATACACCTGATTTAAGGTAAAACAAAAATAAAATATGTTCACAATCGATTTTCAAATTATCATCACATACCCATCAAAACAAAACCATCAGCGCCTAAAGTACAATGGTCTGTCATCGGTCTTAATAAACCGCAACGTCAAACTGAGAGTAGCGTTACATGTAGGTCTGCCAACCATCTGTCCACGGCCTTTTGTTTGCATCTGATCGACTGAAGGAATGAAGGAAGGATGGCTTCAAATCGCCACTCAATCCGTAACTCCCGTTTTGCATACGCAAAAAACAGTCGTAAAAAAGAGAGACTACTGAATAAAATGTCAATTTAAATCAAGTCAGTTAAATTCTATAGATCAGCCACAATAAAAAAAAAACTGCCACAGCATTGATGTATAGATGAGTTAGCTTGGGGTTAGTCTGCTTAGTTTCACTCGTTTAACCTCTCTCTCATAACAGCCTTGAAAATTATGTCTCAGTGCAGGCTTGAAACTTGGCACCACATACATCATGCATACATACATATATAGCTTTCACATAGATGCATTCATACATAGACTTTATTTATTATCGAATTTAAAGACAGTAGCATTGCTGCTAATTTCTTCGATCTAACTAATGTCAACAAGAATAAAAATAACAATCAGTGAAGGCATTTGAAAACAGAAAAAACCAAAGGCCTCTTTGAGGCTACGACTATTTTGCACGATGAAGTAGATGCATCAGTATAGAGTGGTAAAGTGTGACGTCACGGTTCCATGGTAACCAATTTTGTGGTTCTAAACAATGTAAGAACGAACCATAACAAAGAGAGCTCGAACCGCATCGATGCACATTTGCTGTGGTCTTAGTCGCGCTCAGTGCTACTATTTACCTCAAAAAATTCGTCTATAATTTGTAAACGTTACCTTCTTTGATTTGACAACTTGACGAAGAGCTGAATTGTTTTTAAACGTTGTTTTTCGGCGACGTTCGTCGCCCGACATTATCGACTATGGTGCAGTGTTTTGTCCCCGACTGCAGTCATCAGTAAAGCCATACCTGTCAGTTTTTTCGTTTTCCTAAGGATGAGAAAACTTTAATGTAAAGTTGTGTATCGAGTATAAGGTAACAGGATAAGGTAACAGTATAAGGTGGCAGGAGGTTTCTCCGGACTCATTAACCAACACAATCCGGTAAACTTCCCATAGTCACGAAGCTCTTTGTATAAAGAAGCTCGATCTTCCGCAATTGGATTTCGCGACAGGGCAGCGTATTTCTTCGAAGGAGGAAACATTTCGTTTACAGCCTCTGTCCTCTGTACAGTTTTTCTTTTCCTCCAGCTACACTCGACGTCTGTTCGACTAAGATTGTGTATTCCGTAGATAAACAACGCTGCTACGTGACTGCACTTGTATTCGGCCCGAGGGCATTCGCACTCGGTCGAGCGGATCTTTAATTCTTCGTCTAAAAATACCTAAAAGAACGGAAGGATTGCAATGACTGTGTTACACGGGCATTAAGTATCAACATGATCAAAAACTGCGTCATTAAGATATTTGAACGAACAAATGCAAAGAATATGGTCACTCAAACTTATAAAAATATGGCGTCGTGGTTCCGCTTGACATACCGTGACCTTGTAGATGGTTTTCTTCATGCTGGCATGAGCTTCTCCTTTCAAAACACCAGGAAGATACGCAAAGCTCTCTACATGACTGGATCTGAAATGGTTTTCTCCTCTATCTATAGATTTCTGCTCTCCAGCGAAAAAAGAAACAAGGGAAGCCATCGAAAGTAACGCCATCTTACACTGTAATCGAACCGAGGAAGGTTTGTTTAGAACCAAGAAATTGGTTACCATGGAACCGTGACGTCAGCACTTTACCACTCTATAAGCAGTAAAGATAAAAAAAATAAGACCCGTACGGCTCGAACGACTCGTACGAGTCGACCGATGCCATTTACGACTCGTATCAGGTCGTGTATATTGGACAACCCTCGACTCCGCAATACAATAATGCATAACGCTCTAGACGCATATACGCTTTGCGGTCCTATGTGCAAAGTTAGCTCAATGCGTTGGTATACTGTATTGGAAAGCAGGGAGGGCGAGAGTTCAACACACGGCCGGGCACGCGCTCCATCTTTTTTCCTTCTTTTCTTTTTTTCCCTCCGACGTGTTTTTTTCCTTTTTTTCCACAAGAAGCTAATAACTGCTTCCCATTTATAATAATTTATCATTTAGCTCAATATCATACACCCATACTTGCCAGGAGCCCGCGTTCATTTCGTAACAAGGACAACAAATGCTTTCTAGGTTTTTTAAACAATTCAAATAAGAAAATTCTCGCACCCCATGCTCTTGACACAGATGTAATTATCTCATCACTCATTGTTTCACTACGTTTCACATTTATAGACATTTTTAAAATTTCATCCTCATGTTAAGTTATGTATTGGTCAGCGGAATTACAAAAAAACGGATCGACGGGGCGAGTGTATTCGCTCGCACACTTAAAGGGACTGTGTCAGCTGGTGATTCTGCGCACTGGGGTTATTAGTTGGTGTTACATCTGTCAAAATTCTATTGTTTCGCGCCGTAATACGATAAGAAACAGGACGCGAGAGCACGTACAAGCTCTACGGGATATGATAATTACGATAACATGCTGATAAACTCGGTCGCATAAAATCAAACTCGGCAAAATTCAGCCTTGCAAATAAAGCTTATGTAACATAATGTTATTTGTTCGCTTCAGTAAAGATGTTAGAAGCGAAGTCTTTTGCACAGATGTGTAGTGTTTGAGCTTAGCGTGTCGCTTTCAGCGAACGCAGACAACACAAACAAAATAAATCAAAATTTAATTTTATAGTTATACCGCTCTACAAACAGGAAAAGAGATTCCAAACGCTAAAGATTTAAAACGTCATGTACCACTATTCTCATGTTCAAAATAGCAAATGCAACCCAAACGATCCGTGATCATGACCACATAGAAGCATGTTTTCCATAAATTGTTTGATCATCGCGAATCACTGCGACGCCAAGTAAAACAAAACAATGTCCTTGGTATTGAACTCTTTGCTAAATAGGCTATAAAGAGCGAGCGAAATAAATTCTGCAATGTAGAACGAGCGGATATGTTTCGACCGACAAAGCCTACCGTTAAAAGACGTTGATGTTACGGCAAACACAACACTGCGAAGTGTTGCGTCTCTCGCTGTGTTCGTTGAAACAATTACATCACTTGCAAACGGCTGATCTTTTCTCCACAATTTAGGTATCTTTTCAGCGACCCACATAGCCAATGACCAGAATATGCTATCTAGCCAAATCACCAGATGGCTCCTTTCCGAAACCTAGAGTTTCGTGGCGTGGTTGTCGCAAAACATTTCAAGGCCGCTGCCACTTCAATGGCTGTCATGCAAAGGCATAACACATCCACCTAGCTGTGCACAAAACTTGCTCTAAAAGCGAAAAGACTGAAAAATAACTAGGCAAAAAGGTTCTGTGAACGATGAGGAAAGTTCGACAATAAATTTCTACACAAACTTCACAAGGATGGCTGAGATATAACTCGATGGAAACAGAAAACGATTCTCCCGACGAACTTGAAATCGTTTACCCTACGCTTTCAAGACAGCTCGCTCCGTCGCGCGCATGCGCCACAGATGATACAGTCCCTTTAACTCCTCTTTTGCATTTTGCAAAATAGTCGTAAAAATCATATTTTGCATGAACCTGTTTGCCAGGCAGTTCCCGCTCTTTTTCTATACCGGAGCATTAGCCTAGGCAGCAAAGCAATCGAAAATTTCGGTACGTTGGTTTCCATCGATCGATCTATCGACGGTTCGGATCAAGAGGCAGCCAATCAGCGGTCGTTCCCTATATGGAAAAACGTTATCCAATCAGCGGCCTGCTTTTATGAAACCTTGAAGGAAAATATAATGGCGTCTCGATCTCGAACGGTGAATTCAGGACCGTGTTTATTTCCTCTTGCAAACAAGAAACATATTATTTTTTGGACTTCAAAATGGAAAAAAATTACCCAAAAAGAACACTCGACCGCCTAAAAAGAGAACATCGAGGTCATAAAAAGCGGTGGCGGCAGAACAGATCTCTTTGCATTTGAGGGTCTTCCAGGGGTTTAAGGGAACGAGACAAAACAAATTTTGGGGAACACAGGAACAAATGGTTGTGAAAGAGGGGGGAGGGGGGGGGGGGGGGGCAAACAAAGTTAAAATGACAAACAATACATACTGCAAGGCTGATCATACTACGAGAAAAAGGAAACTTTGTGAGACACCACCACGACTAGAACCGATATAGTAGGATTGCAACCATGGACAGCTGTTTCGTTCTTATTGGAACTCATCAGCACGGTGTAGCGAATCTAAATGAAACCAGGTAAAGAGCCAACGCAGTTAGATTGCCCATTAACCCGTACACTATATCAAGTTTCGTACTTTGAACTCACTTGTTAAAAAAACTAAAAAGACGTTAGAAAGAAGTGATCTCGTAACATTGTCTGTGCACTTACGTTGTCACACAAGGATTTCCAGTGTTAATCGAACTGGAGTATGGGTACGAGTTATGACTTCACTCTGAGTTACTTGTACCAAGCAAAATTTTCTGGGAAGCAGGAACACAGTAGTGGTGGCATAGCGACCACTGACATAGATGAATATGGCGCAAGGAAATGATCATGTTTTGTTGCCAGTACATTTATACCTGTAATAACTTTATTTACAATTACTGCGGCGATTTATGGTAACGAGGAAGAGAATGCGGCAATGCGTTTGTTATTCGAAATTGAAATCGGTCGTGAAAGTGACAAAAAGTTATCTGCATTGATTTCACGGATAAGAGTAGGTTCCACAGCATGAAATGCCCAGACGTCGTGTTAAATTCCCTGCATCCTGTCAAATATGCGTGAAATTCCCCGGACGGCCCCTTTAATTCTCCACCCTGTCCCTGGGGTCAGGAAGGGGGAGGGGATTTAATAAATTGGTGCGGAACCTACAATTGTACGTCACTCAAATTGAATAAGGAATCACACATATTCTACACTGATTATTCCTTCCTCTCAATGCTTCTACGTTTGGGTGAGAGTTGAGTGACATCCCAAAACGCGGCCGTGGGTGAGACTATACTTATCTATAATAATATAACAATACGCAAAATCTGGTCATTTCACGTTGTTGTTCCGCAAAGAACGGCTATGGACGGCAATGAAACTGGAACAGTCGAATATTCGACTGAACTCGTATTTAATTCAAGTGCATTTTACATGCACTTAATTCGGCAATTTGATTCGGCGCATGTAAAATGTGACGTTTAAACCAGGCCTTAGTACTTGCCATTCAAACGCCACTACACCATTAACACTGAGGAAGAGGTTTTACCGATCAAAAAATTGAGGTCACTTTTAATTTTTAGTACAGTTAAGGTGGCTCTGAAACCTACCGACAGGTTTGTCATTTTTTTCTTTTGTAATTGAACAAGAATACACCAAAAACAAAACTTGCACCGAGTAGTTTTAAAGTTATCAGTTTCAAAAGGTCAAAAATATGGTGGCTCTGACCTCTTTTCGTGTTGCCATGGTAACAAATTTTGACGCTATAAGGATCCGAATCTGTTAACTGATAAAAGATTTACTGGTTTACAGTGAATCTTCTCTACCAGCACCGTACTAACTGTAATAGAGTGCAAAAGACAGCAATTGAAGGTCTAAACTATTGCAAGTTAACTTAACATAGCATATTTTTTATTGGGGGGGCGGGAGGGGCAGTAAAAGTTCGGGAACAAGTGCGGAAAAACTGTGGGAACAAAGGAACACAGGCAATTTTTAGAAAGGATAGAACAAGGGAACAAGGATCCCCCCTGGGAGACCCTCGCATTTGGCCGGAAGACTTCAATTCTCACACCAGGACACAACGACAATGTAGCAAGGTTTCAACAATGCAGCTCGTACAAAGTCAACTTCAAATGTATAGTAAATGTCTTCAAATGTTGATTTGCTTTATAAAAATCGTTTGGCTGATTTCTTGAGACTAGATTCAAAACTTGGAATTTTATGCTGTGTTGCTTCCGTGAGCGTCTGGAGAAATAAAATGCATGCGTGTGTTTCCGCACGCAACGGTGACACAAGGAATTCAAAAGTCGTTTACTTCAACAAACCCTTAATTGAAAAGAGGTAAGACCCCGGCAATGTTCCAGTCGTTTGGAAAACTGCTCGAAATGATGGTTATTCAAAATTCATGTTAGTCATGGAGAAATAACAGGAGCTGCACCTTTCAATATTTTTTTTTTAGAGATTTTGTCAATGCCTGTAACTTAAGTGTTAGAAAGGCCACTCGGAACCTTGAGAACTTTGCGGTAAGATACAGGCTTGAAGCGTGACATCCTAGATCGACAGGGCTTATAGCTTAATTAAGATCTTCGATTGCGCCTGTCCTTTCCATTCCGAGAGAATCAGGAACATTTCAGCACTCGGCAGCAACTATTTTTAATAAGCTCCCTGCAGCTATTAGAAACGAGTACAATTCCTTCTGTCGTGGTGTAAAGAGACACCTTTTATGTAAGGAATCTTAAATAGCAAACCCAACTGTAAATATGTATATACTCTATATATTTTTTATATTTTTATTTTATTTTATTCTATTTCACTTTATTTTACTCTATTTCATATTGTAGATTTATAGTCTAGATACTGTAGTAGATGAAGAACCTCTTTGTTCTTGGATACCCTAAAAATATACAATAAACCATTATTATTATTATTATTATTATTATTATTATTATTATTATTATTATTATTATTATTATTACAAGTGAAACCGGTAAAAACAATATATAATTATATATTCCATAGAAAACAGGTAAATGTGAAAATAGATTAGTGTGTATCAAGTAGATCAATCTGCAGCTTACTTTCATAACCAAATGCCTACATTGTGCAGTTCCAGAAAATATCCATACCCACCCCAAGGATGGTCATTGGAAATTCCGAGGGGGATGGGGGTCTCAATAGCACAAATTTTTAAAAGAAAGTATGAAGCTAAACAGAAATCCCAGGGGGTGGGAGGGTCAAAACCAAAGAACCATCCTTGGGGGAGGTATGGATATTTTTTGGAACCACACCCTGTGGAACCAAACCTGTGCTGCAAAAAAACCTAGACACATTAACTTAACCTGGAGTAAAATTTATAGTCTGCAATAATAATTATGTACATTCTCTGTTATTTCATTATTTTTACATGTTTTTATTGAAACAATTTTTCTTTTGCCATGAACCCCAGAATGGTTTTAAAACTTACATGTAATTAAGTGTCAGGGTTTACATGTAGCCTTATTGGGTTCTGGGATGTTCATATTATATAAATAGCTATAAATGCCACTGACAAGTCTATTCAGGTTTAAACTGGCAACATGTGGGAATCAATCATGTGACAATTTTATTACATTGACACAATGTGTATTTTTGAGTTCATTTTGACTAACAGGAATGCCCTTGCAAAGTCTTCAAGTCACCTGTAAATAGAAACAAAACAAACAAAAACTATTTATTTTGATGAAATTGCTATTTTCCAGCATGCAGACTGATCAATATATTAAAATTAAATGGCCTTTTTCAGTGTGTGAAAACACTGGCTGCTTTTATGTTGGGCTAGTGGATCCAATAATTTTTTCCACTTGCTAGATAGCCAAATGACATTTATGGATTTTTATTTTTTGCTGTAATTGTTTCGAAAGAAACATGGGACTTTGGGTAAGCTTATAATGGTTCCACCTTGCCCAGTCTACCTGGGTCAGGCAAGGAAGAAATCAGTTTTCTTTGCACCCCTCCTTTCCTTAATCATTACAGAAAAATGTCAGATTATTTTAATAATGTTTAAAAATATTTTGAACCCTAAAGCTGAATTTTTGTAATCTGTCCATTTCCAAACATTATGTCACAGAAATCTATGTTTGGTTTTCTTGTAGAGCAAGTTGCCAACAAAAAAACTAAGCTGGAGTTTGTTTAAATCAAATTTACAGCTACTACTTGGCTAATTCCCATATGAGTTAAAAGTGCGAGCCAACAAGTCATGAGAGCCATTCCACTATATATAAATATCACATTGGTTAGCCTAAAAAGCTCCCTGGTTAGCCTAAGCAGTATTCCAGTTAGCTTGAGTATAGTTAGCTGAGGTGGCTTGAGGTTAAGCTAATGGTTGGACTTAGGTATTTCTGGCTTGTATGGCACTTATGTGTCATGAAACATGCGAGCCATGCAAGCCATTCCAGTTAGCCTGCATATAGATTCCGGTTGACCTACATAGTACTTCGGTTAGCCCTAAAAGCTTGCAGTTAGCTTTATATTGGAATTAGGGTTTTCTGGCTTGCTTAAGTTTAAGGCCTCATGAATTTTTACATTGCTACTTTAAAATGCTACTGAAGGTCATCCAGCAACTGAAAATACAGGCCTTAAGAAAATGTCATACAGATTTTTTAAAAAGTAGACAAATGTCTGGTCAAAAAGCGGATCTTAAATGCCTCGGTAGAGAAGGAAGGGAATTGCTAGAATTGACTGTCACATAACTATGTGTAAAACTAAGAGATCAACAACTATCTGAACTGGTTATAATCCATACTTTAACTCAACAGTAATCCATAATGTCCTCAGTTCTGAATTCTGTAAATCCTGTCAAAACATTAGGCATTCTATTAGTCCCAAAAATTACCTGTAGACCACAAAATGCAAAAGGAACGGAAATCTATGTTTACCAATACAATAAAACATCATGGGAAGAACAAATTCTAAGTTAAGAAATTGTCTTATTTATTAAACATGCCCAAAGAGGCATTCCAAAACGTGAGTATCACTGTTTAATTGAAGTCTAGATTAGCTACCAGGTTGACTGCAAGTAGTCTCTAGTGTAACATTAATAAAAAAAAAGATATCAAACTGAGCTGAAATGTTTCTTCCAATTTCAAAGGTATCACTATTGGTCAATATTTTGAGGAACACTTCTTCACATATAAATAATGAAAGGATGCAATTCTTATTAATTTGAAGTACAGTAGCTTAAAATTCAGATGACAAACATAAATAACAGTTACATGCCTCGACGAAATGACTGCCATTTAATACTATCTCCTCGTTTTCACTATCTATTTTTACGACGAGCTCGGCTTTAATTCCAGTAAGTTGATAAACATGATAAACGTCGAAGGCATAATTCAACCAGTCTAAAAAAAAAATATTGTACAATGAGAAACGCTTACCTCAGGTCCCTGTAAGTTTCTGTTACCCACGTTTTCGCACGTTTCTACTCATTCCATATTCTTCTTTATCGGGCATACAAATGAAGGAGGTATACCCTACGTTTGGGGACTTGTTTTGATCGCGTCAAGAAGGAAAAACATCGACAAAACTGTCCTTTATAACTCAAAATCACCTTATTGGATTCCCCTTTCTTGTCGCCATTGGTTGTCGCCATTTTGAAAATGCTCTTGTCGTGAGCCCGCAATACCGACCACGGGGAATCCGCTGGGGAGACCCCGAGCAGGGGGAAGGGGAGGGGTTAAGGGGAGGGGCGGCTACTTAACCTCTCCTCAGGCCCCACTCCTTTCGTCTGAAAGAGATTAAATCCATCCTAGCCAAAAGCATTTGAAATGAGAAGAAACTGACAACGCCATCGTAAAGAGCATGCACTCCTACCTTTGGCAAAATTTTCTTTTATTCCTACCGCAAATGCTAGCTGAGTAGGAAGCCAACAAACTTTTCAATTGTATTTTTTACTGCCGTACATTTTGCGGAAAAAGTAATCATGGCCATTTTTTGAAACACTATTTAAAAAGGTACAACTTCGCTTAAAAAAATCCTAAGAGGAAGATCCTAGTAAAGTTTTCAAGCGAATTTAAAAATGCGGTCCGCTCTGGTCACGTGACCTATGACGTCATAACAATAAAAGTGATAAAAAATGTACTTAACATGTAAATATCTACCAGCATGTAATTTGTTGTTTCCTCACATTTAATGCAACGCCAGATACGCACTTGTACCCAGACTCCCACTTTTTGAAAATCGTACATAGCTCCCTTAATATTTATATTTTGTTCGGTACCCGGGCAGTCTGAAATGCCTCACACCAATGTGTTTCAGTGAGCAAAAACGAACTTGAGAGCAATGTCACGTGACTAATGACGTCATGGCCCTACGTCTTATACAAAAAGTGGTTATTGTTAAGAGTTATTTGTATACGACGTTGTACTCCTGCTGGCTCCAAACTGACCAAGTTATTCGGCATTGGCGACTTTTTAGCTGCAAAGGATTTTGGGAAGGTTATAATTATATATTGTTTTTTATAATTATTATTATTATTATTATTATTATTATTATTATTATTATTATTATTATTATTATTATTATTATTATTATTATTATAACAAACTGTTCAAATGTATCATTAGACTCTGGCAATAAATTTGCGATGTTACTAAAACGAGGAATGGGTAATGGGGAGCTGAAATGGGGAATGGGAAATTGATAATGGGAAAACTTAAAATTGAAAATGGGAAATTGAAAAACTGTCAATTGTAAATGAGAAATGAAATGTGAAATACGATAAGCGTATGCTTTAAAGATCTACACCACCTGTTGGTGTTGAGGATTCATCATTCGCAGATTTTTTAGAACCTCTCCTGCTTCGAACTTCACGTTTGCTAGCAGATTCTGAAGATGTTGAGGGGCTGTTGTTTTCTGGGTAGGATTAACTTCTTGTATAAAACGGCGTGGCATAGTATTAGCAGAAAGAATCTTGCCAAACTTAGTCATTACAATGAAGTGGTTATTCATTTTTTTTTATTTGAAAATAAGTTCATTATCAAGAGTAACACCAAAACGTTCCAAGGAATCTTTTCTTTATAATGATTCTGTCTATTCTGTTTGACTACATCTATCATGTTTCATTTTTTCATTGCCTTTGTTTCAGTTGCTGATTGTGAAAGTACCTACACTGGATCTTCGACTATGGGAGAGAAAGAAAGGAAAAACAAACGGTTATTCCACAGAATTAGCTTTACATTTAAAGCGTTTTACTTTTTCTTCATTGCTTCTTTCCTCATGAAGCTGATTTACCTTCCGATCTATCTTAAACAGTTGGGACTCAGTGCAAGTTATGTGGGAATTCTTTTAGGAATGATTCCTTTTGCGCGTGGCGCAGGAGCGCCTATTATGGGATACGCGGCCGACGAAACAAACTCGAGAAAACTAGTTTTTCTTGTTAGCATAGCAACACACACAATAGCACCTTTGTTGCTACTGATTCCACGCCCTTCTGAACCAGAATGTCAATCAAAAGTTTCCACAGAGATGCCCTATAACGGGACATTTCACAACAAGACTGGTACTGTGACGTCCAAGTTACTAAATACAGTTAATACAAACAGCAATTACTCTTTTTTAAACGGATCCATGCTTGTACTGCGTCAATCTAATTCACAAAAGGCGGGCGATCAAGCAGATTTTGAGCACAGTCAAGACCTGTTGCAGATTTTTCTTATTCTTTTGGTGCTCTTCTTTGTTACAGAATTCATTGCTGCGCCAATACAAAATCTTGCAGATTCAGCTCTTTTAGAAAACCTTGATATTGGGCCTACAGACTATGGAAAGTTTAGACTGTGGGGACACATTGGTCTCACACTTCTTTATTTTATAGTCACGCCTTTAGTAAAATCCAACACCGTAAAATTTTGCAACGTACCTGTTCAGGATGACTACGGCCTAACCATGTTCGTCGTTGCGATTATGACACTGGGTGCTTTTGTTTTTGGTCTGAAAATAGACTTTAAGCAAGATGAGCGGTGTGATATAATCTCAAAAGAAATTCAAGAAACAGCCTTAAAAGATGTGTTGCTCAACCTTCATAACATTGCATTTATTTTCATTGTTCTTTACCTTGGAATATTGGAAGGGGTGTTTGTCACGTTTATGTTCTGGTATCTGACCGATGTCAAACCATTTCAAGCCACATGGGTCATGGGCGTGGCTGGTGTTAGTCGTGGCATCGTATGCGCATTTACGTTTGGTTACTCAGGAAGCGTGATACGGAAATTAGGAGTTCTAAACACAATTAACTTGTCTCTTGCCATTTATGTGGCAGCTTTCGTTTCCTATGGTCTGCTGTCAAACGTTTGGTTAGCCATCATCCCAGAAGTAATGCAATATATGGCGTTAGGTTTTTCCCTACCAGCTTGCATAGTGTATTTCAAAGAGAGATCGCCGGACAAATATTCAGCGACAGTACAAGGTGGGCATAATAAATATCAGTTAAAGAAACAAATCTGGAAGAAATAAATGAATGGTTACGATAATAAATGTAGCAAGTCTTGACGTCATGAATATGTGAAGTCATATTTGTGAACTATGTTGAAGATTGAACTTCACATCAGAATTGATGGTTTATTTCCAGCACTTTACAGTGCGGACACTCGAACCATGAACGCTATGGCTTTTTTTCACTTTATTTGTACTTTTTTCACTTACTTGGTAGTTTTTTTTACATTTTCCCAGTACTAACCAATCACATCCGTGAACTGAAGGAATGGCACAGACATTTGTTCTCCTGTTTTCCGTGTTTTTATTGTCCCACGCAACGTTTGACACGCTTTTCGGTGGAAAAAAGCGGGAAAAATGTCTCGACCGTTGCATCGCCTCGCGCTGTGATTGGCTAGTTCTAAAAAAAGTAATAAAATAAGAGATTAAAATGTACAAATAAAGTGAAAATAAAGCCTTAGCGTTCATGGTTCGAGTGTCCGCACTGTAAATAGCCGTAAAGTTAATTGTCTAATTTGAAGCTTGTCTAGTACTAGTACTTCGTGGCTTAACAGAACGCGTTGATTTATGAGAACGTGTATAAGCTAGACCACTATGTGCAAAAACGAGGAGTTCGTATTAAGATGAGGGGGAGTGGGGGAGCGTATGGTTGAGTTCAAGGGGGCAGCTTATCCCCCAGTGGGGTGCTACCCTCCACAGTGGACTATACGGGAAGGATCCTCCCTAATGAGGTACCTTTCTTAGGATGGACATGTTGTGGTTCAATTTTATCCTTGTCTTTTGTTTTAAACTCATTATCATTAATTACCATATCCAATTAAAAACAAAGAAAAATAAATTTTGAACCAAGGATAAAATTGAACCACAACTGATACACTAGCCTGCGTGCAGACGTCTCCTATAGCAAAGGAATAGGAGATGTCTGCACACAGGCTACTGATACACTCGAAGATAATTTTTCGTATCTCCTGGTGGCCATGTAATATCCTCTATATATATAACAGTATGTGGGGATTTCACGAGTTGAATAAAATGAATGGGTAGGGGCCAGCGGAAAGGGTTTTCAAATATTTGAAAGGGCTCGAACAGACACACCTCAAGGTTGACTCATTTTCCACACCTGGCTCGAACAGCCATTTGTTGCAAATGCAGATGTCTCCATAGCAAAACGTAGCTGAAAAAGAGGTTACCTCGAAAAAAATACGCTCTCCCGTAAAGAGATATGTATATATAGAAGCAAAAAAGTAACTAAAAACCAGGTTGCATTGACAAAAAATACGCTCTGATAATAGCTGAATTTTGAACAAAATTCGGCTCTCACGTTTGCCGGTTTTAAAGTGGCGCTTGCACAAAAAAAATAAAGCTGAGAGCCGAATTTCGATAACGTATGGCTTGTCAGAACCAGGTGTTATTCATAAAAGCAAAACAAAACAAAACAAAAAAAGAGCACGTGACACACTCGAACACCAACCCACGGTCTGGCCAGTACCTAACGCATGCGCACAGCCATATCACCCGGGCAGTGGCAGCCATCGAGAGCTGTTTCAACTGTTTAGATTGTTAAAAATCACAGGATGAGAGACAAAATTAATATAAACAGAATTAAACTAGAAGATAAAACGATGTAAATAACGATAGTACCGGTGCTCTGTTGGTTTCAGCTGGCCAGTGCCGTGTGCAACAGAACACTGAAAATAAATGAGGTCAGATGTTTATTTTTCCATTTGCAGGTATTATGTACTCATGTTACCTTGGTATAGGCAGTGGATTAGGGTCCATAATTAGTGGGTTTCTTATGGATATCATTGGAGGGTCCTGGACGTTCCTGGTGTTCGGAGGAGTAACTGCGGTTGTGATCTTCCTCCTCCTTGCTTCTATGGCGATAACAAAACTGCTGGAGCGACGGAAAAATGACAGGACTGAAAACGAAACAGATGATTATGGGTGGAGCTAGACAAAGCAGTTTATTAAACACGTTTCCTAGCTTGGTACAGCTAGGAAACGATCGCGAGCGAAGAAAGTGAAGTCAGAGCCCGCTGTTAGCTAGTTTAGAGTAACCTATTCACCAGATTTGCACTGAAATCCTCAGCAAGAGTAGCCTGGGAACGCAGCCGTAGACAAGCGACGGCCGGAAATACGTCTGCGTTCGCAGGCCACAGCAAGAAAGAACTAACTAGCTAACTAAACTTGTGCACTCTGTTTCAAAACATTTGTGGCCATCCTGAAAAATAGACTGACTCGGTCTTGAGTCTTTTTCTTACCGCTGAAGTGTTTTACTTTGAGGTACGATGCTACATTTTCAAACCTTTGCTAGAAAAACACATTTTTATTCGCGCTATGTTCTACTTTTTACATCCTTTTTTCTGGCCGTTAAACCCTGGAAAGGGGACGTTGGTCAATTACAGGTGTATAGGCTTGCTTTACGATCAATTTGCACCAAAAAATGATCATGTTTTTTTTTTTCGATTAGCTCTGTCAGAATGTAATATAATCGATATACAAAATGGACAGTCCTGTGAATAGATTTAACCTAGCTGTATCAGTTATTCATCATAACAATCCGCTGCCGCCATGCAAGTTGACGACATCAGTGGTAGTTCAATGGCTGCTCCTACCGAATTCTGGGACACGAGGGTCAAACAACCTATGCCGCTCTCTTCCATACTTTCATACCGTTGTTAGGTGTTGTTAGTAACAAGTTTTCTTCGAAAAACGGCAGCTTTCCATGGCCATCCTTGTTCCCTTCATTCATTGCAGTCATTAATTGACCATACTCACTTCGTAATAATGATCCTGTCATTTTTTTATTCAGTTGTTTTGTCTAATCAAACCATTGCTGGTGAGGGTATTTGTTCCCCTTAAGCAGTCTATACTGGACGTGACGTCCGACAAATTTAATTAGTTTAGTTGAACAAGTGTCGGAAAAGATTACTTGTATGATTAATTATTGACATTACAAATAACGCAATGTCACGAAATACAAGAATTGTAGCTCGAGTAAGTAGATTTCGTAACATCAGATTTTATAACGCATATAAACAAAGTTCATTATTGATTTATATGCGTGATCCCCCGGTGGGGGGACTCCCATATGGAAGGGACGGGGATGCTCGTCGGAAATGTTGAATTTAACCCCTAAAAGAGACCAATCTGGGTGTGGCCGAACGTTATGCAGACCCCTAAAAGAGTAAACATAACGAATCAAAATTCTTTCTTTTTTGTTATTTCTTCGCGTGCACCCCTAAACGAGACCTTGACGGCTAAAAATAATGACATTTTGCCCAGAACACCCTAAGCGAGACCAAAATCCGAAATTTACACCCCTAAGCGAGACGACGAGCATTCCCGTCCATTTCATATGAGAGTCCCCCCCCCCCCCCCCGGGGGGGCGTGATCATGCGTATAATGAACTAAATAAGGGAACGAAACTTGCAATTATGAAATTGTAACTGAATTTAGGTGTATTACAGTACTGCACTCGTGATTGAATGTACTAAGTAGGAAAAATGCTAATTACTTATCAAGAATTATTAATAAAAGCTGTAGTAGTCCTAAACAAGTCAGACTACCGGGCTGAGGTCACGGCAATGCTCCAATGCTCCAGTGCTAAAAAAACTTACCAGCAAATAACGGATATAAGCGACGGCATCCCACCACAAAAGTCGCATCATCGGATCTTCAAAAGAAATTAAAACTTATTATACAATCGGGGAATATTAGTTGAGATATATAAATATTAGTGAGGAAGAATACAAAAACTTTACCCCTCCGGGTCTGAATCCTGCATCCTTTTATTGTGTTCCGTTCGAAAATTCTCAAAATGGAGCTTGTGCCATTAATAACAGCCACTATATCACCCCAGCAGAGGATTGCCAGCACATCCCTCTTAGACCGATAAACAGTTGCATTGGGGCACCAACATACCCGCTTTCCAGATGCTTGGCTTGAGTGTTAAGGCCTCTACAGAGGGATGGCCAGTATACTGTGAAAAACTGAATTTGCTGAATTCATCATTAGCCAAGGAATCAATGAGGACGAGGAGCTTGTATCCTTTGACTCATCCCGGTTACGGAACGGAGTAGTAGAAAATGTCTCAGCGAGTCCAATTCGTGGAAGGAAACCACCAACCTCACAAAAGAATAAGTCTACACCTCGTTGGTGTAGAAGATATGTGGACGATTTTAATGTATGTCTGAAGAACATCAACATCAACATCTCAACACCGTTAATCTTAGCATCCAGTTTACCATTGAGCGTGCAAGCCAAAACGACAAAGGTCAAAGCATAGCCTTCCTGGACCCGAAGGTAACAACACTTTCTGACGGCTCGCTTGAAGTCTAAGTCTTTAAAAAGAAGACTCATGTTAATAAGTACCTTGACTTCAATCCACAAAATCCCCTTTAACAGTTTAAAACAAAGAAGCAGTGGTTAGAGCGTTGCTCAGTAGAACTAACATTTTAACATCAAATCTAACTCTAAAAAGCGCAGAGGCGATTCGTGTGACGAAAGATCTAAGAACTAATGGATATCCAGACAGGCTTACAGGCAACAAAGTCTCGCAATCAACTCTCGTGCTAGACGTACGCAAGAAGGTCCTGTGAACTTTGCCATCATACCATACATGAAGGGCGCCTCGGACAGGGTTGGTCGCGTGCATGGAAGATTCAACATTCGTACTGCGTTCAAACCATGCCAAACGCCCAGCCAGACCGTCAAGAAACCAAAAGGTCGACCACAAGACCATCAAAGAAGAGGCATAATTTACAAGGTCAAGTGCAACGACTGCCCGTTTACTTACATAGGTGAAAGTAAGCGATCATGGAGCTCACGTGGACCCGAGCACGATCCTGGCCGCACTTTTAATGGAGAGGGGGGTGGGGGGGGGGGGGGGGGGGGGGTAGCAGAGACGGGGAAGCATTTTGCTCAAAGTATATTTCATTTTTTTCGTTCTTACATAAACATGTTAAAAGGCGTGTTTTAACTTGGGTGTCCATATACTAATTTTAAACTTCAAATTCTAATTTTAAAATCACATTAAATCTTTAAGTTCTTATTTCTCCAAATTTTACTAATCCTTTGAGTAAAACTATCTCTTCCCAAACAACCCCAAAAATCACCCAAAAAAAAAAATACAAAACACCGCTAAACATAGCTTTGTGAAATGAGCATAGAGTTTCTGGATTACTTGAAACGCAGACGAGATATTCGCATTAAACCAAGTTTAGCGGTGGAAAAACAGGCTTCAGGTGTACCCGCGCCTTAAAGGGATACTCTATACCCTTGAACAATATTTAAAAAACGATAGCCTATTACCCAAAAAGAAGGCATTGACAAGATATAAGTGGTTAATCCTCATAATTTTCTACTAAATGGGGAACGTTTCGTGACTTGCCGTTCGAGCGTTGGCTCTGGGTCAAAAACTGGAAGTGACGTAGAAAAGGTGAACTCACGAAATCTCATTGATAACATTTGTTGACGCTATGGCAGATCTGTTGAGCTATAAAAAAGCTATCCGTGTCGTTTGTATAGTAGTCTCCTTCGCAGCCGTTTTTAGTGTCGTCACGCAACGCTCCTGGGGAGGAGCGTTGCGTGACGACACTAAAAACGGCTGCGAAGGAGACTATTTGTATAGTAGCACCAAAATATATTTCAGGCCTTTAACCTCTCACATGTAAAACTATCAATTTTCATGCCTGATTAGTCCAGCCCGCTAGCACAATATGGCGGCGTTTCTATTTCTTCACGTGCAACCTTAAACGAAACCTTCGGCAGACGGCTAAGCCGTGACATTACACGGCAAACAGCAAACGCGAGCTTGCCTTTCATTTTATTACCCATTTATCGAATTCTAAAATAAATCCCTCAGAAAAATAGGGAAAAAATAACACATTCGCTGCAAATGCAAACCTACTCATACAAACGCCAAACGGCAGACGGCAGAAGTGGAATTTTTGCCTTTCGCCGGAAAAACAAACGTCATGCTTAATCTCTCTATTGGCGCTTAATCCTAAACTTCAAAATCCATAAATTTCAGCCCTTAGCGAGACATCGAGCTTTCTCGTCCCTTTATATGGGAGACTCCCACAGGGCCCTAGCTTAAACGTCGCTAACAAACACATAGACTAAACATAGTGGAAACGAGTTCTACGGTATCCTCTTAGTGGGAATACACCGGTGCCCAGGGTTAGTACACAGCGTTACAAAAAAGTTGACAGGGGAAACACGACTCCTATTGGTCAACAAAGAAAAACTTTGACCTTCAAAGCTTTGCTGTAATGAGTATGTCTTTCAAGGACCTCATCTTTCTGTATGAAGCAGGGAGTAGGTCTGATTTTATATTCAAAGCCATTTGCTCATAAGAATAGTCACAGATGGGCGATACTCTGTTGCAAGCGGCAAACCATTTTTTTTTTTTAAATGTTTAAACAAGCAAGCAACCGTGGACATTGATCCTACTGGTATACGTTGGATCAATAATGATCTGATCGGTTTAAAATAGAAAAATGAAGACTATAGAAAAGCAGAAACCGATACAACGTAGAAAGGTTTTAAATTTGTGTACTATATTTCGGCTGGCCAAACCAGCCTTCTTCAAGAAGGCTGGTTTGCCGGATTTGTTTATGTTGTCAGAGCCGACATTCACCCTTCGCTAAATTTAAGCTGTACCAGGGAAACTGCTTTGTCTAGCTCCACTCGTAATCATCTGTTTCGTTTACTGTCTTGTCATTTCCCCGTCGCTCCAGCAGCTTTGGTATCGTCGTGGAAGCAAAAAGATCACAATCGCAGTTACACCTCCGAACACCAGGAACGTCCAGGACCTTCCAATGATATCCATAAGAAACCCGCTAATTACGGACCCTAATCCAAAACCTATACCAAGGTAACATGAGTACACAATACCTGAGAATGGAAAAAAAAAATTCATTGTCAGTGCCGCACGCGTCAGCTGAAACCAAGGGAGTAGTGATACTATCGCGTGACCGTATGAACACTTCAGCCCGGTTACCGTCTGGGGTGGAAGCGGAATCATTGGACCTTGGATATTCATGATTCCTGTCTTGTTTTACCTCAATGATTCGTGATTTATTTATAAATTTCATTCGATATTCATGATTCATTTGTCATCGTTTTCATCCAGTTTTGAAAATAACTTAACTGTGTAACATACCTATACCTAGTGTCTTCCTGTAAGGGGTCTGAGGGCATTCTCCCCCCAGAAAATTTTGAAAATTAGACGCTCAGAAATGCTATTTTCGGCCATTTCTGTGATATAACTGTTAAGAAGTTTCGTAGTTTGCATTCTATATTCACACACCTCCAATATCGATGGAAGCATATTCATTTGTTATTCATGATTCTTTTAGCCATCTCTCGTTATTCATGATTCCCAAGTTTTTAACACGAAGATTCATGATTCCTACCAATTTTACAGCTATGATTCATGATTCATGATTCCGCTTCCACCCCCGAGGTTACCGGGACGAAACTTTTTTGACAAATTAGCTTTGCTTTCGCAACAGAGCGGTCAAAATGGCACAACTTTGCCTTTCCACTTCAACAGTATACGAATTAGCTTTGTTAGTAAAGTTAGAAGAGTCGACAAAGCTATTCAGCAAAATCCAGGCATGGGAAATGACCATAAAATCCGGTGAAATATAAAAATAACCGCTTAAAACAGTGAAGGAACATTCCAGTGACACAACAAATACCAAAGTGAAGAAGATTGAAACGGATTGTGGAATGGGTTTATGAAATACTGCTCAGTGGGCTGAACAGTTTTCAAAGTTAATCTCATTTGCTTCAGTAACTTTGAATGTAAATGCCCGGGAGACATATTCAGTTATAATGAAGTTACGGTTTTGCCATTTAGATCCATAGAAGTAATTTCTTTGCAAACATTAAGTTTCGTAGCGAGTATCTGGCAAAACTTCATAAATAAACTTACCTCAACCGCGACACAGTACCTTAAAAACAAAAAAAGAACGCCAGTGAAACCATAACCGTGAGAAATTTTAAAGTGCGAGACGCGCGATTCCAGATCTCCCGCGGCCATTTTCCCACTTCATTTCTTTTCTCGCCTCACGCTCGAAAGAGTAACCGGGCCTGGTACGGTGGACGATTATTCAGCTAAATTCCAGCGTTGTTTTGGGGCAAATCTTTGTTGAAGCACGTTGTGGTTTAGCGTGATTTGACAAGTAGTATTTTTCTTTTCTTATTTTATTCTATGATGCGAGAAGAAGGCGAAGTGTGAGAACAGTCGAGAAGCGGGGCCACAAGAAGCGAGAAATCGCCGATGCGAGAAGACCAAGAACGTTCAGTACCAGGATTTGCATAATTGATAAATTTTCCATCACGCCATCGAATGATCTGAGGAAAAGAAATAGACCACTTGCAGTCTATCTGTAAACGGTCAGGAGCCGAAATCTTACTTCTTAGATGCTCCAAGCATTTGCGTATGCATTGTATCAACTGTGGCTCAAGACAGAAACGGTTTCGTGCATTTACGGTTGACCTTTATCACTTCACCAACTATCTGATACGCTATGGTCAATATGAATACTGATATCTGACACGATCTGAATGTATATGTACAAAAATACATTTCGAAATTCCGCTTTTAACCATCATTTTACCGACGTGCGTATATCGGAGTGTTTTCTTACCTTGAATGTTCCCAAAAGATGTCCAAGAATTCCGAGAAAGATTCGCAGGGAAGAAGCTTCGTTCTTCTACAGTGCGGTAGAAGCCAATCATGGGTAACGGTTCTTTGTCGTTGCGTCTTTTCGAGTAAAAGAGAAAAAAAACAAACAAACAAAGGAAAAACCAATAAGTAGCCAAGTAATTTTAATATCTGCACACCATTTGTGAATGAATCAGCACTCTTCAGCGTACCTGACAACAGACTGTTGTTTCTCTTTCCATAACAGCCGACTTTAATTTGAGATAAGAACGCTCCCGGTAATGTGGATTTAGGAAATGAGTAAGATCCTTTAGAAAATAAACGGCACGCGATGCATGCAGAAGCGATGACGTTTCACAAGGGGTCTTTGATAATTTTCAGGACATTTGTCAAAAAATTAGGGTACATAAAAGTAACTGACACCTTCTGTGCTGAATGATTGTTCAACAAAAATTGCGTTATCTTGGCGTGACATGCGATATACGATATACGATGCAAGGTCAAACGCTGTCTAAAATTGTTTACACCTTTTGTTTTAAAGAATGGAGAGATTTCTGTTTACTAAATCTTATAGAACGCATCAAATATAATTTGTTTCTTTCGTTTATGCTTTAAATTAGTCCTTTCTAACGGCCCAGGAGTATTTTGCTTTGAGTTCTATGCGACGATTTCTTGTTGAGTTGACTTGATTTTTTTCCCAGTATTCGGTTCTGTACAATATGCGAGTCATGCGAGCCATGCGAGGCAGACCTGCCAGGCACTTAAAAATACCAATAAAAAGGCTACCTATACGATCTGTAGGCTAACCGAAGTGCTTGTTTGGCTAACCGGAGTGTTGCTAGGCTAACCAATGTGTTATTTAGGCTAACCGAAATGGCTCGCTTGCCTCGCATGACTCGCAAGCCATGTGAACCGGGCAAGCAAGAAATCCCTTATCCCAATATAAAAGCTAACCGCAAGCTACCTAAGAGCTAACTGTAGGCTAACCGAAATGTTATTTAGGCTAACCGGAGTGCTATTTAGGCTAACCAATGTGTTTTCAAGTGCCTCGCAGGTCTGTCTCGCATGGCTCGCTGGCTCGCACATTGTGCATTCCCTTCGGTTCTACAGATCGGTTGATCACAACAGGCAACAGACAACAGACAACAACAGATCCTGTCCACTCGCACGGCGAGATTAATCGATCACGTCATCGTCATCGCTTAAAAAAAGGTTTAAGATGGCTCACCTTTTCAACAGATGTTTCAAAACTGCTAATAATCGGTTGCTTCGTCTGCAGTCACGACAGACATCACTTCTTAACTTTATGCCAAATTTATTCGATAACTGATAAAGTGCAACACTCACTGCAGACTCGAAATCTCAATTTAACAGCTACAAATGAAATAAGGTTTGCCGATCGGTGATGATGCAAGCTGCAAAAAAATATCTTCCTTTGCCAAAAAACAAGATGGCGGATCTCAAAAAGAATACAAACAATGCACCTAGTTCCCATTGCTCTTCGGTTCAATTCAGGGAGTAATCGTAACACCGTAACACCAAAAATTCCATAAATTCCATCGCTTTTCCACTTTACAGCATTAACCGATGACGTCATAAAATGACGTCATCGCTTAAAAACAAGTTTCGTGTCTTGGAAGCTACGTTTTAGTTTGAATGTCCTCCAATTCGTACGTTCCACTAGAAAAGAGCAGAACAATGGTTGTTTTGCGGACATCACGCGGCCTCGCAGTTCCTCGATCAAAGGGAGAAGTCAATCGCAGAAAGAAAATAAAGTAAAAACAGCACATTAGCAGCTGAAAGCATTCTCGTCCCCATAGCCCTTTTCGCTTCTCTTAGCCGGCGGGGCCTTAGCACGAGAAATAAAGCGCTCTGGGGACATGAGATTTTTGAATTAATTGAAATTTTTTTGATTAATATTGGTTGTTTGAAACAAAGAAATCTTGAGCGGAAGTTAAAAACGCCATGACTCTCCAATACAGCATATAGAAACGCCACAACTGCATATAACTAGGACTGGAAATCCTTTGTCTCCAGACATTTTCGTTTCTCGTGCCAAGGCCCCGCCGGCTAAGAAGCGAAAAGGGCTATGGGGACGAGAATGGGCTAAAATGGGCAGTAAGACACTACCTCTCTAGAACCTCTATTTTCATTCGCCCGCTGTAAACACTACCTCTATTGTTATTCAGGGATAGGGGCATTGTTATGAGCTGTTATCTAGTGTTTTAAGAACCAATGAAGTAGCCCGTTCCGAGAGGTAGTGGGCGATCCAAAATGGGAACTGTTGCCCGCACCAACATGCAAAACACAATATCTGAGTAGAAACAAGACAGGATCATTACAAGGTGACGATGGCTAATTTTAAAATGACTGCAGTGAATGAAGGGAACAAGGATTTTCGTGGAAATTGTAGCTTTTCCCAGAAACTTGTTACTATAACAGGAACACAATTTCTCGTCGCCATAGCCCTCTTCGCTTCTCTTAGCCGGCGGGGCCTTCGCACAAGAAACGAAGGGCTCTGGAGACAAAGGATTTCCAGTCCTCGCGGTCTTCATGTATGCAGTTGTGATGTTTCTATATACTGTGTGGATGAGTCGTGGCGTTTTGGGCTCCATTCAAGAGTTCTTTGTTGTTAAACAGCCAATAAAAAATAATTGGAAATAATTCAAAGCTTCTGTGTCCCCAGAGCCCTTCATTTCTTGTGCCAAGGCCCCGTCGGCTAAGAGAAGCCAAAAGGGCTATGGGGACAGGGATGAAGTGAACTGAATAAGGCGTTCACCTGGTGCCATAGCCCGAGGAGAGTGCTGTCATAACAACGTTCAGGCTTCTTAGAACATCTATGCATCGATACACAAGTTAGATTGGAATGTCTTTTACAGCTGGGGCTGGCATTTCTTTGGGCGAGCTCTTAATCGAATTGTTACACGCAGTTTGCTATCTTTGAATTAATGGTTTCAGGTATGACTCCCAAAAAGGGCAATAACAGGTTTCCGAGTATAACATAATTTAACGATATTCACATGTTAAGACAATCAGCTGTTTTATTTTCCTTCCTGGCTATAATTATAAAGTGCAAAACTCAACTCGCGACTAATCCGGCGGGACTCCCATATACATGGGGCGGGGATGCTCTAAGGCGTGTAAATTAAGGATTTTGGTCTCACGAGGGTGTTCAGGACAGAAAACCAATATTTTTAGCCGTCAAGGTCTCGTTATTCATGTTTAGGGTGACAAATCAGAGATGAAAAATAGCCTCTTTAGGGGTCAAGTCAGGCCTGAATCACGCCCAAATTGGTCTTTTTAGGGGGTTTAAGTAAAATTTTATCGAGTAGCATCACTGTCGTTTTAAAATGAGAGTCCCCCCTCCCCCTTCCCTCCCCCCCCCCCCCCCCCCCCCCATCTCACACTAAAACTGACTGAATTAGCTACGTTCTCTACATGTACATGTAATCACATTAAGCTGATTAAAAATTTACAAAGGGAGCTACAGCCGCCTCAGGGAAGAATACCAAAATAAATCAGAATTTTTATAATTCGCTCTATTAGCTTTAGAATGAATACCAAGTTTTACAATTCGCTCTATTTGGCTTCAAAATGAATGTTGGTCCGGAAATGAGGTAACACTCACTTCCGACTACTTAATTTTCGGGTAGTCCTACCTTATACAAAGATTAAGATATTTTTCACTTTTCCTGTTTACGTTTTAAACCCATGTTCATGCCTATGTCTGATATCAGCAAATTCCTTCCTATTTCTTGTGATCTATTGTAGAAGGGCTCCGCTCTACTCTGCTCTGTTCTACTCTCTACTCTACTCTGCTCTTCTCTGCCCTGCTGTGCTGTGCTGCGCTGCTTGCCCCTGATCTCTTCTACTATTCTCCGCTGCTCTGCACTCCTCTGCTCTGCTCTACTCTAATTACTCGTTCTTACTCTATTCATTTATCTTCTCGCCTTGTTGTACTCTACTCTGCGAACTTTACTCTGCACTACTTGCAGTCTTTATTCAGCCAATAGTAACTCCCATATTAGCATAGCGATCATCAACCACGAGCACAGTTGCATGCCTGGTACTGCCGAAACTGCTTGTTCAGGGCAAGGCACCGGGCATTTGCCCAAAGATATAGGCCCCATTTGCTTTTCATCATCAGGAGACTTTCCTATAGATAAAATAAATAATACAAATGCTTTAATCCTTCAAAATTTTGCAGGCAACACCATGTAATCATTGTTGCGCTAACCCGGGCAATTAAAATCTGGATTACTTGATAAATTTGGGATGCATTTCTAGTAGCAACTGTTGCGTTAAACCGTGATTCCCGTACAACAGTACTCCGTTTCCTGCGGTTAAAACATCACAGGCCTCGGAATACTAGCTAATTATCAATCACCCTCACGACACGGACTCAGCACTGCATAAGTCAAGTTTCATCTCCAAAAAATTTGTTTTCTTCATTATTTTTTTTTCAGCTAGCCTCCAAACAGGTTATTATAGTCGAACCTTGGTCTGCATAAGTGGCGGGATGTTCGCGCGCGAGTGAAGCCTTTTAACAAACCTTGTGAATGAGTGAATATATTTTAATTTTCCATTGATATTTAATATAACGACATAAACGTGCGTGCAAAACAAATTCTTAAATTCTTTCAGTGGATGTTCTTACCATTTTCGTCAACATCTTCATAATCATAACCAAACTCTAAGGACTTCTTGAACATCTGTTGGTGAGTGTACACAGGGAACAGTGGTACAAGGACGTCATCCTTGTTGTGGCCAATGGGTGCGTCGTAGACAGAAAGAACAGAGGCGTCTTTGTTGTACTTGCGGAGCCACTTTTCATAGATGCGGTCCACGAAGGAGTGGTGAAGGGGGAAGATAGGATCGTTGGAGGCGGAAGGTACATCGCCCATGGTTCCACCTATGACAATGTGAACTTGGTTATGTAATGTGTGGGCGTTGGGCAAACGATATCCAATCTTGGTGCTGACGTAGCCTTCAAGGATGTTCTTGAAGTTGCAGCTTGACTCCTTGTTGTACGGTGGGAGGTCGAACGTTTCAAAGCGGAGAGCAAAGTTGACTTCTTCTTTGGTTGGAAGAGTCATTATGTATCCCTCGGTCTCTGCTTTTTCATCTCTTTCCTTCTTTGTCGCACGCTCCAACCCACGTTGTTGAACTCTAGGATCACACATTGATTTCAGATCATTGGTTTGTTTTTTGGTACAAATGGCGTGCCAATCTGTAAAGTATTTGCCTTTCACCACGCCGTCTTCTTGTTGTGTCACGCCAAGAAGTTCTTCAGAGCAAATTTTAGGGTCGCACTCTTTGGCATTTGCTGTCCAGTCCCAATAAGGAACGGTGAAGTTTTCATCGCCAGCAAGTTCCTGCAAGGTTCTCTCCCAAGCGAGCATGTACAGTCGATGCCACGACGGAAATCCTTGCCCATCATGTGCAAAGTCGATGGCCGCTTCCGTTTTGTTATTTGGATGAATGGTGTCACGTGAAGCGTAGTAATGCATCCACACAAACAGGTCATAGTTGCTGACATTGTGAAACAAGGGACTCGGGTCACCGCCAGCTTGAACGGTCCTGTTGATCTCTTCGTAGGGAATCGAAGTCACCACATAATCGCTTTCATGATACCTGGACATGTTGATGTATCTCATGTATCGTTCTTTCTCCTCGGTTGGTAACTTGGCGAAGTTCTTGCGTATCAAGGTCTTCTTCTGGGTGCAGTTGTTACCATAGTAACCAAACTCGCACCTGCTGCAGTCGTAACCGGCGAAGTTTGAATGACATCTGCAGGTTTTGTGGTAAAGGGCATGGGGCCAATCATGGCGCTCGTCCTTCTCCTGGAACAGTTTGTAATGGCTGTAGGTATAATTCCAGTCACAAATTATCAATTCCTGGCACGTGCCTCTGTTCCCATCGCTACCACATGGCGTTTTGAAGCCCTTTGGGATTGGACAGCATTCTTTGCTCTGCAGGCTGTCAAGGGTCACACAGACTTTAGGAAATTGACCTTCTGTCCAGGGTAGAGTGACAAACACAAGGCAAGTGACAATGACGCTCAGAAGTCTCAGACGCATCTTGACTTTCTAAAATCTAAAATGAATAAAACCGAGGATTGTTTACATCCAAGCAAATTATGTATAAATATCCAGAAAACACGACTACTCAACAGTAAAATCACTGGGAACCCACTCGTTCTGTAGCTGTATTATTGTTTTGCATTAGTGGCAGTTCTCTTGAGGCGTTTCGGAAGAACTAGTTGCGAATTCCTAAAACTTTCGTTTAAAGTAGGGTGAGTTTCTGCGATTCAACATCAAATTTAGGTTATGCGAAAGAGGTATTCAGATTTGGTACACTGATGCCAGCATGATGAGTTAATTTTCTGTTTGAGAGTTGCTTTGAAAGCGTAAAATTGTACTTCCCATGTATTTCTTTTTTTATGCTAAAAAAACATTCTATCAAAGCTAAAAGTGTGTACCTTTCAGATAGTGACGGTGACGCTCACATTCGCTTCCTCGCTTACACAACAATGTTTTCAGATTCAGCGCCTATACAAACCAACTTTAGATTCCGCATTCAACTTAACATTAACTATCTCGGATACTTCTGCTTGTGTGTAAAACTTAGACAAAACGAGTCAAGGTCCAAAATGTACGATCCTAGTTAGTGATGATCCCGGAAACTTTTCTTGGGTGTAAACAGTACTCGAATCATCATTCAATTATTCGAGTACTGTTTAAAAACAAGGACATCCTAATAGCATTCCACTTTTCCTTAATATTTTAATGCTACGTTGCTAAGATTGTTTAGTCCGTTTCAACAAACCAGCCTGAAATTTCGCATTTAAAAAACGCGTCCCGACTTCAAATCTTCGTTCGCGCTTTGTAAATGTAATGTAATGTAAAAAAATGTAAATGTTGTTTATAGTGGTCATGCACTTAGCCAACTGGTCTGCCTCCTGCCAGTTGGGATTTTTAACAATGTTATGTTTATTTAAAATTATGTTTCCTATGTTTCAGTGGCATGCCTAAACTAGCTATCTCAAAACTAAGTGCATGACCACTATAAACAACATTTACATTTTACAAAAACAGAAAAATAGCAAACAAACCGAGACGTTTTCGGTGTTTGGTTTGACAGTTCTTGAGATTGGCCACAAGTTCTTAGAAACTGGGTGCACAAGTTCAGCTAGATGGTTCTCTCTTTACGGGGGGTGACAACTCTAACAAACGCTGTTTGAGCAATACTGGGTCTTAAACTAAGTCGTCCCGGAAATTTGGAACATCGTCCCGAATTTTTGGGATACATTCCCAGAAAATTTTAGAATTCCCGGCATTGTCCCGGAATTATCGCGTGTTTCCCGGAAAAATTGCCAAGTGTCCCGATTCCCGGAAAAATCTCCAGATTCCCGGAACAATTTTAGCTATGTCCCGAAACAGCGTTTGTTAGAGTTGTCACCCCCCGTTCTCTTTACTGAGGATTCAATGCAAGTCTAGTCTAAGTCTAGGGGGTATCTTACCATCTCACTTTAAACTAGCTAAGAAATGCGCTCTGAATTCACATTCTTTACTCGTTAAGACCCGAGGCCAATCTTGCGCTCGCAAAATTTGTCTGAACTTAACTTCACTGTGCAAATATTTTGTCTCGGCTAAAGAAATGCAAATCATGCTGCATTAAATTAAGCAAATTACTTTTTGAAGGCTATCCGGAAACCTTGACAACTTCGGTTTTCTATGAACACGAGAAGAAAATGGAAAGTTACTGAAACAAGAAAGAATGAACACGGAGGAACTGCGTTTCTCCTCGTTACTTCATCATATCTTTCCGAGAAAGCACTTATCACAATGCACAGCACATGTTGTTCAGATCTACTGAGTAAACATTCAATGCCCAAGATGTGAGTTCGCTTTCAGAAATACAGTCCGAGTTTCTATTTTAAAATCTGTTTCCTTGTTTTAAGTTCTTTACAATCAGTCCTGGCACTCGGTATAGACTATCTCTCTTTGAAAAGTTCTCGTCAATCTTCGCTGTTCCCGACACATGCATATACAATTTCTCAAAAACAACTATCCCACAAGGGACATCAATCGAAAGGTTTGCGCTTCAGGCTGAATTTCAGACGTCTCCCTCTCGTCGCACGCTCCCGACCAGAGGAAGATGTCTGAAATTCAGGCTAGCTGAAACCGAGCTCATTAAAGGATTATAATTCACCTTTGTCTCTTCGAACTGCTGGCTTGTTCACGGCGGCTTTTAAGTGATTAGAATTTTAAAAGCTTTTCAGTGTAGCACCAACCAAAGTAAACATCAAACTGTCTTGAAGAAAACGTCAAAATTGTTGAACTGATGTATGGAGGCCAAGTGACTCCCGTCAAAGTTCAATTCTTAATTTGCTGTTTGAATTGTAATTTTTTTTTGCAAGAATCGATGTTATTTTGTCGACTTATTTTCTGCAACCACCCGCACCACCGATCAGGACTGTTAACTAGACAAGAAAACGATCGAGGCATCAAGTTTCCCGCGAGGTTTCCCAGCAAATGTTTGCTGCGGTTGTGCCTTGTTGTATGACACATGGCGGAGAGATCGGCAGAGAGCGAAGGAGTGCGTGCTGTTGAATTTTCGACGGGAGTCAGCCGGTTAAGACAAGCCACTGAAATATTGTAAGAGTAAGCAGCCCTACTAGCACTCCTGTGATGTCTACAATCAAATAGTCCTAGTCAATTCATGCTAAGGAAACCGGGATAAGCTCGAGCCTGATGGGCCCTTAGGCTCTGGCACAGACTCAATCAGACCTGAACTGTTTTCTTTTAATTTAGCCAGCTTTTTAAATTTCTGGTCAGTTACTCCAAGCAGGCATACCGAGAAATGTAATGAGTAAAACAATAATAAAAAATATATATGTCTTATATCAACTTGTGATCAGCCCCGTGGGGTGGGGGTTCGAGTTAAATTTTTGAAGTCGACATTTTTGGGGTTTGAAATTAAAAAAAAAAATTACACAAAACAATCAAAAGACTGTGACCGGTCGATTACACGGACGACTACCTTCCTTGCCAGGATTATCGGAGGAAGCCGCGTTATTTTGGCACTATAATAAGTTTTAATCTTTTGGAGCGGTTAATAATACATCGTAATTCATCATTCTTTCAATTTCTTGTCCACTCATCCACCCTGCATGTAATTTTAATATTTGTGTTTTGAAAACTGTCTAAATGCACACACTCATTTCTGAAGATTTCAGATTTTTTTTAGAATGAAAATTACTTTCCGAAGAGCTAATATTGAAGGAAAATGCATCCCACCTCAGAAATGATGTCAAAATGCAGGAAATGGCACTTGAGAGAACCTACATTTGCAAAATTTTCTGGGGAGGCATGCCCTCAGACCCCCCTAGAAGCTCGCGCCTCCGGCGCTAAAAAATACCTCCCAAAAAAAATTAAAAGAACTCCCTCAACAGAATCCAGCCCACGGGCCTGGTGATTACCGTCAATGTGCCATAGCGCGAGCAGTCCACATACTTGGTAACGCCTTCTTTGTATCGTACGAAGTTCAAGTGCTCGTAATACACCCCTGCTGTATTAACTCTTCGCATTGCCTCACTTATCCTGCTCTGCTGAAGACGCGACCCTCGACCTTGCAGAAATCCAGTCATGCGCCCTTAGCCACAGCTTGGAAATTCTGTTGTGCGAACGCTTACGCCAAGTAGACGTGCAATGTCAAGTACATTAAAGCACTGTTCTAGCAGGAATTCAACTTGTTTATCAAATATCTCGGGCAACCTTGGTCTCCGAGAAACTTTCTTGGACGCAAGTATAATTCAAGTGCACTTGGAACCTACTTTGAGTGTGAAGGGGTAAAATGTACTTATTTGAACTTTACTTAGTGACTATGGAAACCTTCGTAGTTCAAAGAAGCCGAAATAGGCCGCCAAGTATGGTCAACACGACACTTGAGAACGCACTTGACCAATAGGAAATGGAAGCCAACTGAAAAGCGATTTGCAGCAGGTGCCACGATTCTGATGAACGGGCAGTTAACAACATGAATAAAGCAAATGCATTTTTCATAGCGGATCCATATCTCGGTTAGCTGAAAGCACTCTCAACCAATTTTGCGGACTAGAACAAGCCCAAGCCCTACGGCGATTTCTTTGCCGAGGCCGCGGAGTTAACCATTCTAGAGAAATACAGAAGATGGTGTCGCTTGATCCTTTGTGTTGCTGCTGCCTAGTCGTTAACAACGAATTACCCACGGGCATTCATTTCTTGTAAGGTTAAAACTCTTCGAGCTATAAGTATATAACGACAAAATAAATAGCAAACTACAAAAAACTATTGTCCGTTGAAAAGGCCGCACGATTTTATTGGTAAGCAGTTCGTATTTATTTTTTCAGTCATAATCATAATCATGTAACAGGATGAAAATAAATGGTTTTCTTTTCGTAAACATTGTCAAATAAAGTTATACATGTATATTAACAGACACATGACCTTCAAACGGGCCAACAGGGTGGATTTTTCAATCTTTGAAATTAATACTTACTGCATTTTTTACCGTGACTTAGGAATATTAAAGTCCCATTTATGTATGTGGCATGTACATAAAGGCATATATGTCCACATTTCCAAAAAAAAAAGGTTTTCCGAGCCTGACATTAACCAAAGAATGAGAAAGATCGTCTTACTGAGAACCTGCTATTGAAAGCTTTGTGTCGGCATTGCAGCTGTTGCATGATGCATTGCTCTTTGGACTCGGACTGCAGTTTGTCCAAGTCGAATAGAATAGGCCATTTCCGAGTTGCCTTTTGCCTCAGTTTCAAAACGAGTCTTCGTGCAAAACCATTCAAATGAAAATGAGTTTGATTTGCATGAAAATGGACGTGCAAGTGAAACACACTTTCATATGAATGGTTTCGCTCGTAGACTCGTTTTGAAACAGAGGCAAAGGGTTACTCGGAAATGGCCAATTCTGTGTCGACTGTTTTCTTTTGGAGTTATTTTTTTTTTCAAAAAAATAACTCTTAGTCGGCGTGAAGACGTATTTGGCTATTAAGTGGGTGGATGGATGGTTGGGTGGATCATTCATGTATGTATTTCACACCAATCAGATTTGGGATTCTATCAAGGACCAATCAAAATGCGGCTTGTATCTATGGATCGTTTTTATGAATATTTGTTTTGGGTTCAAGGTATACGGCCATCTTTGTTTTGCTACAGATTCGACCTTATTGGGCCGTGTTGGTCTGAAGTCCCTATTCCAGTTCTTGATTTTTATGTACCTTTGGGTGAGAACATTGTGTGTGGGTTCTGAAACTGAAAAGTGTTTGGAAATTTCATGGTGGTGAAGGTGATTCTCTTGGTTTACGGAACCAACTAGTTCAGTTGACGACAGAACATGGGTATAGTACTTGTTGACCACTTTATTTAAAATTTATGATGTTTTTGAGTAGAATAAATATGTATATTGAGAATCAATTAAATGTTGTGACTTCCATTTTTAATGTCAGTGTTGTGTGTTTGCTCAACGTTTTGTTTTGGTCCCCAAATGAGAACAAACTGACGCACTGTGGGTTGTTTGTAAGGGCGAGTGTTCAAGAAATTAAACGAGAAATCTTTGAGATACTAACCGCGCGGTGTTTAAACTGTTTTCTCTCGGTTAAAAGTGTAGCATTAGTAGGAGCTTTGGCTAAGTAATAACACGAGCGACCATAAATCTCTCAAGGTTTTTCCCCCAAAGAATAACGTATTTGTAATACTAGGTTGAGGCATGTGGGTTTATTTGGGTTCGAGAGTTGCCAAATAACAGGTATTTTCGTGAGGTTGGAATGTGGTCGGAGAAGGTTCGACGCTTCCTGCTTAGGAATAGTGAGCGGTCATGAGTTATTTATTGTACGATCGTTTGAAAAGCTCATAACGTGATGATCTTACAAGGGCACGTTTTGTCTGCTAGGCAAATATTAAATTTCCCCTCAGCTGTTGTGACAACGTAGTTGGATGGCACGGAAACAGAAAAGCATCATTTGTGCCGCGAGTGAGGGCCGTAGGAAGGCATAGTAGTCGTTGTGCGAGTCTCGCATTTCAAGCTTCGCCTCCGATTGTTGATGGCTATCTTTAGTAGTACGGCAGTACAATGCGGTTATTTCCGTACCAATGACGTAATGCTTGCAAGTGTTTACGTCGGCCTAATTTATTTTCTTCAGATCTCTGAACTCGCTTCGATGAAACAGCCAAAAGATTCCCTTCAACTGGCTAAACCGACAAGAAATAGTTGCAAAATTGCAAACAAATTAACGACCGTCGCTTCTGGCGAAATAAACATGCAGAGTAAACATAATCTTGTTTTTCACGTTGCGAAAGTGAAAGCTTCAACGTCAGCGCATTCCATGGCTGACGCAATACCTTTTTAGTGTATTTAATATTCCCTTGAAAGAAATAAAAAAGACAGCCAGCTTTTTGGTAGTCTCCTTTGCAGCCGTTTTTTTGGGCTCGTCACGCAAAAAACAACGGCTGAAAAGAAAACTAGCTTTTTGGGTGTGCAGTCAAGCGTGTCACACAACTTCATCGACAGCTATTTTTAGCACGGACGTGGGAATATCGGTACTGAGGATGTTATGCTCACAAGTTAGGGCACGTCTCTGCTTCCGGTTGCGAAATTAATATTGTACCAGTCCAAGTAAAATTATCACGTGGCTTGGCCGAAATGCACTGGTGACTAGAGTTGTTTGTTTCTCGCGTTTGTCGAAAGGAACTCGTCCTTGCTTGCAGAAAGGTTTCTGTTTTATATTGATGATGAAAATAATGTAGCCATTTCAGAAACCCGAGAATACTTTGTTCTTGTTCCATCTGGCCATTCCTTTGCAATTTCTGGGTCAATTTGGCTTTCTTAGTGGGCGTGTTTGCGATTTTGTGATCATGTTTACGGTAAATCAACAACAACAACAACCATTTTATTTTGCCAAATTAAATTGAGAAAAAATTACAGCAGAATATAAATTAACTAAAATAGGCAAAAAAACTACCCAGAATAGAAATAAACTAAACGAGCTGAGTAGTTACAAAAAAGGAATTTAATTGCTTGACGAGGTTGTACATAAAAGAAGACAAAAATAAACAAAGCCAAGTAATGAGTAATTAAGTACTACGCAAAAAAAAAAACGGAACATGTGAGAAAAAAAAAAGAAAAGAAAAGATGGAAAAGACAGTACCAGTTAATGTTTGAATTAAAACATATAAGTTTAATACAAGCGAAAAGGAAGTTAAAATACTAAGCCAGCATTAACCATAAGTACTTACATAACGCTTTTTCATAGTCTGCTTAAATGAATGGAGAGATAGACTTTTTAGTTCTTCATCCAAGTTATTCCAGATGGAGGGACCAGAAAAGTGTAAATTAAATTTGCCATAATTAGTTCTAACACGATTGATATAGTAGGTCGATTTTGATGCCAGCCTAGTATTATAATTGTGTTTAGATGATATACTTAAGAAGAAATTGTCGAAGGCTTTAGGTAGTAAGGTATGATGATACTGAAACATAAAAAGGGCAGGGTAAATGTTGTCAACAATTTTCAATCCATGCATGTTCTGATGTACGGACTTAGCGGTTTTTTTCGGATTGTAATGAAAGGGGATGGATAGTTAAACATCAAGGTAACCTTAAAAGTGACTACCGGTTTTTTGTTTCTGTTTATTTTTGAAGAAATTACTGACGTATTTTTTGTCTTCAACAGTATGGTCCGATCGATCGGTTGCACACCATAGTCATGTTTACAAGGGAAGCGGCCTAATGTTTAGAACATTTGCACAATTTCTTTTTAAATTGTTTTTGAGTTATTTTTCCAAAAGTAGCTCTTAGTCGGCGCGATGGACCGTGCACATGCACCATGCACAAATAGCTCAACCCATGAAATAAACCATCCCAAAAGGACTAACACCCAGTTGTACCCCAAGCCACCCAATCAATTGAAAAAATAACTCCTGCACGCTTAGCGTGCCTATGTTTTCTTGTTGCTACTGTTTTGTTAGATTACCTGTTTTTTCTTTCTTCATTCCTCATCTTTTTGTCAATAACACATATTATATTATATGTTGTAACTTAACCGTCTTAACCACCACACTGTTGAAAATAAGTGGAGAAGTGGTCTCAAGTCAAATACTCGGAAAAAAGATTTTCCGAGTTCCCCCAACGGCAGTCGAACCCATGTGTTGTGTTCTAATGGGCAAGATTCTTTACTCTCATGGTGCTTCTCTCCACCCAGGTGTATAAATGGGTACCGCCGAATTTACTGCTGGGGGTAACCCTGCGATGGACTAGCATCCCATCCAGGGGGAGTATAAATACTCCTAGTCGCTTCATGCTATGGAAACTGGGATAAGCTCCGGCCTGATGGGCCACTAGGCTCGTATGCAGACTTAACCTTTTACCTACCGTATACCGGTGCTACAGTTGATCTAGCAATTGACTGCACAACGTACCACCGCCTGAAAGATGACATAAATTTACTGAAGAGTTTAACGAAAATCTACGCTAATGGATCGCAAACGCCTCTCCCTCTGAAAGGCCAATTTCAAGCAACGCTGGAGTCAAGAAAACGTGACACCGTTACCCCGTTATACGTTGTTGAAGCTTTTAGGCCTTGGGAAGTTATTTTTACATTATCATCCGTAAAAAGACTGAAGGTGATGTTACATGAGACGATTTTTTACGGCGATTTTTAATCCATGTTACACGGGAAAATGTTGCTGCAACGGTATGTTACACGGGACGAGCGTGCAGCTGCATCAGCAAACTTTACGATGTTGCATTAAACTTAAGGTGGCTCGAAGGGGTTTAGATATTCCCATCTTTGGCATTCTATTGCAGCTACACCAATAATGTTGAGGTAAAACTTTTAGTACAACTTTGTAAAGGTTTTACCAATAAACAAATTGTAGTTGCTATGACGTCAAAATTGCGTTGCCATGGCAACGTTATATGAGGTCAAAGATACCTTATTTTTTTACCGATTGAGGCTAATAACTTAAAAACTGGACGATGAAAGTTTTTGTTTTTCATATATTTTTGTTTACTGGGAAAAACAAACACACTAACAATGTTAAAAAAAATTCTGTAGGTAGGGTTCAGAGCCACCTTAACTTAGTGAAAAAATGACGTAGCTTCGAATTCTACCTACAGATTTTTTTAAAAATTTGCAAAAATTTGGCTTTTGTCAGTTAGATAAAAATATATCAAAAACATGAACTTTCACCGAGTAGTTTTTGAGTTATTAGCCTCAAAAGGTCAAAAATAGGGTATCTTTGACCTCATATGACGTTGCCATGGCAACGGGTTTTGACGTCACAATGATCTCAATAATTTTATTGGTAAAACTTGTTCAAGTCTGTACTAATAGATTTTCCTCAAAATTACTGGTATAGCTGTGATAGAACACCTAAAACGGGCATGTCTAATTCTCAATGGCGAAGGTGTTACTACACGAATCAATCCCAACAAAATTCGGGCAACAATGTTACCGGCATTTGAATCGTTTCAAGTTTCCACAACGTGTTGCCGCAACAAAATGCTGCGATAAAAATCGTCCGGCGCACCATGTTACAGGGCGATGAATTTTAACGCAACAAAAATCGTCCCGTATAACATCATCTTAAGAATGCCTTTAGCCTGGCTATTCAATATTAACACATAATTATTCGTGATCAATGTAAGCGTCTTTACATAACTTCATCTTCAGTTCTTATACAACAAGTAATTTAATTTGAAGGATAAGTAATAAAAAATAATTACAAAATTGCAAAATAGTCTTACCAGGACATGCTATGCTTACCATTGTGTCAAATATCGCGGTTTAATACTGGTGAAATAAAACAAATATAGTTTGGAAGTCTATAAAATTGTGGCCGACAAAACAGAACTGAAACCACATGCACTCCTACGGATGCTTTTATTACTGGTTGCCGGCAAGTTTCGGAACTATTTACATTTATCAAGGCTGATAAGCTTCAGTTACGAACAGATTTTACAGACTCTCAGCTTCCAGCCCATTCTAGGCCCGCACTTTCTAACCTGTGGTTAACCCTACTTGAAATGATTAGAAAGCATAGATCTTAGGCGCGGACCATGAGAAATTACCGGAGAGGGGGGAGGGGAGGGGGGGGGGGGGGGGTGACTTTTCCCAATAAAAAAATTCCTGCAGGGGGAAACTTGCCTAGAAAAAAATCCTGCAAGCGGTTTTGCCTTAAAAACATTCGTGCAATGGAGAAAACAAAATTCCTGTAGATGAATCTCCTCCCCCACCCCCCCCCCCCCCCCCTTTCCCAAACTTGGCTATTGATGGTCCGCCCTTACTATTCAGTGCACCTTTGAATGCACAGACTTTAGTATCGCGGGTGCACATGAGAGTAATCAAATTAAACTGAGTAAAATTTTTACAACACAACTAATTAAAATGTAATATTTCCCGCTAATACGTAAAATAGTCAATAGTGATGAAAATAAAAGTTAAAATTGTTAAAAAGTTTAAAATTTATAAACATGAGTACTCTGTCAGTAATAATAATGACAGTATTTACCTGTGAAGACGAAAACTACGCCTAACATTTAAGGGGCTTTGTCACGGATTTTAACAGATTTTGACCAGCCAAAACTTATGTTTTTAGCGTAGGAAAACAAAAAATAATGGGCCATTTTTATTAACAATTGCTATATTAGAGCACTGAAACTGTTAGCAAGCGTCTTTGGCTGCGGATGGCTAGGATGGAAATGGATCGCAACTTCAAAAATTAAGGCTTAGCTTTTTAAGTAATTTCTGAGCGACTTAAAAATATCAATGGTCAGAGCCTTAGTTTTATTTCTTTCCGCAAGTTAAGGTCATATCTTCCTTTAGATGTTGAAGGATAATGTTTTTCTTGGGTAAAGTTGTCTACCACTAATTTCAGAACAGTTTAGACCAAAGATCTGCGAAATTCCCGTGACGTTACTTTAAGTGCGCCTAGTAAAATACGAGACGTATAAAACTCGTGTGTTGACAAATTAACCCTAACTTGTTGGAGAGACGGGATACTACCTACAACATTTATATTTCCAACCCTAAACCCAATCCCTAACCTAAAGGAACGGTTAATTACCGTTCTGGCGCGTTTAAAACGGATTGCATTTGCATTTTGCAACTCCAACACATTTCTTGCGCAATATATTACAGCATAACAAAAGGCAGGCAATGTTATCAATTACCATAAAGAGTGTTCTGACCTGCAGTCTACGTTAGCTTTATGTCACAAACATTCACGAACTATTCTTGGTTTGCATGTGACGTCATAAAATTTTAAAATCATTATTGTGAGGTCTTCTATTTTTTTTTCCTACACTAGGTTGAAGATGACCTAGAAAAAAATCGTTTTGCAAGTTTTCAGTCTTGTAGTGTCTGTCGCTTTAAAAATACAGCATTTTGAATTTCCTAATTTTAACCTTGCGTGACACGGAGGTGACAAAGCTGTATTGGTTGAAGAAAGGTCTCTTCTTATAGTTTTCAGCACTTAAAACGTTTTAAAGTCTTAGGATATGTGTTTATGCGCATATGTAAGAACTCACGAGTGAAGAGAAAGCGATTTCATCGTAGAAGTGAATTTCAGATGATTTGGCGGCCATGTTGGTGTAAAGTTGTACACCAGCATGGCGTCTCCATACAAAGCTCTATAAATTTGCGTGAAACGTTTTGGCAAATAACTCAGAAACGGCGCATCACAGAGACCTGAGATTTGGAGATGTTTTTTCCGGTGTAGGTCTGTTATAACATTTTATTTTCTTAGCTTCTTTCATTGAACGGTTTCTAATTTATTTTTTTATGCGTGACAGTGCAAGCCAGCAATTATCACGCATAGTCACTCGCCTTACGTTTTGTCAGTACAGTAGACACAATACGCACATGGCAAGTGATTTATAACTTGATTTTACCGGTTTAGTTAGATATAGGATCAAGAGTATAAGCTAGTATATGAGGGGGCGTGTGATTGTAATCGGCGACGCTGAAATTGGCAATAACCTACAAAATAGAAGATTATAGCAAAAACGTTCTTCAATAAAAATCCCAGATTATAAAGCCTGTACTGAGCCCAAACTACAATCCTTATCACTAGAAAAGGAAGATTTTGAAAGAAGAAAGAATTTAATTGTACGAAATAGTGCAGCTTCTTTTCCCTTTCGTGATCTTTTGTGTCATCAGTGTTATCTATATCATCTGCTACCTGGCCATCAATCGAACCAAACAAAAACGCATCACCAAAACCCACTACGGCTGTAAAAACGATCAAAAAAGACAACGTGCAGAAAGCCTGAATAGCTTTCTCTGTAGAGCTCTCCTCAGAGACAAACGATCCAACTCCAACACATTCATTCGCCGAGAGAATTTCGACCATGTTGAATATGTCAACAAAATCAAGCAACATGCGAGTCAAGGTATCTTTAAAATTTAGCAACTTTTTCACCCTACATGCTCTCTGTAGGAAACAGTTCAGTACAATCAGAATGATGCTTCCTTGTAAAGACATGATGACAAATCTTGGTCCAATAAATTCGTCCGGTTGGCGATGGTAGTACGCGACGCGAGTTAGCATTGTGAAACAGACTATTAAGGTGAAGATAACACCAAACGAAGGCTTCTTCAGGATTTTATTCTTAGAACGGTTGTTGCCGTCTTCCTCTGAGAGTTTCTTCTTCGGTAAGAGCTCCACAAAGGGCCCCAAAAGATTCCAGACAAATGGAATGAAGCTGACGAACCAGTAATACCGATTGTCCTTTAGGTAAGCGAGGAGCCAGATGAGATATAAGCTATACCCCAAGCATCCCAAGTGAAGAAGTACCCAGCCAAAAAACAGCAACCTTCGGCGACAACTACTAAGTCGCCTTCTCATGTCACCATGTAAACCCGTTTGAAGAACAGGAATTTCAGTTTCCACAGGAGCTTCGATATCCCTGTTCATGTTTACTGCCATGATGAACGATAATCCTTTTTACTCTTGGATACTGCAGTATGGATAGAATTCCACGAGTAACGTTGGGGTTTAGTATGCAGATGAGGGCACATTCCGGTGTAACCAGAAGTGCGAAATTAGCCAATCACCAGGCGAATAGCCACTCGCTCACGTCACTCGCTCACGTCACTCACTCGTGAACGAAAGCGCGATTCCACATTGAATGATCAAAATAGCGCTTGCGAGGTCTGCGATTACGTCATTGCTTAATGTCACCGTGTGATTTATCGGATCTGAGCGCGATCAACCGATCAGTAGAACCGAATATAATAGGACTTGGAAATCGAGTTTAATTCAACAAGAAATCGCCACGTAGAAATCAAAGCAAAATACTCCCGGGCAGTGAGAAAGCACTAACATAAAGAATAAACGAAATGGACAAATTATTTCATGAGTTATAGCAGATTGAGTAAACAGACTGAATCTTATCATTCTTTTGAAATTAAAAAACAAAAGGGCCGGTGTAAACAATTTCAAGACAGCGTTTGACTTTGTATTGTATATCGTTTATCGGATGACGCGTTACAAGGTAACGCAATTTTTGTTAAACAATCATTTAACACTGAAATTGTCAACTACTTTTATTCACGTTAACTTTTTGACAAATTTCCTGAAAATTATTAAAGACCCCTTGTGTAACGTCATCGCTTCTGCATGCATTGCGTGCCAGAGGAAAGGAAATTGCAGATTCGGTTTATTGGCAGTGTTTGACTCGGAAACGGAAATCGGCATTCTACTGTACAAACCTGTTTCACCGTGCCAAAATCATTTTTAAACGTTTGCCCATACACGAGGTTCCGTGCCTAGTAGATATAGAGAGGATAATTTTTAAGTAATAATACAGCAACAAAATTCAGATTTTCCTGTTCGAAGATTGCATGAAGATCAGACACCTTTTCACTGTAATGGAATGCTGCTTTTACGTTTATATTAAGAAAAAGGAACATGGCGCTGTCTGTAATAGCTACACCATTATCCAGCTATTATATCACCGCAACTACTACACTATTACATTTTAAAGAACATTTGAAGCCTTCAGCAAATTGCATCAACGGTCACTTCCATATCCACGAGTTAACGACAGTGGAACTTTGATTTTATACCACCTCAAAGAACAAGCTGACGATACGACGGCACAGAATGACCTCAAACAACCAGGCGCTTTTTTCACATATCGTATTGCTGATTTGATAGGTGCTGTATTGCAAATAAATGACAGGAATAATAAAGCCTATTTATACAGAGCACACCCACCACGAACTTGAACGCCGGCGTTCGAATTGGATTGCGTATAAGCAGCTGATATGAAGATATTATACCAAAGGCTACCACGAACACGACTAGAAATTGGTTCGTACGGAAAGTCGCAGAGGTTGCCTCTAGTTCGAATTTTAGGCGAATTTCTTGTGAATCAAGAAAGAGACAGAAGAGACCGGAGAGATTTAAAATCCTCTGTTACGTGTATTTGTCACACAATAACAATTCTTATTTCTGCGGCAACAACAACAACAACAACTTTATTGGCACCCTTAATTAATTTAAATTTACAAAACAGACAAGAATAAAAATAAAATAAAGTGCATGCCTGCCCAAAATAACCATCATTGGCTAATAAGGTTGGGCGGCATGTAAACTCTCGCAAAAAAACCCGCGCGAAATTGTTGTTCTGAATTCCATTGGTAGTCCCCCTGTACGCGGGGACTCGCGATCGCCAATGAATTGGACGGGGATGGTCGTCGTCTCGTGTAATGGGGTGTAACTAGGTGTTAGTCTCTGTTTTTTATATATATTATTATTATTGGATCTCTGGGTATCACGAGGAGCTTGGGAACGAGGATGTCTGATTTGAGCTTTGTCTTAGGTCACATCATTCCGCGAACGTGCAAACGGCAATATAATCAAAGTTCGATTCTTAATTTACTGTTTGAATTGTAAATTTTTTGCAAGATTCGATGTTATTTTGTCGACTTATTTTCTGCAACACGTTTCTAATTACCTGTTCTCTTCAAATTTTGACACAATTAATTAAAGTATGCTGCATCAACTTTCATGCTGTATGGAATTTTGTGTTACGCCAAATTTTGTTTTGTCAAATTTCATGCTGCATGTCTTGTCAGCTAGTTAACGTTCTGTCAAATTTCATGCTACGTCAAATTTCCTGCTGTATCAAATTTCATCCCGCACCACCGGTCAGGACTGGTAACTAGACAAGAAAACAAGGCACCAGGTTTCCTGCGAGGTTTCCCAGCAAATGCTTGCTGTGGTTGTGCCTTGTTGTATGAAACATGGCGGAGAGATCGGCAGAGAGCGAAGGAGTGCGTGCTGTTGAATTTTCGACGAGCCACCGAAATATTGTAAGAGTAAGCAGCCCTACTAGCACTCCTGTGATGTCTACAATAGAAATAGTCCTAGTCAATTCATGCTAAAGATCGCGGACGTTTTGCGAGCGCGAGCGATATTGACGTCAGGCAGCCTCGGGAAACCGGGATAAGCTCCGGCCTGATGGGCTCTTAGGCTCTGGCACAGACTCAATCAGACCTGAACTGTTTTCTTTTAGTTTTGCCAGCTTTTTAAATTTCTGGTCAGTTACCCCAAGCAGGCATACCGAGAAATGTAATGAGTAAAACAATGATAAAAAATATGCCTTATATCAACTTGTAATCAGGCCCGTGGGGTGCACGTGGGGGGTTTGAAATTAAAAAAAAATTACACAAAACAATCAAAAGACTGTGACCAGTCGATTACACGGACGACTACCTTCCTTGCCAGGATTATCGGAGGAAGCCGCATTATTTTGGCCCTACAGTGAGAAGTTCTAATCTTTTGGAGCGGTTAATTGATGTCAGATAATACATCATAATTCATCATTCTTTCAATTTCTTGTCCAATCATCCACCCTGCATGTAATTTGAATATTTGTGTTTTGAAAACTATCTAAATGCACACACTCATTTCTGAACATTTCAGAATTTTTTTTAGAATGAAAATTACTTTCCGAAGAGCTAATATTGAAGGAAAATGCATTCCACCTCAGAAATGATTTCAAAACGCAGGAAATGGCACTTGAGAGAACCTACATTTGCAAACTTTTCTGGGGAGGCATGCCCTGAGACCCCCTAGAAGCTCACGCTTCCGGCGCTAAAAAATACCTCCCAAAACAATAAAAGGACTCCCTCAACAGAATCCAGCCTATGGGCCAGGTGATTACCGTCAATGTGCCATAGCGCGAGTAGTCCACATACTTGGTAACGCCTTCTGTGTATCGTACGAAGTTCAAGTGCACGTAAGAGCACCCCTGCTGTATTAACGCTACGCATTGCCTCACGTATCCTGCTCTGCTGAAGACGCGACCCTCGACCTTGCAGAAATCCAGTCATGCGCCCTTAGCCAAAGCTTGGAAATTCTGTCAAAATGCTTCCGCCGCACAAGGCTATCGAGGGTCTGGTCGCTTATGTCTGAGTACGAAAACCTTACCCGCAAACCAAACTAGGAAAGTTGTCGTTCTGTTGTGCGAACGCTTACGCCAAGTAGACGTGCAATGTCAACTACATTAAAACACTGTTCTAGCAGGAATTCAACTTGTTTATCAAATATCTCGGGCAACCTCGGTCTCCGAGAAAATTTCTTGGAGGCAAGTATAATTTAAGTGCACTCGGAACCTACTTTGAGTGTGAAGGGGTAAAATGCACTTATTTGCACTTTACTTAGTGACTATGGAAAGATTCGTAGTTCAAAGAAGCCGAAATAGGCCGCCAAGTATGGTCAACACGACACTTGAGAACGCACTTGACCAATAGGAAATGGAAGCCAACTGAAAAGCGATTTGCAGCAGGTGCCACGATTCTGATGAACGGGCAGTTAACAACATGAATAAAGCAAATGCATTTTTCATAGCGGATCCATATCTCGGTTAGCTGAAAGCACTCTCAACCAATTTTGCGGACTAGAACAAGCCCAAGCCCTACGGCGATTTCTTTGCCGAGGCCGCGGAGTTAACCATTCTAGAGAAATACAGAAGATGGTGTCGCTTGATCCTTTGTGTTGCTGCTGCCTAGTCGTTAACAACGAATTACCCACGGGCATTCATTTCTTGTAAGGTTAAAACTCTTCGAGCTATAAGTATATAACGACAAAATAAATAGGAAACTACAAAAAACTATTGTCCGTTGAAAAGGCCGCACGATTTTATTGGTAAGCAGTTCGTATTTATTTTTTCAATCATTATTAATGTGATGTGATGACAATAAATGGTCTTCTTTTCGTGAACATTGTCAAATAAAGTTATATATGTATATTAACAGACACATGATCTTCAAACGGGCCAGCAGGGTGGATTTTTCAATCATTTGAAATTAATACTTACTGCATTTTTTACCGTGACTTCGGAATATTAAAGTCCCATCAAAAAGAAAAAGTCATTGTGACATGTACATATAAAAGGCATATGTGTCCATATTTCCAAACAAAGGTTTTCCGAGCCTGACATTAACCAAAGAATGAGAAAGATCATCTTACTGAGAACCTGCTATTGAAAGCTTTGTGTCGGCATTGCAGCTGTTGCATGATGCATGGACTGGACTCAGACTGCAGTTTGTGTCATCAGGAGGAATTGAACCCGGGCCGTCGGATTACCGCGCGAGAATTCTATCCACTAGGCTACCGACGACCAGCTGCAAAAAACCGTGAAATTTTGGCTATATATCCTAACCTCAATATAAAGCTAACCGCAAGCAAACTAAGCTAACGTAGGCTAACCGGAGTGCTTTTTAGGCTAAACGGAGTGCTAGTAGGCTAACCGGAGTGCATAGTAGGCTAACCGAAGTGTATTCACTACATGAACTGAGTGTTACGTGGTATAAAATGTCATGAGGTGTCTCCCTATTGTCTCACAACATCAACTGAGTGCAGAATAGTCATTCCCTGTATAGAATAGGCCATTTCCGAGCTGCCTTTTGCCTCAGTTTCAAAACGAGTCTTCGTGCAAAACCATTCAAATGAAAATGAGTTTGATTTGCATGAAAATGGACGTGCAGGTGAAACACATTTTCATATGAATGGTCTCGCTCGTAGACTCGTTTTGAAACAGAGGCAAAGGGTAACTCGGAAATGGCCTCTTTTTTCTTGTTGCTACTGTTTTGTTAGATTACCTGTTTTTTTTCTTCATTCCTCATCTTTTTGTCAATAGCACATATTATATCATATGTTGTAACTTAACCGTCTTAACCACCACACTGTTGTATATTTCTTTTTTTCCTACTATTAATGTAATCTTTTTGAAAAGATACAAAATTAAAGTATCTTTAATCAATAAAAAATATTTTTAAAAAATTATGTATGGACTGCAGCTGTGAAAAAGGTCGGGTTGACATTTTGGCCATTTAATGAATGCACTTGGCAGAAACATTCTTCGGCACACTCTTGGTTCACTATTGCAGGCTTGACAACTGCATTCAGTACTTTGGATAATTTGTAGTGGACGATAGACTGAAATCCAAGGCACATGGATTCTAAATCAAACAAGAGTTGGGTTGAAATGAAGAAATTTCTTTCTTTCTCTGTTGCTGCAGCCAAGCGGGAGATCCAGTAGTGGAATTGGTTCAGCTTATGTAACCTGGGGTCGCCAGTAGAACTTATGGGACAGTATCACGAGTTTTTGTGTAAAATATGCTAGAATTATAAAGGTGCACTTACTGATTAACAAAATAACCTTTCAACAACAAAAAGGAATAAATTCGTTCTCAAAGATGTGACGTAATCAATGGATTTTACTGATATTCTTCCAAGTGACACCGTCAAACTTAATAACGTCGGCCCGACATTTTCAAATTTTAGACCGCTTCTTCCCTAGCTGCCCGTAGCCGCACCAGTTGTAAACAACTTTCATGACCAGTACCGTGCGTCTTCGCAAGGTTAGGCAACTATTATTGGATTTCCAATTAATACCAACACCTTCATTGAATTTACAAGTAGCACGAAATCTTGTTGAGACTGCCCCTTAAAACAAGCTAACAAGCTCACTGGTGTGTTGAAGAAGCTCAACCACTGCATCCAGTGAGTCTCCATGAATGTGTTCTTGGTATTTCTGCAGGGATAATACAACATTGAACTATGAAAAGGGTTGACCAACTATTGCGACATAAAGAACTAAGATACCATGTATGGATATGTTTTTAGCTTGTGATTATTATGACAAGACAGGTTTGGAGGTAATATATCAAACAGAGGCAGTGTTTCATCGCATTTCCAAACGCCGAGCACAGTGTTGAAAATGCGGCTTGCTGCGGAGAATTTTTGAATTTTTGAGTCGTTCTGTAATGAATAGTATATCAACACATTAGTATATACCACACAAGTGAATAGTGCTTTCCGCGCGCGCTGATTGGTTAACTCGGAGGTGATTAGCAAAGTACTATTCACCTCCGAGCAAAGTAAGATGACTTCTACGAGTAACTTCGGTTAAAAATGCAGGTTTTGATCCATAAAAGAAGCCGCTGTACTTTAATGTGTTGTCAACTGTACCAGGTCAGAACAATACTACGGTTTAGCGATGTTTATTTAAAATGTTTTAACGGTTTCCTTCAACAAAACGATTGATAAAATGTGGTACAAAATATCTTGTTTACCTTCGCCGCGTACACGTTAGGCTCGATTTTCAGCCGTTCTGGGAGTCCGGTGTGTTATCCTCCTCCCAACGAACGGCTGGATCACTGGTCTGCAACGCTTGTCCGTGACGTCATCTGCCATTCATTTTCCCGGCAATCTTCACGGGGCAACTGTTGCGCGATGGTCACGCAATTGTCGCGCAAAATGTAACAAATGTCGGGACAAATGTCGCAAAATGTGCTCCCAAATATTGAAAATTTGCGCATTCCAAATTGCAACTTGTGTGGCATCGAAGTTGCAGATGCTCGGAGACGGCATAAAATCAAAGGAGAAGTTTTCATACAAGTGTCGGACATTTTAGGGGGCGAGAATGTCAATCCCGATGGAGTTATATGCGAAGGCTGCCATCGTACCGTGATTAAATACACCGAGTGGCAGGGTAAGGCAAACTGCCTGAAGAGGAAAATCCAAGAAACTTTTGCTAGTGTAAAGAAAGTGCAGGGACGTAAGCGGCAGCTGCCCACTGATGTTGTTGATGTTAAACTTTCGTGTAAAGCTTCGCGTGCGCAGACGGCACCATCTGCGTTGTTTATCCCCATCCAGCCTTTGCCTCTAGCTCTTTCAACTGTTTGCTCTGCGACCCAACCTGCAGCTGCACCACTACCCACACTGGATATATTGGCTGAACAAGCCATACCTTGCAAAGTAGAGGTAAGGTCGGAATTTCCATTGCTTTAAACAATTAATTAGTTTTAGAAAATGTAAGCTTATCACGACGACCGCATGAAATGAAAGGTTCTGTCTAAATATTACAATGAGGTGGACCAAAGTGCCCGGGTATTCTGAAATTGCTCCTATTATAAAGTTCCACTGCTTACAATATTATAGAATTGAACGACAGAAAATGATTACAAATGTTTCTCGGCATGCGTGAAATTGTACGAAAGTTGATCGATGCTTGCCTGTATGTTTTCCTTTTTACCGAGTTATTTCGAGTCGGGTCGCCGAAAGAAATAATAGCAATCCTGACGGCCAAATTTAGAGTCTAAGTAACGTCCTTAATAATGAAATATCTCATAGAATCCATATTTCTCGAATGTGTGTTTTATAACTCAATATGCATATGTGCAGCTGAAAGTACTGTTTCCTCAGCGGTCCGCATCTCAAGATTTTGTTTTCGTTTGTTTCCGTTTCGTTGCTAGTAAAAAGGCAAATTGTTTTTTTTTTTGCAGTCGTGTAGTTTAACTGGCAGTTGAATTTATTTTTCTTCAGACTTTGCAAATTTTGTTAAAAAATTATTTTGCCATTGTTGATTACCTTACTATTCATTAGAATGAAAGTAAAATTTTTTATTGTTGTTTTTACAGAGGAACTGACTTTCACAGAAACCTTCTTTTTACTTTACCCTCATTGTCACTTAAATGCGAAAAATGAAAAGAGCCAAATAGAAATTATTTAAGCATTACGAGTTCTCAAAGCTAAACATTTTTTTTGATCATATTTTCTTGAAGACAAATTTTAAAAATCCAATTTTTTTTTGTTATTCCTTAAATTTTCTCAGTGACAACTGCATTGCAATCAGGTGTTGTATTCAATATGTAACATCTCCATTGTTTATCTCCATCCAGCCTTTGCCTCATTCAAATGCTACGTCCCCTTCAGAATGACATCCTAATATAGTGTCCACATATTTATGGTGTGTGCTTTATAGAGAATTTACATTCGAATTCCAGCCGTTCTGGGTCAGTCGAAAATATTGATTTCAAACAAAATTAAAATTTAGGAACACTTTATAACTCTCTGATGAACAGGTTGTGTATTATCATAAAGTTATTTATTAAAGGGATTCTTTGTTTTTTCTTAATGTGAAAATTTCACTTCAAGCAAAGTAGCATTAGTAGACAACCATCTTCATAGAATTATTATGTGCACTTTTGTTTTGTGCTTTGTTTTATAATTACTCGATCCGATATCTTTAGGTATCTGTGACCTATGAAAATAGTGGGAAAAAAAATACACCTCTCCCAAATGACATGCACAGCCTTGGTAAAGCTCTGGCAAGAGGAACCTTTAAAAGTGTGGCAAATGCTGCCTTCCAATGCCCCAGTTTAAGACCCCACATTGAAGAGCTTGTTGCAAAAGAAGTATCGAAGGAATGCAAAACCTTGTGCTCTTTGAGGCAGCCTTCCATACTTCGTTCCATAAGCAAAGATGCAGTGGTGAAATTCTCTTGGGCAGCAGTCAGTAATGAATTTAAGAACAGAGCCCCGTTATTCTATAAAGTACTGATGGCTGGCGCTGGGAAAAATGAAGATTCTCCTGCTGTCACAAATGCTGCAGCAACTGTGTTGAAACAACGTGATAAAGCTATGAACTTGGTGCAGTACATCTCTGGATTAACCCTTAAAATGGGGAAAACATCAAAACAGGTATGTGTATGTTAACAATCACAGTACATGTACTTGTGATTCTTTTGTCTGTAATAATAATAATAATAGTGATAATAATATATTTAACAGATATATGTTGTGGTTTAAATTTATCTTTGGTTTAAAAATGTTCAAACCGGTTTGATTTTGGTTTTTCGTTGTCTCATATTCATTTCCAAAATCGGAAACAAAGAGAAATCAAAATCAAACTGGTTTGAAAATTTTTAAACCAAAGATAAATTTAAACCACAACTTATACAAGGTGGCTTTTCTCTGTTAAAAAAATAAAAGTTATAAGTTATAAAATGAACTTTTTATTACCATGGTGTAAATAGTTGTTGATAATTCTAAAGATTATCCATAGGGCAAAAATTGGTATATCTTACCAACAGCTGGAGAGTTCCCATACATTATGCATTTCTCATTTGCTGAAATGAAAAATTAGGTAGTCTACTTTGAAAGCATTAAGGTTTTCTTCTTTTAGGGCATCATCAGGATGAACCACTTGGGTATGTCAGTGGCACCAACTACCCTTACAAAAGCTCTGGACAATGTTGGTGAAGACTTTGACAAGGAGCTCAAGGTGTGGAAGGAACAACTCTCTTCCCATCTCAGTTCAGAAGTTGAAACAAAGAAGGAAATAAAAATCTTGGAACAGCAACTAAAAGAAAAAGAGGCCACCGTAGGGAGAGATCATGCAGGAATTGAGAAGGAAGCCCTCAAACAGAAAGTTCAAGAACTGAATACGCTTTCCAAGAAACATCCTCCTAACTTTGCTGTGGTGATTGACAACTTTGACCTTCGGGTGGAAGCAGCTGAAATGACCTCCGACAACCAGAATAAGGATATTCACTGGATTAACCATAGTGCTATACTTGACCGAGTGCCCTGTACTGGCTTTGACAATGAGCAACCTTTGGCTGACCTTGCCAATGTACCTAATAAAACTTTTTTGCCAACTGTTTCCGACCACCTCAACCTCATGAGAGACTTTGATACACTTGTTTCTCGAGTTCTAGTGGAACACTTCCCACAGTTTCGAAATGCTTTCAGCGATGTGGTTCCACAACACATACCACATAAGTACAGTCAACAGTTGAAATTAAAGAGCAAGAAAGTCAACCTTGGAATCCTTTTCAAAAACGAAAACAAAGGGGAAGATATGATTGACATTTTAAGGTACAAGAAAAATTGAATTAAAGTACATGTATTGTGTGCCAAAAATGATTACATGTAACTTTTTTAGACATTTCAAGACTTTGATGTCGTGAAAGGTGTTAAAAAAATTAAACCAAAAGCCTAGCTATGAATTGAGTTAAATCTGATGAAGAGAAAGAAGTCTTGGAATGTCTGAAAATGTGATTAATGTACTTTCATTCATTATTGTACATATCATGTGCTACAAAAGTCTTTTCTGATTTGTGATCTTAAGGTACATACATGGACTTGTTCCAAGCCATGGAGAGGATGATGAAGAACAATTTGAGCGTATCCCGGTTGTTGGGGACCAGCTCACCATTGAAAGAGGAGTAGAGGCACAGTTTAGTGTTTCAAATGCGTATACACCTGCACGCAGGCTTGAAGGAATCTATTTTCAGTTGGCAGATTGGCATCATGAGAACAAGTTCCTTGATGTAAGTTGAATGCAAAGAAATTATTAACGTTTAAAAATTAAGAAATAAGAGGGGAAAGAAAACATACTAACATTTAATGACCGTTAATTCATTTAAACTACAGCAGACATATTGTAACTGATGAATAGCTGTTCTGGGCCAAATCCATGATCTACTTTTTGAACAATTTTGTAAGCTTATTACACCTAAAGCTGCTATAAATTGAAATCACCTGCTCTGTGTATTTGGGTTTTTCCATTGTAGACAGGCCAGTTCAGATAAAATTGAAGGTAAAAATTTAGGACTTGATGCCAAGATGTGGAGGAACAAAAATAGTTAACATTTATTACAGAGAGAAATTATTTTTTTATAACTTCAAAGAAACTTCCGAGTTAAATTTGCAGCATAAAATATAATTGGCCTATTCCATAAATCAAGAACAATCATGAAATCATGAAGATTTCTTGGTTGATACATTCCATGTATTTATAGCACTTTGTAGCATCAAGCATTTTGTCATTGGCAAGTGCAAAGTCATGTGAATTCATTTTCACATTTTATATATTTAATCTAATTTTTGGTAATGCTGGTCTATTTTTTTTTCAAATAGCTTATTTTCAAGCGTTTCTACAGTGGAGGTTCTGCTTCGGATCGAACTTCACTCTTTGCACTTCGAAACCTGGTGAACTGTTTGCAAGCAGTAGACACAGATGATTGTTTTTGTGAGGGAAAGTATTCAAAACTGCACGAATTACCACTACACTGACACTTCCTCTGGCAAATGTCACAACATTCATGAGGGACACTGGGCTCCACAGGATCACATAAATCCACATCAAAATGAGAGAGCAAAACATCTCTTCTACATCGAGTGTCATTATGTACATAGGCCTGGATTGCTTCATCGCAAAACTTAAGCATCACATTTGAATAAAGTATCACTGCAGTGCACTGCTCTTGACAATCTCTACCTGCTCTTCCACTCTCTTGGTGGTATGCCTCAATGTTACGAGATGGGCCATAATGTACAATTTGTTTCACACCTTGACAATTGATCCCCATTCCGTAAGCAATGGTTGAAATCAAAACTCTTATATTGCCATTTGGTTTCGCAAAATCATTTAAAATCGTCTCTTGATTTAGGTCATCAACTCGTGAATGGTACATTTCTACCATGCTACTTCTCACATCACCTTGCTTTGCATACATGGAGCTCCCTAGTTCACTTAAAAAGATACCATATAAATGCGACACAACTTTAATTGTCTGACAGTAAATAATAACTCTATCACTGGCAGTACCTTTTTGCCTCAACATTTCAATGTATGAAGCAAACGTTTTGTTTGCACCTCCTGTTATGGTTTGAACAGCGTAAGATATGTTCTTGCGGTTTGGATTCTGGTTGTAAACTACAGCTTTCTCCATTTCCAGTGACTGCATGATTTTTTTTCTTGTAGCTATTGTTGCCGTTGCAGTTAGTGCAAGAAGTGGAACTCCTTTTACGAGAGACCTTATCTCATTTATTCTGCCAAACCATTTTCGAAAAGCTTGCTCTCCCTTTTTGACTGAATACCCCCTACAAAGCAATGAACCAACTATTAACTACCTACCTACCTACCTACCTACCTATCTACCTACCTACCTACCTACCTACCTAGCGAATGAACAAATCAACTAACTAGCTAGCTAGCTAACTAACTAATGAATGATCGGATGTAAATAGCTAGTAGCTTGTCAGTCTGACAAATATGATATTCACAAATAATACCCCTGCACTAATTCCAAAGCAAAAACAATAAATCAAAATCTGTCATTGGCAACAGAAACAAGCTTTATTTTCACTAAAGAAGTCATCATAACAAGAAATAAATAAATTTTCAACGAAGAAAACCTGCAATGCCTTACAATTATTGCATTTGGCTGTGTGACTGAAACCAGATGAAACCCACTGACATTGCACATATTATGCTTTCAATTCGGTTACTCAACACACTGTATAATACAGTCGACTCCCGATAACTCGAACCCAGATCAAGGGATATAGAAAAAGGTTCGAGTTATCGGGAGTTGAGAACAAATGACCGGAAATAAAGAAAAAACAGTGTTCAATGTTTTTCTATTCATGGGGTGTACATTTTAATCAAATTTAATTACAGAATAGAAAAGTCAAGTGAAAATAAAACAATACAACTCTAAATTACTGCATAAATTGAGAAGCAACACTTTGAAAACCAGCGGAACCTGACCTGAAATGACACGTTTTGTGTAATGTAAAAGAAGGGAAAAAGTTAACACGGCTTCTTCAAATAAATTTAATGTTTTGGACAACAGTACACTGTTTGTTTTGACTTGTCACGCATTGGCAGACATGGTTCGACATCAGTTATCGAGGGTACAATTATTTACAACATGACCTGAAGGGAAACAAAAATTGCTTCGGGTTATCGCGGCGTTCGAGTTATCGAGGGTAAAAATTACAGTAAATGTATGTCGGAAATCCAGGGGAAATCGATTTTGGTTTGAGTTAACGCGAAGATCGCGTTAGCGAGGGTTCGAGTTATCGGGAGTCGACTGTATGGCGAACTACTCAAAAATTGCAACAAAAGAAAAGTCCATGCACGAAATTACAAATCTTACCAGTGTTGGATGCAGTGGGCTTCATCTACAGCAATCAGGCACAACCTTTCCCGATATGTATCACTTGACAGCATTGCCCGCCATCGAGGACAACCCAAAAACGATTCTGGCGACCCGAAAACAATTTGATAACGTCCTCCTTCTACATTCTTTTTAACCTCATTGTCTGATTGCTCATCACCGATAAACGCAGCTGTTACTCCAACTGACGACAAAAATGAGACTTGGTCCTGCATCAATGCCGTAAGTGGCGAGATTACCAATGCAATACTTGAACGTTCTGGCTTCGCCCGAATGGCATCAACCAGCAAAGGAAAGCACTGATATATTAATGATTTGCCGGACCCGGTTGGCTGAATAACAAAAACATCGTTCCCATTCAACAGACTAATTATTGCCTTTTGCTGAACTTCTTTCAACGAGTCGATATTAAACTGTTCCGCGACAGATTTACAGAAAGCTGAGTCGAGACAAAACTCCGCCATCTTTGTTGTTAAAAGTGACTGTGAATATTATCCAATCAGAAACGAGCCCACTCTTTTTAGCGGGCTCGTTTCTGATTGGCCGATAACACAATAGGGCAGACCAGTGATCCAGCCGTGGTGTGGGGCAAGGAACGCGGGCTCACAAAACGGCTGGAAATCGAGCCTACGTACACGTACGCAAGCTTAAAACGTTTAAATCTGAATTTTTTCCAAATATACACCGTCCAACTAAGAAAATTAAGTACATTTCTTACTATCTTACCTATTTTAAAGCCAGTAAATCCTTGCAGTTGTTTTAGTCGTGCTATAAACGATTTTGGCAAGTTGTTTTCGGCTCGGCCATATAAAGTCACGCTGGAGACTAAAATATTTAGGTTTGCACCGAAGATCAACTTCAATTGCTGTGGTTTTTCAATCCTCTTCCGCTGACTCTCCTCCAGTCAACTAGCTTAGCAGCCGTATTAAACTTCAGTCAAATCCAGTCCGCGTATTCTTGACATTCACGGTCGTTTGCAGCATCTTGTCAACATATAAATTCAATGAACAGTTTTTGCAGCACGTTTCATGACTACACGGACGTTTCCCAGGCTACAGTGACCGGCACAGGTTGTATTCACGAGTAAATTAAAGACTTGCGTTCTTCAGTAGTGAAAATAAAGTAAAGAATTCCTCTTGAAATCGTCCAAATCCATTCAACAAACGAAACACGTTGCAAATTTATTTCGGTCGATCGCCTGTGTAGTGCTGCATGTCATGTGACTTTTCCCGCGCTGTCGTCTTTTCATGTGCGTATTGTTCAGTCCTATGAATTGCTCTCTTTCACGGTAAAATAGTAATGTTTTGGTCCGCTAGTTATTCAACTTGTGTGGTATATACTAAAACAATTATTCACCTCAGTGTCGGTGAAAGTGGTGGATATTTACCTCGCCGCTTCGCGGCTCGGTAAATATCCACCACTATTCACCTCCACTTCGGTGAATAATTGTTAATTGTTCGGAAGTTGGGCTTAAATAATCGAGGAATAGTAACCTTTTGCTTTGTTTTTCGTGATGTCAAAAATACTTCCATTATATATGGTTGAAGATAGGATCACCTTAAGTGGGACCACAAGTCTTCCTTTAATTGATTGGTATCGCATGTCTAAGTCCAGTCCATGTACGAAAACTAACTGCTTTTTAATTCTTTACTTATTACGTTGTCGGATTCGATGTTGCTAACGTTAAATAAAGGATCACTGACAGAGTATATTCCGAAGTCGAAAAATGTCTCTTAAAAAAATTGGTTTGCCATTTATTCCTATATCCTAATTATTCCAAATTACAGAACACCAGTCTTTTCGGGTCTGCAAAATCATTGCAGAATTGCGATCACCACTGTAACAGCTCTTTATAAAAAAAAGTGATGTTATACAATGTGTTCGGGGCGGCCATGTTGGAGGAGTCAAACAATAAAACAATGTTCCTTTGGGAAACAGATTTTCTTTTCATGCAAATATTTTTTTATTGTTTTACTCCTCCAGCATAGCTGCTGTGAACAGACTCTATAGAGAGGTCGTCGATATTATAGTTGCAGCTGAAAATTTAAGACGAACATGAAAAAAGGGTTTTTCATGTGGCTCTATTGTTGCTATAACTGCTGAAGATTCGTTTTAACCAGGCAAGTCTTAAAGCTTTAATTAAGCTATCTACATCTATTATTTTTATACCACCTCCATTCCATAAAAATTGTAAATTATATTATTTACTTTTTTGATAATTAATGGGAAGGAGTTAAATAAATAATAAATATAAATAAATCACTTTATTTAGCACTAGTGTGCTAATTGGGGACACTGTGTATTCCCGATCGAATTGGAATTTGGAAGTGTTAGTTTTTATGGAGGGAGGAAAACCGGCTAACCCGAAGAAAAACCCTCGGAGCAAGGACGAGAACCAACAACAAACTCAACCCACATATGACGCCAGATCCAGGAATCGAACCCGGGCCACATTGGTGGGAGGCGAGCGCTCTCACCACTGCGCCACCACTGCGCCACCCCTGCTCCCCACCAAGTAATGATAACGTATAGACCAATTTAAAAATCAGCTGAGATTTAATTATAGCTACGTTAAACCAGTGGGAGGCGCGGTGGCCTAATGGTTAGTGCGCTGGACTCCGGATCGGGCGATCCGGGTTCGAGCCCTTGCCGGGGCACTGCGTTGTGTTCTTGGGCAAGATACTTTACTCTCGTAGTGCTTCTCTCCACCCAGGTGTATAAATGGGTACCGGCGAATTTATTGCTCAGGGTAACCCTGCGATGGACTAACATCCCATCCAGGGGGGAGTATAAATACTCCTAGTCGCTTCATGCTACGGAAACCGGGATAAGCTCCGGCCTGATGGGCCACTAGGCTCGTATGCAGACTTAACCTTTTACTACCTACCTTATACCGGTGCCACAGTTGATCTAGTAATTGACTGCACAACGTACCACCGCCTGAAAGATGACATAAATTTACTGAAGATTTACAGAAAGACTATTAGAAGGGATTTTTTTTTCAAGCTTTAAGACCGTAAGAAGTTATTTTTATATCATCATCCGTAAGAAGACTAAAGGTGATGTTACATGGGACGATTTTTAATCCATGTTACACGTGAGAATTGCTGCGGCAACTTGCTGCAACGGTATATTACACGGGACGAGCGTGCAGCTACATCAGCAAACTGTACGATGTTGCATTAAAAGTCAATGGCGAAGGTGTTACTACATGAATCGATTCCAACAAAATTCGGGCAACAATGCTGCCGGCAATTGAATCAAAGGCTAAACTTTTCAAGTTGTTTCTGAGCGTCTTCAAAAAAATAATACTTATAGCCTTAGTTTCCGCAAATTAAGGTCATATCTTCCTTTAGATGTTGAAAGATGTTTTTCATGGGTAAAGCTGCCTACCACCAATTAATAGTTCAGAACAGTTTAGACAAAAAATCTGCGAAATTCCCGTGACGTTACTTTAACTGCGCCTAGTAAAATGTGGTAGGGGGTTTAGCTCAAAGCTGGTACTCCGTTGTCGTTTGGAAGCAGCAACGCTCAAGAAGATTGAAGTTGACTAGATTTATTGTTAGGTTAAACTTATACTCACAATCTAGTTCTTCTTTGACTTCAGTCCTCGGGCTTTCTTCTAGGACCTTCTTGACTTACAAGTTACTTTCTTCTACTTTTTTAGTTATACAACGTTGCTTATCATGTGTTTTTTTGCTGTTTAACTGACATGTACATATTTTACGTTATCTTTCCTTAGTGACTAATTGATCACACAATCATGAAGACTCACTCTAACGTCATTTCGGTTGCTAGTCAAAGTTTTTCACTCGCGTATTACATATAGTTTAAATAGTTCTACTTAAAATCTATCGGTAGATAGTTGTTCTTAATAACACAGGTAGCTTTTTACCGGTGTTAAACCTTAGTTATATATCAAGTTAAAATACATAGAAATCACACATAAGATTTTAGGTATTCCACAGAACTGTAAACTTAAGGCAGCGCCCAGTTCGAGATAAAGATCCGTAAACAAAATTGATATAGAAGTCCGCATCCACCTAGGTTTGCAAATAATGAATTTCGGGGAAATAGAGAAATCATTCTAAGAAAATAAATGTAAAGATTGAGACACGATGCCCCATGGTTGACAGATCAAAATATATTAGTTCTATTATCAGTAAATTCAACTCACGTTTACAATCACGAAAATTCCTAAACTTTGTTCCTAACACATAAAAATCACAAGGCGAGAACTTAAATACAAGACAACACTTTGGTGCACATAAATGGGCGCTGGCTGTACCTCAGTTCAGTGGCAACAAAAACCGTGAACTTAGGTCTATATCCTAAATCAATTAACATTATTTTGTGTTTATAGTTATTTTCGATATGTTGTGGATTTCTAGAAACTTCGACAAAAGTCACTAAATCAACATTTAATTTAACTTTTCATTTTTGCAATTAATCCTGCAAAACATCCTGTGACAAAAATACGAGACGTATAAAACTGGTGTGTTGACAAATAAAGATTTAACTTGGAGAGACGGGATACTATAGCTACCTACAACATTTATATTTCCAGAAACCCATTCCCTAACCCAAAGGTCGGTCAATTACCTCGAAACTACCGTTCTGGCGCGCTTAAAACGGATTGCATTTGCATTTTGCAACTCTAACACGTTTCTTGTGCAATATATATTACAGCATAACAAAAGGCAGTAAATGTTATCAATTACCATAAAGACTGTTCTGACCTACAGTCTTTGTTAGCTTTTAGTCAGCCGCCGCGATCTCAATTCAGTGTCCGTTGTCACAAACATTCACGAACTATATCACGCGTAGTCACGCGCTTCACGTTTTGTGAGTACAGAGACACAGTACGCAAATGACAAGTGATTTATAACTTGATTTTAACGGTTTAGTAGAGTGTATTAAATTTATGAGTTCGAGTTAGAAATTTCGAGTTCGAGTTGGAAATTTCGAGTTCGTGTTAGAAATTTCGAGTTCTAGTTAAAAGGAAGGGCCTGAACAGTTACTGATTTCGTGATGGAAGACGAAAAAAATAAAAAAAAGAAAGAAAACGAAAACGGAAAGCCCACAACATGGCGTGACATTTTCGCAGTTGGTCACGCATAGTGTCGCCCTTATCAACAAATGAAAGCTAACCGCAAGTAAACCAGAGTGGAGCTAACCGCAAGCAACTCGATATGTTAACTCGAACCCCGGGGGGGGGGACTCCCATATGAAAAGGACGGGGATGCTCGTCGGAAATTTTGAATTTAACCCCTAAAAGAGACCAATCTGGGTGTGGCCGAACGTTATGCAGACCCCTACAAGAGTAAGTATAACGAATCAAAATTCTTTCTTTTTTGTTATTTCTTCGCGTGCAACCCTAAACGAGACCTTGACGGCTAAAAATAATGACATTTTGCCCAGAACACCCTAAGCGAGACCAAAATCCGAAATTTACACCCCTAAGCGAGACGACGAGCATCCCCGTCCATTTCATATGGGAGTCCCCCCCCCCCCCCCCCCCCCCCCGGGACTCGAACTCAACATTTCTAACTCGAACTCATGAAATCGACAGTCCCGGTTTAGTATTGATATAAAAATTAAGAGTATAAGCTAGTATATGAGGGGCGTGTGATTGTAATCGACAGTTTCTGTAGGATAGGCTTTCGTATACAATAAAACAAATTCGGTTATCAAATGAACAACATGAAACGAGTACGTTAATTCCGAGATCATAACAGTCACATCGCATCCCTATTCCCTTGAACACATACAAAATAAACGATTATAGCAAAAACATTCTTCACTAGAAATCCAAGATTATAAAACCTGTACCGAGCCCAAACTACAATCCTTATCACTAAAAAAGGAACATTTTGAAAGAGGAAAGAATAGTGGTGTACTAAAACGAACAGCATCTTTTCACTTGCACATGTACATGTGTTGGTGTCATACGCTCCCTGGCCATCAATCGAACCAATCGAAACCTCATGATCAAAACCCGCTTCGGCTGCCCAAACGATAAAAAAAGACAACGTACAGAAAGCCTGAATAGCTTTCTCTATAGAACTCTCCTCAGAGACAAACGATCCAAGTCCAACACATTCATTCGCCGAGAGAATTTCGACCATGTTGAATATGTCAACAAAATCAAGCAACATGCGAGTCAAGGTTTCTTTAAAATTAAGCAAATTTCTCACCCTAAATTCTCTTTGCAGGAGACAGTCCAGTACAATCAGAACGATGCTTCCTTGTAAAGACATGATGATAAGTCTTGATCCAATAAATTCGTCCGGTTGGCGATGGTAGTAAGCCAGGCGAGTTAGCATTGTGAAACAGACCATTAAGTTCGCGATAACACAAAGCGAAGGCCTCACCAGGTTCAGTCTTACCTCATCTGCGGGGATTTCGTCGTTCACGTAGAGCTTAAAATTTGCTAAGAGGCGAAGGAAGGGTAAAAGATTGAGGAAAAATGGAATGAAGCTGAGGAACCAATAATACGGATTGTCCTTTAGGTAAGCGAGGAGCCAGATGAGATATAAGTTATACCCCAAGCATCCCAAGTGAAGAAGTACGCAGCCAAAAAAAAGTAGCCTTCGGCGACAACTACTACTTCGCCTTCCCATGTCACTATGTGAACCTGTTAGAAGAGCAAGACTTTCAATTTGCACAGGAGCTTCGATATCCCTGTCCATGTTCACTGCCATTAATCCTTTATACTCTTGGATACTGGAGTAATGTCGGGGTTTAGTATGCAAATGAGGGCTCACTCCGGTTTAACCGGAAGTGCGAAATTAGCAAATCACCAGGCCCCTGTTGTTCAAAGGGCGGATAGCGCTATCCACCGGATAAATCACTATCCAGTGGATAGTGTAGTTTGTTTTGCCAACACTTATCCACTGGATAGTGATTTATCCGGTGGATAGCGTTATCCACCCTTTGAACAACTGGGGCCTGGGCGAATAGTCTAGTGAACGGAATGACCTCAAAACAACCTCGCGATCTTTATATACATATCGTATTGCTGATCTGATAGGTGCTGTATTGCAAATAAATGACTGGAATAAGCCAAGAATTTTTTTTTGACTGCAGCCCTATGCACGAATTTTTTTTAAATAAAATCTGCTTTATACAAAATTTGCTGTTGAATTGATTAAAAACAGTGCTACTTTGATTTATTTCCATTCATTTTATCACATAATCAAAGATCTCTTCGAGATTCACCTATTTTGCATAGAGTATGCGTTGGAGAAATGTTACTATTGAAAGCGATTTGCGATGCATTAACCCATTGACTCCCAGTTTAGAAGGCTTTTATTAGCGCGCACCCACCCCCTCAAACATTCCTGGCGCTTTAACGGCATTTAACATAAACGTGCGAGTGGAAAAAAAATATACCATAAATTCAGACAAATAATTCCTTTCTGAAGTAAACTTTTATTACAACTAGACACGCTGAAAGACCAATTCATGATTTGAAATGTTAATTATCAACCTTGATAAATTGATCCCAAACCAGACTTCACCTCCGCGCGTCATTTTAACAACTCGCAAAAACACGAACTCTTTCTATAAAATATAACGCTAGTTCGAAACACTCTGGTGAAAGGTAGGCTTTCATTCTGTACAACTGTCACTGACATTTATTTAACCATCAGTGGTATTATCTTGGTACAGAAAAGCGGTAATTGGGGATAATAATTTGCGAATCATGGTGCCGTGAGATAGCGGAAAACTACTGAATTCCTTCCACAAAATTAACACTCACATTGCTTTTTATGCTATCCATCACTATAACTAATAACAAATAAACGGCACGCGATGCATGCAGAAGCGATGACGTTTCACAAGGGGTCTTTGATAATTTTCAGGACATTTGTCAAAAAATTAGGGTACATAAAAGTAACTGACAACTTCTGTGCTGAATGATTGTTCAACAAAAATTGCGTTATCTTTGCGTGACATACGATTTCCGATATACGATGCAAGGTCAAACGCTGTCTAAAATTGTTTACACCTTTTGTTTTAAAGAATGGAGAGATTTCTGTTTACTAAATCTTATAGAACGCATCAAATATAATTTGTTTCTTTCGTTTATGCTTTAAATTAGTCCTTTCTAACGGCCCAGGAGTATTTTGCTTTGAGTTCTATGCGACGATTTCTTGTTGAGTTGACTTGATTTCTTTTCCCAGTATTCGGTTCGAGTGTGTACAATATGCGAGCCAGCGAGTCATGCGAGCCATGCGAGGCAGACCTGCGAGGCACTTAAAAATACCAATAAAAAGGTTACCTATACGATCTGTAGGCTAACCGAAGTGCTTTTTTGGCTAACCGGAGTGTTGCTAGGCTAACCAATGTGTTATTTAGGCTAACCGAAATGGCTCGCTTGCCTCGCATGACTCGCAAGCCATGTGAACCGGGCAAGCAAGAAATCCCTTATCCCAATATAAAAGCTAACCGCAAGCTACCTAAGAGCTAACTGTAGGCTAACCGAAGTGCTATTTAGGCTAACCGGAGTGCTATTTAGGCTAACCAATGTGTTTTCAAGTGCCTCGTAGGTCTGCCTCGCATGGCTCGCTGGCTCGCACATTGTGCATTCCCTTCGGTGAGTATACAGATCGGTTGATCACAACAGGCAACAGACAACAACAGATCCTGTCCACTCGCACGGCAAGATTAATCGATCACGTCATCGCTTAAAAAAAGGTTTAAGATGGCTCACCTTTTCAACAGATGTTTCAAAACTGCTAATAATCGGTTGCTTCGTCTGCATTCACGACAGACATCACTTCTTAACTTTATGCCAAATTTATTCGATAACTGATAAAGTGCAACACTCACTCCAGACTCGAAATCTCAATTTAACAGCTACAAATGAAATAAGGTTTGCCGATCGGTGATGATACAAGCTGCAAAAAAATATCTTCCTTTGCCAAAAAAACAAGATGGCGGATCTCAAAAAGAATACAAACAATGCACCTAGTTCCCATTGCTCTTCGGTTCAATTCAGGGAGTAATCGTAACACCGTAACACCAAAAATTCCATAAATTCCATCGCTTTTTCGCTTTACAGCATTAACCGATGACGTCATAAAATGACGTCATCGCTTAAAAAAGTACTTGTTAGCATTTTCCGAAGTACTGTAGTAAATCTTTGCATGTAAAAGGTCGTAAACTGAACACAATTATTGCGTTCGACGTGGGAGAACGCAAACCTAATTTTGGCCTGTGGTTTTCGATAGCTGGTGTCCTGTGCACGGTTATAGGCAGGAAAATCCACATTCCTGTAAGGTTACAAAAATGTGCCCCCCGCTTAAATTTTGCAGGGGCATGCCTCGGCCGGGAAGCTGGTACGATACGATCGCAGGAAACATTTTTTGGCAAGAAGCGTGTACGCGGAGTTAAAGCATTACAGGGTTAAAATCCAGGGAAGAAGAGTTTTAGTCAGCCACCGAACATTGTAAAAGGAGTGTTAATCGAGTAAGTCGATTCGTAGTTTTATAGGCAAGGTAAACCAGCGTGTTTACGTGCAATACGTTTCACAAAATTAGTTTTATAGGCAAGCTAAACCAGCGTGTTTACATGCAATGGGACATTCCATTTTTTATCCGCACCCCCCCTGTGGAAGGCATATTTCAGTAAGGTCTTAACAGACCCTGTCGGAATCTGGAATTTACAGTAAATGTTGAGTATCGAAATCGCCATTTGGCAATATCTGGGGGTATAGGATTCAAATTTACTTAGACTGGGGTGTCGGAATCACAATTTCACCATAAACTGGGGTGCCGCCATCACAATTTCACCCTAAACTGGAGTGTCGGAATTGCAATTTTACCCTAAACTGGGGTGTTGGAATCGTGATTTTACCCAATTCTGGGGTGTCGGAATCTGAATTGGGAAAAAAGGTACCTGTTCGAATCGCGCCTTCCATAGGGGGGTGGGGGGGGGGGGGTGCGGATAAAAAATGAAATGTCCCAATACGTTTCACAAAATTAGCCACAATTACAAATGGTATATAGCATTTCACGTGAAGAGAGTGGGTAAAATAAGGATCAAAATTGTTTTACTAGTATCGCTTCTTTGTATTTGTGCGGATATATTCTTATCCGCAGAAATTTTGGGCATATCGACAAGGAAATCATTATATTGAATATTATCAATGTATCTACTATGAACGAAAAGTTGACGTGTTATGCCTAGTGTCAAAAGATAACTTTTCAACTGAAATAAATAATTATTTGTCGTGTACGTGACAATTCTATTTTATATGAATTACAGTGTAAGAGAAATGAACGATGCATTTATGACTTTGTACGTTTCTACTTTGTGGATGTCCTATGAAGTGTCAGGAGCGACTTTACTTTGTTTTACATTTATTCCGATATCAATGAGAATTTGCCGTTCCGTTCATTATTTGAGGTTCCTTTTGACCTTTGGCAAAAAATCACTGCCAGTGACTTGTGCGATGATGGATCATGTTTCCGACCGGTCCATTAATCGTTTACCGATACATCATTTGAATGGCGTTTTCTGTAACATCCAAGTTAGGAAAGCATACCTTGCAAGAAAAGAAAAATTCTGCTTTAACATACCAAGAACTCCTGCAGTGTCACAATTTCTTTCGCAGTAAACCCCTTCGAAAAAAGTGAACAAATTCCAGACAGATGTTCTTTTGGCTCGTCACGCAATCTGTCTTCCAAAACGTGGCGTGATGAGATTCCTCTCTTCGCGACTTCGGTCCTTTTGAAAAGCATAGTATGCCGACGATCGTGCTCTTTTGCCACTGACTGACTATCCATCTTAGATCGAACGTACTCCCCTAATCTCTGATTACTACTAGTTAAATAAACAACAACGCGATGGTAAGTCGGCCGCACGCTGCATATCAGATGTCACCATGTGCTTTTCAAATCAATACGCTTCAGAAGCCTAAAATTCCAAACGTTAACTGGGCAAATAAAAGCAACTTGAAGGAAGTTTTGTTTTAGATTAATTCTCATTTCAAGATGTAGCTACTTATGTATCAATGCTTCACAATTCTGCATATTTTTGAAGCCGTGAGATCCTTCATTATTCACGCTAAAGTGTAAGTTTAATTTTAGCCCGACGGCTTTTTGCAGTCAATTTTTCACTAAGTGGCTTTACCGATCCTTCTAAAAATTCCAGTTAAGTTCCATTTAAGTTCGAAGCAATATTGTACATTACCATTTTCCTGTCTGAAGTCTTGAGAAGCTGCATTAAGTCGTGATCAAGTCCGTGAATTGTGGTCAAAACAAAAGATTGCATGACGAGCTAAAAATACTTCTTTCAATGAAGACGACAAACAATAGACTTGTAACAATAGAAAATAGCATTGGCCAATATCCTCTGACAATGAAGATTCGCAGCAGCTTTTAAGCATGCAAAACTAAGCGACTCAATCGATGAACAGCACAGATTTTTGAAAAATACCTACCTGTAGTTTCCAAAAGGCTAGACAGGTTAAATAACGAGCCACGCGTGAAAATAACTTCGGGATCGAGAAGTGCTGACGCATTCCTATCCAGTGACGTTTTTATCGCCCGCAGCAAAAAGTATTCCCTTGACAAATTAAAACAGTCCCTTGAGAGTATACAAAAATGTGTGTCAGAGAGTGCCCCGATCATCCCAATTCTTACCATTTTCGCTTGGTAACCAAGCAAAATAGTCGAAAAAAGTACGTTGCAGTGTACAGGTGTATAGTGACAAATTGTCTAATTAATATACCTGTCAGGCCCGTGGGAATAACTATTGAGGTGAGGGGGCCCAAACGTTTATAGCACTTGATTGTGTCGGTATTAAAAGCTGCAGGGATAATTTTCCGAACGCCAAACGCAGAATGCCGAACGCTGTACGCAGAACGCCAAACGCGAAACAAAATCACCGAAGCAAGCAAAACCCATTGTCATCATTGAGAGCTAACCATAAACAGGCTAACCTGGGCTAACCCGAGCGATATTCAGGCTAAGCGGAGTGCCTTCTAGGCCAACCTGAGTGCAAGGTAAACTCCGGTTAGGGACGGACCATTAGAAAAGTGATAAGGGGGATGGGGAAAAAAACAAAAAAAAAATCATGCAAGGCAAAATGTCCGAAAAAAAAATTCATTCATGGAAAAACCCAACGAAAAACAATTCATGCACAAGATGGGTCGCATTTTGATATTAAGCCAGAATTATAATTCTTCTCGAAGAGTGTTCCAAAAAGCACCAAATTGCATTAGAGCATGTCTAGATTTTCAAAATTTCCCCGGAAATGGGTCTCCCAACATTTTAATACGGCAGGGGTAATTTGCCGAATGCCGAACGCACAATGCCAAACGCAGAACGCGGACCAAAATCACCGAAACAAGGAAAAACCAACCGGAGTGCTATCCAGGCTAACCGGAGTGTATCTTGCACTCAGGTTAATCTAAAGATCACTCCGGTTAGCCTGATTATTGCTCAGGTTAGCCTAAAAAAGGCCCAGGTTAGCCTGTTTACGGTTAGCTCTCAATAATGGTAATGGCTTTGCTTGCTTCGGTGATTTTGTTTCGCGTTCGGCGTTCGGCATTCTGTGCTCGGTGTTCGCAAAGTTACTCCTGCCGATTTTAATACCGTCACAATCCGTGCTAACCTTGGGTCCCCTCACCTCAAAATGCAATCCTGCAGGCCTGAAAGGTATATAAATTACGCAAATTTTCACTATACACCTGTAAACTGCTACTTACTTTTTATGTCATAAAATAGATGGAAAGTAATGTTAACAAGTACCGGTAGCACTGTTTTTAATTAATTCAGTAGCAAATTGTGCATGAAGCAGATTTAATTAAAAAAAAATTTGTGCATAGGGCTGCAGCCAAAAAAAAAAATTCTTGCACAGACAATGGGTCGAAAAAAAAAGTCTTGCAGGCCAAAAATCCCCCTCCCCTCCCCCCCCCCCCCCCATCAGTTTTCTAATGGTCCGTCCCTCAGCCTGAATAGCACTGCGTTTTTTTTTTTTTTGTTTTTTTTTTCCTTGTTACGGTGATTTTACTTTGCGTCCGGTGTTCTGCGTTTGGCGTTTGGCAAATTACCACTGCCGTATTAAAATGAGTGGAAAGCTCATTTCTGTAGGGGGTTCGGGGGAATCCTCCCCCGGGAAAATTTTGAAAATCTAGACACGCTCTAATGCCTTTTGGTACATTTTAGGTGGTGGCAAACGAGGACACATTGTTGCTCATGATGTTTCTTGGGTGGGCAAACGAGCGAACATTTGTTTTGTGTCCATGCCCCGCAAAAGGGGAAACATTTGTTGCGGACACATACAAAATGTTTCTGACAAAAATCAGAAACATTTTTTTATGTCTCGACACAAATCTTGTGTCCGCAACAACTGTTGCGCGCGGGGGCAAACATTTGCGTCCGCAACAATGTGTCCGCAGCATTGTGTCCTCGTTTGCCACCACCTTTTGGAACACTTTTCGAGGAGACTTTTAATTCTAGTCTAATATCAAAATGCGGCCCATCTTGTGCATGAAGTTTTTTCTTTGGGTTTTTCCTTGCATGAATTTTTTTGGGGGATGGTCGTCGTCTCGTGTAAAGGGGTGTAACTAGGTGTTAGAATTTTTTTTATTTCATCTCTGGGTGTCGCGAGCAGCTTGAGAACGAAGATGTCTGATTTGAGCTTTGTCTTAGGTCACATCATTCCGCGAACGTGCAAACGGCAATAAAATCCCGTGTTTACCGTCTTTTAGACTGACAAGCAGTCCCTTTTGAGCAGGAGGCGGGCGCGAAAAATCGCCACACCTCGTCCCTAATTTTTGCGCGAGCATTCAGTTTTTTTTTTCGCTTCACGCACGACAGACAGCGAAAATAAATGGGACTGCTCGAAGTCTACTGTCTTTTGGTTGTAATTTCTTGCATGAATTTTTTAAATTTCGGTTACTAATGCTAAGGTAAGAAAAATCGACAGGGAACCGTACTACCATTTGTGAGCTACCGTGACCCCTCCCCCCCCCCCCTCCCCCCGGGCCGTGAATGGCCAACTTTTTTCCGCGTTCAGTTTTCACGCAGACCGTTTACACTTGCGATTTTTGCGGCGATTTACGCGGCGATTCCAAATCGCGCATGTAAACTAGCAGCGATTAATTATTCTATGTTTGGGTTTTGGCAAATGTGTCTTGATGAACTTGAAACATAGGACAAAATTTATATCAAGGTGAAGGATATCAAAAACGTATCTTATGGATAAGTTGTTGAATGAAAGGTGACGTAAAGTGAAGTGAATACTTTATTTACTGGCCTAGGATTTTTAGAGTAGCTCTAACAGAGCTAATATTGATCTCTGAGCACTGGACAAAGACCAGACCACAACACTGGGAACTTCATGCCGTACTCTTTACGATGAGTTTGTGGGTTCTTTAACCTCCCCTAGCTGACCATAACGGTGAAGATGCAGGAGACGGGGCCTATGGTTTATCATTAAGGATGATTCATCCTTATCCGAGAAGACTACAACAACTAAGAATATCTAGAATGGTCACTGCAAAAGCAGCACGTTCTCCTCAGTTATTTTAAGACCCGAGTGTTGGTCTGGTCTCGGGGGCTCGAGCCCGAGACCTCCCACACAGTGCTTTACCAACTGAGCTGGTTGTACAGTAAATTCACTCATGTGTATTATATCATAACTGTTTTCAGACTTAAGGACTTATAAGGTAAATGCATGGAATTGCCAAAATAAAACCAGAATATTGTAAATGGTCCCTTGTGTTCAGGTATGTCTAGTGATGTATTAGCTATGGACTCGGTGTTACATGATCAAAACAGAGGAAACATGTAAAACGTGACTGAAGCTGCTTTCATATTGATTATTAATTTTTAATGTTGTTTTTATGAGCTTTTCCTATAAAATGTTACTATCATATTGAAGGTTATTTGTGCATAAAGAAACGTAGAACCATGTTGAAGATTGTGTACACCAGGCGATACTGAAGAAGAAAAAATCAGTGAAAAAAAAAACATTGTGACCCAAAATTACGATCTCACGAAAGCAATTTTGGACAAGTCTCCAGTTGGCTCCTTAACAAAAAAAGTTTCAAGTCCTATTTTCAGGCTAACCAGAAAACTGTTCAGGCTAACCAGAGTGCAATTCAGGCAAACGAGAGTGCCAGTGTTCACACCCCTTGGTCTGCTTAAAAGACGCTCTTGCTGCACTTACTCAAATCCAATTTCTAACATTCTTAGGACTCCTTTCCAGAAAAGATGGTATAAGTCACTTGGGGTGCAGTTCCTAGATGGCCAAGTGCTGTGCAACAGGAAACCTGAAGCCACCATTGCTTATGAATATGAATTGCAAGACATGGGTTGCCAGTTCAGGTTCACTGCCTTGACCTGGTTTAAAAAAAAAAGAAAACAGGACTCTTACTGTTATAATTGTGCATACCATAATAATTATTAACATTCATTTAGTTTATATTATTATTGCTTTACTTCATGAGCAAATATGTCACATAGGGGATTTTGCAGACTTTTGGTCTAAAGTACTTCTTAATTGTGGGGAGAAATCAAACCAAGGCTATAAATATTGATTTTTTAAGCGATGACGTCATCAAGTCATCAAGTAAAACTCAACAAGAAATCACGGCGTAGAACTCAATGCAAAATACTCCTGGGCAGTTAGAAAGGCTAAACATTTTCAAGACAGCGTTTGACCTTGTATCTTATGTCGTCAGTATCGGATGTCGCGCTACAAGATAACACAGCTTTTGTCAAACAGTCATTCAACACAGAAGTTGTTCAGGAATAAACGTCAGTAGAAAAGAAATCAAGTTTAACTCAACAAGAAAGCACTGCGTAGAACTTAAAGCAAAATACTCCCGCGCAGTTAGAAGGGACTAATTCTAAGTATAAGTGAAAGAGAATAATTATATTTGATGTGTTTTATAAGATTTAGTAAACAGAAATCTTTATTCTTTTTTTTAAAAACAAAAGGGCTCAACAATTTCAAGACAGCGTTTGACCTTGTATCATATGTCGTCAGTATCAGATATCTCCCTGCAACATAACGCAACTTTTGTCGAACAATCATTCAACACAGAAGTTGTCAGCTATTTTTATTAACTTTCTTGAAATTTTCTGTCAAATTTCCTGAAAATTCTTAAAGACCCCTTGTGAAACGTCATCGCTTCTGCATGCATTGCGTGCCGTTTATTTTTTAAGATGAAGGGAAACAACTTGAAAAAGTTAGACTCATTTTTTGAAGTTGTAATTCTGCTCTTTCTGTGTTTTGTATTGTAAGTAATGAAAGAAGATGCATTAGTATTGTAGGTAGTGTAAAGTAGCTGCACTATAGATGACTGTCTTATGTAGTTTGTCTAGTAAATTGTATGTAATGTAATTATTGCAAGTCATGCTAATATTGTAAGTTATGTTAACTAGTACTGTAAATGTAAGTAATGTTAGTATTGTAAGTGACACAGTATTGTAAGTTATCTTAGTATTGTAGGTATTTTGGGTTGTAAGTTATGTTAGTATTGCAAATGCAATAAAGAAAAAAAAAAGGTGTTATCCATTTCCATCCTAGCCATCTGCAGCCAAAGATGGCTGTTAACAGTTTCAGTGCTCAAATATTATTATTAATAAAAATAGACCATTACTTTTAGGTATGGCACAAATATTTTATATTTTGGCCATTCAAAAATCTGTTAAAATCGGTGACAACGATCCTTTAAGTCTTGAAATGACTTTCTCTCATCAATATTTGCAAAGCAACCCATACAATCTCCAGACTTCAACCCTCTTTCTTTAACTGCACCCATGCACAATCTCGGTAGTTCATCATTCCACCCTGTACATTATTTGAATTTTGATGTTAAGGCTCATTCTATAGGCAGCATATAGAAGCATGGTGTGTGACAAATACATACTGTGGACCTGCATACTCTCCGGGTCTTGACAAAGTGCAAGACAGCAAGTCATGTGAGCCATTCTGATTAACCCAAACAACACATTGGCTAGCCTAAGTAGCACTCTATTAGCCTATAATTAGTTCATTAGCAGCAATCCTAAAACATGGAATCCGGAATCCGGAATACCGAAAAACAAAATCCGAAACAGCAAAGAAAACAGGTTCTTTAAATCCGGAATATTACGGGGCCTGAATATTAATCCCCCTTTCAGCCTGAATAGTGATTTGGTAAGCCCTGTTTACAGTCATGGTTAAAAAAAATCTTCAAGTCTGCAGTCTACATCTGTTGCACAACCGTATAAAATAAATTGACTGATACTTTACACATATATCCCTTTATCTGATGCAAAGAGCGTGCATAACAGCACAAAACTATCTCTTTGGAGCGATTTTAGAATAGCGGGCCTCTCTGAGCGCTTATTAGAACGAAGCTTAAGGCTGCTTATAGGGTGTCCGGTCGTTTCGCCTACAAGATGTTTCGCCTACAAGTCGATTCGCCTACACTTGAGTTGATCGCCTACACTATTTGAGATGTTTAACCTACTCTGAAGTTTAAACATAATTAATGTATATTCTTCGTTCTTAAAACGTGAGAGCCCAAACACGCTAAACACAATGTATATTCCTCGTTCTAAAAGCGTGAAAATGTGGGCGAATCGACTTGTAGGCGAATCATGATCATCTTGTAGGCGAAACGACCGACATCCGCTTATAGAAACAAAAGGAGCCATTTAAATTCAGTGAGATGCAAACAAGTGGCTCGGTATTTTCTTTACTGTAAACTGCCGCTACTTACTCAAACATCAAGGGCCGGCATTTTCTCCAAGCCTTCTTCCGCTTGTTCCATCATATGATAGACCATATTAGAGCAGATACTAGTATCTTCGGCTCTTTTCTTTTTGGATTGGGACCAGGTGAGGATTTACCACAGTGAAAATGTAAATTCCGTAATATGCAATTCGTTAGATTGCAATTTTTCGACGTCTAAATCGCGTCGACAGAAAATAGCCTTCGCATGTCCGCCATTTTTAGATGACGTCAGACTCTCCCATGATCCATTTCGCACGTGTTCAAAAATGCTGATTTTTTTCGAGAAATTTCTCGATTTCGCCGGAAAAATCAAGAGACAATTATTTTGTCGAGAAATTTCGCGCTGTTGCTAGAAAAAATAAAAGACAATCACTTTTATGTCCAGTCATTGTTACAAAGCAATGACCTAATAGTTTAATTTTAGCAACTTTCGATCGTTCTAGAATAAAATCGTGGTGTATATAAGGAGGTTTTCAGCTCACCACCGCAGTTTACCAAGTTAACGAAATACAAGAAGTGGAAAATACTCAAAGAAGAAGTTCAAGACAGCATGGCCCTCGTTTTCAGATTTCCATGCTATCATCCATGCAGGTATTTTTTTTTTATCTAACAACTTTTTGCTACTGGTGAACTACTTCTTAGCGTTGTTTTGGAAAGGCTAAGTTTGGCGGTTATTTTACATAGCTTCGTTCGTAGACAAAGTAAATTAATTTAACAGCCGAGGATGTGCGTCCTTAATGATGTACGATATATAATTAAAAGATGTATTCACAGTGAATATAAGGAGCAAAACACCTCAAAACGTTGTTCCCTGATTTCTGATTTCAATTTCTCACAATTTATTCTTCAATCTGTTCACAGTTACTACAGCCGAGCCCCCAAAGGTTACGACTTTTTTCACGATCTATGGAGAGAGCTCGCTGCCGCTAACGAACAGCAAGCAAACTATTGCTGTCCACAAGCCAATGAAGAGTCTAATCAGGCATCCATAAAGATCGCCTCTGTGCCGCTGAGTCAGTACAAGCCAGACGAAATCTCGGTCGAGGTTGATAGCGAAACGGTAACCTTACATGGCCAGCATCAATTCGAAAGAGAAGATGGATTCGACAAAAGCGAGTTCAAGAGAACCTTCAAAATTCCTCAGGGTGTCGATCCGAAAACAGTCAAGTCACGCACCAGCCAAGATGGCGGCGCTCTCGTGATCGAGGGTACGAAACGCGTAGAGGAGAAAGCGAACGACAGCAAATTTGAGGCCAAGCTGGATTTCAGAGGTTTCAAACCAGAAGAGATCAAGATCCAAGTCAGCGGAAAAGAGTTGACCGTCACTGGAAAACACGTATCAGAACGCGACGATTTTTACCTGTCACGTGATTACAGTCGTCGAATTCTTCTACCTGATGAAGCAGATGTCAGTTCAGTGACGTCACGCTTGTCAAAAGAAGGCCTGCTGACGATTGAAGCGTCACGTGATCCAGCTTTGTTGCCACCTGAGAAAACCATTGATGTCACCATGGAAACAGATGAGGCAGACGAGAAAGTGGAGGAAGAACCAAAACAGTCAACGAGCGTTGCCGAGGGAGAAACTGTGAACTAGTTATAGAGACTGATAAGAGAGCAAATTAGTAAAAATTTTATTTTTTAATCCGATGCAGTTCCTGAAATGCATCTAAGTTATTTGTGTTAATTGTTTATTTTAAGAGGCTACTTGCATCCAGTGTGTTGGTTCGTCTTTATCTCAGTATTGAGCTCTAATGATCATAAATGTATGATAACTAGCCATGCACTGATCTCGGTGTATTGGAAAAATTGAAAGAATTATCAAGAAACAAACCCATTTTATACTTTTTTAATCACATTACCTTGAATTTTTAATAGAAAGAGTACAGGAAATGCAATGTTAAATATAACTTTAAAAATGCAATTTAATTTTTTTTTAGTGCTTATATGCTTGTCATAAATATGCTCGATGTTAGCAATTTAATTGCAGAAGTGAATTAAAGAAATGAATATTTGAGGTTAGCCTGCTACTTTTCTTTTTCCGGTCTTTTATAACAAGTTTGTTAGCGATGTGCATACAAAATTAGCTTTGAGAGGGCATGACTTTTTTTTTTTGACTCCAAACGATTAGACCTGTTGAACGCGCGGAAAACTGTTTTGCAGTGGATAAGGCTTTCACTTCCTATGAGGTGTCACCATCGATCATAGTGGAGTTCAGTCTCTGCTATCCAACCCGGTGAGAAAGACCGGAAACTAAAATTTAATGCCAGAGGCCAGGAGTTGGCATTTCCTTGGGCAAGCTTTTCTCATAGGAATTCTTACTCACTGGATACTCAAGCTTTCTTCTTGCATGAATTGTTATGAGGTGGATGAGGGGAGAGGGGGAGGTCTTTCCCAGCAGGGGAGGGTTTAGTTCGCATAACAATTGGAAAAGATAGTTGACCATTTACAATTGTAACAAATATTTTCTTATTTTATTTTCCTGCCAACACTGTTAGCTCTAAGTCTGTAATCCCCCTCTCACCCAAACTATCAGAAGTTGAAGTAATGTAGTGATGAAAAAGTAGGAGAAGGGAGTCTTCCGAGAATGTGAGAGCACAAACCACAAACACGCACTAGTTCCTTGATCGGTTTGGCAACCGGCTGTCGAATGCTAATTATAATTCTTTTTTTCAAAAAAAATCTCTGCTTTCGTTTTCAACAATTAGTTGTTAGTTTCAATAGAAACGTCACGCAAAAGGTCGTGAAATATTTCGAAAACTTACGTCTAGTTCAACAAGAGAAAACAGTAACGTCGTATTCGCGCCATTATAATAATTATGCTTTTGACATTTTCCTCTCAACTCTCCAAAGAAACGTATGTCATCCATCATATTTCTGTCATATTTCAGCGAAAAAGACAACAGTTTGACTAATAAAATGGCAAAAGTATATTTTTTAACTTTCATCCATGGTTATCAATGTTTTCCATCTTGTAAACATCAACTCTCTCTATATTATTATAATTATATATTTTTTTTATTGAATGAATCCTAGTCTTACAAGTTTCCTGCGTCCCCATTTAGCATAACCTCGTGGCTACCTTTTGGTAAAATCCCAATCTGATTGGACACTCACGTTTTATAGATCAAACACTAGGTTATGCTCAAGGAATTAGATCACGCACTCTCGGTTCCTTTCAACGCCCCTCGCTAACTTTCAGCTGATTGAAACTTCGAGCTCGCAGTCGAATCATTAAATAATCGATTAATCCTCGTAGAATCTCGGAGGCGACGAGACAAGCAGCAACTTTTCTTGACCAAACTTCGCGAAGCATGAAAATCGTATAAATAGCTATACATTTGTTTTCGTCTTATAGCAAATTCAGGTCAAATCACAGAAGATGTAACGCCAGTGATCGTTTGCAGTGTTCCACATTAAGAACAGGTAAAATTAAGTCGTACCTTACTAAAGCAAAACGTGATAAATTATAAAGGTGTTTTGATTACTTTTTTTAAAATCTCCCCTGCTCATAGAAACCCTTGTTCTACATTCCATAATAGAGTCTAAACTTCTTTGTCTTCCATACAAGGCCAAAGTCTATAATTCTCCTCCATCATCGAGTGTAATAAACGCGATAATATAATGTCTTTGACCTAAAAAGTGAATACGAGTTGTCAAACTTGAGTAAATACACGCCACGACCCGGGTACATGTGACTACCAACAATCACTTCCTCATTGCAAGGCCTCCGAACGACAGGGAGAACCTCGTCTATTCTTGGCTTGGGAGGACTGGACTCGTTTTCGGCCGATTTGTCTTCTTCCGCGAACTCTTCGTCGTCCGATTCGTTAACTGCGACCGTGATGTTCTTGGTATGCGGTTGAGACCATTCAAAGCAGACGCCAAAGCCCAAATCGTAGTATTCAGTGGCGAATTCCCAGAACAGACAAGTTCCTAAGGGGGAGAGGGAGGGGCAGAGAGAAAATTAATTAATACAATACAAAGTCTCTATTGGCCTTTACATGTTCCAGGTGCTTGGTAGAAATGTGAACCTAGCTGTCTGGCCAAACTCCTACGAGTCTCACGAGGAGATTATGTCACGGTACACTCAGCTTCCTCGCTGTATTACAGCAGTAAAATCGGATCTGAGTAGTGTTTGTCATTTAAGGTTAGTCCATGTGCATGAAATAAGGCCGATATAGGGTAATAGCTATGTCAACATCCAACAATTGAAGGCGTCTACTGAACTCAGTCTACTAATCTTTGACTACTGCTATAAACTTAAAATATATTAAAGCGAGGAAAATGGTTTGAGATCTTTTCCTCGCACACAGTGGCACACATGTAAGAAGAGCACTTATCCCTTACCTCCTTCATGTGTTGGTACACGAACTGTCATTGTCTCACCACGTCCAACAACTAACACAGAACTCGGATCAGACTTGACATGTTGAATAAACTCCTGGACTTTTGGACGTGTCCATAATGAAGCAGGTGCTATCCTAGGTGTACCATTCACTGCTAATGTCTTGGGCTGGATCAATGAGAGAGAGAGAGAGAGAGAATAAGCAACATAGCATTTGTAGTGGGAGGTAGAAGTTTACAGGGTTTGTACTATTTGAGCTTTTGAAATTCTATGACTTTCCATGACCTTTTCCATGACTTCTTCAAGTTTTCCATGGCCTAAATTTGACCATTTTCTTGGTAATCAGATTTCATTTTGGCTCAGGGTGAGACGAAAATCAAAAAATCAGCTTGACCTTCGGGCAAGCTGTTATTCCATTGTACTAGCCCGAAGCTCTGAGGTGGTAGCCCGAAATTAATTTATTCAATAAAGACAATAAAATTTATTTACGTCGCAAACTATGTGTTAATTAATACTGTGGAGCATAGATCAACTAATTCAACAGTACTTATATAGAAACACTCGATTTAACAAATGCTTGTTGCAGTAACAACAGACTTTGCATCAAAATTTGAACATAAACGAGAATTCCAAAACTGAAAGGCACAGGTGGCCCGGCTTGCCCGTCGGGCAACCTGTGATCTAAAGATGCTAGCCCGGAGAATCATTCCACTAGCCCCGGGCTATCGGACAGCACTTTTGTCGCGCCCTGTTGGCTACATTTTTACCATTTTCTTTACGAAAAAGCTTATAATAATTTATTTTTGTACTGTTTAATAAACATAATTTTCCATGAATTTCCATGACCGAAACCTAAATTCCATGACTTTCCAGGCCTGGAAAATGAAAATTAAATGACTTTCCAGGTTTTCCATGACCCGTATGGACCCTGAGTTTATCAACTTGCGCTGAATGCCAGTTACCCTACTCCCCCTGAGTGTGGGCGGTACAATTCAATCAATTGATCATACTCTACATGTAGATCTTTGCGAATTCAAGATCTTTTTAAATTTTTGAAATTTCTCTTCACGAAGTTCATTTGGTTGGGGGCAACAAAACTTGGGGCAGCAGTGCAATGGGGAAATGTTACCTGCTTCCCTCCTCCCCCCCCCCCCCCCCCCTCCCTCAGCATTTTGTTAGGTTGCTTAAACAAACCATTGTTGTAGCCCACACACTTTTTGAATCTTGCCCAAGAACACAACACAATAACCCCATCCAGGGCCCGAACCTCAACAGTTTAATCCAGACTGCAGAGTCACATGTACATAAGACCAGTATTCTCCCTTGGTATTTAAGGCCAGGTGGTGGGCTGCCTGGCTTGACTTGCTGGAAAATTGTTGCAGCCTGGCTTAAGGTGGCTCAGAACAGTTTCCTGCATTTTTCAACACCTCAATTTTGACGGATCAATGCCAAAAGTCTTTTTCAGTTGACCCAACAATTATGGTATCAAACAGATGCCCAATGGCCGGTAAACAAGTTATGGCTATTTTTTGGACATTGCAAGTTACCATAGCAACAGTATAACCTGTTAAAAACAGCCTTAATTCTAGCTTTAAGTGCTTATAACTCGAAAACAAGTCCGGTGACCCCCATTTTTTATTATCGAATTGTAATTATCAGTACAAGATGCAACTTTCTGCAAAGTTTTAAAAAAATCTGCACATGGCGTTCAGAGCCACCTTAAATTTACGAAAATTTAAGGTGGCTCTGAACCCCATGTGCAGATTTTTTTAAAACTTTGCAGAAAGTTGCATCTTGTCTTGCTGATCAAAATTTCGTAATAAAAAATGGGGGTCACCGGGCTCGTTTTTGAGTTAGAAGCACTTAAAGCTAAAATTAAGGGTGTTTTTAACAGGTTGTAGTGTTGCTATGGTAACATATTGTGTAATGAAAAAGACAACAACGTGTTCACCAATCACTAATCATTTGTTTGACACCATGATTGTAGCATCAACTGATTAAGAGTGGTTATAATGACCAATCGAAATCTAAGTCTTGGAAAGTGTTGGAAACGGTAGCCAGCCACCTTAAAACAGACAATTTAACCCAATGTGAGCTCAATTCCTCCTGTTCAGGCCACAGGAGGCTCCCTGCACACACAATTATTAATAATTTTAAAGTTACAATCAGAATACCCCCTGGCCTTCCCAAGATCCTAGGGAGAACACTGAAGACAGGCATGCAAGTGCCCCAGAAACTGGGAGAGCAACTAAATCCAAAGGGCAAGCTGGAAAATCTACAAAATCAAAACATCAAGAGGCACGTACTAACTTTTTTAGTTAATAATGTGAGCATAAAATGGCCAAAACTACACTAGAATAACAAGCATTTTGTCTTTTAGTGTAAAAGGAAAGATTACCGTATTTACCCGAGTATAAGTCGATCCCGTGTATAAGTCGACCCCTATTTTTGAGGCCATAAACTAACATTTTTTCGTTTCTAAGCAAGAATCTTCCTGGAAAACTAACCCTGTGTTTCTTAGAATTTCCTTTCATGTAGAGGTACTTAATGAAAAAGTCACAGCAAGTTTCAATGTGAAGTTTATTATCGTGCTTACGCGAGCGTTTTTGCAACACATGTTTATCAGGCATTTTGTCCATAATTTTTGAAACAGGCTTAAAAAATCAAACACACTAATCAGAAACGAACCTTTGTTATTGTGGAGAGATAGTAGTGGCTTTAGAAGACAAGCAAAACACCAAGTTACACCAAAAACCTTTGAAAAAGACTCGATAAACAAAGTGCCAAGCTTGCTCGTGGTACTTGGTAACCAAGCTACAAAATTGTTGAGGTACTGGTAACTAATGACTACATGTGCTTGCATCATGCCAGGTTACTAAGTAGCGAAGTTCGAAGCGTGAAAGATCATGCAGAAAGATGTTTTTCTTTAGTGGATTTTACAGCTATATGAGTGGAAACTGTCAGCCCTTTATTCAAGCCTTGTGCCAGTGAGTCTCTACAGCATTCAGGTTTATATTAAGCAAACAAATCGCAAGGAATTCCAACTTGAACTGCCAATTTAGCGATATAGCAAAGCGAAAGGACATTGTAACCTGTACTGTTGTTTACACGATGTTTGATAACATATAAAAACAATTGTTATGCTAATTGTGCAGAATTTATTTAACTGGTGCTTGGGTCGAAAATTTTGACCCATGTATAAGTCGAGGACGATTTTTTGGACCGATTTTGAGGCAAAAAAAGGTCGACTTATACACGGGTAAATACGGTAAAACAATTTTGGTGACCAAAAGTTGCCAATTTGGTCCAGTCGCCAGTTGGCACCGGTATAAAAAAGTTAATCTCAGCCCCTGTGCTGGGATACACAAGAGTCAGTACCTGCCTTATTTCAAGCTGAACATAGAGAAATTCACTTCAAGTGTTCTTTGCTGCCCACCCACTCTCCTATACATGTAGGTGCCCTTCTACTTCAAAACTGTCTAAGTAATGAAACCTGGGCGCTTACCATTAATTTTTTTACACAAACCATCCAGTTGGAAATTTCATGTGTAAACATTTCATAACTGATTTTGGCTTACTGAAGAAATAAAAGGTTAAAAAATTACCCATCTTCACTGACTAGATTGAAAGGAAGACGGAAAGTTTATTCTCGCAACTAGTGGCCCATAATTTGCAAAACGTTCCAAACAGAATGATGCCAACCATTTGTTTTCCCAACCGGAATTTCCGGTGTTTCCATGTAAATGGTAAGCACCCTGATAACTACATGGAACAGAGCAAAGTGTTGTGCGCTTGGAATAATAGCCATCTAATGTCAATATCAGATTTATGTGCAATTTAGTTTAGTACAGCTTGTTGTGTCTGTTACTACAATGTTTTTCACTAACAAGTCAAGCTACATTTGAGGGCACCAATTAACAATCAGATGGGACTTGGCTCCTCGTCAACCATCCAAAGCTGATAGAAACTAAGGGCCAACCATCTGTTTTAGATGTAACCCAAAGACTGATCTATTCCACACAAAAAATTCAGTGAAAGTGGCTTACTTACAGTTTGGGTTTGTGATTTTGGCAATTTTACTTGTGTGCGCTCCCAGGGTGGTCAATCGAAAATTAGACGTTCCTTGTGTAGCCAATCAGATTGCAAGTTTGCCTAATAGTCAGTCATTGGCTAATGCCAATTTTATAGAGTTGTTTTCTTCATGGGGTAGCTACTTCGGCATTTGCTAACAACTACAAAACGTCATTACTAGTTTATAAAAATTGCCACTTTTTGGGGTGTCATTTCTTTAAGAATTTTATGTTTTTTACACTAGTGTATTGTCATGTTACCTGTTGATCTGGAGTTTGTTTTTGCTGTTGTTGCTGTTGCTGTTGCAAATGTTCCTGTTGTTGCAATAACTGCTCCTCTTGTTGCTGTTGTAGTATTATTTCTTGTTTTCTTCTGAAAAGCAATGAAGGTTCCATAAAAAATTTGTTAGAGACATGGTCCAAGCCACACAGAAATTATTTTTTAACATCCTATAAGCAGACACCTCTACTAAAACAAAAAGGAAATTAATTAAAGGTACACTGTATATACTATTTGATCATATTATTACCACAGTATTAACATTGCCTGGTTACATGTATGTTTGTTGGCACAGATCCTGAATCAAAAGTTCAATTCTACGGAGACAGATCACGAACGCAATAGTAGCTCCTGTAAATATCTAATTGCCGTAACTGTTCATCAGTAGGATACCTAAAATGAGTGCATTTCTACAATTGGTTTTGGCTCCATTAAATCCTATACCCATTTACAGAACATTTCAGGCGCAGGCACCCACACTGTGAGCACAGTTACTGAAAAGATATATTTATAAGGAATAAGAATCTGAAATAGCTCTGGTAAGGGAGCAGCTTTCACTGTTTCATTTCCATTTGAAGCCAACAAATGGTCTGGAATTTTTCCTGCAATCAGTGCTTTCAATTAGACCCGGCACCCACCGGAGCTCCAGCGGGTATTTTGAGGGGAATCACCAGTTAAAATTCATGCAGTTCCCTATATTACAAAGGTGAGGTGTTTACAGCTTCTTTTAGTGCTACATGTATCTGATGGGTGCTGCATAAGGACAGCAACCTACTTAAAATAAAATTTTATTGAAAGCACTGGGCAATGGTACTGATTTGCATGTACATGTAGATGCTGTACATACACGTATGATTTAATGCAGAATCAAATCATTATTTTTATTAAACAATTCAATTCTTACCTCTCCTCTTCTTCTGCTTTTCTCCTCATTTCTTCCGACAGTAGTCTTTGTCTTTCTTGTTCAGCTGCCTCCTCAGCTTCTCTTCTAAGTCGTTCTTCCTCCTCTTTTCTCAGTCTTTCTTCCTCTTCTCGTTCCTTCTGTTGTGCTTCCATCCAAGGGCCTAACTCAGGTGAACATGTCCCCAGTAATGAACAAAACTTTTTCATGGCTTCTCTGGGCTGCATGTTTCCAAGACTCTCCCATGCTCTCCTGATTCAGAGACAATATTGCCAAACATGTAAGTTAATCAGTTTGCACATAGTTAATAGAGGAGACTGGTTATGAAAGCCGGCGAACTTCAAAGAGCTAAACAATAGAGCGGTCTCCGATGTTGAACAGACCCATCACGTGACTCTGACCGTGCACAAGTTCATTCAAGATGGCGGATGGTGCACACGATCTGTTTGGTTGGGAAGACGATTTAGAGGCAGTTTTTGACATTTTGGAAGGCGATGGAGTATAAGAAAAGCATTTTCGGTCTCAGTTAGTAATGTAAGCATAACAGGTTGCCATTTTGAGTCATAATTTCAAACAAATGAGCTTAAATTTTCGGCACATTGGCTACTCGATTCGTGTGAATGGAATCCTACAAACGCTCACCTACAATATAAGCTTATATAATGCCTATCTGTCGATGGTTATTTCCTCTCGGGTTCCTACGAATCACGAAATTCCTATATTAAACCTTTGACAAAGATCTGGGATATGGTGATCTGTTTATATTGTTTTGAGTGCTAGACCTTGTAGTAGTCCAGTGAGTCAAAAAACCTCAGCATACAATTTGGCTGCCGCACTTTATGTTTTAACTCTTCAAATATTCTTCAGTTACCATATATAAATACATTTTTGGGGTGTTGTTGTTGTAGGCTCAGCATTAAGAGAATGTTTGCAATTACTTGGGGAAGAAATGTAAACACTTAGCTAAGAGCTACTGTAGTGCAGGTAGCCCACGACTAAACATATAAGTATCAAACAAGTAAACAAATGGAAAAAGTAAAAGTGAGCTGAAAATGTATATTCATATGTGAATTTTAAGTGGAAGGTTTTGAGACACAGGGATGCAAAACTTTAGAATAGGAAGGGAAGGATTCCAACAGCTAAAACAGTTACCCCAAGTCTTCTTGCATAAAATGGTTGGTAGTGTTAAATGCAATGTAAAAGAAACTGAAGTGCTTGCACGTGAGGCAGGAGATATTTATATCAAACCCTTGAAGAAGGGTGCGAAAGAGGCAGGATATTTTTGGGAATTGAATTGCTAAGGTTAGATATTGCTGGGATAACCCTGATAGTGACTTCCTTAACAACTACAATTTGATTATCAGATAATATCACATGCAGAACTTGAAACACTCAATCCACTTTTGCCAAGAATATTGTTAAGTGCCAAATGATGGGCAACCCTAAAACCCGGGGTTGCCCCCAAATGATCAAGATAAATATCGACAAGGACAGGGACTGAACTGAACTTAACTGAATACTTTATTTACCCTCAAATTGCTCAGTTTATGTCTCCAAGCATTCCCACCCCAACCTGGACAGTGCCACTGAGTACAACTTTATGTTTATACTAGAGAACTAAAGGGGTGGTGAATGGTCCTTCAAAAAATGCGCGTATCGCAAAAATTAAGCCAAATTCCAGGGGTCTCATCGTCTTGTATTTTTATGGAGGGCCTTCTCAGAGTCTCGATTTCTTTTTCAATGCTGAGGAAGTCTCGGGCTCGCAGAAAATGTATCAGTCTCGCCGTCTCGCATTTACCATTCGGCACCCCTAACTAAGAAAACCCTTACAAATCTCAAGTCATACTCCTTAATTATTTACTCTGAATACAATCAAAATCTTACTTATTCAGTGTTGGTGTTATAAAACTATGAGACTTAGGAGAAATTAAAATTTTGCACAAATAGAGACAATAGCCAGCTATCCTTATGTCAGTTCTTTTTACTTTATTCCAAAATGGGCACCTACCCCCCCCCCCCCCCCCCCTCCCCCAATTTGCTTTCCAATTGATATGTTGCACAGTGGGTGACACTATTTGGCAGAATGACAGAACGGCAGAAGTTTTTTGCCCTAACCAACAAAAGTTAACTGCAAGCAAACTGAAGTAAAAGTTAACTGCAAGCAAACCGGGGTGAGCCTATAACGACACGCAAACTGGGGTGAACCTAACCACAAGCAAACTAGTGACATTCCGTCATTCCACCAAATAGGTCACCCTTGCACAACAGCATTTAGGGTGTCTTGGATGCACATAAGTGGATACGACATCTACCCTGGATCCAAACATGATCATCTGGGATGATGGAACACAAAAGTAATCACTTTGATATCATTTGAGAATAAAGCATTCAAATTTTTATTTTTAAAATCATGTCTTTACCATCAGACTCATAGCTAAGTTTCAATTGGATAACTTCTAAATAATCTTCATTCCTGAAGTAGAAATCAAACAGGCTATACAATTATGTGTGAATCTCAGAATACTTCATGACTGACCAAGAGAGCTAGTAATGCCTGTAGTGACAACAAGGAAGACCTTTTTGCAAATGAGCCTCTTGTAGACCAGGGAAGGAGAAAACCCATGATCAACAAAATAAGTTCATATTTCTAACAGTTATAGTAGGAAGATTTATTTCAACCTTTAAGATACATTCCCAGGGATAAATTATCATGGCCTAGCTGTGTGATGGAGTACAGGTAATATGGATATTACAAGGAGAAATTTTTATTATGATCAGCAATCTTGTGACTCGAAGAGTTAAATGCTGTATGGAAATGAAAAAGAAATCCTTACATAAAAAAAAGAACAACTGTTACTGTGACATAAATGTTTACTGTTTCATTACCCATGCATATGTGTGAAGATATTGCAATGGGTCAGCCTCTGACTCACAACAGGAACACTTTTATTCTTATTAATAAGAACAAAACAAAATTATACAAGGAGAGACTATTAAAAAACAACCATTTACAAATGCGTTGGACAGCAATAAAATAAAATTGTAAGGAAAGAAAGATATTCGAGAAAGAAACTTTCTCTTTACAGTGAATTCGAAATTTGTATGCCATGGTGGGTATAAACACCTTCCCCTCTACTATGCTATGGTCAAACAAACCTTATACATATTTCTGTGTCTTCAGCTTCAAAATAGTTTACACAGGTAAACAGTACCCTATCCCTCTCGACCCGGCTATTTTGTGCAGTCAGCCTTTCTTCCATTTCCAATGTGAGCCTCTAAGTGTTGGTGCGAATAGCTTCCAAATGTCGATTTCTCTTCTCCTTCTGCGCGATCCACAGCCGAAGGCAGCGGAATTATCGCCTGGTATAGCAATCTACGATCTCTTATCTTGTAAAACCTACGGTTTTTGACTCATTTTCAACCGGAACAAGCCAACTTTCACAGTGGATTCAACCACGCTTCGAATAGAACTCACTCGGAACGCCATCTTGAAATTTTGCGTGTGCACCTTCAATGTCACGTGACGATGCAAAAACCATAACAAAGAGATATTTCTTTGAAGTTCGCCGGGTTTCATAACCAGTCCCCTCTATTAACTATGGTTTGCATATTTACATACTATAAAAGCACTGGCTTCAGGGCTCAAAAAACTCTAATTCCAGTTTGCCTTTTGGACTAGCAACTCTCAAATTTTGATTGCCCTGGGTAAGTCATAGCGTACTGTGTTTACCATTTAGTTGGCAGACGAATTGCCTTCGTCCTTGATCATCAGGCAAGTGAGAATGAAATTACTTGCCGCGCAGGAAAATCTGCATGACCAGACAGCAATTTTTTCAAGCCCTGTGATTTGACATCATATACCTGTACTACTCAAACTAAAAATAATCTGACAACAATATGACAATGACAACTTTTAACATTGCTGCAAACAAATCAGCCATTCTACGTTGGAGTAGGGCTCCACCCACAACCAACACACCTGAGCGGTGACAAACGCAACACATCACAATCTGAGATTAATCGTTTTCTCACAAAATAATTACAAATACATCTAATCTATAAAATTTCCAAAACTGCTGCCTCAGTGATTTTCTTGAGACCTGATTCTCATATCAAGAGACTCGAATCTTACACTGTATATCAGAAGACAAGAAACTTCTCTCATGAGGAAAAAGACAAGTGGTGGTAACATACTTTTGAGCAGTATTGTGTGAACAGAGTCATTAGTTTCTAGAGAGGGTCAGGAATGATAGTCAGCCTTTGCAGAAATCTGGGACAAATTTTTAAAAAAATTCTAACTATTCCAGACAATCGGGGAAACAGTGTACCTCAGAATTCTCTATGTCAGAAATGTCTGTGACAACAACAAAATCCCTGATTGCCTCAAATTTTCCGAATAGACATGATAACTGGACTATACAAATGGGGCCAAAAGAACCGCAAATCAATAAATAGAACTTTTTACCTTCTGTCATTACCAATAACATCAAAATAGCCAACATCTGGGTACTTTTCAGGGTCATAAGCTCCGCTAGAAATTTGTTTCCAATAAGCTGTCAGTTGAACTTTATCATCATACGTCAGCTTGATTATTTGCTTTTCTGCAAAAGAAAAAGCATAATTACAAACCAAAGTAAAATTGTCAATTCTTGTGACTGTCTTCAGTGCTTTCAATAAGCAACGACGGCCGACGAAAAGTGTTGGCTACTTTGCTCGGAGAAGTCGGCTACTTTTTTCCCTAAATTGAAGAAACTAGAGAAAGATCATTTCAAACCTTGTTGATGCAGTCGGCTACTCTATTCTAACTAGCTGCCTACTTCAAATTTTATTGAAACCCCTGGTCTTGTTGAATTGAATTTTGTGTAAAAGGGTATGGAGAAGTTAGAATTTTATCATTGCTGGGAACTGAAGGGTTCACATAATGTACAGATAGAAACATTTCTTCTCGTTAATTAATGCTAAACACTTTATTCAATACTAGGTTAGACAATTTGGTGGCTTATCAACATAAGTAAAAATTGTTCATGAGATGAATATCATCAACCTGGAGATGTTGCCTTGTCATGTTACCATTACTGCAGTACAACAAGCACTTCACAAAAAGCGCTTTCAGTATGTTCCTGAGCTGTACCCTCTAAGATTTGTAAGGTACTCTGCTGTGACAACGAATTACTGAAGAATTTGTCTGGTAAGCTAAAGTGTACGTACACTTCTAAACAAATTAACAACCTAGTTCAGAGAAACGTCTGTCACAGCAAGAAGAGGTCCAGAAGACAAGAGGAAAGTGCCAAACAAGATTTAATAACAAGACCAAATAATCCTAGCTAATTGCTACCCAAGGACGGAAAGATTTGACTTGCCCTGGACGTAAACACGTAACCACTTCCCTGAAAATTCCTTTTTCATAAGCGCATTTCAAAACTTTACACCGTATCAAGTTGACGTGTTTTTTAAAAACAAAGACAGAACATCAGGACATTGCTTCATCAAAATACTTAGTACTAAGCAAAACCTATGTAAAAAGTTATTTAGCAATCAAAATGAACTAATTAAACTTATGGTGTACTGAAATGTTGAAGTTCCCGGTCCAAGTGGACGTACCTTTGTGATAATACTGCAGACAAAGTTTGTAATATTGTGGTAAGGAAAATCCATAATTGTAAGGCTCTTCTTTGGCTTCTTTCTCTTGAGCTCCTTCGACCTCAATAGAGGTGTTCTGGTCTTCAGTAATTGTTAAATCTTGAGGATTTTCGGCAATCTCAGTATTGGGTTCACCGTCCGCCATATTGCCACGAGTACGAACCCATAACACGCAACTGCGCATGCACAGATTTTCAGCGCAACCGGAACCGGAAATGCAAAAGAGTAAGAAGAGAGTGGTGATCAGAAAACGTCACAAAAGTTTTTTTTTTCTTCTTCTTTCTTTTTTTTTTCAGTGAAGTTCATTCCTCGTTGGTTCTACTTATCAAGAAGTTCGTTGTATTAGCAATTCACTGCAATATTAATCTAACAGCAGATGAATTTTTCCAGTTTTATTGCATACATACATACATAACTTTTTGTTGAGGCAGGTCTAGTAGGGCAACCATAAGGCTGGTGTGGACCTGCCGTTATAAATCAAACAGAAACTTGTTAAAAATCCCAACTGGCAGGAGGCTGACCAGTTGGCTATATACAAAGCGTGGAGGAGTTGAATTCGGGACCACCGAAGACAAAACTCTAGGAAATCGTCTATGAAATACACAGAAAAGTAGAGAGAACGCGATTTTCAAGGAAGATTTACCACGTGATATTTAAACTGTAAACATTATTGCAGAATAGAAGAAAAAATGTGTGCAAATAAGTTTTAAAATAGTTTGGTTGCTAACAAATACCGATACTCACTAATTAAATTATTTTGTCACGGCAGAGCATTCTCGTCCCCAGAGGCCGCGATCCATCTTCCTGTAGACTAGACATTTTCGCCGAAAAACATCATTTTACACAACAGATATGTTTAGCTATAACTTGCAAAACATTCTTCTTGATCAAGAAACTTATCAGTTGAAATGTAAAGCTGGATCGTAGTGACCTAACAGTCACGCTGTGGCGTAATAATATCAGGTCATATCGGGGGTCATACATTGACAACGCCTGGGAAATATCACGCGAGGCTTCTTCTTCCGCAGCAGCAAGCATCCGGGAAGCATGCAACAAATGAAAATGGAAGCGTACAAGAATACGCTTCCCTTTTGGCTGTTTATTCTTTTCGTAAGCCCGACTTTTGTGTCAGGCGAGAAGCCTGCGTGCAGTAGCGAGATATTTTGCCGTGGAGAACTTCTAAAGACAGTTCAAATGGCCCGTATTTTTAACGATTCCAAGACGTTTGTGGACATGAGACTCAAGAAGGATGCAGCGGATGTTATAAACGCTTTCAAAGCCCTTCCACGGCCTAATCCTTCCAAGGAACAGGTGAGCAAGTTCGTCAACGATAATTTCCATCCCGTAGGGCACGATTTGGAGGAGTGGTCCCCGCCCGATTGGAAAGACAATCCCGAGTTTATTGACTGTATAAAGGACGCAAATTTGAAGAATTTCGCGTCGAAGCTCAATGAGTTATGGAAGAAGCTGGGAAGAAAGATCAGCGATGAAGCGCGCCAAAACCCTGCCCGATCTTCCCTGATTTTGGTTAAGAATCCATTTGTCGTCCCTGGCGGAAGATTTCGTGAATACTATTACTGGGACTCGTATTGGGTTGTGGACGGCTTGCTCGTTTGCGGCATGAAGGATACTGTCAAAGGAATGATTGACAACTTCATTCAGTTGGTGAAGACATATGGGTTTGTTCCAAACGGCGGTCGGATATACTACACGAACCGGAGTCAACCTCCGTTTTTGATCCCCATTGTGGATCTTTACCTTAATGACACCGGCGACGAAGAGTACGTCAAGTCAATTTTAGATGACCTTGAGAAAGAATACACTTTCTGGAGGGAAAATCGCACAGTGGAAGTTGAGGTGTCCTCTGGGAAATACAACCTGTCAATCTACGCTGCTGATATGGACACGCCAAGGCCGGAGTCTTATTATGAAGATTTTCATACAGCTCAAGAAGTCCCGGCAGATGCCAGACCAGCTTTGTACCAAGACATAGCCTCAGCTGCGGAGAGCGGGTGGGATTTCTCCACCCGGTGGTTTAACCGTACGAAATCAAGGGAGGGGTCCCTGAGTAGCACCCGGACAAGGCAAGTTATACCCGCGGATTTGAACAGTGTTTTGTACCTCAACGAAAAACTTCTAGAGAAGTTCTTTCGCATGACCGGAAACTCAATTAAAGCAGACCAGTACAAAAAATTTTCAGAGGCCCGTCTAGCTGCTATCGAAGCTGTTCTATGGGACAATCGAATGGGTTTGTGGCTTGATTATGATCGTCAGTCGAAACAGAAGAGATACTTTTTTTACGCTTCAAGTGTGGTACCGCTCTGGGCTGGAGTTCATCGGGGCAACACGACAAGAGAAAGTGTTGTTCTCCGCACGCTCAAGCGACTTCAAGTTTTCGATTACCCGGGGGGATTTCCGACTTCCCTAGCGGCATCCGGTCAACAGTGGGATTTCCCAAATGCCTGGCCCCCTTTGCAGCATATGTTAATTGAAGGTCTTGCTCAGTCCAGCAGTGAAGAGATCAAGCAAGAAGCCCTGAAATTCGCGCAAAAGTGGATAACCACCAACTACAAGGCCTGGAGCTCTACGGGACATATGTTTGAGAAGTTCAACGTAAGCGTGCAAGGCGCCCCAGGGGGAGGGGGTGAGTATAGTATTCAGGTCGGGTTTGGATGGACCAATGGCGTTGTTCTGGATATGTTGCGACGATACCCTGACAAGCTAGTGAGTGGAAAAGCGTCGACCACAGTACAAGCACCCAGGCCAACAGTGAAAGCCGGAGGGTGTTTCCCGGAGGTGACCGTCGCCATCTTGTTTTGCAGCATCGTCTTGAGTGTGTTTGCATACTCAGGCACACTGTAAAGTTTACGTCGTCGAAAGCTTGTAGTTGCTACACCGGGACTGGCGTGACGCATTTCAATGTTTCAACATACGATTTATATCACGCAAGGTACTGTGCAGAAGACTAATTCATATATAGAGTTTAAGTAGACGTATTCTAGAGAAAAACTGAAGGCAGACCTGCTTACCGAATAAATCGTATATGATGTTTATGTTATAACAAGGTGCACCCAAATATCGTTTTTTTCAAGACCTCTCCTTCCACCTACTCATACCTGACGGTCTGGACGTGGGTAATCTCAGTTGTCAGTTAGAATTTTAGCCCATTTCTTAATTCTTAGCTATAAAAATGTTCTACAGATATCAGATTTCAGCTATCGACTTGAAGGACACGCCGTTTCTCAGATGACAGTTAAAATTTCACTCAATTCTCATCTGCTTAACCCCATCCAGACCCTGTGACGTAATGTGGTTTCCTTTCGGCGATCCGTCTTGTCTGTCATTTTTGTAACAACTTACCTCTAGTCTGAGGAAAATAGAACAAAGGCTTCTGTTTACGCAGAGTAATGCACGTCTTTAGGGGAAGGAGTTCGAGAAAATGAGCGGTGTTGGGGAGGGGGGAGGGGTGGGAGGTGGGTTATGTAGCCCCCTGTGCAGACCATCTTAGGATTCGTTAGGCAATGACAAACGTATACAGTGTAATGGTAAACGTACAAAAGTATAATGGGGCTTAGTGAAATATTTTACTAGTTTAACAGTATAGCCTATTATTTTCTTGGCATCCCTTTTTATTTTCAACAAATGTAAGTTCAATGCAAAACACACTTCATCTGAAGATGATGACGTGTATGTAGACGTGCGATTAGTTCATTTAGCAACCTTGAGACGTGATCTATTATAGGCAGAGAGTACATTAAAAAAAAAAGAATTAAAGTACATTGAGGCAGGTTTCTCTTTATTTACAAACCCCCTGTTTTTGTTTCAACTTTGTTAAGCTATTTTAGAGTTCCCCTCCTTTCCAATTCTTGAAACGATTCTCCAGTACTGAAAGAAGGCGAATCTCATCAGGTATTTAACATCACAGGAAAATAACGACTTCCACAGAAACGTTTTTGTTGCTTTCATCCTTTTTTATTCCTTCCTTTTACGAAATTGGGCTTCGTATCATAGTTTGATTGACTTGCAATTTCTTCTGTTGCGTGATCACGCGAGAAGCCTGACTTTTTCACTTGCTTTGCACTTCACGCGCGCTATGATCGGTCCTTGCGTGACGGAATCTTTGTAATGCGATCTCTTGCTACGTTTGGAAGAATTTCTCCACTGCGTCAGCTGCGGGATAAAACACTGAATCTCTGAAGTGCACGCCATCCAAGGTCCCTCCAGGGTAGGAGCTGGAAACTGGGTACACATCCAGCACTATGTAGCCAGCCTTGCACATCGCCCAGTTAGCATAAGAGTTAAACAGCTGTATCCGCTTCAAAAATAGGGTATATGTAAGTGTCAAATAAAATAAATTAACTACACGGAAAGCAAAGAGAAGTAGTGGGCAAAAATTAAGTTAAATACTGTTTCCGACTTAAAGTTGGAGGAGGAAGTACACGCTAAACTTATTTGAACCGTAACTTAGCCAGAGTTCTGAAATCCTCCGACATGACTGTTCCAGTCTAATCAAGTGGTCGAAAAGGTCAGATACCGTACGGTAGCTGACATCCTCGGAGACCTAGGGGCAGTTAGACGGGGCGAAACGAAGTAAACCCAACAAAAATCGGAGTGACCAAACTTTTTAAGTTCATGAATACGCTAATACATCGCCAGTACCCATTTATACAGCTGGGTGGAAAGAGGCACTACGAGAGTCGAGTGTCGTGCACTACAACACAACAGAACGAGCCCGCGGTCATCGCTCAAACCGTGGGCTGTCGACGCGGAGTCCAATGCGATAACCATTTCATCACCGCATCTCCCGTATTAACCAATATCCACATACAAATTCTACTGGCTGATCTCCATTCATTTTCTAATAGATTTAGTCGGAAGAATTTATGAAAAGAAAAAACAATTTCCCTTCTGTGATCATTTTATAAATTCTCATATACTTTTCTCTTGATTAAGTATTGATATTGTTAGATGAGGAGAAATTCCAAGTTGGTCACCCTCATTCTTGGGCTTTATAAAGGGTTAAGGCGGTACGGGTCACTTAATCGACATGTGACGCAAAGGGCGTGTACTAATTTAAATATAGTTGCACCCCGCTTTCTCGAACGAAAGCTAGTTCGAAAAAGCAATGGGTTCGAGATGCTGATAGTCAATGATTGAAAAAGCAAGTCCACGGAAAATGGATTTTAGCTCAAGATAGCAAGGAGTTCGAGATAAGATAGCAAGGTTCAACTGTAAGCGCCTCCTACTCACCAACTCTGAGTGCGCCTATCCGCAAAACAAACTACAAATTTAAAAGCTTTGATCGTTGTTGGTGTTGTGAGACCAACGCCCTCTCACCTGCTCTGTGTGAAAACGCCTGAAGCAACCGCTGTACAATTCTCTCTGATCGTGAATAGCAGTTGTACTCTTCCAGACAACGGTCCCTCGATAATATCGCTTCAGCACGCTAATAAATCCATTGATCACCTTTTGATAATTGTAAAAGCTAGCGCTTTTTAGTAGATGCACGCCCGCGTTCAAAATCAGCGCGCTGTCCTGGTCCATATCCGAGCGCGTGACAACGCTCTGCAGCTCGTAAAGGATTCTGGGAATGTTGATGGGTTTTCGACCGAACATCAAATTCATTTCGTCTTTAGCGGTTTGTGTTAATACATACACCCACAGCATTGTGTGATAACAGGCACGGAACGTTTGCCAGCACAGAGGTCGTTTCAGGATAGACTGGTAGAAATAGCGGTTGAGAGAGTCGCCATAAACCCACAATACACCGCGGCCCTGTTGATGTCCAGATCTTCCAAGGCTTTGTGTAAAACCTGTGCAAAGTAAAATAATCGCTAAGTTTTGGTCACGCATATCATTTAGTTTTGTATTTTGTAAATAGCGTAGCCGGACACAATTTACTTCTGCCGCGCCCCTCTTCTCCCAACAATCTTGAATCCTCGTGAGAGGTCCAAAGGCATACGCACCTTGAGATTCGTTCTGCTGTTGTAATGTGTGCTCTGTTTTTAATTTTCGTGAAACCAGTTTAAGAAACTACATGAATATCTGCAGATCTATATCAACACTAGCATGAACGTTTACGCGTACCCTGACGTGAGGAAACCCGGATTAAACGTGCAAAGAGGGACATTGTTTACAGCAGAGGACGTATTCGCGAGAGGATCTCAACCTTCCTTCTTGTGCTTGTTTTGCTAAAATACAGAATTGAGAATTTGCGTGGGCACCATATTTCTCTTGTTCCTACCTGCTTTATATGGCCGCCATTGCTCTCCTACCCAGGCTCCGTACCCATCTAATAACAGTTTACACTTCTCCCGGCAGGCAGTCTGGCTTACTGCTTTGAAAGCGTTGAGCTCTAAACAACATACAGATAAATACATTTTGTACAATAGGGCAGTATGTGTAGACCCATAGGATGGGTGGTTAACTACTCCTAATTGAAGAAACGTTGACCATGTGTAAAGCATAAACCCTAAACGACATGACCCAATGGGATTTTAAGTAGGCACTGGTAAGTTTAGTTTCTTCTTTGCATTGTATTGTACGTAGATTATTTTTCCCAATTTCCCAGTAAACATTTGGGTCGCATCGCTCACGGTTTATGCCTTTCATGGGCCAACGATTCTTTAATCAGATGTATATAATCACATACACAACTGACCTCCATTCGGTACAAAGATGCATGGAATATTTACACAGACATTTGCTGCTTTGTTTCAGGAAGTGCTCTTCGAAAAAAGCTGTAAGCTTCAAAGGACAAATGATATCCGAGGACGATCTGGAAGCTAAAAGCCAAAGGCTATTGTGTTTGTTGCCCTAAAATGTTTTACACAATTTTGCCGTGTTTAGGGAATCGTTTTGGGTGGGTGAGTGCTCGACAGCTCCAATGGCCATCCGACTGTAACAACTGTTGTCTTGTCTTCCGATAATTAAATCACATTCCTTTTTTCGCGCTCAGCGCTTTCAAAGCTAATACTCAGGTATGTAATCTCACCCTTAGTTATCATCACTGATGACGTAGGAACCGTAAATGTGATTTTTCCTTCTCCCAAAGGTTCCTGCAAGAAATCGTGACTTCTGTTACCCAGGCTTCCCTGAGGTTGAAATGAACCGTGACGACAGCCTGGGGAGAGAGATTGCCTTATATTGAGTTTGGAAAACAAATAACCTTTTACATGTAGGAAAAAATATCCCCCACGATTATTGCTTGAATTACCTTTGATGAACCAGTCTAAAGGCGGATCTTTGAATCCCTTGCATAATGAATAATCCAGGACGATCTCTGCCCTATAGAGCCCAGGATCCTCTATTAGAAACACGGCCTCGTACAATCCATTACTTTTATCGTACACTGTAGCGGCCATGTTCGACGGTCCATGTATGTCTACGCGCCAGGAGTCACCTCCAAATGTCTTATTCAGGTTCTCCACCGAAACAGACTGAATATAAATTCTGCTGAAGAATCCTGCAGGCTTAATATCCATTTGCTTGACATAGCTTTTGCTAGCACGCGTTTGAAACTTCTCGTCCAGCGGTGTTGCATCCCACGGCACGTACTTTAAGCAATGACCAATCTCGTTCTTCCAGTCGTATCTGCGTATGCGAGATTGGCACCAGGCCAGCTTGAAATCGACAACATTTTTTCTGTAGTTTAACCTTTCATTTTCGAAGGATTTTTTAGCGTCGGAACACAAAATAAAATAGATAAGAATGATTACTGACGATGAAGTCATTGCAAAATGCCAATAGAACAGACATTTCAAAGATCAAAGATGTTTTATGTTCACACAGGCGGAGACATTAAACGTGTTGATTGCAGGGTATTTTTAAAAGATTCCCTTGTTCTGACACAGATTCCAGGTCCTAGAAAAATTCTGTAGGAGAAATTAAAGAAGATTATCTATGTTATCACTTCAATATGGTCGCACCATTTTTAGCGGCTTCCAAGTTTCAACACATTTCCCACATTTCTTTATATTCTGTAAAAGTGTATATGTACAATCAGTACTATGTCAGGCCCGTAGGGAGGGGGTGCGATGGGTGCGTCCGCACCCCTCCCCCTCCCCCACGAGCCTTGGAAGTCTGCTTTTTGTGAAAAACAAAACTATATATATATCAAAATAAATAAGTAAATAAAGGTAAATGGTATTTCTGTACTTCGACTATCTGCATTCAATATGGTCCTTTGGGTTGAAAGTCCACAATTTGTAGATTCGTGTGGTATATTTTGGACCAAATTGTGTGATTCCACATACATTCTACCTAATGCCCTTCACTTTTACCTGTCTTGTTTCCTAGAAAACTGTCTTCAAAACGCGCGTAATGCTGTCTAAGGAAACCTATTTTTTCAAAATTTTCTTGGGGAGGATACCCCCACATCCCCCTACGTTCTCGCGCCTACGGCGCTCGGAATTAAGTGCCGGAAGCGCTCATGCGCACCCCCCCCCCCCCCCCCCCCCATGTAAAATTCTGGCTGGCCACTGGCCTGCATGTAGATGCATGCGGACGACGTCCTAGCGTGTGTCCATTCAAATAAAAGTTACAAAGCAAAACATTTATGTGGTGCTACTAATTAATTGCTTCTTTCGCTTCTAAATTAAGGTCTTCATTCTGACAGCTTTACAGCACACGTTAAAAATTTATCAGTGTTTTCTTAGTTTGTCTATAGTTTACTTGTTCTGTCAATAGCTTGTCCCGTCGATAGGTGACGAACACTAACAAAATGACAGGGTCAAGATTGAAACTCCAAATTCTTAAAACTTGTATTAAGGGAAGTATATAGCATTCTATAAGGGGTATAAATATTTTGAGCTTGGGGCCGGGAACGGCTTAAATTTTCTGAGTAAATTCATTGACACGAGTCTTTGCAGCAAGCCGGGTTTTTCATTTCGGCTGACCAGTGTTGTAATCTTTAGTACGACAATATTGTTTTTCAAATTTGTTACGCCTAAACGCTGTTCATGTACTCAAATATTCATGGAAAGCATTTTAGTTTGAGTCCATATATAAGGAAGACCAATGCCACGATTTCTGTTATTTACATAGAAAATAACAGGTTAACGTACTTACAACTGTAACTGTCGATCCAAAGATCTTCACAATTCTATCTTTTGAATTCCGTTTTGAGAGGCTCGTTTCTAGTGAAGGCGTGAAACTGTGATTCTATTCAATGTCATTCATTTTTCATACATAGATCGCTTGAACAATTGCCACACAAGTAAAATGGTGTCATGAAACAGGTAAAGCTGCCAATGCAGGTACTTATCAGTCTCCTTTTTTCTAGGCGAGTTCTGGTTGTAATAAAACATCAAAGAGATCCATCTGAAACTTAAGCGTTGGCCTAATGGTAAATAAGCTCTGGACACGGGATTTAGCATGCACCGCCAGGTTCAAGCCCTGGCCGGGGTCACTGCATTGTGTTCTTGTGCAAGACCCCTTACTCTCACAGTGCCTCTCTTCACCCACGTGTAATTAAACGCTGCAGGATAGCCCGGAGGTGGACTAGCATCCCATCCAGGAGGGAGTAGCCGGAAATATTCTCCATGCTAAAGAAACCGGAGTTAAACTGAGTGCCGCTATATGATGGGCGCGAGACTCCACAGTCAATACACTTGCAAAAATCACCAATAACATATACTGTATCTTGTAGGTGTTAAAGCTCTTGTAACTTTTCCTGTGAAATAAGAAGTTAATGATTGGCTAGGTTACTGACTCACTCATCTTTTGGTATGCCTGAGTGGTACATAAGCTATGCTTCGTTAGTTAGGGTAGATGCTAAATGATCAGTGAAAAACATGTGCCCATCTTCGCAACACTTTAGCCAGTTTAGCAAGCCTCTTCTTGTAAGGCTGGAGACGTACTTGGTCAAGATGGAGACAAAACCATTGCCGCAGATGAAGACACGTTATTCTAAATCAAGAGAATCAAGAGAGAATATCATTTGAACTGCAGGATAAAAGAAAATTGCAATTGTTTCTAATATTGTCGCTTTCTTTTTCTCGGTTTCACTTTTGCGCGAGAAAAAGCCGATGACTATTTTTTTTATCACAGTACATATGCATAAATTAATGATTCAGCCAACGCAAATAAAAAAGATGTAAGGTACGCAAGTTGTAATTCTAAGTTGGGATACAAAACTGTGATGTTCATGTATCATGCAATGAGAAAACAACATTGTTAATGTTAAGTTATTTCCTTTTAGCCATTGAGTTAATTGTACTGTTAGACCACAGGTTTGCATTTATTTATACTGCTCCGCATTTAACAAGAAATTAAAGCAAATGGGCAAACTGAAAGACGAGACGTTGTCCGACTCTGCCTGGAGTACGTTCCTAACATGTTCTTAAAATGTTGGTAAATCTCAGACTCAACGTTTTTATAAATAAGGTCATTTTTACATTGTAAAAAGAGAGTGTTGTTTGAAGTGTTGAACTTGGTTTCAGGGCTTAATGTTTAAAACCTTCCTGAGCGGTGTCATCGAAATCGATTAACTGGAAATATTTGTTCACTTCCCCAAGCACACAACCGAAACGAATGATAGATAATCACGCTACAGAATCACGTGCTCGGATCTTTTGTGTGAGCAGTTATAAACGCAATGCTTGAAACTGTCTAGCCCTGCTTTACAGTTCAGTAATATAATGGACATCCGAACGGCCAGGCGACAGTTGAGGTCACGTGGTAAAGTATCTCTCCAGGGCGTCCTCTGCTGGGTAGAACACAAAGGGTGGGTAATGAATTCCATCAATAGTGCCTTGAGGATATGCCGCACTAATTTGATACACGTCAAGCACAGGGATACCAGCTTCACACATTTTCTTCATTGCGTAGGCGTTGAACAGTTTAATTCGCTGCCAAAAGAAAGAACATTTGCATACAGTTGAGATTCAGGCCTACTGAAAAGTGGGAGTGGGGGCGTTGGAAAATAGAAAGAGAAAAGGATGTTATTTAACAGCGCTCGGTACCGGTGACATGTTCTCCCGCGCTTGGTAAAGGTTATACATTTTCGCGCGTTTGGCATTGGTAACATGTGTTCCCGCGCTTAGCGCTAGTTGCACATTTCCCGCGCTTGGCTCCAGTGCGTTGCACGTCTCCTGCGCTTGGCACCGGTTGCACGTTTTTTTCTGAATTCTTATTGGCTCATTTGACCCCGTACTGTATAACTAGTTTTACCAGTTTTCATTACCTGTTTTCATCACTCTGGTGCGCTTCATTTTAATAATTTACCCACTACAATAAAAGAAGCAACATCGCTCCCCATTTTTAAAAATCTTCTTAGACTTTATTTTAGAGAGTAGTTTTTTATTTTTAATTTTTTAAAAATAATTATATTTCATTTGTATTTTTTAAGCGCTTTTTACCCGTTTTTTTTTATAATTGTAAATATTTATCTCTATATATAGAATTTTAATGTAGTCTTAATTTACGCAGGGCCCCTTTTGATACCAGCCAAGTGCTGATTGGGCCACCCTGCCTAAATAAAGTTGACCTTACCTTACCTTACCTTACCTGTTCAGTGTGAAAGCGTCGGGAACACCCAGTGTACAGCTCAGTCTGCTTGCCAAGAGAGGGTGTTGTCTTCCATACAACCTTCCCTCGGTAATTATCCCTTAAAAGTCGAACAAAACCTTTGATGATCTTCTGATAATTTTTAAAGCTTGTACTCTTCAGGAGGTGAGCTCCAGCGTTCAGCACAAGAGCGCTGTCTTGATCCATCAGCGGTTGTGTCACGACTTGTCGGAGCTCTTCCAATACTCGTGTTACGTTTATATCATAACCTCCGTGACTACAAAGAGAAAACAACAACAACAACAACAAGAACCGAGTCATTCATTCTTTTAGAACATAGGAATTTAGATATTTTAAGGGAACCTCCACTCTTAGGACAAGCTGACGTTAAATTGTTTGAAATAATTCCTAATTTCCAAATTTCACAATACAACAGAGAAATAACATTAATTTTAACAAAAACAATAAATGGAAAAGCATGGCTTTCAAATTTCCAGCGCGGCGCCATTTTGGTTTTTATGACGTGTTATCGCTCCCGCTATTGTTTGGAAGCTTCCAAACAATAGCGAGAGCCATAACACGTCATAAAATCCAAAATGGTGGCGCGCTGAAAATTTGAAAGCCATAAACTTTTCCATTTCTCCCTTGACCTGTAAAATTTGGAATTTTGAACAATTCAGCGTCAACTTGTTGTAAGAGTGGAGGTTCCCTTTAAGAAAAGGAAGTTAATAATAATGATTCTACTGACCTGAAATCAATCTCGTTTGAGATCACTGAACCTAACCAGTAGACCCATACATCTGTGTGATAGCATGCCCTGAATACACGAGTGCATAGCTGTCGTCCTTGAAGAGATTCAAAGAACCTTCTATTGTGCGAGTCGCCGTATATCCAAAGGACACCAGAACCCTGCCTGTGGCCTGACCGCGGGGAACTGTAATCATCTGTGAAAGGACATCGATTGACATCGATTTAAAATGAGACATGAAAAATTCCACGCTGATGACGTAGCCCTACAAAGATCCGTGCAGTGGATCTGATTGGTTGTCATTTGCGCGTGAAAATTTCAAACCAAGAAACAACCAATCAGAGACACTACACTGATCTCTGTAGAGCTACGTCATCTGAATGGAATCCTGTGGGTCGAATTTCAGTCGCTTGTGTATTCAGACTGTGAAATCCTTAAACGTTTGAAATAAAACCCTTTATGTCTTTACTCAAGAATTGGAGTATACAAATAATGGAGCTTTTGAGGCGTTTTATGTTCAGTATTTTTCTAGCCCTTAATTAATTAAATGAAGGCGCTTAGTGTACAGAAAAACATTGGTCCACCAACATTTTATCCCTTTGCAAACCCTTTACACGGTGTCCACGGGTTTTCCCGATGGATTTCCCGCGAACAAGTGCGTAGAAGAGAGATAAGAACCGTCATATTCTTAATTCAGACACGTTTTCTTTTAATTGAGATTTAGTTTGAAAGTCTGTCAGTAGAAGCGTGTTTTAATAGTATTCTGCTTACTGCTTTTATACTGCAACCAGTTGCTGTTGGCCCATCTCCCAAAACCATCCCAGAGCTGGTTACATCCTTCATTACACCACTGGGCACTCGTGTTGAAAAGTGAGTCTAAATCTGAGTGAAATTAGAAAAAAAAAACACCATGTAGACTGTTTCATCCAGCATTTTGGGAACATGGCCAATGTTATCACTGAGCAAGCACAATCATGATACCCATATATGATATCTGTTATCCGTACATAACAAATAAATTACGTTACATAATTATAAGGATGCGTTACGTGAGGGTGCGCGGTGACCTAGTGGTTAGTGCGCTGGACTCCGGATTGAGTGGTCTGGGTTCGAGCCCTGGCCGTGGTCATTGTGTTGTGTTCTTGGGAAGACACTTTACTCTCATAGTACCTCTCTCCAACCAAGTGTATAAATGGGTACCGGCGAATTTGCTGCTGGGGGTAACCCTGCGATATGATGGACTAGCATCACATCCTGGGGGAGTAGAAATACTCCTGGTCGCGTCATGCTACTAAACCTGGGATAAACTCAAGCCTGATGGGTCACTTGGCTCGAACGCATACGTAGTCTGCCATACTTGGAAGTGTACAAAAAGGAGACTCAACACCTTGCAAAGCGGGACATACAGTTTATCTAGCAGTAAAATTATAATTCGTTAGTAATTTGTTGCATGAGATGTTCTGTCAATACCGGTCAGTCTATACCCCCTGTGATTTCTCAGGACACTTTAGAAATAAACACATTCTTATATTTTCATTATTTCAAACCATGCGCAACTGGCGATCTCAAGGTGTTAGTGTACCTACACGACTACTCAGATGATTATATCACTTACATTGGGCGTCCTGTGGAACGGTAGGTGGAACTTGTATCGTAAAGTATGCACCATAAAACAGTGGCCTGTCAATATAATCATCTAATGTTGTTAACGTTCCTGGGCTTTGAAATGATCCATGGCGACAGCCTAGAAAAACAACACAGAAAATATAAATTAATTAACTTAGGCAATAAACTACCCCGACTGCAAACTGCCATTTGATGGCTTTATTGCATTCTTGAAAAGTTAGTTGTGGCAAGCAATTGATGTAGAATGACTTTATGTTTACGCAACTGATTTAATGTTTTAGTGCAATACGTGTCGCGGCCCCCCAAATAAATCTTTGCACAGCTTTGCTGTCTGACATTTAGTGATGTAAAATTGAACAGTACTTAGTTCAATCAGTCCTCAGAACAGACATGACAGATTTCGAGCATTGTTGTTAAGAATAAACGTCATGGGAAAACTGTTTTATAATTAATTATACATTTTCATGAAAAAAGAAAAAAATTGTGAAGCCGATGAGAACAGTTTGCATGTTGACATCACGTCTCTAAATGGACTTGGCAAGTCACGTTATCTCACCTTTCCTAAACCAATCAGGCGGCGGATTTTTAAGCCCGTGGCATAATGTGTAGTCCAATACAATCTGCAGATAATAGGTCCCAGGCTCCATAGGAAGAAACACGGCCTGATAAGTGCCATTTTCCATGTCGTGCACAGTGGCTAAAAGATCCGCCCGACCGTTCACTCTCATACGCCATGCATCACCTCCAAACGTCTTTGTGCGGTTCAAAACTGTCACAGATTGTATATAAACCTTACTGAAATGTCCCGCGGGATTGATTTCTGCCGCTGATATATAACTTAGGTTCGGATGAGTCTTGAAGTCCTCAGACCATATTTCGTAAGCCCAGTGTCGCGCGTAGCATGGGCATGAGTGAGTGTATGTCCGCCAATCGGTTCGTAGCATGCGCTCTCGACACCAGTTCTTCTCAAACTGTTGGTAGGGATCTTGTCCCACTGTCAAGTTCCCGTATAAGAAGGAAACCAGGGATAATAAAAGTGTTGTTTGCTTTGGAAAAACAACCATATTCGCAGATTGATGTCACTAGAAAAGAAAGTGTAAATTAAGATCAGAGTCAAGGCTCATTTTTTTAAAGGATACAGCAAACGGGGCTTGACGTTAGCACTCTTTCAAACCACGTTGAAAAAATACTCAAATAACGAAAATCGTAGACCCCTGGTGGTGCAACCTGCGCAAAATTAACACCTCGAGTGTAGACCAATATTCTTTAACGATCACTCACACGGCAAACACGTAAACCAGTATTTTAGATCCGGCGCTTATTCTTTCTATACTGATGCCTTTTTAACCGTGTTTAAATAAAGCAGTCTATGTCTTGGTCTGTGTCTATGGCATAACCTTAGGTTCTTTCGTCGCTCGCTTCTCGCGACTTTGTCGCTCATAAGAGTCGACTTGCAAGTCTAGCATAACCTCCAACCCTTACTATAACCACAGCCCTAAGCCTAAAACCGACCCAACCCTGTCCTTTTGGCTAAATGATATGTAGGTAGTAACCAATCTAAAAGATAGTTCTCTAAAAGAGATAGCACGTCCTCTTTAACTGCAAAGACTCCGGCTGGGCCAAAATCCAGACAGCCTTAGTACGAATCCTTCCACCATGACAATCCCGAACCCTCCGGCGCCGATAAACTGAAACTCGACTGGTTAGCCTTCCACCATTTGTAATCTTAACAGGTTTTTGTTCAGTTTACAGTGTTGTGTTGCGGTACACTCACATGTTCCTCGATTAGCACATTAAACACGATAGCACTTAAATAAATAGATTCTATTCATGCATATAACCGCAGCCTAGTAAGCCACGGCTTTTTAAAGAATTTCTACCAATGTTATCAGTAAATTGCTATAACTAGACAGTCTAATATTATATGCTAACGGTTTCCTTCTAGACTTCCTACACTGTAAGTTTGTTCTTTATGCGGTTGTTTTCGCTTTCTCGTGTTTTGTGTGGTGAAATTAATGAAACGATTAAATGACCCCAGAACCCAGCGAATGCGGGTACAAGCACGTGACACTTAGACGTTCCTCAAAATAAATCGTATACAAGAAATAAATCTGAAACCGTTGGGAAATAATTTACCAACACTCTCTTTTATATTGTCTTTCAGAAGTCGTTGATGCGTCTTCCAAAGGAAATTTACTAAAGAGCGTAATATTTAAAATTAGGAACTGAATTTAAAATAAGCGACAAATTATAAAGAAAGCCCACCTTTTTACCATGACGTCATAGCTTCTCTTGAGTTATGGAGACAAAACAAAATAAACAATCCCTTCAAATCGCCACGGGAAATTAAATAACAGCAAATAATGATAACAGCAATAATTGTCACATGTAAATTACTTGTAGAGGGACGCCATTTTACATTTGCAGGTTCCTGGCCTTCGTCTGGCTGACCACCTGTAGCCTCGTGTTCATGTTTACTTCACTTCCGGGTTTTAATAAGGCGGAAACGAACAGAAACGAATGAAGCTGAACAGCAACAAGTTCGTCCCCAGAGCCTGCGCGTTTTCGGTCAGCGACGGCAAAAGATCACGGCCCCTGGGAACGACATTATATAGAGGATATTACACGGTGGCGAGAAGATATGAATTTTATGTTCGAGTGGCAGAAACGATATCTCACGAGTGAGCGCAGCGAACGAGTGAGATGTCGTTTTTGCCACGAGAACATAAAATTCATATCTTTGAGCCAACGTGTAATGTTCTTTTTATTATATGGAGACCAGATATAATTGAAATTGCCGATTTTTATTTCACTGTTTTCGAAAAATCGAGCAAGTTTTACATATCACCGTTCGTCTTCATAGAAATACAAAGCACCCGTGTCCAGGATATAGAAACACTTACTGAATTCCAATCAAACAAAATACATGAAATATTTGTCAACTAAATATCGTAACACGTAAGAACTGAAAACATCACTGACTTTTGACTTGAATCCGATGCGGCAATGTCTTGACGGCCGATAGTTTTCAACTGCTTTTGTTTTCTTCTTTACAACATCTTGCACTTTGTGAAATTCCTTGCGACGAATTCTCTCTAAAAGCCTTCAAATCATCAAGGCTTCCATTATCATGTTCTCCTCCTTGAGTTTTTCGGAAAACTCATTCTTTTTCTTCGCTTAATTAAACAAATTAAACCCGCTTGTCGATGCTTGCTCACAACAAACCTGAACGACACAAGAAATTAAGTTCATTCAACAAAGTAGAAATGAAATCGTGACGTCAATAAGCGATATGACACTCGCAAGCGTGTCATACGGAAAATACGCCACTCGGGTCCCGGATGGAGTGGCGTATGGAATTTACGAGTGGTTTAGTTCCCAGTAAAACACTCTCGTCCATATAATAAAAGATGTTTATTTCGCAACTATAATGTCAAATATATCAGTAAAGCTCTACCCTCCTTTTATCGAGAACTTCTACAATACTTTCAAGAGGTTAAAAACACCACCAAATCGTTTGGAGACCCTAGTATAATAAGAAGATTTGTTTTGTGCAGGATATTCTTAACACAGATGGAAACTTTTTAAGTTTCCAAGAATTTCAAAATAAATTCAATCTAAAAACAAACTATATTCACTACTTTCAACTGATGGCAGCTATACCACCTGACTTAAAAAAGAAAGCCAAAACTTTTAATACTGTGTCACATGCGCTATTAGAGTCACCTGTGTCTTTCTCTTCTACGGGAATGGGTCCGATGGTTCCGATGGGTCCGATGGTTCTAACTAAGATGCGCTGTAAGTATTTCTATAAAATATTCAATGAAAATTGTACCATTGAACCAACTGGTATTAAGGTCTCAGTATACCCCAAAATTCATCATTTTGAAGAAAAACATGTTTTGGTATTTTCCAGTAGATATCATTGAGACCTTTCATTTAAAAAAAAGGAAAAAGGCTGATTCTAAACGAAGTTATGAAGGTAAAACGAATCTTTGCATAAATTATCTCCAATTGATAGCTGTCAACAGGTTGTCACGATGTTTTTAATGTGGCCCGCGGCTATTTCTGGGAACGGACGTGCTCTTTTCTAAATCGAGTTTTCGGCATGTAAACGTTAAACCGATTTCTCTGATTTTTGGCAATCGAAATAACAAATGTTCAAATTTTATAAAGCTTTGAACTTTAGGGCGGACAAAATAAACTAACACGAGACTACTAGCGTTTTTAAAAAAATTAATTTATGAAAAAAACGCGAATATTTTCCAAACGCGACCATAGATTTTTTTCTAATTAATGTCAACAAGTTCAAATTGTCCAAGTTTTAATGTGAGCAAGTTTCAACGAAATCGGCTGGGTAGAAATTACTGCACAGTTGACTGTTCAATTTTTGCTTCAAAATATTATGCTTGTGTATAATTGGGAGCTGTTGCAACAACGCTTAAGTAATGCTAAGATCCCAGAGATTATTTGAAAGCTTTTTGCCAACTAAAACGTTGCTGAAAAGTCTGGAAAGATCGGAAACTCCCAGCAAAAGTTGTAGACAAATGAAGCAGAAGAGGTTCACGGTGCGTAAATTATGATTTTTTAAAATATTTTTTTTTTTTTAGAATTAAAAAAAATCTACCGATTTTTTTTCTTTTATATTCAAGTATGAGAAAATAAAGCATATGTGCAAACGGCTTTATCTAGTTCCGTGTGTCTAGTCTCGATGAAACTCGTCGAATGTGGCTCGACAAGATAGCTACTTCTCGTCTTCCATTTTGGAGCGCTTTGAAAATGCTCCTGTTACAGTAAATTATTCAAACTTGCCGCATTCTCAAGATTATTTAGCACCTGGAAATAAACATGCCACGGATAAAATTGCGGCTGAGCTTTGTATTCATGCATTTTATTTAGCAATGAATGTGGCATGTGGCGTGGTATGTTCAATTCCAGGTGCTAAATAATCTTGAGAATGCTGCAAGTTTGAATAATTTACTGTTACGCGAGGGTTTCCAAAGCGCTTGAAAATGGAAGACGCGAACTAGCCATCTTGGCGAGCAAAATTCGATGCGTTTCATCGAGATTAGACACACGAAACTAGATAAAGCCGTTTGCATATATGCTGTATTTTCTCATACTTAAAAATAAAAGAAAAAAAATCGGTAGATTTTTTTTAATTCGAAAAAAATGAATATTTTAAAATTCACAATTTACGCATCATAAACCTCTTCCTCTTCATTCGTTTATAACTTTTTCTACGAGTTTCCGATCTTTCCACACTTTTTAGCAACGTTTTAGCTGGCATTAAGCTTTCAAATAATCCATTGGATCTGAGAATTACTTAAACGTTGTTGTAACAGCTCCCAATTATACACAAGCATAATATTTTGAAGCAAAAATTCAACAGTCAACTGTGCAGCAATTTCTACCCAGCCGATTTCGTTGAAACTTGCTCACATTAAAACTTGGACAATTTGAACTAGTTGATATTAATTAGAAAAAAATCTATCGTCGCGTTTGGAAAATATTCGCGTTTTTTTCGTAAATATATTTTTTAAAAAGCGCTAATATCTCGTGATCGTTTGCCTTGTTTGCCCTATAATTTAAAGCTTTATAAAATTTGAACATTTGGTATATATTTCGACTACCAAAAATCAGAAAAATCGGTTGCGGTTTACATGCCCAGAACTCGATTTAGAAAAGAGCACCTCCGTTCCCAAAAAATAGCCGCGGGCCACCTTAAGTCACATTTGGAACGTGACCTGTTGTGTTGTGCGATTAGTGCGAGCGAAGAGTTGCTTTGAGTGTTAACTATACGTTGAGATTTTACTCGGTCATGTTGTTAAAGAAAAAAAGTTAAAAGTTCCCGTCGTTTTGGGTTCGAAGAAAGTGCCAAAACAATAAAAGAATTTGAAAAAGATTTGGACGAAGTGCTAGCCGCCAGCGACAAAAGGTCATATTCCGGGTCATATTATGATCAGGAGAAGTTGCTTGCTCTACAAGATACATCAATGCTTTATTTCACGCGTACCATTTTTGCCCTAATAAAAGTCTTATTACAGATATAAAAGTATCGCCTAAAGATCGACTGACGTACCATTGTTTTGACAGAAATATATACCGAGATGCTCTCATTTCCAAAAGCATGGTTTCCTTTACCGTTTTTCCGCTTCCAGGATTTGCAGGAGTGGAAATATCCTCACTAAAATCAGGATTAGTTCCTTGTTTGACGCTTACTTTACGTTGCTTGCGACCGCGATTGCTTTTATCGCTGCCATAATACATACGTCTGTACAAGAGCGCCGTGGAAGTGATAACTCGTGATACGAGTTATCTTTGTTAAAGTAAAATGAGCCTTCCCTTCATCGATCAACGCGTAATCATTTTCACACATCTTGTGTGATTAATCTAATTACACCGGAAAAAACGACCCAAAGTATATTTCCCGCCGTATCTCAAAACCAAAATTTAGAAATTAGGGCACACATTTTAAGTTCGTTCGACGCTTTCCTCTGAAATTTGGTAAGAACATTGCCCGATAATCGGGCAACAAAACTATGTCCAGAAAGTTTTATTTTTTACCTTTTTCAACAGTTATACCTATTTTAGCAAAGCTAACGGTTCATTTTTAAACTCCTAAAGTTTAACTGCCTGTTAAAAAAAAAACGTAATAATATTTCCCTCACACAGATTTTTTAGAGAAAGGTGTGAAGAACACATAGCAATGTTGATCGTTTTCTCCCGTTCAATTCCGGCCGGAAACGAACTGGATTTGTAAGCCTCGGTACTTTTGGACTCGCGGCGATTCGCGGTGAGCACGATTCGCAGCGACCGCGATGAGCGCGATTCGCGGTGAGCGCAATTCACGGTGAGCGCCATTCGTGGCGACCGCGATTCGTGGCGACTGCGATTCAAGGTGAACGTGATTGGCGGCAAGCGCGATTCGCAGTTAACGCAATTTGCGGTGAGCGCTTCACGATTCAATTCGCGTTTTGGTGAGCGATTCGCGGTGAACGCAATTCGCGATGAACGCGATTCTCAGTGAGCGCGATTCGCGGTGAGCGCGATTCGCGACGACCGCGATTCTCGGTGAGCACGATTTGCGGCGACGGAGATTCGCGGCAACCGCGAGCACGATTCACGGCAAGCACCATTTGCGGTGAGCGCGATGCGCGGCGAAAGCGATTCGCGGTGAGCGCGATGCGCGGCAAGTGCGACTCGCTTGAGCGGCAAGCGCGATTCGCTGCAAGCACGATTCGCGGCGACCGCGATTCGCGTTGACCGCGATTCGCGGCGACCGCGATTCGCGTTGACCGCGATTCGCGGCGACCGCGATTCGTGGTAAGTGCGATTCGCTTGAGCGCGATTCGGGGTGACCGCGATTCGTGGTAAGCGCGATTCGCGGTGAGCGCAATTCGCGCCAAGCGCGATTCGCTGCAAGCGCGATTCGCGGCGACCGCGATTCGCGGTGACCGCGATTCGCGGCGACCGCGATTCGTGGTAAGCGCGATTCGCGGCAAGCGCGATTCACCGGGGACTACCAAAGATGTCCGAAGGCTCTCGAAGGTATCCGAACAATATTGAAGATTTCTGAGGAGAACTCCGAAACTTTTTCACTATCTTTTCGTCGTTCTATTCACATATGAAAAAGATATATTTCGACAGCGTAGGATACGATTTTTTTTAGTTAAAGATTTTCTTGCAGCTGGTGGCATACATGTAGTTTGCTCGATTTCTTCTTGATTTTCAGTCCCTGAATCGTCTTTTGTTTGGAATGCCACTTTCGTACAAGAGGGTTAAATGGTTTAATCAGACAGATCTGCCTCAAATTCCAGCTTTCCATACTCTTACAAAAATTCACAAGCCGACTTTGGTCAGCCGTCCTATCATATCGGGCTGTGAAGAGGGTCGTACAGGGGGGTCTCTGGCATGATTCACGGACGAAAAAAATAACGAATCACGGATCACGGATATTGAAATTTAATTTTCCCGAGTCAAGAAAATAAGTACTCTTTTATTCTGTTCTTACGCTACAAATAGTGTTTGAAGAAATCAAAATTGATTAAGAAATTACCAAAATAAGAAAGAAACATACTCTTTTATCCTGTTCTTACTGTACAAAGAGTGTCTGACGTTACGATAATTATACGGAGATCACATTTGAGGTCTCACGTCTCAAAATCACGCAAAATAAAGTCAATAAAGTGGTGAAATCACGAACATTGGTTATTAATTCAAGCTCTTCACGTGTCACGCAAAACCTTCTGGTCACGGGTCACGAAGAATAAATTTATTAAATTCACGTTTCACGGAAAATAAAATCAGTTAATCACGCGTCACGAGAATACCCCTGTACGACCCTCTGTGAAATGGCCCAACACAACGCCTATCATCCTTTGTAGACAAACTACTTCAGCCTAGAGCGCAAATACAGACTCGTATCTGAAAGATAGGACAGATTTCATTACCTTAATTGAAAACACTGAGGTTCCAAGTAATGCAATCCTAGTCTCCATGGATGTCACTAGCCTTTACACCAACATCCCCCAGGAGGAAGGAGTTACTTTAGTATGTCAAGCATGTGAAACCTTTCATGACAAAAACCCTCCTATAGCTACACACTAGCTTAGACAAATGCTGAGCCTAATCCTAAAAGAAAATTCGTTCCATTTGAATGGAAAAAACTATCTCCAAACACACGGAACAGCCATGGGCACTTAAATAGCCTTTGCCAATATTTTTACGGCAAAAACAAAAAAAAGGAGATCTTGAGGCAAAGCGCTAAGCAACCACTATTGTGGGAAAGGTGTATTGGCGATATCTTTAATTTGTGGGACACAAACAAAGAATACATTCAGGTTTTCATTGAGAAATCAAATTCTTATCACCCTACAATCAAGTTCACCGATGAAGTCTCCGAAAATGAAACAACATTCATGGACACAACAGTCTATAACAGAGAGCGATTCGAGAATGAAAGCATTCTTACTTTAATGCGCGTTCACATTTCAAACCAACTGAAACCTTTCAGTGCACTCATTTCAACAGCTGTCACCCACCAGGCGTTAAAAAAAGGCTCTTTGAAAGGAGAAGCTCTCACACTTCTAAGAACAAACTCTTCAAGAGTTACTTTTACAGACAACATTAAAACTTTCAAAACGTGCCTTATTTCTAGGGGTTATCCTAAGAAATTGGTGGAAAAGATCCTCTCAGAAGGTAACTATGCAGACAGAAAAACAGCTCTAACACAGAAAAAGAACGCACAAAAAGCGTTTACCCTTTGTGACGCAATTTTAACTATCATTACAATGTTTGGAAAGCATACTAATGGACAAATGGCATTTGATACAAGAACAACCATTACTCAGAGAGATATTCAAGGAGCCTCCCTTGATTTCTTATAGAAAAGGAAAATCGCTTAAAGACATGCTTGTAGAAGTAAAACTTTAAAGGCTGTGGAGCACCACAATGGACACACAGCAGGAGTTGCGTAGCTCTGTCAACCCCCATTTTAGTCATGATTTTTGAAGAGCAGGTAAAAATTTACAATGTTATAAGACGGAAAAAACACTCCAAACACTTAACAGTATTTTTTCCGGAAACAGTAAACATTTAAAAAGTTGCCATTATAACAGCAAACACTAAAAAATGTGGGCAAATAACACTAAATCCCATTCATACCCTGTGTTGAAAGAAGCTGCCATCTTCGCTCGAGAATTACAAATGCCAATTTATATTGAATTTTGGCGCGAATCTTTGATGAGATCAAAGGTCAACAGACCATTTCCGTCTCCTGTAGCAAATAAGTGAACGTCATGAAAGTTTAGCTTAATAAAATTTTTATCCACTCCGGGACATCTAGTTTTGTAGCTAGAAAAAATAAGGATTTGTACTTTTTGCTGGGAAGTGAATTGTTCCTTTAGTAACTTTCCTTTATCAGAATGTTTATAAACGTATTGAAGGGAACAAGCTACTCATTGGACACGTTGCGTGACAGAAAGCACGCGTTTGGAAAATTATTATTATTATTATTATTATTATTATTATTATTATTATTATTATTATTATTATTATTATTATTATTATTATTATTACTATTCAACTGGCTGCTTAAAAATATGATGAAACAAAATTTCGATAATGAACTGGTGATAAATAAATTTTATTTTGCGGCCGAAACTTTCTGCAGTCAAAATCGTTGAAGCGTTCCTATAAAGGGTGAATATAAAATCAATTCATTAAAGGTCAAATGAACCAAAATTTCGAATTTTCTCTTTTTATGCCAACTTCTTGATTAAGAACCAAATAAACATATTCCGAAATTTCAAAGTAATTGGACTGTGCAAAACAGAGAAATTTCAAGTTGAAAAATGCTTATTTTAGGCCTTCATAATCGTAGAGCGCTCGGGAAAATTGTCGAGAAATTTTCGGAGCTTAAAACTGTGACGTCATTATTGGTGTGCTCTGAAATTGCGGGAAATTCAAAGTCTTTCAGTGATGAAGCTCACAAGAATGGGATATCATGGTGTTTTGTGCAGCACCAAACTGCTTAAATAATTCTAAGTCGAAAGTAAATACGTTTAAGTTTCCAGCAAATTCAAAGCTCAGGAAACAATGGCTTTTGAAAATGAAAAGAAAATAATTTTAGCCAGACAAGAACTCTCGCTTTTGTGCGGTTCATTTTACCGAAGACTGCTTCAGAGCAAATCTGGGGATACGTAGGTTTCTGGTTCTGATTTCAAGCCGCTCAGACTCCACCTCAAAGAGGATGCTATACCGACTAGTTTTTTTTGTTCCGAAACGAAATCACGGGCAAGAATGCCTCCCGAAGCACAAAGTCCCGCTGTCCGTTCGGCTTTTGCTAAACGAAGGAAGTTAGAGGTATGCACTTTGCACCTTTCTTATTCTACCTAGAACTACATAGAGTATTTGTTATGATTATTAGCACTTTTACTTTGTTGGTTTGGCTGGTCATGATCAAGTATTAGAATTTGAATTCGTTAGTTCAATATCCTCGCCAATATAAAATTATGCTTCAAAGGTTGTCTTTATGTTGGGTTTACAACCGTTAATTTCGAGCACTAAATAACGGGTACCGGCTAAATAAATACGGACCAAAAACAGCTAATACAAACAGAACTCACAATGTCCACGGGGACAGTGTGTAAACGCTCTGTATTTATTTCAACACTGAATTTTCCTTCAGTTGAAAGATAACTGGACACGAATTTATTCATTGAAAGTTTTACCCTGCGTGATGCTTTTGCGGTTTCGAATTTGCATTGAGAAATATCCATACATTCAAGTTAAATTTTTGAGTACAAATTTATTTTTGTGTGACTTTCGAGTACAGAAAAGAGAGAGTGAATTCAATCTTGGATGTGGCTTTTGGCCACATCCTATTCAAGCCGCACTGGCGCGTCCTGATAAGAATTACGTGCAAATCCAAAAAACTGCATTTCGCTTGGGGTATATAACAAAATTAATTGTTCTATACCAAGCTGAGCAGACTGATGATTTTTATACGCCATCCAGTGTTTGAAAACCTCCTATATCGTACAATGCTTACAATTTTACTCAGTGCTTTGATAATTATTAATCTTTGAAACTGGATTCCAATGTAGTAAAAAATATAACAACAATGTTTAAAAAAAGCTTAGATCCTTTCAGAATTATTTGAATTACTCAGACTGACTGAAACTCTCAAACTTTACATTATTTGTTTTTTAAACGACGATCGTCCCTTCGATCGTAAAGCCGTAAAATAAAACTATTACGTCACAAAATTCAAAGCTCGATCCATTCCTTCCATTTCAGTGCGCGGTCATTTTGGAAACGTTTTCGTGAAGTCTTCGGAAATCTTCGTAGTTTTTGCTATAGTTGGCGCTTTAAGGCTCAGAAAGCAAATTTTTGCCTTAAGTTTACTTAATAATGAATTCTTCTAGCGTTTGGCTGCTTTAAAACCGCTAAAGAAACATTGTCGAAATTTTGGTTCATTTGACCTTTAACGAAATTTGATTTCATTCCTTGATTAAATATTCCATTCTTGAAGTGAATTTTTCGATTTTCAAACGATGACTCGATTCAAAACAAAAATGTTGATTTCATAATGCCTGGCTCCACCAGACAAAATATCCCTATTTTGCATAAAACAAAAACTAGGTCAACGACATTTTTCCCACTTGCTCTTTCGCCAGCAGTATTTTTGCGCCTTTTTAGTGCACAAAAATCTTTTGCCTCTCTTATCTGTCATATGAGAGAGTTGAAAAAAGTGAGTGACGAACAAAATGATGAGAAAATACTGTGTGACATTTGACCGTTGATCAATCTGCATTTGAAATTATGCAAATTTTGACCAAGTTCCAACGTGCTCGTCGCGTGAAGCCAGAACAAAACCCAGTCAACATTCGAGATTTGAACTGAGTCGCCGTTTAAACATTGAAATATTCACTTCAAGAATGGAATATTGAAGCCAAGAATGAAATCAAATTTAATTCGCCCTTGATAGGAACGCTTGAGCCTTTTTTTTACTGTAAATTGTTTGTTACTGGCGCGGAGCTAAAAGGCAAAATAGGGGTTCTTTCGCTCGCTCGCTAAACCGTCGGAATAAAACAGCATAAAAATAAGTGAACAGAATTTTTAAACATGGGTCGACATATAGTCTTGCGCTGTCGCCTTTGTATAAAATTAGTTTTTTGTGAAAGTTGTTACCGTTCAGCTTCATCCGATTTAGACTAAAAAAAATGAAGTCCGCGTTTTACTAGTCCGCGTTGTAAAGGTCCGCGTTTTACTAGTCCGCGTTTTGCTAGTCCGCGTTGTACAAGTCCGCCTTTTACTAGTCCGCGTTTTACTAGTCCTCGTTTTACTAGTCCGCGTTTTACTAGTCCGCGTTTTACAAGTCCACGATTTACAAGTCCAGTCCAGTCCAGTCCAGTCCTCAAAATACAGTATGCCGGCGTAGACCTGGGTACATGCAGTTTCAGATATACTTCCGGTCGTTCCCAGATTTTATTAATACCCTGAAATTTTACTTATTGAAATGACATACATACAGTTCTACTCCTACTCTTAAACAAATGATGGTCTTTTTAAATTCATAGAGCCAAAAATACAGTAATTAGGGGGTGTGCATCGCAGGTTTTTAACTGATGGCTAAGAAATGTACAGATAACTTTCAGCTAGCTGGGATGTTGACATTTTTCGCCTGGATAGAGGAAACAGCGTAGTTTTAACCTAAAAAAAAATATTAAGCCCATTTTACCATAAGTCCAGAAAGAGGTAAAATGTTATGGGATAGACAGCGTTAAATCCCACGACTATCGATTTTTGTGTAATATTTTATTCGCGAAAGATGATTGAACGAACAGTAAGCTCATTAATAAACTACGTCACACCGGAACTTTAAACCGAAAGCATCACAACAAAAATACCAGGAAAGACGGGAAATACAAACAAACATGGAGGCAATGGAACTCGCAGAAACAGATCCTTTGTTGGGACGAATGAATCGAGGGCTAAATCTCACAGGCTTTAAATCGGGAACTGAAGAAATGAGAAACCCCATACAATGGCCAGAAGAAACTCATGATTTGTCAGAACAAGAAATTGCATTTGGCGCAAAGCAAGACGAACTCGGCGAAAGATGTCAAAGATCGAATGGATTTTGCCGCAGAATCTGCGCAAAACTGACGTTTGTTCTAATTGATTCCAAATGGCTATTGTCTTGTTTACTAGCAGTTGCTTTCCTTGGTTACTGGTTGCCTAACAAGAGAAGATCAGTATGGGCGCTGACTTTCATACCAGTATTCCATCTATTGCTCGGCTTGGGTGCACATTTCTACTTCATCTTGTCCTCAAGACAGCGTAGTTTTCACATGGGGTCCAAGCGGCTTCGCGTCGTACGTTATGGCTCTCTATTACTTCAGATATCAATCGCAAGAATGGATGAGAGATTTGAACAAAAATCAACACCGACCCATCAATGTTGCTTTGTTCACTGGTGTACGTCTAGTGTCGTGGGTTTTATTCGGAGATGCGTACTTTCAAGTAATCTTTGACTTAGTCAGCATCAAGGAAGCCGTTTTACAAAACTGCCATCATCCCGCCGCATGCAACAGCGTTTTCTATACTCTAGCCGTGTCGATTTACTGGGGTATGTATTCCTCTGTAGCTGTTTGTTGTGTGTTCTTCTCGTTGTGCCTCGCCATGGCAAATGACCTCTCCAGAGGATACGCTCTCATAGCTCAGAGTACAGGAGACGTACGAAACGCGCTGATAATCCATAGACAAGTGCGTGACCAAATAGCAGAACGGGTCAACAGCATACGAGTTTGGTTTCTAATCCACATGTTCTTCTACGTTGTGGTTTTGTTGGCGAACCTTTTCGAGTGGTGGGAAGCGGCGACTGAGCTTCATTTTGCCTTTGAATACATGGCCCAAATCAGCTGCAACGTTGGTCGTGGTGTACAAGTTTTTCTTTCCATTCCTGTCAGCCAGTTACGTGACTTGGCATGAGTCAACTCTTCTGCAAGAGCTGAACGACAAGTTGGATTTCCTGCCCGGGGAAACATTTCATTCGCGGCAAGATGTAGAAGTGTTCCTCGCACAGAGTAGAAGACGTGGTTATGGATTTCGTCTTTTCAAAATGCAAATAACAATAACCATCGCTGTATTCTCGTTGCTCGGGTCGGGGTTTGGACTCGTACATAATTTGAAAGGTTAACCCACAGGTAGCCAAAGCTTAAGATGCGACTGAAAATAAATAAAATGATCTAAAATTGTCAAATTTTTATTGTTTTATCAATCTTATATTACATATTCATGCCAGATTTGAAAATTAGCATAATATGCTAAATTCTAAAATTGCTCCCAACCATCAAAGCGAAGCGAAAGGTTGCACACTCGAACCGCCAGAATGCAGACCCGTGTTCATGAAATGAGCTGTAATTCTCAAAGTTTGCCATCTTTCCCTCAAAACGCCTCAAATTCAAAGGCTTCGATAGTCATTCTATAAATACATACCGAAAAAGTGCCCAGTGTTACATCCTTTCCCCGTCAAAACGACAATATTTTAGTGGTAAACCTCCACGAACCATCCGCGGCCCGAGCGCCTCTGCAATTTTTCTCATTTAATCATATGCAATTTGGAACCACAAAAGCCACTTTCTAGGGGAGGTGTATGTAATGTCGCATGCAACACATGATGAAGTGTAATCAAATCATGTCGCACGCGACATTGCATACACCTCCCCTAGAAAGTGGCTTTTTGTGGTTCCAAATAGGCCAGTTCCGAGTTACCCTTTGCCTCTGTTTCAAAACGAGTCTACGTGCGAAACCATTCATATGAAAATGAGTTTCACCTTCACGTCCATTTTCATGCAAATCAAAGTCATTTTCATTTCAATGGTTTCGCACGTAGACTCGGTTTGAAACTGAGGCAAAGGGCAACTCGGAAATGGCCTATTGCATATGATCTTAAGCTTTGGCTACCTGTGGTTAACCCAACGAAACCCGTTACGTGGGCGATAACGGCTCCGAGGGTTGGGGGGAGGGGACAACTAATGAAGCTTCCGCTGTCCAGGTGCCGTTGAGTGCCTTAATTAGTTAATAATATATATAATAATTTAATAATAACGATATTGATATTGATAGTGATGTATTATTCAATGTAGCTGAAGCAATCCCTTCATTTTGCATGGGCCCTTCTTAAGACACGATAGCACAATAATCAATTTAAGCCGCCCGATTTGATTCTTTCTCCTCACTAGGTTTTAGTAAGGTACGCATTTCGTACTGTTGGCAATAGCCTTAAGCCAAAAATCAAAGCCTCTTTGAGGCTACGACTATTTTGCATGTTGAAGTACATGCATAAGCAGAAAAGATGAAAATGGTTCGGTTTTGTTCCAAAGGGTTAGGGTTAAAATCACACTCAAATCACTGCCCTGACTCCGGTGGTGATGTTTTTGCGAATCATGACCCAGTCCTCTAGTCCGTGCCGGCAAAATAGCTATTTCTGCCTGCTACACTGTCAGAAATACCATTTTGTTCCTGTACAAATAAAATATTCAGTAAAATAAATGCGAATTCTAGGCTTCACTTTTTGAAACAATCATTCGCTGTTTATTAAAAATCTGGCAGCCGTTATTTCTAAAGAGCTATGGTTATGAGAATCTAAGCTTAAGGGTCTCATCTTTTATTATCCAACTCTGCTTCGTGGATACTTGTACTTCGTGGATACTTCATGATATTTGTACTCCGCAAGACCAGTTTATCAGGTTCCGTATTCCTCTTGACCGCGTTTGTGTTAATTTTGAACGCCTTGTGCTGTTTGTGAATATTTTGATTGACATTGCTTGAGGGTTCTCCGTTGAGAAGGGACTAGGCTGGTGTGGCAGGTGTCATGTGGGCTCGTGACTGGCCAATCTCTAGCCAGGGGGGAGAGCAAAGGATTTGTAACTGCCAGGAGCTCGAGTGTTTTGAGTTATATTCGACCAGGTTCTTGAAAAAACCGCTCAGATATATGTATGACCGTATTAAGAAATTGGCCAGCCAGCGCTGGTGCCTCTTACGTAAATGATCCAAAAGGATACTCCACGCTTCTTCTCAGATAATTTAGGTTTTGTAAACAGCAGACATCAGCGAACTTCTCATATACTTCTCTTATATATAAACAAAAATACAATAAAATGAAATTACAATGAAAAGAAAGGGATTAAAAAAAGAGATAACAATTATGTAAGAATTACGTGATAAATATTAAAAAGGCACATAACTATTGTACAAAATGTTTAAAAACAATAGCTAGTTAGCGGCTCATGAAAAAAACAATGTGAATAGTGAATATTGAATAAGTAACCTCTAATGGCCAGTTTGAGGAATAGTATTAGTAAGAGATAAACACCGAGAACGGAGGTATTAATCCATATATACATATGTATATGGATTAATACCGACGAAAACGTTATTATTCATGAGGGATCATTATGTAAAGCCCGTTTCAAAGAGGGAAAAGTCGTTTAATTAGTAGTACATCGGCTCCAAGCGTAAACAATATGTAGTCTTTGTTTTTCTTTATTGTTGCCATTGTGTGGTTTTCTCAGAACAGTCCGATCGTGCATTTCCACAGATTTCGCGATTTACTGTGATTGGCAACCTTACTTGAATAACACAAGCTTGTTTTGATGGTTTGTTTTGCTCTGTGTGTTGTTTGCAAGGTGCGGTTTAGCGTACTTTGTACAGACAGCGTCTTAATGGCAGTATTAAATGTACGAAGAAATTGAAACCTCGACAGAAACGGCTTGAAAAATTTATGAAGAGTTGAACCAAAGACAGGAACATGGGCTGCTCAGCGGATCCAAATACCAGAAACGAAGGAATGTCATCTTTTCAAGAATGAGACGCGCGTTGTCGAACTTAAATTGTTGTTAAACTCAATAGAAGGAAGTTTTAACTGAGGCAGCGGGCAGCGACACATTTGAGAACGGCATGACAGAAATTCAACCGAACTAAGCTAATCTTTTATGATGGTTCCATTTAAACATGAATTTCTTACTCCAAAATGAATTTAGAAACAGAAGAAGGCTTTGAAATTTCAAAAGACTTAAATTTTTTAGGGAAAGTAAACCTAAGAAATGTTTGGGCGGCCACTGCTATAAAGCTTAAAGTATTTCGTATCAGGTTGCAGTAAAAAAATTCTTGTTGGAATTGCAGTGTTTAATTTGTCCAGGGAGTTTAATTTTGTCAAGAATAAATCAGTGGGACCTATGGTTTAATAAATTATATAGGAAAATCCCTCGAATTTATCTGTATAAATCCCTAAAACGAGGGATTTATACAGATAAATCCCTCATTAACATTCATAAATTCATTCATCAGCCCCGCTCTTCCCTGCTACATTGTCAAGCTCTCCCCGAACTTTCAGCCGAGTTAATATTCAACACGGTTGTAAATTAAATAAAGGTTGTTGAATAACAAAAGAAAATGTGTCAATCATGAAATAATCTACCTTGGTACCCGGTCAGCTACTGGTTGGGTTAATGTTTCTATTCAGCCCATGTTTATGTTGTACAAAAAAAAATGTAAATTTAAGCACATTGCAATTCATATGCAAGACGTGTGTACACACATCGGTAAGCTTGACTGGACGGGTGGAACAACCATTCAGTACTCCAAACATCTTACGAAAGCATTAAGAGCACGTCCACTAGAGAACCAGGCAAGAGGTGTATACAAACCGGTTTTGGTGGCAGTAGTGGCTCTCCGTGGATTTTGAACGGCTATTTGAGTACTTTCTTTGAGTACTTTCTTTGAAGGGAATAAAATATTTTAACTTTAAGTTTTGTCACAAATGATAACTCATCATACCCTACATTTGTGCCAAGTTTGAGAAAAATTGGTGATTTTCTCGTGGACACATTCTTAAATAAATCGATCAACCCTAGAAAAAATAAACGAAAGCAAACGAAAAAACACATAAACTTAAAGAATATTCCTGAATAATAGCAGGTAGCGCAGACGGTAGGAAACACAAACAAATAACCTAATGATCGAAGATAACATAAACTTGTCCGTTATCGCCAAGCGAACTGCGAACCTTTTACAAAATCGTTAAATGTATGCACAAACGACGAACACTGTCCCTGTGGACCGCGGTTAACATAATTAGCATAAAACTTAAATGTACAAAGTTCGACGAGAATGCTACAGTTATTAATACTTTTATTTTCATTTATTAATATTATTGTTATTGTTGTCAGGGCTTTGTTCCCCTTTGTTTACTGAGTGCAGGTCACAATCTTGGAGGCTCTGTTTCTTTATTGTATGGGGCTTTGTTCCCTAATTGCCTGGTTGCTGGGCTAGTTTAATTTTTTACGTTGGTACACAGGTTTCCTTTCATTAAATTAACTAGGCTTTGAGTATATACCTTTAAGCCTTCCATTTATAGGTTCATGGAATTCTCAATGTAAGAACTGTTGAACACCTCACTTCATATACCAGTAACTACTATGGGAAATCTGTTCAGTGTCAGATTTAAAGTACATCTACTCCAGACTCATCAGCTTATTTTCTTCATATTTTACACACAGTATTTTGATTGGTTAATATTCTGCTATCAAATAATGCAAAGCATGAAGATGTCAATTTCATCATTAGTATATTAGTTCGAAGAGGTCGTTGTTTGATATAATCACCTGATCAGAAACTTTTAACAAAACTGATGATTATTGCACTGAAATCAACATCGCTACTGACTGAAATTTCATTGTGACTTCTAATAACTAATTTCAGGCAATTTTCCTAAAAATACCTTCTTTCATTGGTCTCCTATCTTTTCGTGTCTTCGTATCTTGTAAAAGTAAAATAATTAGCGCGCGCGACATGAAAATCATTTCGATACAAATGTACGCCTGTTGGCTAAAGTATTCTCTCAAACGCATTTTAGCTTGACATTAACTGTTTTTATTACTTATACTAAGTGCTTCCAAATGGTCACATTTTTTAACGTCGACCATAGCTTTTAAACCACTAATCTTCCCAGGTAACAACTGACAATCTTGCTTCGTCATCCCTGCTTCCTCTGTCTTAAATTGTAGACTATCAACGTTCTTTTCATACTCTACCCTTCAATATCGTTTCTAGCTGCCAATTTCATGTTATTTCGTTAACTAATAAGGACTCCTATGAAAATCATTTCGATACAAATGTACGCCTGTTGGCTAAAGTATTCTCTCAAACGCATTTTAGCTTGACATTAACTGTTTTTATTATATGACTAGCTCTGTGAGCGGTCAAGATGAAGCGAATCTCGTGCTCTGATTGGCTACCCGAGCGGTCAAGATGGAGCCATCTTGACCGCTCGGGATCGCCCGCTGTGGTCCTGCTAGCGAAAAAACTTTTACCGACGCTACTTGAAAAAGGTTTTCGTCGTAAATTTTCGCTATGAAACTATTTTCCGAAATAACACAAAGATTTCCTGTCTATTTCTAGCAAAAGGAAGTCCGACAACAAAGAATAACTCTTTTAGCGAATGAGAGCAAACAAATTAAACTACAAATGCTAGTTAATTAACGAGTTTCGTGAATTTTATTTGCCGAAAAAACCGGCTGATACAAAAATCAAAACGCAAAGCGACTTGAAGACATAATAATCAGCTTTGTTTGACGGAAAAGGGAGAGACTGAAGTCAGTGACATACCTGAAGAATAAAGTGCTCTGCAAATTTGTCGTTTGTGTAACATCTACAAAAATGGAAGAAAGCGGACGGCACGGCGAACCGAACATCTTTTCACCGAAGCCTCTAACGCTCACGTCGAGTAAGGGTGATTCGAGCATTTAAATTAATGATGTAGAAAAGTTCAAGCTTTTCCTGTGAAGTGGTATTAAAATTCCAAACGCTTTCAACCATCACAATTTCAATATTCAGCTCGTGTATGTCACCGCAGGTTTGCACCACTAAAGCGCCAGAAGCGAGCAAATACTCTGCAAAACGTCCAATAATCAAAAGCTGGCGGCCAGATGGAATGGACATTCTACTTTTAAGGCTTCAAACTCAACGTTGTTTCGCAAATTCAAGCCATTTCAATATCTTTTTGAGGGTTAAAATGAGGTGAATTTCGCTGTTGCATCGTTTTACTTCGTCTCGATTCATTCAAGAATTTGACAGTCACTCATTAAACTTTTAAACCAATGAAATGATTTAGCGTGCGCCTATTGATTGTGCATGCAACTGGCTTTTTTTTTTCAGTGCTCGAAAAAAGTCGTATAATAAATCCTTTATTGACCAAGCTTGTTCGGTCAAGATGGCAGGATATTGGCCTCGTTCTTTTTTTGCGTGTTTATGGACCTCGACTTCGTCTCGGTCCATAAACACGCAAAAAAAGAACTCGGCCAATATCCCGCCATCTTGACCTCACGCTTGGTCAATAACCCATATTTATTACTTATACTAAGTGCTTCCAAATGGTCACATTTTTTAACGTCGACCATAGCTTTTAAACCACTAATCTTCCCAGGTAACAACTGACAATCTTGCTTCGTCATCCCTGCTTCTTCTGTCTTAAATTGTAGACTATCAACGTTCTTTTCATACTCTACCCTTCAATATCGTTTCTAGCTGCCAATTTCATGTTATTTCGTTAACTAATAAGGACTCCTATGAAAATCATTTCGATACAAATGTACGCCTGTTGGCTAAAGTATTCTCTCAAACGCATTTTAGCTTGACATTAACTGTTTTTATTACTTATACTAAGTGCTTCTAAATTGTCATAATTTTTAATGTCGACAAAAGCTTTTAAACTTAACCAATCATCTTCCCAGGTAACAACTGACAATTTTGCTTCGTCATTCCTGCTTCTTCTGTCTTAAATTGAAGACTTTAAAAGTTCTTTTCATACTCAGCGTTACCCTTGAATTTGAGTTCGAAAATGCAACAATGATTGTTGATATTTACATTCTCTCTGGCTGTTGCATTTTTCTTGAAACTTAAAAAATGAGATGGAATTTGTAGGTTTTATTTTAAACTCGGCAGACACTATTAATAAGCAAGCTCTACTGGCGCTAGCAATTCTGGATTTTGTAACCAGCCTTTAACATAACTTTAATGTCGTTTCTAGCTGTCAATTTCATGTTATCTCGTTAACTAATTAAGACTCCTACAAGCAATTGGACGCCTTTAAAGCGTTTAAATGGGAATATTACAATTTGCTTCACACGAAATATGTTGTTATTTGATATGATCACCTGATCAAAACTTTTAACAAAATTAATGATCCTTGCACTGAAAACCAACATTGCTACTGGCTGAAATTTCAGTGTGACTTCTAATAACTGATTTCAGGCAATTTTCCTAAAAATGCTTTCTTCACAAACCAAGTGATTAGGTTACAGTTAGGACTCCCTTTTGCCAGATAACCAACATTGGTGTCCATTCTTTTCGTGTCTTGTAATGGGTAAAATAATTAGCGCACGCCACATAAAAATCATTTCGATACAAATGTACATCTGTTAGCTAAAGTAACTTTCTCAAACGCACTTAAGCTTGACATCAACTGTTCTTATTACTTATACTAAGCGTATCTTGTCGTATTTTGTTTTAAATCGCAAACTTTGAGCGTTGTTTTCATATTCAGCATTAGCCTTAAACTTGAGTTCCGAAAGGGAACACTTATTGTTAGTATTCAAATTTTCTATAGCAATTTTTACTTTTGTTGAATTTGATATAAATTATTAGTGTGAATTTTACTTTTTTGAACTAGGAGAAAATTTACATTTAAGTAAATATTTAGACACCACCCAAGATGAATGCAACTGGGTACGCTCTGTTTGAATGCTCTACTGGCGCCAGCAAGTCTCGGTGGTTGTAAAGCAGCAATTAAAAACAATTTTCTTACTTGACAAATGTCAATTTTATCTCTTATCAATTACTAATTAGGGCCTCATAAAACCTAGGAAGTTACCGATCACATTCAGTTCTCGACAAAGAGCTAACCAGTAACGAAGGCTTATTACAGAACAGCGAGAAAAACTAAATGCCACATTGCGGTGCGTGAGTCGTGTTTGAAGCTAGTCTGTAATATTTACAGCTGAGTAATATAGTTGCTCGCTTTTTGTGCATAATGCTAAACAAGTACACGAGTTAAGTCCATACTGAACGCCATCCCTTTTCGTTTTGAAACATACAATAAGGCTGGGAAACATCTGAGTTTCCTTATGGTCGATTCATCTTTGTATTTTTTCTTATTTTCGTTTTAATCAGTGTTAAATAATCAGTTATACTTACTTTGGAAGCGTCTCACAATACTTATTCGTTTCGATTGTTTTGACGGTAAAGTGAACAATAAAATAGCACTTGTTTTAAATCAAAGACGATCATTCATATATTGTACATTACAAGTGATAGTTACACATTTTTAGATTGTAGTTACAGTTGACAATAGTATAGACACTGGTTTTAGAACAAAGATTTCATTAAACGGAAACAGTCAAATATACCAACATGGCGACCGATCGCTGATTCATCCACATTGCTCCTTTTATAGAGGTGTTCTAAACTTTTATACCATAAAGAATTGGAATAAGGGTCAATCAAAGGAATAATATTCCGTCGATCTGTTTCACGACGTTACAGAAAATATGCGTACCGAGCCAAGGAAGATTTGAAAATAAACCACGCAAAGGCAGCAAGGATGTTGTCACCGAAACGAAAATAATATGTAGGAATGCCTTTGATGCATATCATTCCAATAAAACATGATTCATCATCTCTTGTGGTGCAGACTGAGCCGACAGTTTTAAGCCTAGTGAATCTCTTCGTTCATACTCAACACTTGAAGAAGGTATATCCATCAAAGGTTTCAAGGAAAAGGTAGGATTGTTGAGCAATAAACAAACATATTATCTTTCTTTTATTTGAAAAGCATCAGGTCATAACAGCAAGTTCATTTAGACGATGCCCCTCACAGGCGAGCCACTCACTCTATCTGCTTTCTTAGCTTCGAGGAGGCCAATTTTCACTTGAATCAGAAAAAAATATCAAAAGGGTGAGGAATAACACCAATAAAAATTAGCCCATTTTTTATTCCCATCTGAGCTCAGATTTTTTCTGCGTTTCCTTATGGTCGATTCATCTTTGTATTATTTCTTATTTTCGTTTTAATCAGTGTAAATAATCAGTTATACTTATTTTGGAAGCCTCTAACCATACGCATCCGTTTCGATTGTTTTGACGGTAACTAGAACAATAAAATAGCACTTGTTTTAAATCAAAGACGATCAAACATATATTGTACATTACAACTGATATTTTACACATGTTTGGATTCTAGATACAGTTTGCTATAGTAGACACTGGTTTGAGAACAAATATTTAATTAAACGGACTCAGTCAAATATACCAACATGCCAGCCGATCGCCGATTCATCAAACATTGCTCCTTTTATAGAGGTGTTCTAAACTTTTGATCTCAAACCTCGGATGAAATAATTAATTAGAAATAGATAGCTAAAGCGTCAATACGACAAAAACAAGTTGCAGTGGTAAAGTTCACTTTATTGAAAAGAGCTTCTGCAAAAGGCAAGCTATTATCTAAATAGAGGGGGGTGAATAGGTTCGCGGATCGACGGATTTAGCCTTAAAATGAGCACCGATTGCGGATTTGTGCGATAGATTAAGCAGATTCGCGGATTTCGAAAGTACAGCGGATCGCAGATTAGCTGAGAATTTTGGCCCGGATTCTGGACTCTTTATGTCAGGAAGTTCGGATCGTAGATACCAAAATGAAGTTTGGATCACTTTAGTCGGTCTTCGTCGGTATGTTGGCGGAATTGTCGCACAAAGAAGCGATCAAACGAAACTTGTTAAAAAAATTGGTATGAAAACATCATCTACCGTTCGTTGCAGGATCTTTTAGTAAAACTATACCACACGAACTTTTAAGGTAATGCGGATTCGGATTTGAACGAAAATAGTGGCGGATTGACGGATTTGGCCTAAAAATAGCACGGATCGGCGGATTTGCGTACCCCTATTCACCCCCCTCTAAATAGTACTGCACTACATAGTGCAGTATGAAATCCATGACAAACTATTTATTTAGTAGAAATTTGATCGCCGTCAAGGGAATAAGGCCGCATTATCTTCCAGTTTTGATCCTGCATTGCCAATCAATTTCTAAACAACGCACGTTTTACCTACAAAAAGGAACGCATGCTAGGCCGACAAGATAATTAAGATAATTTAAATAAATTTTGTCTCCCACATTGAAATTTCTCGTAACACCTATCCCGCCTTGATTTTTAATTCCCCTCTCATATGAAATCTGCGTCTTGATAATTTTCTTGACGCAATTATCTTAGTTGTCTTTGTTTGTTACTTTTTATGCGCGAGCATTGGATGCTCGCTGGTCTCCGTTGAATGTTTAAATGGTTTTTACGTGAGGAAACAGGCGCAGGCACGAGTGCTAGCACTCCAGATGTAATGTGTGACTTGCTAATGCATATTCTTCTGTATAGAGCTGGCAAGGCTTTGTTCGATCCAATGGTTTTATTAAACAATGACAGAGACAATAAACGAATAATTCCCTTATTTTCCCTGACACTGGCTTATATCCCTTATCCTCCAAAGCTCATTATGCAACAGTCCCAGTGGTTTTAGACTGCGAGCAGTCTCCTTCTTTTCTTAGCGTGCTACGGGATAATAAAATCGCCCGCGATCGGTTTTTCTTGTCGCTCGTAGGATTTTCGCGAACAAAAACCGACTGCTCGCAGTCTACAGTGCTTTTAACGCTTTCGCTTCCACGACTTTCAGTTCCTCCGAATGAAATGCATTTTTATAAAGTTATAGGGATGAAGCGCAAATATCCTTTTAAGAAAACTATCAAAAGATCATGGAACGATCAAAAAACGGTCAAAAGGAAAATAAGGTGGAGTCGATTCGTTTTCTTTTCTTAATATGTTTACTTATCAAAAGGAAAAATAACCTTTTGTTACTTATAATTATCCCTCGCTATAACGAGTTACCCGGGCAACTGCTAAATAAAATTAGGTTTTAAATCGGACTAGTCGTGCATTTTCCATCTAATTTCATATTTGAACTTGCCTAGCTTTTAAAACTAGGTTTTTTCTTTGATGTAAAATACCATCAAGAATTGGAATAAGGGTCAATCAAAGGAATAATATTCCATCGATCTGTTTCATGATGTTACTGAAAATATTTATACCAAGGCAAGGAAGATTTGAAAATAAAACCACGCAATGGCAGCAACGATGTTGTCGCCGAAACGAAATTAATATGCAGGAATGCTATTGATGAATATTATTCCAATAAAACATGATTCATCATCTCTTGTGGTGCAGACTGAGCCGACAGTTTTAAGCCTAGTGAATCTCTTCGTTCATACTCAGCACTTGAAGAATCCATCACAGGTTTCAAATAAAAGGTAGGATTGTTGAGCAATAAACAAACATATTAATTTTCTTTTATTTGAAAAGCATCAGGTCAACATCAGTGCAAGTTCATTTAGACGATGCCCCTCACAGGCGAGCCACTCACGCTATCTGCTTTCTTAGCTTCGAGAAGGCCAATTTTTACTTTACTGAGAAAAAATATCAAAAGGGTGAGGAATAATATATCAATAAAAATTAGCCCATTTTTTATACCCAGCTGGGCTCATATTCTTTCTGAGTTTCCTTATGGTCGATTCATCTTTGTATTATTTCTTATTTTCGTTTTAATCAGTGTTAAATAATCAGTTATACTTATTTTAGAAGCGTCTCACAACACGCATCCGTTTCGATTGTTTTGATAGTAAAGTGAACAATAAAATACCACTTGTTTTAAATCAAAGACGATCATTCATATATTGTACATTACAACTGATATTTTACACATTTATGGATTCTAGTTACAGTTTGCTATAGTAGACACTGGTTTGAGAACAAATATTTAATTAAACGGACTCAGTCAACATGGCGGCTGATCGCCGATTCATCAAACATTGCTCCTTTTATAGAGGCGTTCTAAAATTTTGATCTCAAACCTCGGATGAAATAATTAGAAATAGATAGCTAAAGCATCAATATTACAAAAACAAGTTGCAGTGGTAAAGTTCACTTTACTGAAAAGAGCTTCTGATCGCCGTAACTTTTCCACACAAAAGGCAAGCTATTTTCTAAATAGTACTCGTCTGCACTACATAGTGCAGTGTGAAATCCATGACAAACTATTTATTTAGTAGAAATTTGATCGCCGTCAACGGAATAAGGCCGCATTATCTTCCAGTTTTGATCCTGCATTGCCAATCAATTTCTAAACAACGCATTTTCAATTCTACCTACAAAATGGAGCCCGCCCTCAGGCCGACAAGATAATTTAAATAAATTTTGTATCCCACATTCAAGTTTCTCGTAACACGCATCCTACCTTGATTTTAAAGTTCCCTCTCACATGAAAACTGCGTCTTGATAATTTTCTTGACACTTATCTTTGTTGTCTTTGTTTGTTACCTTTTGTGGGTGATGACTAGATGCTAAATTGACTCCATTGAATGTTTAAACGGTTTGTACGTGAGGAAATAGGCGCAGGCACGAGTGCTAGAACTCCAGAGGTAATGTAAGAATTGCTAATGCATATTCTCCTGTATAGCGCTGGCGAGGCTTTGTTCGATCCAATGGTTTTATAAAACAATTACTGAGACAATAAACGGATAATTCCCGAATTTTCCCTGACACTGGCTTATATCCCCTATCCTCAAAAGCTTAATACGCAACAGTCCCAGTGGTTTTCACGCTTTGGTTTCCACGAGTTTCAGTTGCTCCGAATGAAATGCATTTTCTTAAAGTTATAGGGATGAAGCGCAAATACCCTTTTAAGAAAACTATCAAAAGATCATGGAACGATCAAAAAACGGTCAAAAGGAAAATAAGGTGCAGTGATTCGTTTTCTTTTCTTAATATGTTTACTTATCAAAAGGAAACATAACCTTTTGTTACTTATAATTATCCCTCGCTATAACAAGTTACCCGGGCAACTGCTAAATAATATAGGTTTTACATTGGACTAGTCGTGCATTTTCCATCTAATTTCATATTTGAACTTGCCTAGCTTTTAAAACTAGGTTTTTTCTTTGATGTAAAATACCATCAAGAATTGGAATAAGGGTCAATCAAAGGAATAATATTCCATCGATCTGTTTCATGATGTTACTGAAAATATTTATACCAAGGCAAGGAAGATTTGAAAATAAAACCACGCAATGGCAGCAATGATGTTGTCAGCGAAACGAAATTAATATGCAGGAATGCTATTGATGAATATCATTCCAATAAAACATGATTCATCATCTCTTGTGGTGCAGACTGAGCCGACACTTTTAAGCCTAGTCAATCTCTTTGTTCATACTCAGCACTTGAAGAAGGTATCATCGCGATCTGATCCGTCACAGGTCTCAAGGAAAAGGTAGGATTGTTGAGCAATAAACAAACATATTTTTCTTTAATATCAAAGGCATCACCTCAAAACAGCAAGTTTATTTAGAGGACCTCCTTAATAGACGAGTCACTCACTCTTTCTCCTTTCTTAGCTTCGAGAAGGCCAATTTTTACTTCACTGAGAAAAAATATCAAAAGGGTGAGAAATAATACATCAATAAAAATAACCTCAGTTTTTATACCCATCTGGAACTCAGACTTTTTCTGAGTTTCCTTATGGTCGATTCATCTTTGTATTATTTCTTATTTTCGTTTTAATCAGTGTTAAATAATCAGTTATACTTATTTTGGAAGCGTCTCACAATACATATTCGTTTCGATTGTTTTGACGGTAACATGAACAATTAAATAGCACTTCTCAAAGACGTTCGTTCATATATTGTACATTACAGGTGATATTTTACACATTTTTAGAAAGTTACAGTTGACAATAGTAGGCACTGGTTTTAGAACAAGGATTTAACTAAACGGACTCAGTTAAAATATACCAACATGGTGGCCGATCGTCGATTCAAACACATTCTTCCTTTTATAGAATTGTTCTAAACTTTTGATCTCAAACCTCAGATGAAATAATTAGAAATAGATAGCTAAAGCGTCAATACTACCAAAAAAAGTTGCAGTGGTGAAGTTCACTTTATTGAAAAGAGCTTCTGATCACCGTAACTTTTCCCAATAAAAGGCAAGCTATTTTCTAAATAGTACTGCCGGCTACATAGTGCAGTGTGAAATCCATGACAAACTATTTATTAGTAGAAATTCGATCGCCGTCAACGGTACTGTTCGTCTATTAACAAAGATTTTACTGAATGAGGCCGCAATATCTTCCGTTTTCGATCCTCACTCCCAATCAATTTCTAAACAACGCACGTTCTACCTTCAAAAATCGATTCAAAAAGGAACGCATCCCAGGCCGACAAGATAATTTAAATAAATTTTGTATCCCACATTGAAGTTTCTCGTAACACGCATCCTACCTTGATTTTTAAGTTTCCTCTCGCATAAAATCTGCGTCTTGATAAATTTCTTGACGTAATTATCTCAGTTTTCTTTGTTTGTTACCTTTTATGTCCGAGCTTTGGACGCTCGCTGGACTCCGTTGAATGTTTAAACGGTTTGTACAAGTGGAAATAGGCGCAGGCACGACTGGTTGCACTCCAGATGTAATGTGTGACTTGCTAATGCATATTCCCCTGTATAGCGCTGGCAAGGCTTTGTTCTATAAACTGGTTTTATAAAACAATTACTGAGACAATAAACGGATAATTTCCTAATTTTTCCTGACACTGGCTTATATCCCCTATCCTCCAAAGCTCATTATGCAACAGTCCCAATGCTTTTTACACTTTTGCTTAAAGGAGTTTCACTTCCTCCGAATGAAATGCATTTTCATGAAGTAACATGGATGAAGCGCAAATACCCTTTTAAGAAAACTATCAAAAGATCAAATAACAATCAAAAGGAAAAATATGGAGTACTTGTTCATTTTCTTTACTTAAATACGTTTACTAATCAAAAGGAAAAATAACTTTTTCTTACTCATAATTATCCTTCGCTATAAAGAGTTACCCGGACAACTGCTAAATAAAATAGGTTTTACGTTGGACTTAAGTCGTGCATTTTCCATCTAATTTCATATTTGAACTTGGCTAGCTTAGAAAGCTAGATTTTTTTTCTTTGGAGTAAAATACCATAAAGAATTGGAATAAGGATCATTCAAAGGAATTATATTCCATATCGATCTGTTTCATGACATTACTGAAATATCTATACCAAGCCAAGAAGGATTTGAAAATAAAACCACGCAATGGCAGCAATGATGTTGTCAGCGAAACGAAATTAATATGTAGGAATGCTATTAATGTATATTGTTCCAAGAAAAAATGATTCATCATCTCTGTGGTGCAGACTGAGCCGACAGTTTCCACGACAGTTTTAAGCCTAGTGAATCTCTTCGTTCATACTCAGCACTTAAAGAAGGTATATCCATCACAGGTTTCAAGGAAAAGGTAGGATTGTTGAGCAATAAACAAACATATTATTTTTCTTTTATTTGAAAAGCATTAGGTCAATATAGCACGTGCATTTAGACGATGCCCCTCACAGGCGAGCCACTCACTCTATCTGCTTTCTTAGCTTGAAGAAGGCCAATTTTTACTTTACTGACAAAAAATATCAAAAGGGTGAGAAATAATACATCAATAAAAATAACCCCATTTTTTATACCCATCTGGGGCTTAGAATTTTTCTGAGTTTCCTTATGATCGATTCATCTTTTTATTATTTCTTATTTTGGTTTCAATCAGTGTTAAATAATCAGTTGTACTTATTTTTGTAAGCGTCTCACAATACGCATTCGTTTCGATTGTTTTGATGGTAACGTGAATAATAAAATAGCACTTGTTTTAAATCAAAGACGATCATTCATATATTGTACATTACAAGTGATATTTACACATTTCTAGATTCTAGTTACAGTTCACAATAGTAGACACTGGTTTTAGAACAAAGATTTAATTAAACGGACTCAGTCAAATATACCAATATGGCGGCAGATCACCGTTTCATGAACATTGCTCCTTTTATAGAGGCGTTCTAAACTTTTGATCTCAAACCTTGGATGAAATAATTAGAAATAGATAGCTTAAGTGTCAATACTACAAAAGCAAGTTGCAGTGGTAAAGTTCACTTTATTGAAAAGAGCTTCTGATCGCAGTAACTTTTCCCATAAAAGGCAAGCTATTTTCTAAATAGTTCTGCACTACATAGTGCAGTGTAAATTCCATGATAAACTATTTATTTCATCGGAACTTTTCGTCTATTAACAAAGATCTTACTTAATGAGGCCGCGTTATGTTCCGTTTTTGATCCTGCATTCCCAATCACTTTCTAAACAACGCACGTACTACCAACAATCAAAGTCTCCTTCGAGCCACCTCATAGTATCTGGTTATTATTCTATGATCCTTTGCCTCTATTCCAACTGTTTTAGTTGAAAAGCGCAATAGAAATATATGAGGATGGAATGGACTTGTTGCGGAATGAAAGTCATTCCAGAAAGATTTGGGGAGCATGCTAATTTGGCTAATTATTAGTAGAGCCTTTGTCGTTCCCAGGGCCTCCCCCCTCTTCTCGCTCTGGGGGGTGGGGCGGGGCGGGAAGAGAGAGAGGTTGTAGTGAAGCGGGACAGCTGTACACAGGCTATAGTGGAGCCATTATGCGAAAAAATCATGTTGCGGAGAGAAATGGGGGATTAAGCATAGTCAAGCTTTTGGATCGTGGAAAAAGCTATTTTTGTAGTAACAAGTCGGGGTATACGAAAACAGCTTGTCTGTCCTAAGAGTACCATAGCCTGTTGGCGTTCATATAGTGTCGTTTTTTGTGGCAGAGTAAACTTTTGGAAAATCTGGAACAGAGTACTTTTTCCAGCATGGTGATTTGAAATTATCAACGAAAAGCTGTGTTGGGTCAGTGCCTTGTGTCACTTTGTTATTCTTAGAAGTATTTGGTCCAGAAAAAAAAAAATTGGTCAAGTGAATTGAAGTTATAAATATAAACGTGACTGACACTGCTAAAATTTAGTTATTGTTAGAATCTTTATTATTAAACAGACCAATACCACACTTGGAAGAGTATGGTGCAACAAAGATGTACAATATTATCTATGAAGGTGATCAGAAATCCGCTTCCATCTGATGTTGGCTTGTAGAACACTTGGAGTCATTATTTATTTTATACTTTTTTATTTTATTTTAATTTTGACCTCTATGTAGGTAAAATAGATATTTGTAGATGATCGTTACTACCCAAAGGTTGGGTGGGGGGGGGGGGGGGGGGGGGTACTTCCATATACATGCTATAGGCTGCAGTGCAGGGTGGAGTTTCAAGCAATTTTTGCTCCATAAGACTAGGCTAGTACATTGTGATTGAAACTTTGCACTGAAAGAACCTTATGTATAGAAATACAAATCATTACAGGAATCTTAAAAGCAACTGTATGCAGTTGTAATAGAGTTTCTTAAGAACTAACAGCAAGTCTCAAGTAGAGTGGGAATTTTTATGTGTTTGATAGTTACATACTGTGATTACTCTTACCAATAGACACATCAGTTGTGTTTTATCAGCTTTGAGCTTGGCAGTTGCCACTGTAGATATTTTTATATTTGCCTTTCATAAATCCATCAGTACAATTTATGATTATGACAAGTTTGATGTTGCCTTCTTCTGAATTGGTGCAAAATTTGCACAGAATAAAATTTTGAAATCTGTTGCCTTGTTGTTGTCCTTTGTAGCAAATCGTGTGACAATGATAATATTTTAGTGACTACAGAAACTTCACTTTCGATCATCAGATGAAAACTTAATTTAATTGTGATAGTTGTCTTTAGGACAAAAACAACAAAATAATAGTTGAAATGTAGCTTGTGTTATAAAGGCCAAATTCATATATCGCAATGAGCTATGGTCAACACTTGAGATTAAAACTGTTGTAAATAATATTATCCAAAAACGTGAATATGTTAATTTTTATCAAGTATACAAATGCAAGTCAACTCTAAATTAACTGGTTGTATATTTAATTTTGAAATTAACCTAAAATTCGCATTTGGACAAATGAAAGAAACTCGAAAAAATAGTTTAAGGTTTCATCACCCCGATTTCATTCAAACTGAAGCGAAGAAGATGAACAAATAATAGCACTAGTTCCAGCAAACACATACCAAGTCGGTTTGCTGCTTGCATGAGGAAAATAACTCCTGCTTTTATATGAACACCTAAAAGAAATAACGACAGAGACTTGTTATTATCGATGGAAACGAATGCCACAAATACAAACGGTTTTCGTAGTTTTTTCAGGAAATTATGAAGCAAGTTTCCGAACAAATGTTTTTGCTACAAGCTTTATACAAAATGAAATACGATGGTAAGGGAATCTTACCTTTCCTTCCACCTAGTAAAGCGCTCGAGCTTGCAGCATAATTTCTTGCTGCGGCTGCATTGTAGTCATTTAGTCGCCATCCAAATCACCAAATGCATGTAAACATTTCCCAACGATCGATTATCATCGCTTTAAGACTTTGGTACTCATTTCTCTGCAGTCAAGTATTCTTAAGCATGATTCCATTTCGTTTAAGAACTCCACAAACGTGTATTTTGATATGATCATGACTTGAATGCAACGAAAACCCATCTGTTTTCTCGAGCCAACAGCCGCCATATTGGTTCTCTCCATGTTGTAAACATGTACTGCCGCCTTTGTTCCACCCCCTCCCCCCACATATATGAACATAAGACAATGGTCCGACTTTGTGGACAAATCAAAACCTAGCGGGGGAGACAGGGGTAAACGTGTTTAATTCACCTTTAATTGGGATTTAATGCATACATTAATTGTTTAACGGGAATGGAGTGACATCCAACCCTCACTATACCTCATGGTATTCATGATACCATGAGGTAAAAAGGAACGCATCGCAGGCCGACAAAATAATTCAAATAAATTTTGTATCCCACATTGAAGTTTCACGTAACACGCATCCCACCTTGATTGTAATGTAAGCCCCCTATCATAGATGAATCTGCGTCTTCAAAATTTTCTTGACTCAATTATCCCAGTAGCCTTTGTTTGTTACCTTTTTTGTGCGAGCTTTGTACGTTCAATTCGAGCTCAATGGACTCCGTTGAATGTTTATACGGTTTGTACGTGAGGAAATAGGCGCAGGTTCGAGTGCTAGCACTCCAGATGTAATGTATGACTTGCTAACGCATATTCTCCTGTATAGCGCTGGCAAGGCTTTGTTCGATCCACTGGTTGTATAAAACATTGACTGAGACAATAAACGGATAATTCCCTAATTTTCCCTTACACTGGCTTATTTCCCTTATCCTCCAAAGCTCATTATGCAACAGTCCCAGTGGTTTTCACGCTTTGGCTTCCACGAGTTTCAGTTCCTCGGAATGAAATGCATTTTCATAAAGTTGTAGGGATGAAGCGCATATACTCTTTTAAGAAAACTATCAAAAGATCAAGGAACGATCAAAAAACAATCAAAAGGAAAAATAAGGTGTATTTATTGGTTTTCTTTATTTAATACGTTTACTTACCAAAAGGAAAAATAACCGTTTATTACTCATAATTTTCCTCCGCCATAACGAATTACCCGGACAACTGCTCGGCGCGAAGCGCCGAGTTGGCTATAACCACTCGTATCCAACAAGGGCGAATGGAATAATTGTTTTAATATTAAATTCTTCTTTAGTTTAAATCAACTGGACATTTCATTTTTATGTAAACGAACTGATAGTATGAGGAGGCGGGAAAATTTGTGGCGCGGTGTTCACTTTTTGAGTTCAATGAAACACGCGAGGAAAGCGAGCGAGAGAGTTTTCTTCTGAAGATTTTCCTCGGAAAATCTCCTCGTAAATCGTCTTTTCATCCTGGAAAATTGTGACAACAATTAAGGTTTACGGGAAGATCCGAAGCAATAGCTTTTCTGGAAATCATACGCCTTGTGCAAGACGAGCTAAGGCAAGTGTTTACATGTTGTACTTGTTTACGGCTCCACGGCTGTCATCAAGACTACTACATTATGCTGAAACGAAATTGCACTCAGAGTCAATGAAGTTTATTGAAGTATGAAAGGACGAGATCAGGATTGAAAGGTAACAAACTTAATCGAAGTGCTGAGCCTAATTTTACGTCGAACACTGAATGAAATTGTGTCAGTTTTCTGGTCTTCCCGTAAATTATTTGCTGCTTTTCTTCTTCGTTAAGTCGCTCTTGTTGTACATTTACAAGTATTTTTAATTAAACACTTCGCATCAATCCTTTCAGTTTTACGTAGTTGAGTCAACTATGGCATTTTGTGGTATTTGTGTGGTTTTAGGGAAGGCACCATCGATTATTTCTTGTATAAGCTTATAAACCTCGCCAAATTTGCCATTTTTCTGATGGAACTTTCGCTTCCCGCAGGAAAATTTTTAAACTGAGCGGCACTTGCAGCACTCGTTTCCCATATAAGGTCAAACGCAGGTATAATGGCTGATAACCGAGATCTAGTGAACCAATCAAAAAGCTAGAATTGCATTATCCGAGGTTGAGAATTTAATAATTCACATTATTATCAATATACGCGGCCAAATTGAAAACCGCCCTCTTGAAAACATGCGCTTTGCTGGCCGCAAATGACTCCTAGCGGGCCGTTAATGCATTAACGGCCTTGCAGCTGATTGGTTTTTGGTTAATCAACCGATGAATATTAACCAATCAGGTTACGCTTAATGACGCTGGAAAACCACTCAGCTTGCGTACAGCAGCGTACAGCAAGTTTTGAAGAAAAACAAGTCTCGAACAGTTTCTCGCTGAGCGAATAGTTTTCGAAAAGAAAAATCAAAGTCTATTTGTTATGAATGGGACAAAATGCAGCTAAAAATTCCGATTTAGAAGCAAAAGCACAGGGTGAAGATACAAAGAGAGCAACTTGTTGTTTTCCTACGAGAAACGAAACACAACAAAACATCGGTTCACTTCATTTTGTGTTTCTCGGGTCGAGCTAAATTAACTGTAAGCATTGCGGGGATTTTACGGCGAGGCTCAACTGGAAAATGTAACTTCGTAAATTAAATCATTTCATTGGTTTACCGAATTTTATTGAATGACCGTCAAATTTTTAAATGAATAGAGTCGAAGTGAAAAGCACAATGCGACGAAACAGGAAAATTATCTTCTTTCTAGCCCTTAAAAGGATCTTTACAGGAAAAGCTTGAACTTTTCTTCATCATTGATGTTAATGTTCGACACACTCAGTTATTCAACGTCAGCGTTTACCTGGTTCACCGTGCTTTCTACTTACTTATCAGTTTTTTTTTTAAAAAAACTTACACAACTGACTTTTTTACTGAGCTCTTTATTTTTTTGTTGTTTTGTTTGCTTTCATTGTCTTCAAAACCTATTTGTTTGTTATGGAGATTTTTTTCATCTTGACCGCTCAACTCAGCCAGCCTTATAACAAGAGATATTAGTGAACAGTGCTAAGTTATCGAGGGATAGGTTACCAGTACAAAAAAGAAACTAATTTATCTGATGTTCTTATTTGAAAGAAAGTTAATCGAAGCGCTTTTAAATCAACCGTGCACTAGCGCCAAAAAATTTTTTCTCTGCGAAGAAGTTACCAAATATATTCGACCATCACTCACCCTGGGTGACTCTTCCGAGAGTGCGTACAATTTTGAGTGACCCTGAGTGGGTTAACCTGAAATGAGCCACTTTCTAAAAGCAACCCTTCAAGTTCTACCGTAGTCATTGAAAACACGGCTAGTGGCGTTGTATAGTTCCTCTGATGTGGACATACGAATTGTGCAATTCGAGTAAGTTATTGCGGTTGGCGAGCGAGGTGGCGAAGAAATTCCGACTTTTGAAACACAGAAGCGTGGAGCATATTTTCCCTTTTATGAATAAACGTTACTTAAGTTAAGCTGTAAGCCTACTTCGATTTAAGCTGTTTCTTGATATAAACTCTTCTTTCTGATTTCTTCTGTACACAATGAGCAGATTTGGTTGAGTAGATGATGCCACTTGTGCTCTCGACGGGCATTGTTAGACGCGGGCATTTGTTGTTATAGTAACGGCGGACAGTTTGAGCACGAAGTGACAGTTAAAATAATCAGACTTCTCTTCAGAGTTTGGACTTAATACTTGGCAGAATTACTTTTGGGTGATATACTTTCAAAATCTGAAGAGAACAGAAAAGTTGTAAATTTGATCACGTTAGCACTTTAAGGTGGCTCGAAGGGGTTTAGATATTCCGGTCTTTGGTATTCTATTGCAGCTACACCAATAACGTTGAGGTTAAACTTTTAATACAACTTTGTAAAGGTTTTACCAATGAACAAATTTCAGTTGCTATGACGTCAAAATTCGTTGCCATGGCAACGTCATATGAGGTCAAAGATACCTTATTTTCTACCGTTTGAGGCTAATAACTTAAAAACTAGACGGTGGAAGTTTTTGTTTTTCATATATGTTTGCCTACTGAGCAAAACAAGCAATTTAACAATGTTTAAAAAAAATTCTGTAGGTAGGGTTCAGAGCCACCTTAAATTCGTAAAAAAATGACGTAGCTTCGAATCCTACCTACAGATTTTTTTAAAAATTTGCGAAAATTTTTCTTTTGTCAGTTGGATAAAAATATATCAAAAACAAGAACTTTCACCGAGTAGTTTTTGAGTTATTAGCCTCAAAAGGTCCAAAATAAGGTATCTTTGACCTCATATGGCGTTGCCATGGCAACGATTTTTGACGTCACAATGACGTCAATTTGTTCATTGGTAAAACTTGTACAAGTCTGTACTAAAAGATTTTTCTAAAAATTATTGGTATAGCTGCGATAGAACACCTAAAACAGGCATGTCTAATTCTGACTAAACTGTTATGAGCCACCTTAAGTCAGAAATAGAGACCTACCCGGAGGGACGGTTAGATGGATTGCAAACCATGAAGCGTTTTGGCTAAATTTTTGATCCGTGAGGTAGCTCCCTTCGAAAGTTAACACTCTTCCTTTTTTTAAAAATTGGAACGAAAGATATTTTGTTTTTCTGTGTGTTGATTCACTTTCCTTACTTAATAGAGTAGTAAACTGGCTTCCAGAAGCTTCAAGGCATTGCATCAAGAAGCTTATAAAACATGAGCGCAACAGTAACGTTATTATCATGATTTTGACTCTGCAGGTTCATTTATATCCGCGATGAAGTTTCCCTTGTTTTGTTTGACCATACTGCTGATTGCAGATGCGTGTAGAGCTGGTCCACTTGCCGGTAAAAAGCCAATTAAATTTATTTTATGTTTTAATGAAGTTATGTGTTCTGAACTTAGTTTTAATACTTGGGGTAACTGGGATTATTGTCTTATCCACTTCAGAGCTTCTTGCAGCACCAACACGCCAAGAGGAGCAAGGTAAAATTATTTGCTTTGTTTGACCATACTGCTGATTGCAGATGCGTGTAGAGCTGGTTCACTTGCCGGTAAAAAGCCAATTGCTGGTTTTCACTGTCACGCCACAAAAAAGTAAATCCAAAACTATTGAGTAAAAAAACTCAAGAATATTATAGGTTGTAGAAATTACCAGATATTCTGTTTGTCCAAGTCTCGGGTTTGTACGGTATTCCGTACTCGAGTTATCCATCAAAATGTTTCACACAAATTTACAGAGCTCTGTATGGAAACGCCATGTTGGTGCCCATGTAGTTGGGCACCAACATGGCGGCCAGAAATCAATGAAAACATCTGGAATTCACTTCTGCTATAAAAGGCAGTTATATTACCCTCATGAACAAGTAAGCATTCACATAAATACTTCTCACAAAACCTCAACTGTTCAGATTCTTAAAGATCGTAGGATAAGGTATTATTTTGAAGCATACGTGACAGCCTTCTGGCGGCCATCTTGATGTCGTGTGGCGTGAAATTCCGAAATTCAAAATGGTCTATCTTAAAGACGGCGGCTGCTATCGAGCTAAAAACCTTCAACAAGATATATATTAATGATGTCTAATAGCCAGTGAAGGATAAAAACTCAGGGGTCTTGCGATTCTGGATTTTAGAATTTTGATGACGTCGCGTGAAAACCAACAATTAAATTTATTTTATGTTTTAATGAAGTTATGTGTTCTGAACTTAGTTTTAATACTTGGGGTAACTGGGATTATTGTCTTATCCACTTCAGAGCTTCTTGCAGCACCAGCACGCCGAGAGGAGCAAGGTAAAAATTAAATTATTTGCTTTTGTTTGACCATACTGCTGATTGCAGATGCGTGTAGAGCTGGTCCACTTGCCGGTAAAAAGCCAATTAAATTTATTTTATGTTTTAATGAAGTTATGTGTTCTGAACTTAGTTTTAATACTTGGGGTAACTGGGATTATTGTCTTATCCACTTCAGAGCTTCTTGCACCACCAACACGCCGAGAGGAGCAAGGTAAAATTATTTAAGATTAAAATTATTTAACCACTTTGTGTTAATTTAAGTCGCGTTAATTTGCAATACCTTAAGGTTGCGGGTGACACCTGACCATGAATAAGTTCATTAGGAAAAATTTTGCTTGCCCTACATCTTTTTAAACGCTTATATCTCGGCTGTTTTGGGTACGATTGAGCTGAAATTTTCCAGAGACAAAAAAGAATGATGGAAGTTTACGAATGTCGTTTTTGATTTGGTAGTTTGCGTTTTACGTCGACGCTAGAGCGCCATTAGCACGAAATTGCGAAAGACAGCACCCTTTGATTTTATCAAAAACAGATAGAGTCAAGACCTGTAGTGTGTCATGACAGCGGCAGATTTTTTAATTTAAACTTTGCCAGCGAGTAAACGTGGTATAAATGTGCAAATTTGAATTAAACGCCTTCTATTTTTTTTTAAAGCGCTATTTTGGAATTCCGCTTCCGTCATGGCACACTACAGTATCCTGGCATACCTCTCTGCAATGCTAGCTCATGAAGTTCTATATCCGCGATGAATTCTTGGAAAAAGCGTTGTCGGAAAAGTCCAAACTTTGAGTTTTCCGAAGGTGTTCCGATTAAAACACGAGTGCCAAGGGAGGTAATTATGGTAATTGCCTTCCACGCTTTATGTCAGAAAAGAACAATGCGTTTTCAAAACGAACACGTTTACTTATGTATTTTAATGCATTTAGGCCCGTTCCAAACGCCGCTCCACTCATGTGCCGAACCTAACTCAGCAAGGTTCGACCTTGGAGCGACTTTGGAGCGACAGCTGATTCAAACGGCGTATTTGTGTCGAACTTAATTCGCGGAAACAAGTCGTTAACAATAATAAAGTTGACTGAACGTCTGCGTTGAGGATGATAAAAGGTTTTTGCAGCCGAAATCAGCAAACTATTACGCAAGTTTTGCTATAATAATAATATTTCCGGAAAAGCAAATTCATTCCGCGAGATTTATATTATTTAAACTGGTTTTCTCTCGAGAATTAGTTTGTAAATGCTAATCTACAAATCTGATCTCACAAATTGGGGAAACAGCAAAAAGGAATTACCACCAAAACAATTTTCCCATGAACTTCCGCTTCTCTTGAGCTGAAACATATTAAAAGATAAACAAAATGCGAGCCCGGTGAGCGAAGTAATTTCCCCGGAATTTTATGCCGTCGTGCTTCATGCATGACTGGTAAGACCTAGTCACGCCACTCCACTTTAGACCAATCTTGAGCGCTGTTATATCGAAAATACATTACAGTAATTCATGCATTAGGTTCGGCGCATGAGAAGAACGCCGTATGAATCAGCTGCCGCTCCAATGCCGCATAGTGCGGCAGACCCTGCCGAACTTAACGTTGTTTGCCGAACCTAATTAAAACTGCCGGACCAAACTGATTCAAACGCCGCTCTTCTGCCGTACTTTATTCACCAGTTAGGTTCGGCACATGAGTGGAGCGGCGTTTGGAACGGGCCTTACTCTAATTTTTTCTTTGATGTATAAATCATTGAAACAAGGATATCTATTTTCAGAGACGATTTATTACATGTTGCGTTTGAGTAAACATTTTGCTCACAGGATCCGTGCCACACGTGAGCAATTCAAATCACGCGCAATATTTTAGCATAATTATTTCATTCAGTCATGAATGTTTCGTAAACTTGTCGATGTCAGTCGTTGCACTTCGTGCATACGCGAGCGTTAATTTCTTATTACGTATGTTTATTTTCTTAATTTTATTTCCAGTAAGAGGTTGAACACCAAACGTAATACATACGCTTTCGTTTCCAACCGTCGCACGATACTTGTAACATGACCCTTTTATTTTCCTCGCAAACGCTGTAATGTGATAATTTTTTTTCTACAAACACGGCGACATCGATGGTAGTTGTTTTGATATTAATAAAAACCAATCTTCATGACACAGATATCGAATGATTGAACAAAAGCTTTTCAGTTTATAAGAGGTTTAAGGTCGCCTATTCCAAGAAAGCAGCGCTGCCACATCAAGAATTCTTTCGCATTAACTGCTTCAAAGTCTAACTTAATTAATTTGCGGTTTGAAATTGGCACCATTTGGAGCTTACAGGAATTTTGCCGCAAGAAGAAATGCGCGATGTTCGTGAGAGTTACAGCATTTTAGGTAGACTTAGCTTCTGCGCATGTGTTTCGCGCAAAGTTCAGGGAAGAATAGTACCTTAAGGAAAGTATAGGGGTGAATGAAACAAATAAACAGCTGTTTAGCGAAAGTTTGTCGCAAAAAGTGCAAGCGACAATCCGAAAAGGTATCATGGGTAGTTTAAGTTCACGGTTCCTTGACTTCAGCATTTCAAAGAAATCTGAAGAAATGGCACGAGACGCCATGGATGTATGTTTGCGAGCGCTAAATGAGGGCAATAAAAGTACGTTCGACAGCTACAGTGTCAGGAACAGGAAAGTGTGTATTAATCTTATCCCAGATTACCTTTCGGGATTGTCGCGTGTGCTTTTTTGCCGACAACCTTTCTCCAAGTAGCTGTATACCATTTAAAAAGCAATAAAAAACTCAATACCGTTTACGCAGTGCACAGAGGTGCCCAACCCACCCACCCCCGCTGCCCGCAAGAATAATTTATTGATTGATTGATATTAATTAACTAATTGGCGGCATAGGGGCCTGGAGACTTAAAAGCTTTTTTTATCACGAACGGCAGCCCCCTAACACTGAAAAGGTTCTACAACAATAATAGTAACTTAAAAAAGTGAGTCATTTTTCTTGATAATATTTGTGTCTTTGTAGGTCCCTGTGTGACTATTGAAATCCGGAGCGAAGGTTGCAATGATCCTGATAAAACGCCACCATGTGGTAGAGCATATATCGACGTAGATGGTGTGGATCGGTCGCTTCACCATAGAGGACACAATGTTGTTGTTTTGGACGCTGCAACTGGTAATCAAATTATAAGATAGATAGATAGTAACTTTATTTAAACACGGTAAATTCATCAGAAATACAATTATAAAATACTAATGATAATAAATGCAATACTAAAAACTAAAACAATACTAATTTATACTAACATAACTCTGCTTTACATGAATGCCGTGTACTATAAAAGGTAAAAGGCTATTTTGTAACTAAGAAAAATGATGTCGGCAACCAATTCGAAAACCATTGAGAGTTCGTGCTTGCCGCAAATCAGGTGGTAAGCTGTTCCAAAGCACTGCACCTTGGTAACTAAAACTGTTCTTTAGATAGTTTGTGCGGGGCAAAGGAACAGCGAGTTTGCCCACGGAACAGCAAGTTTGCCCAAGAATCCAGTTAAAATCAATATTTCCGTTACATGAATTATTCAATTAGCAGCCTTAAACCACCAAACCGGACAGAAATAAGCTTTTAAACCCCCTATTTTTAGAGCTTCTTAGCCTTGGGTTGCGAGGAGATATTTTGTGTCCTTCTATGTGCCGGTGCAAGTGCTGACACATTATAATCGTAATCGCAATTTTAAATGATAATGGTGACGATGATGACGACGAGGATGATTATGATGATTATGATCATGATGATAATGATAATGATGATGATGACGGTTAATTTTACAATTCCTCAAGTTGTTTCATCTCCACTGAAATATGAGAAAAAAGTTATTAATTAACGTATATCCAAATGTCTGATAAATGATGTGTATTTCTTTTAATTTTTAATTGGAATTTTAAAATATGGTTTGCTCTTTTCTCTTTCTTTTATTCTACCTGGGCTTAACCGTTATTATTATTATTATTATTATTATTATTATTATTATTATTGTTATTATTATTATTATTATTATTATTATTGCTATTATTATTATTATTATTGTTTTAATATGTAGACAAAACTTTATATTTTGTAGATGATTATTTTTAACAGAATTTTTCAATTATTATTATTATTGTATATTAGGGATGCACCGAATAAAGTTATAATTGTTATTTAAAATTATTATTATTATTTTTATTATTATTATTATTATTATTATTATTATTATTATTATTATTATTATCACCTGATAATTTTATGTAGTTTCATTTTTAGTAGTATAGTGATTGGGGTATGAGCGCAAAAAATAGATTTGGAAATTGCGTTGGTTTTTTTAAATTTTATAATGATTTTTGCGCTCGGTTTTTTAAAATGAATAAATTACGCTTGGTTTTTTTGGAAAAAGCACTCATTAAAAATTCTTGGAAAAATGTGTTGGATTTAATTCTTGGAAATTTATATATGAAAATTGCGCTCGGTTTTTTGTTGGTATAAAAGTACTCATTAACAAGTCTTGGAAATCAGAGCTGGGTTCAATTCTAGGAAAAATCTGCTGAGTTAATTCTTGGAAACTAGAGCTAAATAATTGCGTTGGATTTTTGCCAAGCTCTTATATGATGTTTGATTTTAAAAATCAAACTCCATTTTAAAAGAAGCTCTTATACTCTTTTATTTATTTTGGTATTCAAGTGCGTTTGAGAATTCTCTTATACTTGATTCATCAATTTGTGTTTGAATTGGTCTGAACGGATATTCGATTCCAAGACATTACGACTTGTTTTCAAATTACTGACAAGTTTTGTTTTAATATCTATTTTGTTTTCAAGATTTTCGAAATTTTCAATTTCATCTTTTAAATCTTGTATTGCATTGGTCATCATTTCATGAAGTTTTTCTTTATTGATGACTTTTTTTTGTAAAGTTTTATCTGTTTTTGTGTGTCAATTGAATAATTATGGATTTCATTAAGGGATTCATTTAATGATTTATTTAAATCAGATAATTTTTCACTTTCATATTTGATTATTTTGTTGAATGAACACAGAATGATTGGATCTTTCATTATAATGATGGTAGATATTATTTTTTTGAGCCTTATAGTTTGATTGTGGAATCTTATTTTTGAGTGCGTTTAAATATGTTGTAAATCCTTCATAGGTATCCAGCTGTTAAATTCATCACCATACCCCTTCCACTTCACTAAAGCTTGTTTCTTCTTATAGTTCCTCCGAATGACTTTATCAATTCTGAATACCTCCTGTTTTGCTTTCAATAGTTCTGGTTCATAAAAGCTTCCTTGTATTTCTTCATTATTGAGATCTTTCAATTTGTAAGTAATAGGATTACTGTATTGGATCTTATCAACGATGAAAACCTCTTCTGTCCAGTTTGGTGTATAAGCCTTGTCGAACACCTTCCTTTTATACTTAGATATTCGGACCTTGTCACCAACCTTAAATTTTGGTTTAGCTGATAATGGCTTCATATCACCATATAGATTGAAGTAAACTGTACCTTCATTCTTCTTTTTACTTGCTTCTATGGGCGTCATTTTGATAGAGCTATGTTTAGTGTTGTTATACTGTTTAACTAATTTTGGTAACATATCTAAATACACAGTATTACCTTGAACAGTGAACTGCTTCCACATTTTGGACTTGATTGTTCGATTCCATCTTTCACAAACTGATGACTTTTCCTCATTTTCAGTTGAGTGCAATGTTATTTTATTCTTTTCCAAGAGGTCTTTGAAGTGTTTGTTGTAATACTCTTTGCCCTTATCTGTCCATAAATATTCAGGTTTTCTGGCTTCTTTGAGGATTGTTTTGAAGGCTTCAGTCACTGTTTCACCTTTTTTGTCTTTCAAAGGAATGATCCAGCCGTATTTAGAAAACACATCAAGTATCATGAGAAGATATCTGAATCCCTTGTTCCATTTACTAAACTGTTGCATTTCAACCAAATCCGAACACCATATCTCGTCAATTCCATTTGATATTACTCTTCTAGTTTTAAATTTTCGTCTGATTGGTTTATGTAACTCATCGGCTAATCGTTGAGACCAATCATTTTTACTCAACGCCGTTTTCCGTTTTTTGGCTTCTTTTTTTTAACACCGAGACCAAATTTCTTTTTACCAGCAATTAATGCTTTTACAGCTGTCGTACCCCATGGTTGATCTTTATACGGGATTTTTGATATTCTCTTAAGCATAAGTTCATCTGCCTTATGTTTATCAGCTAGTGATTTCGAATTACTGTAATCAATATCATGTTGTTGACATATTTTATCAAGCTTGTTTATAGGATCTCTATATTTAGGATCGTTAGAAGCTAATCTTTCTTCTAATTTTGTACCAGGTCCGCAGTAATTATACTTTTTACCTGTGGGTGTCCTCATATGTAATTCTCCGAGTTTTGATAAGTGTTTTTGAATGTCGATGCCTTCACCCTTTTTGATGAATTTACTCTTGTTTTTTCCACAAATGACACATTTTGATTTTTCCATAAGTTGACCATTCTTTGCTTTTTCTTTTCGCATATTTTTTGAATTGGTTTTTTTCCCACACGATACGCAATATGATTCACACATTATACAAATAGATTAGATATTAATCACAATAAGTATTATGCCATTTTCCGTTTTTCCATACAATGCCGGAACATGAAGGATCTTGTTTATCTGAAGGCGAGTCCAGAATTTTTTTGAGAATAAACCAGTCTTCTTATTAAAAGCTCCTTTTGCTATATCACCACTCCAGTATTTATCAAAAAGCTTCTTATCACCTCCTGTGACACCCATGATTGCAGAAGCAAGATCTTGAGCTTGTTGAAACCCCGGTATCTTATCGCCGACTTTCTTATTGATTTTCTCCCCGATGCCCAGGCCACTGGTTTGTTTCATGAATCGTGTCTTTGTTATACCACATTCTGCACACTTACATTTCATAATAAGTTTACCATTTTTGGTTTGAACATATTTTTCACTTCCTGGCATACATTCTGTCTGTTTTTTCTGTTTGACACAATATGATTTCACCATTATATATATGTTGGATTAAAATGTTGGTTTTTGAAGAATACCCTTGTCCAAACCCCACTCCTTGAAGGACTTTGTTCCTCCATCACGTTTGTACTTGGCATATTCACGTCTGTATCCAGCCACCATTTCTTTTGCAGTCTTTGTTGAAACCGGATTAGGTTTGAATGCGTCTTTCAAAAGTGAAAATCCTTTAGAAAAGTCTACAACCCAGGGTACTTTGTTCTTCTTGATTGCATCATATGTTTCTTTCGGGTTCAAATGCTTCAAGAAATCAAACAAATTACCTCCTTCTTTACCTTTAACAAAACGAGTTTTGGTTATACCACATTCAGCACAAATGCATTTCATCATGAGTCGACCATTTTTGGCTTTGACGTATCTCTCACTTCCTGGCACGCATTCTGTCTGTTTTTTCTGCTTTACGCAATACGATTTAACCATTATATATATTGATTATACAATTTCATCAAAATTCTTTTTGCAGGTTTTCTTCTCTTTATCAATGAACAAGAATTCAAAAGGCATCAGTTTGTCAAATAAATTCGGATCTATTCTGTTTTCTTTGCCGATCAGATTGGAATGGTTTTTTGTTGCGGGGTGGATATAATAACATGTGTGAACTGTTCAATCTTATTTTCTGAGGCACATCATAGTAACTTTGACTCAAATAAATTGGACTTATATTATGATGCCTTCCATCAGTGAAATTATTCGCTATTTTGGATTGAATTTTGTCACAACAATTTATCAAATCATCGAAGACCACTATTTTTCTGTTATTGTTGGTGTAATCTTCGGTATCCATTATTTCATCAGCAGTTTTTATCTCCATCACAACATATCCAACCTTTTTTGATATGTCATCCATCAATGATTCGAGATCTTTTATTTTGTCTTGATGTCTATTCGGAGTATGAAATATTATCTTGTCATAAACCACGAGCGGTTTTCTCAATATGTGCATCAGAAGGTTTGTTTTACCGCAATTGCTTTGGCCACATATAAGCATCCTGAATTCTTCATTCAGGAAGTTATTCAAGCTTCGTTTTTTGGTTTCTTTTTTGTTGTTGTCATAGTTCGGAATCTTCATCAATATATATTGTTTTACATTAAAAATATCTGTCTTTCAGCATTTATGTCAAATGATATGTTGTTTTTGTAATTTATCTAAACTATTATATAAGGATATTGAAAAATTCAGAGAGAATCAGAAGAAGCATTATGAAAATAATCTTTTGAAAAGACAAATCAGAAAACAAATAAAAGACACACTGGATGAAAACAATCAAGACAATTTGAAAGCAAAGAACTATTCAAACCTGTTATCACATCTCAGAAAGAGGTGAAAGAAACCATTGATAAAAAACAAGATAAATTAATTGAAAAATTGAATGAAAAACAAGAAAAATTAATTACAGCTGTTGATATGTTGAATGAAACAATGTCATCATCTGGTTCACAAAGTGGGGTTAAAAGTTGGTTAAGTGATTTACCATCAGAATTTGAACCTTTAGACATATTACCTGAAGAAGATGAAGTCCCAAAAAAAGAAGTCATGGAAGAACATATCTTCAACCAAGGTGAAAAAAATATCATAAGAAAATATGGATTTGATCCTGATTTGAAAAATATTCCAGATGAAAAAGAAGTCAGATCAAAGATATCTCATCTCACTGGAAAAAGACGATCTTCAAATCTGATTATTATAAATAACGCTATGAAAGATCAAGAGATATTGAGTAAATATCACACTATTATAAAAGGAATCAATTTGAGGGGAAAAACAGGTGAAGGTATCAGGACTTACAGACAACCAAAGCGAAATGCTTACAAGATAAACAATGGACAGTATGGTGGTTTACTCATAAATATGCCAAGATTAATCAATGAAATGGTCATCGAAGCCGTGAAAGATGGCAAAAAGGTTTATGAAGACATTGCCGACAAATCACTTGTTGATCTCATCACAAAAAGGTTTGATCCGAAGAAAAAGTATTCATCTAAAGCAATCAAAATATTCAACAATCTCAATATGCTATCAAACATACCGAAGCACAGATCATCAGGTAAATCAAAACTGATTGGAGGTACAATCATATACTCAGACCCAAAAGATTTGATGAAAAGATTGACTTTGTTGACTGGAAGCAAAAGGGCTGGTAATACAAGTATTGCTCTCAGAAATGAAATGTGGCAGATCATTGATTATTTACTCAAACAAGGTGTGATTTCAAAAGAACAATATGATAAATTTGTCAGAACTCAATTAATGTAAACTAATTGTATAATGGAAATACCGATGTTTTTGGATAGCAATGATGGAATAAGAGATTCAATGCCTCATGATTTCACCATCAATCATGTGCCTGAAATAGTCCTGGACAGGAATAAAACATATTATTTAGCTCTTTACAATGCTGAAATGACTTATTCTTGGTTCAATGTTTCTTCAAAGTATGGAAATAACAAAATAAAATATAGTAAAGATTCTGGAGCAAATTGGGTTGAAATTGTTTTCCGTGATGGAAATTATTCTTATTCAGACATCAATGAGTATATTTCACAAATACTCGAAATGAATGATGATTTAAACGATAAAGGAAAAGGTATCTCACTTGAATTTTCATCATCATTATTGAAGGTTTATATTGAATTGGAAGAAAAATCTCAATTGGATTTCAGAGAAGGTGATTTCTCAAAACTGATTGGTTTCAATAAAGAAATTGTCACATCAACAAAATATGGTTCCAATGCTCCAAACATAACGCGAAATGTTGATAACATATTCATTCATTGCAATCTTCTGAGTGATCTGACTCACTTGTTTCAGGAACACAGGGTGATGTACTTTATCGTTTCAGTGTTGCTAATTTGCAGATATCTTATCCATTCGAAATAAAAGAAACAATACCTCGCCCCCTTTTCAACAAAATCAATACCAACATCATAAAAGAATTGAGGATTTATATCACTGATGGATTGAATAACCCCATCCATCTCAATAATATACCAATTAACTTGACTTTGCTGTTGAAAGAAGTGTGATATTATATATCATATTCATATATGAGCATAATCAGAAAAGTCAGAGATATTAATACTGGTATGTCATACTACATCGACATAGAAACCGGTGAACCAATTGATGATCGCCAAAAAGGAGAAGGTATTATGAACAGTTTGATTTCCACTGCAAAAAAAGCATTGACAAGTAAAACCACCAAAGATTTGGCAAAAAAAGCATCAATAAAAGTCGCACAAAAAACTGGCAACATCGTCAAAAAAAGATTGAATAAAGCAAGCAAGAAAGAAACAGAAAAGGTTGAAAAACTGAAAAAATACACTAAATCAGAAAATAAGGGGGACATGATCGTTAGCTTATTACAATCGCATCCTGAGAATAAGAAATTCCAACCAGAAAGAACTAAAAAGACGGAAGAACAATTGAGGAATGATATCCTCAGCATTGAATTCGACAAATTGACCGACATGTAAAATTATGTAAACAATTATTATATAATGTCTTTCAGAAGTTCGAAATATTGCAAACGATACGAATATGTCTCATTTGATTTACAAAATCCAATAACATTACCTGCAAACAACCAGTCTCAAGAGCGGATACAGATTCGTCGTTGACAGTAGCAGTGAAACTCATCCGTTTGATTGGTATAATCCGTACCTTTCTGTTGATTTCAAAATCACAAAAATGGATAACACAGGGTATGGTGTTGCTGATCGGGTTGCAACCGTCAATTCCGGTTATTCACTCATCAATCAGTTGAAGGTCGATTTCAATGGAGTCAATGTTCTCGATACACCAGGAGTCAATCATGTTGTCAATGTGAAAAATATCACTGAATTATCATCAAGTTACACTGAAACAGTCGGACCAAGCATGTTCAATTACCCTGATACTGCTGTCGGTGCTGTGATTCAAAAATACACGACATTACAACTGGATGGAAATGCTCAGAATGTCGCACCAACAGATTTGGCAACATATAATGAGGGTTTCGCTAAAAGAAAAGCATTGCTCACAGCAGGCGCTGAAAATAACATCGTTCTAGCATTGAACAGATATGGGTTCTTCAACTCTTTCGAGACAGAAATAGCACCCAATGGTAAAGTCACCATTGATGTCAATCTTGAAACTGATAATAATGTGATATTTCGTGCTGGCAGTGATCCAGGCAGGTTTGTTATCACAAGGCTTGTTTTATGGGTCCCGAAAATGATATTCAATGCTGAGGGTGAGCAGATATTTCTTAAAACATATCTGAAGCCTCACACATGGTCATATCTCAAAGAAAGGATAGAGATTTCTCCATCAACAACAGCACGTCAAGGTACATTCAGGATAACTTCTTCTATTCGTAAACCGAGACATGTTTTTGTGTGGGCTCTCAATGATGCAAAAATGAATGATCAAACTCAGAATCCGTTTATATTCAATACATACAACATTGCTAATAACCGAACATTTTCAAATGCAAGGCTTGAACTGAGCAACGGTATTTTTTATCCAAATGAAGAATTGAAACCAGATACAGAGATCGTACAAGCATACAGGACATTGATGAAATATCAAAAAGATTTCAATGCTTATTACACTTCTCCAACAATTACCCTGAAATCTTTTCAACTGTTGTATGGACTCATTTATTTCGATCTGAGAAACCAGGAGGAAGAAATTAAAAGTGGTTCAACCAAAATTCAGTTCAGTTACAATCTATCTGGGAATCCAAATGCAAATTATAGTCTTTATGCTCTCATTCTTCATGAAGAAGAGCTTGGTGTTGATATCGTCAATGGTAAAGTTCTCCTCAAAGCTTGATTCGTTAATCGAATGTATTTTATGCAACATTAATATATATGACTGAATACAAACCATACACTGTATCACTCAGCGGAAACCAGAAATTGAAGCTCACAAAAGCCATCATGAACAAATCTCCAATAACACTGAGATTGTCATCTGCTGATTTGTCCGGCAGTGACAAAATATTCCTAACCAAAACGCAGATAAATAAGATCAAGAAATCCAAAAGCCTCAATAAGGGTGTCGACATAAACATTTCAAAAACACAAATATCCAAAATGAGATCGATGACAGGGCTGGGTATTCAAAACAGACCACCATGCATCTCCAATCATGAAAAGAGGGCAAGGTCTGCGAAATAGACCTTTCAATATGCAAGATTATGCACAGTACAGGCCTCCTCCTTTCATTGGAAGTTGGAAAGATCAGAAGGGCTTGGGATTGAAAAAAAAACGAACTATAAAAAAAAAGTGAAAAAAGCAAGAATCCCTATAATCGGTTTAAGACTGTGAAATTCATAAATAAACCTTTGAGCAACATTGATTTGATGAGATGGTGTGAATTCCTTGGCATAAACATAATTGGAATTTTCAGCAGAGATGAACATATGCCTAAGAAACATAGTCCATGCATCATCAATCTTGATGATTTGGAAGGTGTTGGAATTGGGTATGTTGTGTACCTGGTGATAATACGAATACCCTTTGGTTTTTTGACAGTTACGGAATGCACTTCCCACAAGAATTCGAGATGAGAGCTAAAAGAGATGGTATCACCAATATTCTTTTCAACAATTCTCAATATCAAGACCTCGAATCTGTTTTGTGTGGTTATTATTGCCTTTATTTTTTACACCAAGCACTTGTATTAAACAAAGGATACTTTGACATTTTGAAACCATTATCAATGACAAACGTCAATCATAATGAAAAATTCATCAAGAACTATTTCGAAAATATGTAGCATAATTACATATGGGATTATTTGACGGCAATCATATCGCAAATGCAAAGACTGACAGTGCCGGAACACAAGGCCCGCCAGGGGTTGGTTTCAAACAGACATCTTCAGGTGACTTTGACATGGACAATAAAATACTTTTCAATGTTAAGACTCAAGATGATGTCCCTGATGATTCTGATTATATTACCATCAAAAAAGACTATCAATCAGTGCCTAATAAAGAATACCTTAACAATCACTTTTTAAAAAGGGACAAGACAGGCGTACTTTATGATTTACGAGGGCTAAGTATTCAAAATTCTGAGGATTATGACCAATCCAGCTGGAATTCAAAAACCTTAGTTACCAAAGGATATGCCGACATGAAGGACAATTTAAAAGCTGACAAAACAGAGTTGGCCAAAAAAGCTGATCTTGAAACAAGTGATGAGCAAACTTTTAAAGGCATCCTTAATGTGCCTGATTTTGATCGTGGGTATTCTAATATGACCAATGTGATGAATAAGAGATACATAGATACAAATTATATGACTAAAAACGATGGGTGCTAATCTAGCTCAAATAGTTCAAGATACATACCTAAGCCGTAAAACGGGCGGACTGATGGAAAATTCAATTCGATTTGACCCTTGGCGACCGGCGGTTATACGACAAATAAATAACCTAGCATCACCTCAGTTCAGCGGATCAGCGACGAACAAAGCTTATGTTGATGGTAGCGTCCAAAATAAAGCCGATGTCGATAAAGCTATGCTTCTTGATGGTACTCAAGCAATGCAAGCTAATCTTGACATGGGGGGGTATAATATAACCAATCTGAAAAAACCTGATAAAGATTCAGATGCTGTTAATAAAAAATATTTGGAAGATCATGTTGGTGAAAGTCATGTTCAATCCGCTAATGCTGAAAATAAATTCAAATACATCATGAATGATACTGGTGCACAACTGTCAGAAGAAGATGATGTTAAATTGGGAAATATTACAACCTTTCAAAATTCACCACATCAGATAAACAAAAAAGTGGTCGACATGAAACTGTTGCTTGACAGTTCGAAAGGATATTATAGTTCAAGAGTTGGACTGAATCTTTATCCATTGTCTGATGATGAATATACTGTTTGTATTGAAATCATGTGGTTAAATGATGATATTGACCCGAATAGTCTGCAAATCGATGGCACATCATCCATTGAAACCATTCATAACGTGAGCAGAAAAACATTCAAAACACAAACGTATGTCAGATTAATATGTCAATTCACAAAAAGTCAAAACATTGGAAACAATTACCTGTATATTGATTTGGTCATGAAAATGAACTCAGGAAGCTCTTATTATCAAGAATTACAAACATATTTTACTGTTTATGGAACATCTGGTCATCAATCAAATCTCAATCCCAGTATATACGATCAGATATATTATGTTAAAAATAATCAGATCATTTGCAATGCGCCGATCAATATGAACACACAGGTCATTAATAGTGTTCAAGAAGGTATCACTGATGATCAAGCCGTGAATCTCAAACAGTTGAAAAACTATTATGATTCTATCAGAATCACATTAGAAACAAAAATTACCGAACTTGAAACTAAGATGAACACAAGCATAAAAAAGAGCTATTACGCAGAAATATTCGAAACTTTTTTTGATATAACTGATGCTAATAGTTTCATAGTAGATGATGCATTCGGTGCTGAAGTAAAATATGTTAAATGTCAAAACAATAATGGTCATATTGTGACTGAATATATGAAAGATGATTTTGATTTATCATTGTTTGATAAACAGTCAGGAACTGTTTTAAATGGATCTGTGATTTCATTAAGCAAAATAATCAGTACAAATAAATATACAATATTCATCAGCTTCAAACACAACACATCATTCACAGATGCAACAAAAAATCTTGTCGGTTTCGGTGGCATTACTCCTGATGGAGGGTTTGTTTACAGTGATCCTCGTTACAGTATCAATAACCAAAAACTCATCATTGACAATCAAAACGATAATAATCATCAATTAAGTGTGTTAAGCCAATATCAAAATAAAAACCTTTTTATATGGATCATGAAAAATGGTAACAATGTAAGATATGGATTGGTAAATGGAGCTTATTTAGACAAAACTGTCAATGTAAGAAATGTCACATCAAGAAACATCATAATAGAATTGCCTTATAAAATAAAACGAATAGGAATATCAACCAATGCTTACAGTTTTTCTTCAAAAGAATTCAATAAAATATGTTTCCTTGAAAAAGCAGATGGAGTGTATTTCATCTAATTCATTAATATAAACAATATATATATGAAAACTGCAGATTTAAAAATAGAAATAAAACATTGTATAAGCATATAATATATATGCCTAAACAACACAAAAATATATTTGACTGGAATCATATTTCAGTCAAATTAACTGATGCCCAAATCAAAGAACTTAAAACCTATTACCATTCATATCATAGAAAGTGTCGGGCTTACAAACAGGCTGTGAGACGCTTCAAAAAATGGAAATTTGTAGGGAACTCATTGTCTATCGTCTTTGCATCTGGTGGTCTCGCCTCTAGCATAGCGAGCGGTGGTATAAGTTTGATTGCTATAAGTACATTAGCATTATTAATCCAGGGTTGGATGAGCCATAAAAACCTTGATCTAAAAATCCAAAATTGCATATATGCTTACCAAAGCTACCAACATCTTCTCATCTCAATAAGAGACATGATGAGAGTCGGCGATTTCAATCAGTCCAGCATCCATGTTACAATGAAGAACATTGATGATTACGTAACGGATAACAGCCCCATTGTCGATAAATACCTACTAAAATATGATGAAAAATTCACTTCATGATGTGTATTATTTTGTCAGATTTTAAGTTTAAAATTTCATTCCAATATCGATAATAAAAATTCAGTCTTTTGCGATTTTGAGATTTCAATAGAAAACTGAATACCTAACAGCTCAAATAGCCTGCAAATAATATATTTTGTGCTTATTAAACGCTTGCGTCGACCATTTACAGTAGGAATAATATCACTTATTTCGACGAATACACTATAGATACGATCCATTTGATCATGAGTTAAATCAATTCTGTTTTTAAAACATATATTATTCATTACAGCCTCGATATGATATTTACGTTGATATATTGATTTTCGTCGTATTTTATACATATTTTCATAAAAATCAAGGTACTCTATTCCATATTCGTAACCATGAACTGAACCGCAATTTAGACAGACATTCATACCGTTTTTATTAGCCATATCCGGTTCAGTACAGCATAACTCAGCCACTTTATCACCTTCTACTATTTGTTGATCACAAAAAGGACATGTAGACTCATCCATATTCTTTAATTCATCGTGAATTTGCGAATTACAACTCATTCTATACTATCATATTTTTATATAAACTTTACTGTAAATTTCTGAGTAAACTTTTGAGTAAACTTTTGAGTAAACTTTTGAGGTAAAATTTACTTTGATTTATATAAAAATTTGCACCTGTCTTAATATGATTGGTTAAAAAAATCATGCGACCATCTCGTGATGCTATCAGAAGGAAAATATTATTGTGTTGCTATGTGTTGTAACCATAATAGAACTTTCAAGAAGCATTTTAAATATTAATCATTTCACAACCGTTGGGGTTCCATCCCTGATTTGCATATGTTAACTTAAGCCAAAACCAAAAAACGAACCAACTTTTCAACCAAAACCAAAAAACGAACCAACTTTCCAGTTTTAAACGCACTATAAACTACATAAGAAGAAAAATATATAGTTATATTAATGGGACGAAGATTAAAATACGATAATGATGAAGATCGACAAAACGCTATCAGACAGAGCAAAACACGATATATGCTAGGAAAATCGTGGGTATGTCATATTTGCAAGCATGACGATAGTCTTGCCGGTAAGCATTCACACATGAAAACAAAAAAGCACATATACAATACTTTAATCAAGGCCATTGAAGACGACGATGATTTTGAACTGATAAATGAATTAAATGTATTAAAGACAAATTATGAAACAATATATTGAAAGGCTACGTGCTGGTCATACAGTATTATGTACTGTCATTGTTGCTAAGGGCGACCAGGAATATGATATTTCTGATTGTCTGTAATAATAGTTTAACATTTTGAACGCATGAAAAATCTCAAAAATGTTTTTTTACTATAAATGACTTAAAGAATTATTTATATAGTATAAAATGAAAAATGAATCAAAAAATTATCTCAACCAATATTAATATGGACGAATCTGATTTAGAAAAGCTATCAAAAACTGAGCTTATAAAACTCATTTTATCACTAAAAGCCAACCAGCCTAAGACATACAAACCACGGCCTCCAAAGCCTACACCCACGCGTAGCGTCCGTGATATGGTCAAATTATATGAAGAAAATATAATAGCTCCGCCTTTAGAATTCAGAGATGATTACAAGCCTATCCCCATGCCAAGAACAAAGAAAATAAAACCAATTCCAACACCAAGGACTCAAATAAAGCAAGTTGATAAAGCTCTTAAAGGCTATACAAAGTCTTTTGAGATTGGTATAAGGAACACTAAAGATCCATTATTACAGCTCCAAAACACAAGGAAAGCTGTTGAAATTCACCTTACAAAAACGCTCACATCTATGCAAGGGTTTAAATTTGTTGAAGCTCTAAAGGTGACATTTTCAAAAATGACTGGTGATGGCATTATTTATAAAACAGCCTTTTTTGACAGTAAAGCCCAAACAATCATCAATGATCTGGAGATTGCTGAATCACTAAAAGTATCTGAACAGCAGATATTAAATTTTGTAGCTGTCTGGGTTTCTGAAGGGTCGGGATGGAGTGTCAAATCCATTGATGCACATTATCTCAATATAGTAAAATATGAACCGATGAAAGGCTCCTCATATATTCAACTACCAACAGAGCTTAGAAACAGTGCTAAAGGTTTGATCAATTTGAAAAATGATGATAATAAATGCTTTTTTTGGTGTCATATCAGACATTTGAACCCGCAAGCAAAAGACCCTCAGAGGATTAAAAAATCAGACAAACAATATGCTATCAACTTAAATTATAATGGCATTGAATTCCCTGTATCAACTAAGCATTATAATAAAATTGAAAAACAAAATGAAATCAATATCAACGTGTTTGGTTATGAAGACAAAAAGCCATATCCAATCTACATTTCAAAAGAAAAATATGACAAAGAGATGAATTTATTATTGATAACTGAGAATGAAAACAAGCATTATGTACTCATAAAGGATTTCAATAAATTTATGTACAATCAAACTAAACACTGAGAAAGGAAACGCTTCTGTATGCATTGCCTACAGTGCTTTAGTTCGGAAAGAGTGTTGATTAATCATAAGGAAATATGTATGTCAGTAAATGGAACTCAAGCTATTAAAATGCTGACAAAAGACAATTACATCTTAAAATTCACAAATTTTCATAAGCAACAACAAGTGCCATTTGTAATCTATGCTGATTTCGAAGCTATAACCAAAAAGATCTCCAGTTGTAAACCCTATGATGATAAATCCTATACTGAAGCATACCAGAAGCACACAGACTGTGGGTATGGTTATAAGGTTGTCTGTTGCTATGATGATAAATACACAAAGCAAACGCAAATATACAGGGGTAAAAAGGCTGTATATAAATTCATGGACAAGATGCTAGAAGAAGTAAAATACTGTAAAAATACAATTAAAAAATTCTTCAACAAACCATTAAAAATGACCAAAGATGATGAAGATGAATTTCAAAAAACAAAAGCATGTCATATTTGTGATAAAGCATATACTGATGATGATATACGAGTCAGAGATCATTGTCATATCACTGGTAAATACAGAGGCTCAGCACATCAAGACTGTAATTTGAAACTCAGAATAAATCCAGAAGAAATTAAAATACCTGTAATATTCCATAATCTAAGGGGTTATGACAGTCATTTCATAATGCAAGAAATTGGAGCTATTGTTAAGACTCATAAATACAAAAATAAGAAAGGTGAGGACAAACAAATGAATATTAATGTCATCCCAAACAATTTGGAAAAATATATGGCTTTCATGCTTGGCAATCATCTTACCTTCATCGACAGTTTTCAGTTTATGAGCTCTAGGTTGGATAAATTAGTCAGTAATTTGCCCCTAGATTCATTAAAATATACATCTAAAACGTTCAAAGGTAAAAAGCTTAATCTTATGGCTCGAAAAGGCATATACCCATATGACTACATGGACAGCTTTGATAAATTTAATGAAAAGTTACCTACTAAAGAAGACTTTTGCAGTATCTTGAATAACGAGCACATTACTGATGAAGACTATTAACATGCTCAGAATGTTTGGAATAAATTTAAGCTTAGCAATATGGGTGAATACCATGATCTGTACCTGAAATCTGACATCCTCCTTTTAGCTGATGTATTTGAAAACTTTAGGAAAACATGCATGCAGTATTACAAAATAGATCCATGTAACTATTTTAGTAGTCCTGGGCTTTCTTGGGATGCAATGTTAAAAATGACTAATATTTAATTAGAGCTTATGACTGATATTGATATGTATCAATTCATTGAAAAGGGGAGTTAGGCGCGATATCGTTGGCATATCGTTTATCGGATATTTATAGGCGATATGTGTATATATATATATATATATATATATATATATAGTACTTATATACCCCTTTCCTCCTTCCTAAGGGCGATGATATCGGATATTATCGCGATATTATCACTTTAGTATCTACTAGAGTCTACTTAGATCCCCCCTTCCTCCTTCCTGAGCGCGATGATATTGGATATTATCGCGATATTATCGATTTAGAATCTACTAGAGTCTACTTATATACCCCCTTCCTCCTTCTTGAGTGCGATGATATTGGATATTATCACGATATTATCGATTTAGAATATACTAGAGTCTATTTATATACCCCCTTCCTCCTTCTTGAGTGCGATGATATTGGATATTATTGATTTAGAATATACTAGAGTCTACTTATATACCCCCTTCTTCCTTCTTCCTTCTTCCGGCATAATATCGGATAATATAAAATATCGTTAGACAGAGATTTGTCATTCTCATATATCGAATTAGATATAATATCTGATAATATTGTTTTAAAAATATCGGATATTCTTTAGCATAATATAAATTTTTGATAATATTAGATATTAGACTCATTCTATCTCGATAATATAAATCTGATAACTATCCGATACATGATACCCCTATGATATCGCGCCTTTATGGAAAAGGGTATGAGAGGAGGCATATCATATATAGCTAACAGATATGGAATAGCCAACAATAAGTATATGAAAAAATATGATAAGAAAGCACCCCAGAAGTATATAATGTATATTGATGCCAATAATCTGTATGGTTGGGCAATGAGTCAGTATTTACCAACTGGTGGATTCAAATGGATGTCAAAAAGCCAGATTGATAAAACAAACTTAGCCAAGTATAAAGAAGACAGTAAAAAGGGCTTGATTTTGGAAGTAGATAATTTAGAGTATCCTGAAGAGTTGCATGATATTCATAATGATTATCCTTGTGCTATCAGATTATTGTAAAAATATTGCAGAAAAATATAACATATCAACGGGTCTTGTAAACAAACTCATCCCTACTTTATGTAATAAAGAAAAGTATGTATTGCATTATAGAAATCTCCAGTTATATCTTGATCTCGGGTTAAAGCTGACTAAAGTCCATCGAGTTCTTGAGTTCAATCAATCTCCATGGCTTAAGCAATATATAGATTTCAATACTGAAAAACGAAAAAAATGCTAAAAATGATTTTGAGAAAGACTTTTTCAAGCTTATGAATAATTCTGTATATGGTAAAACAATGGAGAATTTACGTAAACGGGTCGATGTTAGGTTGATTACAGATGAGAAGAAACTATTGAAATATGCAAGTAAACCAACATATGTAAGTAGTAAGATCTTCAATGATAACCTTGTAGCTGTGCATAAGATCAAAGAAACACTCACTCTTAATAGGCCTGCATATCTCGGTATGTGCATCTTAGATTTAAGTAAGACGCTAATGTACAATTTCCATTATAACTACATTAAAAAGAAATATGAAAGTAAAGCCAAGCTACTTTTCACTGATACAGATAGTTTAACCTATCAGATCGAAGCTGAAGATGTATATCAAGACTTCTTCAATGATAAAGATAAATTTGATAATAGCGATTATATTAAAAGCTCCAAATATTTCGATGATACTAATAAAAAAGTGATCGGCAAATTCAAAGACGAGGCTTGAGGAATTCCAATCACTGAATTCATCGGCTTGAGATCTAAAATGTACAGCTACATCAAAGACGATAAAAAAGGTGGAAAAACAGCTAAAGGAATTAAAAAATGCGTCATCAAAAAGGACATAAGCCATGATAATTATAAAGAAACACTATTCAACAGTCAACAAATGAATCATTCAATGAATACTATAAGAAGCCAAAACCATCAATTGGGAAGCTATGAAATCAATAAGGTTAGTCTCAGCTGTTTCGATGATAAGCGATATATACTAAATGATGGCATTTCAAGCTATGCTTATGGTCATTATAATATTAAAAAATAAAATATATCATAAATATATATGAGTTATATTCTAATTGGTCATGTCGATCATGGAAAATCCACTTTAGCCGGTTCTTTTTTATATCATTCAAACAATGTAAAAAAAGACACCATCAATAAAAACACCAATAAAAAACAATGGTTAGCTAATCTATCAGACATAAATGATGATGAAAGGAGTCGAGGTATAACTTTGGAATTAAATATGTTCTCATTTGAATATCAAAATAAAACAATAACAATTTATGATTCTCCAGGGCATAAATTACTTGTCCGTGAAATGACGGTTGGCTGTTCATTAGCAAATATACCTATATTAGTAATTTCCATCAACGATTATGAAAAGGGCTTATTAGGACAATGTATCGAGCATTGTGTTATAGCAAGATGCACGTACAAGTTCATCGTTGATTGTAGCATGGAATAAAATGGATTTAATACAATGGTCGAGTGATATATATCACAGTTTAAAAAATGATTTCGCAAAAAGGATCAGACATTTAAAATTCAAAAAAATAATTAATATCCCCATCAGCGCATTATCAGGGCATAACATTTTCAATAGATATGATAATAAATTAGCGACTATGACGCTAATAGAGGCTATGAATGAAACAAATAAAACAAAATGCAACATTAAATTGATAAATACTATCGATAGTAAGGTGCAGGGTCATTTTATCATCCATCATATTGATAATGTTATTTCACCTGGATTCAAATGCTTAGCACATTCAAATGATAAAATTCATAATGCCAAAATCATTGATATCAAAAATGGCCAATTGAATTTCGCGACTATCAAAAATGCTAAAAAACCCATACAAATAACATTAAAAATAAGCGTCGATCAAATAAATAGTCACATCATATTAAGAAAAAATGACAATACCATTGCCATCGGCATACTTTACGATCAAGTCAAATCATAAAAAAATTCGTCTTATTACACTTCGGGCATATATATCTCAAAACTCTCCTGCCATCAATCTCAACAAAATCAATATTATTCTCATCCAGTTCACACACTTTACAATTTCTTCTTTTAAACAATTTAATGAAAAACCGCTTCATATATATATATATATATATATATATATATATAGAAGTGAAACCCATCCCGTAAATACAACATGTAAGGTAATTGAGTGAAAAGAAGAAAGAATTGCCCTGAGCGGGATTTGAACCCACGTCCCCCTGAAACCGGTAGGGTGTGATGACCACTACACTATCAGGACAACCACGCTGTTAACGCAGTTATTTTAGATAGTGTTTTTGGGCCGTTCGCGGGCATCCCGGGATTCTTTCTCCGGGTTGAGATGGGAAAGCCTGCAACCCCTTCATAGCCTTAAACCTAAGGATCGACATATATGACGATTCACAGGCAAATAACCAACTTAGGCATCAGCTAATCAGGAGGATCAAATTAATGATACAGGCTAATTTAATAGTAATGGCTGAATAAAGAAGTGAAACCCATCCCGTAAATACAACATGTAAGGTAATTGAGTGAAAAGAAGAAAGAATTGCCCTGAGCGGGATTTGAACCCACGTCCCCCTGAAACATATATATATATATATATATATATATATATATATATCATAGAAAATTATTTAAAAAAATATATAAATCATAATATATGGACCTCGAAAGCATCAAGCTCGTTCTAAAAAAATACTCTCTAAATAAAGTAGATGGACTAAAATTCAAATGTTATCCTGAATTAGTCAATGGTTCACTAACCGAAATTTGTCCTGTCTGTATGCAAAATGACTGTATTGATTTCATAATCTTCAAAATTAAACAACGTCTTGATCATAACAATACAATTTCAATTCATGTTTAAACGCACTCAAAAATAAGATTCCACAATCAAACTATAAGGCTTTAAAAAAATAATATCTACTATTACTATAATGGATCATCAACGAGTATTAAACGCCATGATCATCATAATCAAAAACTCAAAAAAAATATCAAAGGATGGGAAAAAAAGAGAACAGAAATCGTCGATAAAATTGAAAAATATAAAGACAAAATCAAATCACATATCAATCCAACCCAAAATATCGATTTCAAACATAAAATCTCAATAGAAACAACCCTCAATAACCTCAAACATTTCATTAAATTTCACGACGACTTAACAAATCAAATCGACAACGAATCCAAAATAATAAAACATTTCGAACGCGAACTAATGATCAAAATAATAATGATGATAATGATCAAAATACCGATTAAATATTTCAAACGCACTTGAATACCAAAATAAAGAAAAGAGTATAAGAGCTTCAAAAAAATGGAGTCTGATTCATTCTTGCTATATCCAAGATTTGAATTCAACACATTCAATAAATCAAAATCCAATACAGAAAAGCATACCTAAATGAATTAAAAAAATATTTTCTCACAACATATTATAATGGAAAAGCCCTCAATCAATTCAGTCAAAGAACTCGCATCAAAACTAGACCTAAATACATGCTCGGATCACGTAGAGACAATATTAAAAATGGCATTATCCTTAAACAAATTAAACACTATAAACAAAAAATTGAAATACATCATCGATTCATCTGATAATGAGACCCAGATAGAGGACAACATATATATGCCAACGTTAATTCAGAAACACAAATTTAACATGAAAAAAATCGATCATCTGAAATCAAAATTGATAGATTCAAAAATAAAGAAAATATTCATCAAAATAAACAATGACACTCTCAATATAACTGAAATCGAATCTGATAATGAAGACGAATAAAAACGCACCGAGATCCAAAAATTTTGAAAAAACTATAAGAGCTATAAAAAAAATGGAGTTTGATTTATTCAAATCAAACATCATAATATATTCTGGTGTATCCAAGATTAGAATCCGAGATTAAAAACCAGAATTGAATCTAACTCAAATTTCTGAGTACTTTGTCAAAATGATCCAGCGAAATTTTAAAGATTTTAAATCAGCGCAATTTTTCGAACGCAATTTTAAATAAAAGTGGGTCCGCAATGCGTACATATGTGGACTTTCATTTGCTTTTGATAACAAATGAGTAGATGAGCCAATGTTAGACCTTTTTAAAGACGTTTGCTTCTCGTTTCCGGTTTGGCAATAGACCCCGGCGCTCTCGTGCTTCGCGCTCTGTGAGCTCGACTTGTAGGCAAGTTTAAGTATGGGTTAAATATGAGTCGGAGAAGCGGAAAACCTGGAACAAGACCCGACAGTATCTCTACATGATTATATGAAAAGGACGGGGATGTTCGTCGGAGAATTTGATCTACTGATTCTACTCCTGTAAAGGATAACATTACAAACAATACAGCAAGGCTGATACTAAGTAAAAAAGTAGACTTTGTTTCTCGAAAGACCTTTTGGGACTGCAAAGCCACTTTTAGTTATCTGTATTTTAAAAACAGAGAAGTGTATAAGCCTGAAACTTTGTTTGAAGAGAACTTCTGTTCATATTAAAAAATATCATAGATTAGACACCTCTGTAATCATAAGGTTTAAGATTTTGCTATGGCTTTCCGGGTGCGAAAACTTTTCAGGACCTTCGAGAAACGGACCCCAGAATTGATATAGCACGGCTGCAACCGTGGACAGCTGTCGTGTTGGTGTCTCTCTAAGTCTACTTTTTCACGTAGTATTAGCCTACTATATTATTTGTAATGTTATTTTATTTTTTCGGCGGATAGAATCTTTTGTATATCCCACGTTAGCAGCATTATCGTTGGCGGTCCCTTGCTATTTTGAGTTTTACTTTTCCCGTGAAGGATGGCAATCTGAGAGTGGCTCAACTTTTTTTTAGCCCCCAAGCTAGAGATACCATTTAAAAACACAGACAATTCAAATAAGAGCTACAGTCACTTTAAATGGATAAAAACATTGGCATGTCTGTTGAGACCATTCATATGACAATCTCTGTGGGGGGGGGGGGGGGGGGGGGGGGGTACTAGAAATAGACAAATAAGATCTTTAAATTAAAATTAGAACAATAAAATTAGTTATTAAGAACAAAAACAAAATCTTACCACTAGAAATCGGGGATACTAATTTCAGTCCATTCATAAATAAATATTTCGCGGAGTGTGTAGACTGTCTTTGTTTGCGTGACATTTCATCTGAACGCTTGTGTAAACAACAGCTGAATTCATTAATTAACTCATTTTCTTTGAATGCGTTGTTTTTATATATGAATTTTCCGTAATGGCTTTTATCGCCTTTCAACAAGATTTGACTTATAATTTCTTGATGCAAGAAGGCAGATGAATACTTTATTCAACCTAAAATTATCATCGTTCTTGAATTACTTTTCGAGTGGAGTCGGCGAGTTGCGAACGACACGTTTTATAATTATCAGTAATTTAGTTTACCGCACGGTTTCAATACATACATTTTTCGGTTCAAAATAAGTTTTATGCGATTCACACTTACTTTTTACCGGCAGTTTTTTAAATTCGATATCAGTCAGATTGCGTTATTCAAATTAAACTTGGGAGAAATCCAAGACAATAATGAATGCGGGAAAGTCCCGGGAAAACAACTTGATTAGTGAACTTGTTTCGTTTTGACTCGTTGTGTATCCATTCTACCGTTCTAAAGATTCTGTGTGGCAAAGCTGAAACAAAACAACAAATATCCAGATATTTGCTAAATAATGCTAATCAACTATTTTCAATTGTATGCGAATCAAGCGAATACAGCAACTGAGGTCCAGTCGAACGAACACAAATAGCGCGAAAAGTGTGAAAAATAGCGTTACCTCTGCCCGCAGTTCAGTCGAACGCCATGCAAATATAAAGATTAATGAAAGTCAAGTATTTAGCATGCGTGATGCTTTCTTTGTGGCGTCTCGTGGGCAGTTCATTTCCCGGGTTCACGTCCAACTTAACATTAACTCCCTCCAAAACTTCGGATTTTCCGAACACCCTCGAAAGCTTCCGAAAGCGCTGACACGAGTTATCACGGAAATTGACGTCCCAATCGGGAAAACTGCACGATCGCAATATGTGGATTTTCACACTTCGTGTGAAAGTCCACATAAAAACGAGCGCATTTTTCACATCTAATTTTTGCGCTTGTACCCCCAATTACTATACTACTATTTTTATGTCTTTTTTTATAAGATGTATAAACTAAAATAACAGAAATTAAATGAAACAAACACCGTTTTATGCAGGTGAATTCCTTGAAGCAAATGCATTTGACACTTATGCAGATCCGGAGGCTGGTGACAAATTGAGAGATTATCTTAATTCCATAACAGGAAAGTGAGTAGCATTTTCAATTGTTTTAAACTTCCAGTTATTCACTGAAAAATTACCTTCCGGTTTTGGCATTAACTCAAGAACTTAAACATTATTTACCAACCTTTATTATTTGAACGCTACTAGTATAAAACTCGGGTGTTAAGAAGACCGATCATTAGAAACTAAGCAATAAGTTGCATGCAGAAGTTGAAAATCGATTTCCTTTTTTTTTTTTTTGCTCATTGATAGTTGTTAGGTACTTGTAGATAAGAAAGTTCATCTTGTTTGTTCCCGACAAAGTTCTTCAATTTTGAGAAAAATAAGAAAATCGGTTTTCGGGGTTGGAGTCCCATTACGGCCCAATTCGTAACCCGAAATTCATCATCATAAACTCTCTTCGTGTTCGCAAACAAAGCCACACTGAACGAAAAAGTGAGATAACGAAGCCAAACTGGATCTAGCTTGTCCAATTTGAAACGTCGAATTCTTCCTGACTCTAAGCTTTTATCTGCTTACGTGACTGAACAGTGACGTTATGTGACGTAGTCAATCTGCGCACAAGTGCGCAGTGGAATTGACGGTCACGGAGCTAGTAGTAACGTAATGGAATTTTTGACAAAGAAATTTGCATAGTCGATGGCAACAATGTTTGAGGGAGAAAAGGATTCTGATGAGACCAAATTCCTAAGGATGAAGAAACAAGGGTATATTTCACTTAGAGCTGATTTGTTGCATTCCGGAACTAAGATATGTTTACCTCTCAGGTCCACTATTTTGGTATTGCTTCAAAAAGTTTTGAAGCCTTCAACAACCCAAGCTAAGTTTCAGATATGTTTTAGATAAATGTCTACTTGTGTGAATTAACGAGGATTGATACAATTTGGAGTTATATCCCATGTTGAATAATGCCGCTAAAAGTCACTACTAAATTCAAGTTTTTGTTATCCTAAATGCCTATTCTCACTAAAGTCCAGAAATTATCTTCTAGTGAAAGAAAAAGAGTTTTCTGTTGATAGGAATTGTCGAAACTTCTCTGTGCAGTTTTGTTAGCGAACGCGGGAAGTGTTTACAATGGTTTATTTCTGGGTTGAAATAAGGCAAATTTGTGAATGACCACGCGAACCGATTTTTTTTTTCTCATTATAAAAGGGCTTTTTGTGGAAACAAACTACCACTACCAATAACAAAATCCATTAAAAAAATGTGAAAAATCCATGAACCCATTTTTCATGTTCATGAAAATAGAGACTCTCGTCTAAATACTCTCCACATATTCCACCCGTGCGCAACAGCAATAACGCCAAAAAAGATCATAAAAACACAACTTTATTTGCTATCGTGTGCTCACTGGAGGCCGCACGGACAAGGACTCAAATATCTACAAAGGGAAAGTAAAATATGGTCGCGAGAAAAATCTAGGCGAAAAACTAAGAGGGTACCAACGAGCATCCATAGGATGAAAAAACCTCGCCGCGCTCGCTGCGGTAATGCAGAGGAAAAACCCCAGCCCTATGGATAGAAACCCTCCGACCTGCTGGGCTCGGTCTTATTAAATTAGATTCCTAATGATTTCGAGACTGAAAGTAGGGACTGAACATTGTCTTTAACATAACCATCTTTGGCATTTTCACTCTGCCAACGACCGTGTCTCTTAAAAAGTCTATCAGCGATGCCTGCATTGGCGGCAGCTGTGGCTCCTCCGGCCCTGAGACTGTGAAGACTTATGCAGGAAACGTCAGTAATGTCTTTGAAAGCGTCCTTAACGATCTCCCTGGCTCTGCTGTAGCTTAAGCCTTGACGTCGAACTTTAGATGTACACCGAGGAGACAAGAGGGCTCTGAATAACGGTAAATCCTCACTAAGATCAATTTCAGCGGCAGCAATGTATTGCTCTAAAGCCTTTATGGGACAGGTTTCCAGGTCTGATCGTGCTATTGTTGTTCACGCCCCATCACGCTATTGGTCTGTCTTGGACGACTCTAAAAATATGGACACATAAGTAGGAAAAAACTTTATGTCACAAGCTCGAATAGAGCATAGCTCACTGAAACGAAGAAACCCAGCATATCCTATGAGACATAAAGCTACTGTTCTCAAATCCGATAAGGAAGGAGACTTATCTGAAATCTTGGAGGATACAAGCGCCCTCAGCATCTCGGGAGTGATGGGTTCTTTCTTCGATTTAGCCTTCCCCAGAATCCTTTGAGACGCGCTAACCATGGCAGAAACCATAGGATGCAACGAGACCTTGGGCAAACCGGCCAGCTGTTGGGCCCAGTCGATACTGTAAACAGCATTAAGAACTGGAGAAGGAGAATTAGTTTCCAGGATTAGGCACTCCAGGTAAACTGAAACTTGAAAGGGGTGGGCGGGCATGTGGCGAATACAATTAGACGACGCCCAAAACTTCCAACGTCTAAAACCAGCCAGGTAAGTGCGAATAGTGCCATCGGCTCTGGAAGCGAGCACGGTTTCCTGGACTCGACTAACCAAGGGCTGGAGATGGTCGGGGATAGCGGCAAAGAATTCGGTCCACATCTCTGATTGAAACACATCTAAAATCAAAATAAAACTGACAAGCAAATTAGCAAAATAACAAAGAAAAACATGACGTGAACAAAAAGGTAATAGCAATACAAAAAAGACATAAGTGGGCTCGAGAAAGAGCCCAAAAAAATACGTCTCGGCTACACAAATAGCTTACCCACTTTCGCCACAAAAGAGCTTCTATATATCGGGCACATATCGTCCCATACTTCATGGTGGAACACAGCCCAACCATATGGATACAGAAAGACCTTAATCCCCAGGGCGCAAAAAACAAAAGGGGGGGGGGGGCACAGATGGTCCCATTCATACTCAAGGGCAAACAAAGTCCCCTAACATTTGGGCACAGATGGTCCCATTCATTCTCAAGGGCAAACAAAGGCCCCTAACATTTGGGCACAGATGGTCCCATACTTCATGTAGGCACAGCGGCCCTAACATGTAGATACAGAAGTTCCTGAATTTTTAGGGCGCAAAAAAGGCCCATTCTTCGGGCACAGATGGCCCCACTCATGCTCATGGGCAAGCAATCCCCCTAACAATATAAGCCCAGAACGTCTCATACTTTTCGGGGGTAAAAAACCTAAAGTTCAGGCACAGGTGATCCCATATTCTTAGGGAGCAAGAAAGGCCCTACCTACCGGGCACATGTGGTCCCATACATCTCGTGCACAAATAGGCCCTAGAATCTAGAGCTCAAAAGAACGAACCCTAAATTTTTGGCCCTGATAGAAATAAATGATAAATAAATAAAAAAATAAAAAAATAACGAATAAATCATAAGAAAAAGAAAGTAAAAATAAAAATAAAATAAAAGCGAGTCACCTCCATAAAAGAGCACCAAGAGGACGAATTAGCATAAAACCACTCCTAAATACCCTGTTCAAAACCCCTAGAGAGTTCATGCCGACGAGAGAATATTTTTCCGCTAATTTCCAAACCGCGGAAAAATTCTACTCTCGTCTAAATACTCTCCACATATTCCACCCGTGCGCAACAGCAATAGCGCCAAAACAGATCATAAAAACACAACTTTATTTGCTATCGTGTGCTCACTGGAGGCCGCACGGCAACAAGAGTACAAAGAAAGAAAAAAGGACAACAAAACAATATAAAATACAAGAGGAAAAACTTTCAGACAAAATGGATTCTCAAAGCAAGCATCCTAAAGTTTAAATTCTCATTACCAAAGACGCTAATACATCTACCGGGAATGAAAGCTTTTTTTTTAAAGATGGAAGATCCATCCAGTCAACAACAAAATCGGAAAATTTATCACCGCCGGTGCTAATCATTGGCCAGAAGGGAGCGGAATGCCACAGCGGAACAATAAGAGCCCCTGACACCTTGCAGTTACGCATATGAAGTAACACTCGCGGAATAAGGCAAATAGGCGGACATAGATAATTGTTCTCCCCCGCCCAGTTCATAACGAATGAATCAATTCCTTCCGAGCCTGGATTCCAAAGCGATCGAAAGAGTGCGGACCCCAAACAATATCAATATTTTGAAATGTATCCCACGAAAGACCCCAGTCATCGGGATCGTAAATGCGGCTGAGAAAATCGGCCTGGTCATTCTGAGATCTACGGATCCATTCCATCTCGATCGAAATACCGCGATGACAACAAATGTTAAAAATCGACAAAGCTTCAGTCTGCAAATGACCTTTACTGCTGCCAGATGAAATGATCCTGGGAACGTTTTGCTTATCTGTAAACCATTTCACAGTCAATCCTGATAACTTGCCCAGTAAAGAAATAAGAACAAATTTAACGGCCAAAATTTCTCGCAAAGTAGAACTGGTATGCATTTCCTTTTCGGACCAAGTGCCAGACACAAAATCCTGACCGCATTGAACGAAATAGCCACCAAAACCAGTGTCACTTGCGTCAGAATAAACAACGCCAACAGCACTTGACTTGGGCGACATAGGCTTGCCATTAATGGAGTCGATGTTGTTCTGCCAAAATAAAAGCTCATTACGAATCTCGAGGGACACGTCCAAAGGCTGATCCCAGGAGGTTCTTTGCTCTAGGGCCGCATAACAATTTCTTGTCAACAATCTTGTAATATTACCGACAGCACACGACATAGAAATAATTTGCCCCGTAATTGAAGCAAGACCACGTGCTGAAATACTACTTTTTTGAAGACTGGAAGCAATGGAGGATTTCAGCTTGAGAATACGCTCTTCGGGAATATGAATCAAACCGTGTTGGAAGTCCAAAACCGATCCCAAGAAGACTAACTTCTGGACAGGTTCCCAATTTGATTTTTCGTCATTAGCTGTAAAACCGGCCAAAGTCAGGTCCTTACGAACTTGAACACTAATGTTTTCGGCACTTTCGAAAGACAAATTTCCCCCGATGCCATCGTCTAGATACATCAAGGCTAAATGGCCGTGAGCCCTCCAAAACTTAACTAATTGACGTATGACTTTTGTAAAAATATACGGCGCTGAAGTTAAACCAAAAGGTAGCACTTTAAACTCGTAGAAATGCATCACGCCATCGACTGAAGGCCATTTGAACGACAGAAACTTCATATGTTCTTCACAAATGTCAATGTGATGATATGCCGATTTGAGGTCAAAGGAGAAGACAAACATCCCAGGCGAAAACATTTGAAGAACAGTTCTTAAATCTTCATACTTGACAGGACTGGACAGCGACGTGCAGCGGATTACAAAATTGAGGGTATTCCTGAACTTCCCTTACACAGCCACATGCCATCAACTCTGAAATTGCCTCCCGAACAAAACTATCCCTACGAAGGGCGGAAGATCTATTTTCAATCGAAAACGGTAAAGGCGATTCCATAAAAAGAATCTTGTAACCATTCTGGATAATGTCTAGAACAAAGTCCGAAGCCTGGATAGTATCACGCTAAAATGTGAAGTTCGCATGCAGTTTTCCTTGAGTAAAGCTGGATGCCTCGATATCCTGTTCAAATTCGTACTGATCCAAAAAATTAAGGTTTTGATCCTGAAGACAACGGTTTGTCTTTGGTGGGGCACATATTGGCCCAGTGTCCTCGTTTACCGCATCGAAAGCACATGCCGAGGCCTCTGAATGAGTTGTAAGGGTATCGACCTTGGGGACGAAAATTACTAGTAGCTGGAGGAAAAGAGCTAAACGTACCGCCAACTCTGGAGGCGCTAGAAGATGAAAGCGCAGGAGAGGAACCTTTAGGACTAGTTTTCCTCTTTTTCTCTGGCGGTGTTTTGATCTTAACGGCGGCTCTTTTCTCAGCTTTCTTAATCTTCGAAGCGTCGGCCTCGTCGTCGGCCAAATCGTCGCAAACATACGCTTGCACCGTAGCCCAACCGAATTCAGATTTGTCGGCCAATTTAATAATTTTTTGCCTATTATTTAGCAAAGAAATACCTTTGTTAAGCTCTTCCTTGGCTTTAGGAATATTTTCCACCTTCCAGGGCTTTCAGGGCCGAATTTCTCGTCTTGGCCACTTTGCAGTTGAAACTAAACTGTTGCTCGTTTCCTTTCTTCTGGAAGACGTAATTGTCAGGCTGAAGATCCGTCGAAATTTGAACCGCTAAATCAGACTGGGCTTGAAGCAGGTTGGTCTGAAGTCCTTGGATCTGGGAGTTAACGGCTGATAAAATTGCATTCTTCTGGGCATCTAAAAAAGCACTCAGTTCTGGAGAAATAGAGGCGCTAGCTCCTACTGAGTCTTCCATGAGGATGAGAGCAACACAAATAAAAGCGAGTCACCTCCAGAAAAGAGCACCAAGAGGACGAATTAGCATAAAACCACTCCTAAATACCCTGTTCAAAACCCCTAGAGAGTTCATACCGACGAGAGAATATTTTTCCGCTAATTTCCAAACCGCGGAAAAATTCTATTTTCGTTTCCATGTTCTTCTTCAATCCCAACAAAATTTGAATTGATATAATTTATGGCCCATAAAAAAATCATGGCCATGAGTAAACATTTCATGGCCATGAAAAATTTCATGGGGCATGAAATTTCCATGAAGTCTGAAGAGATGAATTTTACAAACAATGAAAAAAATCCATGACCATAAAAAATTGGAACACACCAAAGTTAGGTCAAATTAAAAATGCCCTCCTGAACCTTACCAACAATGACCAGACAGGCTTTATGAAAGGTAGATTTATAGGAGAGAATGTTCGGGTTATCAACAGTGTTGTCTGGTTTGGAAAAGAAAGTAATATACTGGGACTACTTCTTTGTTAAATTTCGAAAAAGCTTTTGATACAGTGGAATGGTCTTTCATTAGGAAAACTCTTCAATATTTCGTATTTGGCGATAGCATCATTAATTGGATTAATCTTTTTATGGTGACGTGAAAAGTTGTGATTTGAATAATGGATGGGCGAGCAACCTCTTTAAAATCCAAAGAGGGTTAGACAGGGCTGTCCTCTCTCACCCTATCTTTTCCTCTTCTCAGTTGAAATACTAGCCAAAGCAATCCGAAAAAGCAAAAATATCAATGGTATCCGTGTCAGCCAAAAGGAATCAAAATATGTCAATACGCAGATGACACAACACTTTATTGGATGGATCAAGGAAATCTTTGGAAGCGTCTCTTAAAGTTCTCGATAAGTTTAGAAACGTTTCGGACTCAGACTTAATGATGAAAAAAAAACAGAAGCCCTTTGGATCGCGTCTAACACTGCAAACGACCAAATGGTTATTCCATAAAGGAACTTTAAATGGACAAAAAATAAAGTTAAAACCTTAGGTGTATGGATTTCAGTTGAACCCGAAGCAACAATAACTTTAAATTACAAAGACAAATTAACTAAAGCTCGGAACATTCCTAACTGCTGGAAGTACCGTAGACACTTTTAAAAGAATAACAATGTTAAAAAGTCTAGCGACCTCTCAACTTGTGAACGTGTTATCTCCATTACGTACAGATGAAAACATAATCAAAGAAGTAAGTTAACAAACTTTTCTACACATTTTTATGAAATGGAAAAGGTGACAAAATCAAGCGAAGTGTGAGGATCAATGACTACCCAAACGGGGGGTCTTAAATGATTGATCTTCAGTGTTTCAATGAATCCCTCAAGCCCAGCTGGTTTAAGAAATATCTCGGTAATGAAAACCAAGGGAAATGGGAAGCTTTCTTTGACTTAGAACTAGAAACACTTGGAGGTAAAACAGCTCTTACAGGAAATCTTAACATGAAAGATACTACCAGCACTGCAAAAGTTCCAAACAGTTTTGTAAGAAAAATCTTTACCATCTGGTCAGATGTTAAATTCTTGATAAGAGCTTATGGTTTAACTCGTTAATTAGAATTGATAGATAACCGCCCTATTTTCTATAAAGAATGTTTTGCTGATAATATACAAGCAACAATTTCTTCATTCTGATTGCCTTAGAACACGTCGACAATTAATTCCAAACCAGTGCAAAAAGTGAAATTGGCAGTGAAATTAGCAGTGCAAAACTGTGAAATTGAAAATGATTGACACTTACCGCAGCTTCATGCAAAATCCATCTCGGACAAAATGGCGGACAAAAGTGAAACAAGATTATTTGAACTTATAACGCAGTTTTCATGAAAAAGCTTAAAAATAACGCAAAGTAAAAAAGGTACAACAAAAATTACCAATTGTCGAGAGGTGTGAAAGACGAGGGATAATCGAAAAAGAAATGAGGACAAAACATAAACTTGAAATTAAACTCAGGCCGACGGCCAATATCACAATCCTCGCCGAAACATATACTCTGAATACTTTCCTTCTCTGAAGAGAAACACGAAGAAGTACTTACCAGACTGCCTAGGAACCGGCTGCTTCTTAGTTTTGAATGCGAAAGAAGCAAGCATACTATTTTTTGAAGAGAGAAAGCTAGAAATTAGGTAAGCTTAGCTGAATATTTGCAGCTGTTGTTGAAGCTCGCTCACTAACAAAAGGCGCCGGCTAAAGGTGGTATTAGGAGGCAAATCTAATCTGTAAAACGTCCAGTGAAAACAGACAGCAACACGGAATTGTAGCTGAATGCTCTCCTGCACTAAGAAGATCCGTTCGGTGGATTCTAGTTCAGCATTTCGATATTCTGTCAGAGCATCATGTGCTGAAGGTTGTTTTCGGCCCGGCCGTGCACTTCTTAAACCCACCGAAAAGAACGGCAACAGAGCCTTAGCCGCTAAGGAAAATTTCCCCTTGCTTTGCTATTCAAATTCTTCAAATTTAACGGCGAGAAGACCACGTGCATTCTGAAGTAAAACCTTTTCATGCAGCACTTGCAGACAGTACATGAAATGAATATTTACACATGAATTCACGTCAAATTTACATCCAGGCGCTGGACACATGAAGTTGTCACGAAAATTACCAAAGCGTGACAGAAATGGTTGCTTGCATATTATTAGCAAGTAATCACATAATTTTTCTCGTGCAATTTGGAATAAATAAGCACTCGTAAATTTTTCAAAGTCTACAAATTGCACAATTTTGTTAGCCTTTGAAAATTTACTCCTGCTTATTTATTCCAAATTGCACTCGAAATCATGTGATTACTGGTACTTATATACGGGCATACCAAAAGTTAAACACTTGAAAGACGATTCAAACACTTCCTGTCTTCAAAATTTCATGGACTATTAAGTGGATGTTTTTAAGAGGATTTTCATGGATTTACCCCATGAAAAACCTGTTAAAAACTCATGAAACTCTTGTGATTTTCCCATTGAAATATTCACAAGATTTTAATGGGTTTTGGTTTTTTAGTGTACATCAGGTAACCACTATCAAAGTCACTTTGTTGCGTAAAAAAAATAGACTAATGATTAAAAAAATAAGGCCCCGATGGGTCAATAAGTTCTGCTGTTAAACTGTAACGTTTGCATGTTACTGATAAATAAGTGTGAATTGGAGTCAAACTGTCGTTTTTGTACTGGGTAGGATTTTATTTGTGGTAAACAGATGTCAACTTAAAGGAAATGGTCTGTTTGTGGTCTGTTTCCCGCTGTTCTGTTCTCCATTGTTACAGCCTTGATTCACAGATATTAAAAAAATAATAACCATCAATCCAAGCGAATGACTCCTACCTCAGGTGGTAAGGTAACAGTTTACGGTGCTGGAGGTTGAAGGTTCGAGCGTACGCATGGACCATTCATTATTATATTTACGACTGTTTTGTGTATGCAAAAAAAAAGGAGTAAAGGATTTAAAAAGGGAGACTTTTGAGGCGGTGGGTCGGTCGGCTGTAAACAAAAGGCCATTGACAGATGGTTGGCAGACCTAACGCGACTCTCAGTTGGACGTTGCGGTTTATAAAGACCGATGACAGACCACTGTACTTTAGGCGCTTATGTTTTTGTTTGATGGGTATGTGATGATAATTTGAAAATCGATTGTGAACATAATCTGTTTGTATTTTATCTTTAATCAGGTGTATGCTCTATAGCAAATCAACAGAATTGTGAGTCTTAAGTTTGCATGTTACGGTCAAAGCAAAATTGAAAGCGAAGTATATGTAATCGCTAGCTGACAGAAGATTATCAGTGTCACGGTGTGCGCGATAAAGGTGAAAGATTATGCAGCCGATTAGAGACCGATGACGAACACTGTACTTTAGGCGCTTATGTTTTTCTTTTGATGGGTATATGATGATAATTTGAAAATCGATTACGAAAATATTCTGTTTTTATTTTATCTTAAATCAGGTGTATGTTGTTTCTCACTAATAGAAATCAACAGAATCGTCTTAAGTTTGCATGTGACGGTCAAAGCAAAATTGAAAGCGAGGTTTATGTAATCGCTAGCTAACAGAAGACTATCAGTGTCATGCTGTGCGCGACAAAGGTGAAATATTATGCAGCCGATTTGAAAATAAATTTGATGCAAGGTTTAAATTAACAACAATCAAAGAAGGCACGATCAAACTTATCATGCTCAATTTAAAAAACTAAGCAGACAAAACAGGCACTTTAAAGAGCATGATTGAGCAGGCTTAATACAGAGAATGCATGGGCACGTTATGCATAATTGCTTATATCTCAGCTGTTAGTGCTTCAAGCCACACACAAGTTTGCAGTTTTATTAGCAGTCATACATATGTGCTTTCCGCCAAATTTCAGTTACTTTTTTTGTGCAATTATTGCCTTCGACGAAGGGAGAACGCAACCCTAATCTCCTGTTGGTAAAATAAAATCGAGATTTGGCAAGGCCCCGTCCACACTAATCCAGATAAATTTGAAAACGGAGCTTTCGCCCCGAAATCGGATAAAATGTTTTCCGTCCTCACTATCGTTTTTGTATCGTTTTCAATATTTTCGCCGTCCACAATAATCCGTTTTGTCCACGCCGAGGATAACGTCGAACAAAAAACTCATTTCTGTTTTACTTAAGAACTTCGCAATAAACCATACATTTCAGAGCTATCCTCAGCTGAATATTAAAGAAGAAAGTCGAAATTTCACAGAGTGTAGTTCAATTATTTCCTGTTGCTCAGAGAACTGCAAAGAAAATGTAGTAAGACTTATAGCTCACGTGCAGTGCTATTAAACCGAAAGACAAGATCACATGGCCATCATTTGAAGTCAGCGTTTTCGAAAAGCTCCGTTTTCGGCCGTCCACACTACACCGCCTAGCCGGCGTTTTCAAATTTCTCCACTCTGGAGATCGTTTTCAAAAGGCTCCGCTTTCGTTGACTAAAAACGCCATTTTAGGGTGGACGGTTGGCCAAACCGGAGAAAAATAAGATGCGTTTTCAAAATTATCTGGATTAATGTGGACGGAACGTTGTGTTTTCGACGCACATTTGCCTCGCTTTCGTCTGGACGCACATTTGGCTCGCTTTTGTTATTGGCCTCAGTTTAACAGTCTCACTCGAGTGGCGTCGGTGATACCTTTCGATCATGCCGCCAATGTCAACAGAGCAAGCGACTACCACAAGAGACTTTTCCTTGAGGCTTGGCACCATGGGCAAGACCCCAAAGCGGGCAATGAGCGTATTGACATACCAGCAATTTGCATGTCTTACGCGTGATTCGATCTTGCGCAACGATTGCTTTGTGACTTTTGCTATCGTAGCACATGCCAAATACTGATCCGTTAATGAAGCAGTTACGGCCATTATGACATTTGAAACTAATGAAGACCGAAGATGTCCGGTCGAAACGTATCCTGCATGGGAAAAATAACAGTTTTTCACGCAAGGCAAGTTACAATTAGCACGTCTTGCTTCAATGGCGAGCATGTTGAACGCAATACACATTCTTCGATTATTCCTAGTTTTGTTTTATTTATTTAATTGATGTAAAGCTGTGCTAATATTATAAACAGTTATTAGATGAGGTTTCGTGATATCCGGAATAATCGAATAATCAATATCCAGTTAAGTGTTATTATCAAGTTCGCATTTCGTCTAAAAATCTCAAACTTTGAAATAAGCGTTCAGTTGTAACAGTATAACGCGCTACTAAGTGGCTGCCTCTCTGACCTTTCAGTAAATTGGTTTTGGTCGCAATTCAAGATGAATTGTTCCATCCCACTTCTTCATTTTATCTAGAAAAATATATTAGAAATTATTCGTTTTAAAAAATTCTTTAAAAAAAGCGTGACAAAGTTGAAATTTGCACACTAATAAATGATTGCCTATAATTTGTCATTCCAGTAAAATCGTTTTGGTCGCCATTCAAGATGAAGGCTCGATATATTTGTCACCAGCAATTGACGCTCTCAAGAGACTGGGCGCCACTGATCCCATCTTGACAGACTTCCGAGGATCATTTGCTTTAGCTGGATATCCAGCAGAGCCGAAACCCTCATGGATTACACAAGAACGGCGAAATGGCGGGGAGGGACCCAGTGAGATTATGGTTAAAATTCCACTCCAACCAAGTATGTAATATTACAATTGAGGCTAAATGCCCAGCATATGAAAGGAAAATATTTTCGTTAAAAGGCTAACTTTTATAAAAACTCCGTGACTGGTTTAACTATGATATATCAGAGAATGTTTTTATATATATATATATATAGTAGCTCGGGATTTGTTTTTTTAATCATTTTGCTCTCAGTGAAGAAATGTTGGAGTTGAAAACACTTTGTGAATGCAGGGAACCACATCTTTAATGTGTCTCCTGATTAAGGAATATACGCAGACCTCACTGGTACTGGAAACAAAACTAATTACTAATTACAAGCGTTGTACTATGTCTAAAGATTATTATGGTTTTATCCTGGTTTGTTTGGATGACAACATTGTAGTTTAAGGATGAAGAGTAATATGCGAAGCCAACATTATGATCGCATGTCGGTGTAACCAGTGTCCCGAGTCGTTTGACTAGGCTAACACAGATAGACAGTCTGCGGGATTGATTTGGAGTAAAGGTCGATTCATTTACCAAGTTATTGCATTAAAATTATCGTGAAGAGTCAAGCAATGATCAGTCACAGAAACGAGTGCTTATAACTCTTTGTTATACGACTCAGCGTTTTTCTAATTTCATAGAAATTGTGATCTTTTCACTGGTAAGTCCTCCATATCTAAGAATTGTATAGCGAAGGAATAATAATGACTAACCTTTACTAAAAAATTATTCCTCCAAATAATATTTGTATGTTTGTAGCTGTGGCTGTTGACATCCGGAGCGAAGGTTGCAATGATCCTGATAAAACGCCACCATGTGGTAGAGCATATATCGACGTAGATGATGTGGATCGGTCGCTTCACCATAGAGGACACAATGTTGTTGTTTTGGACGCTGCAACTGGTAATCAAATTATAAGCAAGAATCCAGATAAAAGCAGTATTTTCGTTATATGAATTATTCAATTAGCAGGCTTAAACCACCAAACAGGACAGAAATGAGCTTTTGAACCCCCTATTTTTAGAGCTCCTTAGCCTGGGGTTCCGGGGAGATCCTTTTTGATCTTCTATATGAAGGTGTTAGTGATGGCACAGCTGCCATAATCGCTATCACACAGATCAGACACGTCAGATCACTTTTGATCATTCTTGGTTACGAAGGGATGGTTATGTCCCTTCACCTTGATTTTTATATAGTAACATTTTTCTATGCAGGTGATTTCCTTGAAGCAAAAGCATTTGACACTTATGCAGATCCTGAGGCCGGTGACAAATTGAGAGATTATCTCAATTCTATAACAGGACAGTGAGTAGCATTTTCAATTGTTTTAAACTTCTACGTAGTTATTCACTGTGAAATTACCTTCCGGTTTTGGCTTGCAGTAGCTGAATACCTTTATTTTATTAACCTTTATTATTTGAACGCTACTAGCATAATATTCCGCTGTTATGAAGACCGATCAGAAGAAACAAAGCAATAGGTGGCATGCAGAAGTTGAATAAGAAAGTAGATAAGAAATTTGACGTTGTTTCTTCCCAACAAAAGCTCTTCAATTTTAAGAAAAATAAGAAAATCGGTTTTCGGGGTTGGAGTCTCAAAACGGTCCAATTCCTAACCCAAAATTCACCATCATTAAACTCGCCTCGCGTTTGTACTGAACGAAAAAGTGAGATAATGAAGCCAAACTGGATCCATTTTAGTAAATTTCAAAACGCCGAGTTCTTCCCGACTCTAAGCTTTGATTTGATAACGTGACAGTGATGTTATGTGACGTTATCAGAATCTACACAAGTGCGCAGTGGAATTGACAGTCACGGAGTTACAGTAACGCAATGGAATTCTTGACAAAAAAAATTCATAGTCGATGGCAACAATGTTTGAAGGATAGAAACATCGATCGTGCTGGTGTTCTTGGGCTCATTTTTTTCAGGAGAAAAGGGCTGTGATTAGAGCAAATTCCTAAGGATAAAGAAATAAGAGTATATTTCGCTTAAGAGCTACTTTGTTGCATTTCGGGACTAAGAAAATTTAATGTTTACCCGTCAGGTCCACTATTTTGGCATTGCTTCAAAAACCTTTGAATAACATTCGCAAAGAGGTTACTTTCAACAACCCAAGCTAAATTTCAGATATGTTTTAGATAAATGTTTACATGTGTGAATTTACGAGAATTGACTCATCTTGGAGTTATCCCTCATGTTGAATAATGCCGCTAGAAATCACTTGTAACTTCTAAGTTTTTGTTATGCAAAAAACTTATTCCCAAGTTTTGCACGATTCGCACGGTGAACACGCAAACTCTCCAACCCTGCCGCACCATTCGCATGATCCACGCATTGTAAACCAAAAGTTTATTTTACCCGTAGTGCTCACTAAAAATTCAACTCATGTAACGCTGGATTTGGCGTCATAATATAAACGTTATGAAACAATTCAAGTTAGTACGGAGGAGAAGAATGCCCAGTTTACGTGCACTTTGAAATAATAGCAATTGACATGAAATTGTTGTTTACGTCAGTTTTTCTTTTGATCCTTATCATCTGACGCTGCCGTAAATTGAGAATTTTCACGCGATGCATGTCTTTTATTTCCTCATTAGACAAAACTTGATTTTGTATATGTATCTCATTATTCGTAAGTGGGATACACATCGACTGTAGTTTTAATTGTTGTTTCCAAAGTTTGCATTGTATTACTGGATTTAATAATTTACGGCTTTTCCTAGCGTTACATTTTTTGTAACGGTGGTGACAGGCAATAGCGTGCGCTCAGCCTCAATTATTATAAATGGGAAGCACTTATTAGCTTCTTGGAAAAAAAAAAAAACACGTCGGAAAAAAAAAGAAAAAAAAGATCGTGCTCGTGCCCACCGTGTGTTGAACTCTCTCCTTCCATGCTCTCCAACCCAACGCATTCAAGTAACTTAACACACAAAGCGTAGATCTGTCTAGAGCGTTATGCATCATTGTATTGCGGATTTTAAGATGTTTAAAGAAGGGACAGCAGAAAGAAATTTATTTTTGGAACAAAACTAAAATATTTTCATCTTTTCTGCTTATACTGATGCATGTTCTTCATCATGGAAAATAGTCGTCGCCTCAAAGAGGCCTTTGATCTTTTTTTCTTTCGAGAGTTTTCCAAGTTCAAAAAGTACTTGTTGCTTTTCTCGGCGTATTCTTACCAGTTCGCTCTTGATCTTATTATCGCTCCTTGAGCTATTAACCCATAGTGACGATCATAGTCTGTTTGGAATTTCAAACTCGTTAAGATTGTTTGAACTTGGGTCTTTATCACATGCTTGTAGTTGACATTACTTAATTTGCTTTTCCAGACTTAGTAATGTTGCCCTTCTATCCCTAGCTTTGCATTTACTATAGGCTATTGCTTCTTGTCGAATTTTATATTTAACATAATCCCACAGAACCTGAGGATCATCGATTTCTTTACCCTCCTCAATCCATCTCATTCATCTTGTGAGCGATACAAACTTTTCATCGTCAATTAAGCTTGCATTGAATTTCCAAAAGGAAGGACCGTGGCGTTGTTCTTCGATTCCGATTATTGCCGAGTGATCAGATTAATTGCAGGAACGATATCTACACTCTCTCTATTATCATGTGCTACTGGAAATTAACCAAAAATCTAATCGTCGTTGGATTACGGGATTTTTCTGCCGCCAAGAAAAGTGTTTAATGTTGGATTTCTAACCCTCCAGATGTCTATTAATTCAAACGAAGAACGGATTTGGTCTATTATTTTAACTGATTCTTTTAATTTGGGCTTTCCTCCTAAACCATCGAGCTCAGAATTTAGAATTACATTGAAGTCTCGTCCAATGATTATCTTACAGAGCAATGTATGCGCACGTTAGACAGAATTGCTAATTTCTTGACTCTTAATATGATCCACACCAGAAAAAAATGTAGTTTTTCAAAAGTCATACAGACCTACTTTCCACCAAATTTTAAAACGAAAGGTGTGTTATTCGAGCTGTAGAATTGTCTAATCGTTTAGTTTGAGAGCATGCATTTATGGGCACGCTTAATACAAAGAATGTATGGGCATGTTATGCATAGTTGCTTATATCTGCCATGAGGATAAGACGCAACGTTTACCTCAGTCGTGGATCAATATTACACGAGTATTAAAGGAAGTTATTTCCAACTATCTGGGATGCCAACCATCGAATCTGAATGAAAGAAGAGGAATTTTGACCGAGTGGAAGGGTTATGCAAATGAGCTTTGACATGAGCGATAATTGGTAAACACGCTAATTATAGCAGATTTTAATTCGTTGTCGCGTGCAAACCAAGGAGATACCCACCGGTTTGAATTTATAAAATGGCTCATTAATGTACGAACTTTACTATGATGTGCTTTTAAACCCCAATTTAGACCAAACTTTTGAGATTTCCTAGCTCAGATTTGGCTATATTTCAGTATGTCAATTTTGGCCTCAGAGGATGGTGTCTTTTCGCCACGATCGTCAGCTTAGAACCTTACACAATTTTTCCATATTTTGTCAGTTAACTTACTGAATGTACCTGATATTTGTGTCACAATGGAATTTCGTGAAGTGCAATTTTGTGGACGTAGCGCGCTTCACAAAATCGGTAATTTTTACCCTTTCGATCACCGTCGCCAACCCCGGCTCGGCCAAAAATTGAATTTTGGCTCGTAGCAAAGAAAAATAAACAACTGGAAAATAATTAATTGCTTTTTTATATGTATAGACCAAACCCTTTTCACGGACAAAAAATAAGGGAAAACTAATTTGGTCACGAAGTCGACGGACCGCTTTTAGCGGGACTGCCACTTAAAAATTAATCGTTTAAACCATTAAATCGTTTAAATCGTTTAATCTTTAAAAAAAAGCGTGACAAAGTTGAGTTTTGCGCACTAATAAATGATTGCATATAATTTGTCATTCCAGTAAAATCGTTTTGGTCGCCATTCAAGATGAAGGCTCAATATATTTATCACCGGCAATTGACGCTCTCAAGAGACTGGGCGCCACTGAACCCATCTTGACAGACTTCCGAGGATCATTTGCTTTAGCTGGATATCCAGCAGAGCCGAAACCATCATGGATTACACAAGAACGGCGAAATGGTGGAAATGGACCCAGTGAGATTTCGGTTCACATTCCACTCCAACCAAGTATGTAATATTACAATTGATGCTAAATGCCCAGCATGTTGCAGAGAATTATTTTCGTTAAAATCTGGTTTAACTATGATGTATCAGAAAATGTTGGTTTTTTTTAGATTTCTGATGATAGTAGCTCAGGATTTGTTTGTTAAATCATTTTGCTTTCAGTGAAGAAATATTCTAGTTGGAAGCACTTTGTGAATGCAGGGAACCACACAGCAAAGAAAAAAAGCGTATTCTTTGATGTGTCTCCTGATTAAGGAATATATGCAGACGTCACTTTTACTGGAAACCAAACTGATTGCAAGGGTTGTAATATGTCTAAAGATTATTATGGTTTTATCCTGGTTTGTTTGGCTGGATAACATTGTACCTTAAAGATGTAGAGTGATAAGTGAAGCCGACATCATGATCGTATGTCGGTGTAAGCCAGTGTCCCGAGTCTGAATGGCAAACATTGATAGACAGTCTGCGGTATTGATTTGGAGCAAAGGTTGATTCATTTACAAAGTTATTGTGTTAAAATCATCGAGAAGAGTCAAGCAATGATCAATCACAGGATAGCTTCCTTATATCTCTTTGCTATACGACTCAGCTTTTTTAATTTCATAGAAATTGTGATCATTTCACGTGTAAGTCCTCCATATCTAGCCATTGTACAGCGAAGGAATAATAATGAATAACCTTTACTAAAAAATTATTCCTCCAAATAATATTTGTATGTTTGTAGCTGTGGCTGTTGATATCCGGAGTGAAGGTTGCAATGATCCTGGTAAAACGCCACCATGTGGTAGAGCATATATCGACGTAGATGATGTGGATCGGTCGCTTCACCATAGAGGACACAATGTTGTTGTTTTGGACGCTGCAACTGGTAATCAAATTATAAGCAAGAATCCAGAGAAAAGCAGTATTTTCGTTATACAGTCAAAGCTCCCTTAACGGACACTCTCGTAAGCGGACAGCTCTACTTACGGCCACCTAGTCAAAACCCCGTTTTATTAAACTCCCGTACAAACTCTTTATTTTCACATTCTCCTAAGCGGCCAGCTCCAGTTACGGACACGTTTGTCGCGCCCCGAGGGTGTCCGCTTACGAGAGCTTCGACTCTATGAAGTATTTAATTAGCAGGCTTTTAAATCACCAAACCGCACAGTAATGAGCTATTGAACCCCCTATTTTAGAGCTCCTTAGTCTGGGGTTGCGGGGAGATCCTTTTTGTTCTTTTATATGACGGGGCAAGTGTTGACACAGCCGTCATAATCTTTATCACACAGATAAGACAAGTCAGATCACACTTCAACTAATAAAGAAATCATTCTTGGTTACAAAGGAAGGTTTATTTTCCTTCACCTTGATTTCATCTCTGATTTTAAACAGCTGATGTAAACAGGTCGTCGTTCTTTATTGGCGTTCTTTTGGTTATAGTGGCTTAAGTCGCTTTTAAATTAATGAGGTTTAGAATCAGAACGGGTTCAGTCTGGCTCTTCCCAGGCGGCATAGACCTTATGACAAAATGGCTACCAATTTAAAAGTCTTTTGTATGTATTTAAACTAGCCTAACTAACCTCTTTTTAAGTTGATAACTCAAAAGAATTTTTAATCTACAAGGAGGTTAAAAAGTTAAACGCTAAAATGTTATGAAATATCATTGTAAAAACTTTTAAAAACTTTTAAAAAAGCAGACGACGTTTCGGCGCTACTCTACGCCATTATCAAGTCAAAAGTTATAAAATTACAACAAGAATATATAAAAAACGTAAAACAATAGAAATATTTGTGTGTCCTATGGGTATAAAATAAGAAACAATAGAAATATATATATATGTATAAAAAAAAAAGAAAGAATGAAAGAAATTCTATAAAAAGTGTCAAGTGAATAGTTTGGCGCGAATGGAGTCACTCTGGGTGTTGAGAGATGGTTTGATGTCTTTAATGAAGAGCATCTCGTATATTAGGCAGTCCAACTTGCTTCTGCATTTCTTTAAGACTTTGAAAAGGTGGCCGATCTTTGTTCTTTTGTTTTCATGGTGCGTGTCAAGGTGTCGTCCGATGGCAGAATAACGATGTTCACTAATGCGTTGATGTAAGTGTCGAGTAGTAAACCCGACATAATTTGCATCGCACAAATCACATTGGAATGAATATACAACGCATTGCGTGTTGACAATCGGGGGTTTGTTTTCCTTTACACTCAAAGTTTGCGATAGTTTTCTGCTGGTAAAGACGGGTTTCACGTTGACATTAATCATCGATCCCAGTGGTCAATTCCACAATTGAAAGAGTTAAGAAAGGAACTGACAAAGAACCGCACGCCGTGACTCCATCAGAGCCATCTGTTTACATTAAATTACCCTTTAAAGATCAACGATCGGCAAATCGCGTCCGCAGAGAAATCCACTCCCTGGGATCGATGATTAATGTCAACGTGAAACCCGTCTTTACCAGCAGAAAACTATCGCAAACTTTGAGTGTAAAGGAAAACAAACCCCCGATTGTCAACACGCAATGCGTTGTATATTCATTCCAATGTGATTTGTGCGATGCAAATTATGTCGGGTTTACTACTCGACACTTACATCAACGCATTAGTGAACATCGTTATTCTGCCATCGGACGACACCTTGATACGCAACATGAAAACAAAAGAACAAAGATCGGCCACCTTTTCAAAGTCTTAAAGAAATGCAGAAGCAAGTTGGACTGCCTAATATACGAGATGCTCTTCATTAAAGACATCAAACCATCTCTCAACACCCAGAGTGACTCCATTCGCGCCAAACTATTCACTTGACACTTTTTATAGAATTTCTTTCATTCTTTCTTTTTTTTTTATACATATATATATATTTCTATTGTTTCTTATTTTATACCCATAGGACACACAAATATTTCTATTGTTTTACGTTTTTTATATATTCTTGTTGTAATTTTATAACTTTTGACTTGATAATGGCGTAGAGTAGCGCCGAAACGTCGTCTGCTTTTTTAAAAGTTTTTAAAAGTTTTTACAATGATATTTCATAACATTTTAGCGTTTAACTTTTTAATCAAATCGTTTTCAAAATCGCTCCTGTTACAAGGAGGTTAGTAAGGATAATTTATATGGATACAAAACAATTTTGAATTGGCAGCCATTTTTGCATAGGGTCTATTGCATAATCATCAGGCACGTAATATACAGTAATGTAGTTTCTAATAAATATAATCGTAATCGTAATTTTTAATGATGATGATGATGATGATGATGATGATGACAACGACGACGATGACCCGATGACCACGATGATGATGACGATGATTATTATTTTACAACTTTTATGTAAAAAGAAGATAGTAACCAAAACTGATAACAGAGATTAAATGAAGCAAACACCGTTCTCTACAGGTGAATTCCTTGAAGCAAATGCATTTGACACTTATGCAGATGCGGAGGCTGGTAACAAATTGAGAGATTACCTTGATTCCATAACAGGACAGTGAGTAACACTTTTAAATGTTTTAAACTTCTATATATTAATTAAATATAAAATGCAATGATAGCGGTATCGGTTATTTACCAAGTTGAGTTGAGTTTGAGTTGAGTCGGTTCTTTGGCCTTTTACTGGTGAGAAAATCACTACCTCAGGATTTATGCACAGCAATTTAAGATTACCATTGTTGTTGGATGCAACTGATTTTCTTTTGGTTGGTGATCAGGCTTCGTTTCTCTCAGAGCTAGTGCGAGGAAGGAAAATAAATTGTTTCGTCACTCCGCTGTCATGCTTCGCTCTTATTGTGGGAGATATAGTTTAGAAATTATTAGAGAACAGAGTGGCTGCTTGTAGGCTATTTGCTATAATAAACTAGTAATAAATTTCACGCTTTAGCAAAATCGCGCGCGCGGATTGAATTTTCATTTGAAACTTTCAGTAGTGAACTCACGCTCATCAGTTTATTCAGTAATTCTAACGTTTTAAACTCGTGTAGCGGTGAATTTCCTCATTTCAGTAATGTTTCTAACTTTCTCAGAAACTTTGGAGAAACGAGAAAATGTCGCTATTCTGTAGACGACCTTCAGCCACTGCACACTAATGGGTGATAGTATTCAATAGCTCAGCCAATCAGATTGTAACAATTGCATTAGTATACTAGTAGAATTCTACTAAAAGTAATCAGTAACTTCGTGCCATCCCACGTCTTCATTTTATTGATCGCTTGCTACCACGTGACAAGGCGGCCATATTGGTGGTCAAAACAATAAAAAACTTTTTCGGCGAATTTGCATGATATAAAAGTTTAGTTCCCAGCGGAAGAAAACGCTTTGTTCTTGTTTCCCAGCATGGCTGCCGTGACGTTAGTTGCAAGCCAGCAATATGGAAAAAATATATTAAACGTTACTCGTTTTAAAAAATCATTAAACTCAGCGTCACAGAGTCGAGGTCTGCGTACGACTGCGTGATTGCCTATAATTTGTCATTCCAGTAAAATCGTTTTGGTTGCCATTCAAGATGAAGGCTCAGTATATTTGTCACCAGCAATTGACGCTCTCAAGAGACTGGGCGCCACTGATCCCATCTTGACGGACTTTCGAGGATCATTTGCCTTTGCTGGATATCCAGCAGAGCCGAAACCCTCATGGATTACACAAGAACGGCGAAATGGCGGGGAGGGACCGAGTGAGATTTCGGTGCAAATTCCACTCCCACCAGGTGCGTGAGATTCTATTTCTCCGAAGTGTATCAATTGTGAAGATTAAGGAAGAAATTGAATTTTTACGTGAGAAAGGGTGAATGGCTATTCTCGGCGAACGTTTTCGGTAATACCATCATCATCTCTTGGTAAAAGTCTTACTGTTCTTATCACGGGTCTTGTTATCACAGTGATGACGTCATCTGACACACAAACAGGCAATGTTCAATTAAGTCCTTTAACCCTTGCACTTGCAACCTTAAAATATTGTTTTCTTTTATGTATACTGGCTGCTACGTAATCATTCGATACTTCATATCGCTTTTTTTTTTTATGAAAGTCGCACTTGTACCATGCCATGGTAAGCTGTCATAGTAAGGGTTATCAATTTGGATCTTACTGACTTAAATGAAATATACCCATGCGGTATTTGCTCGCTACAATGAAGCCGATGGTTGATACAGAGGAGGTTCCGAGCCACTTAAATTTTTGAACTTCAAGTTTAAGCTGGCACTAAGTTTCTCTTCTGAGCCATGGTAACCTGTTATGTCAAGTAAAGTGCTCATCAATCATGTGATTGGGCTTTCGCTTGATGCCATTATTGTAGCATCGACTGATAAACATTATAAAAGACCTATCGAAGTATTAGTGCTGGACAGCGCTGGAAACGTTTCGCTTAACTCGCGCTGGAAAGTAGCTCCTGAAAAGAAAACAAATAAAACTGTTCATAAGACAACGGCCACTCGCTGTTTATTCCCATGTATTCAAATTTCAAGCCTAAACTTTCACCAAACTAGTGAGCTCCTAATATTTTTTATGTGTAATACAATTTTATGAAACTTCTACAGGTGGATGTTGAAAGCTGTTTGAAAGGTGAGTAGAATCATTCAAAACTGGATAAGCTGGTTAAATTACTGATCATGGAATCTTAACAATTCCTCAGTTAGGAACAGAATGAAGTGCCATGAATTTAAAATTGTGTCACAACAACAGCAACACGCGATTTGAACATTTTTGTGGCAAGTATCAGACTCCTAGCAAGAAGCGTTTACAATTGCTCCCAACTACCTGAAAATGTCTTGAGGCCTAGCAACTCACTATGGGGCTACGTAATTATGTTGTAATGGAACTGCAACTTCCTTCGTTCATCCCTTCCTTCCTTTCTTCATTTCTTTTTTCATTACATGTTTTACTGCCTTTGAGTGGGATAAAGTTATCCAATTTTCAAAAATTACTTCATTTTACCTGAGCGCTCATCTCACCATTTTGTGACTTTTAACTTAAATCTTTGCCTCGGTTTTGTTGAATGTTCCGATATTTTCGTAAGTAACGTTTCTCTAATATCGATTGTTCCTCGTTTGTGTGTTCCTACTGACCTTAAAGTGCCTATGAAGTAAAAATAATTGCTGCTTATTTGAAAGGCTTTTCAAAATAAAGAGGAATGGCGTTTTCGTTTTTAAAATATCTTCTTTTGTTTTAGAGATATTCACGTTTTTGAATTATGCAAATGAGAAAAATCACGACGTCATTAATTGTTCCAAAAAAAAAAAAAAGCACTGAATCAAGAATATCTCTAGAAATGTTATGGTCCCGCAGGACCCTTGCTCTCTCGATGCTCTCATTATGTATGTATTTATTAAAAAGTATGCACGAACTGGAACAAACGGACATTCATGAATAAATATTTTTCAAGTTCTTCGTATTAGTAATTACACGTTATTGTTTTCGCCTTTGAATCCCGTGCGCTGCAACGTAGCGAATTATCATAATTAGGTTCACGGCTTTTGAACGTTGACTCAGAAGGTCTTCGGAAGCCATAAAACCTGCAATTTTGTGTCCAAGTTTTCTCCACCGATATGGAATTTCAGGACTTGATTTGCGAGGAACGTAAACGTGGTGTACTCTATTGTGTTCTGGCAAAAGCGAATTTTAAAACTTGCTTTTCAAAACGAAGATATCACGGTTCAAAGTTCAGATTTCACATTTTTACTCTCTTGGAAGCCAATAACTTCTAGCAATTTTTGAATTCGAGAATTCCATTTTTGCCAGAACACAAAAGACAAAAAATCACACACAAAATCGAATTATCTGCAGTTCAACTTTAAGAGCTTGTAACATCTCGCTTAACGGTGATCTGCCAGGAAAACGACAATCATCATGCAATTCCATCATTACGTAAAATCTTTGATACCTTTTATGAGAATCGATGTTCAAATTAATTTCGGAGAATTACAGCTTTACAAGATAACACCCCTTCTCTCTCCCTTCTCTCTCTTTTTTTCTTTCTTTCTTTCTTTCTTTCTTTCTTTCTTTCTTTCTTTCTTTTATTCTTTCCTTTCGAAATTTCTTCCCTTCTTGTTTTTCTCTTTCTTTCTTTTTTTCTAAATTTCATTCGTTTTTCTTGCTTTTTAAGAGACGCTGACTGTAATTTTCGAGAGATCCGCGAAAGGACCAAGTATTCGAATTTTCTTTTATTTCATTAAAAAGACCCTTTTGGTAAACTAAACGTCAATTTCAAGGTATGAGTTAAGTTATCGCATTAATGTTCAGTACATGATGCCAAGGATAATCTGTTTACAGCCATCGCCTCTTAAATTTCTTTCTGACGGTTTCGTGTCCAACTGATCTTGCGCAACGAATCATTTTCGTGAAAAGCACATAGCCGGCATATAGTTAAATAGCAACTTAATGGATTTATATATGATTATTCTTGCAGATCAACAAGACGGACTGGAAACGTATGGGGATCACTATCACAACTTAAAATAAGCCTGGGTAATTGCAGCATGGGGGCCGGGAGACATGGGGAATTATTTGGCGGGAAAAAATATAACTTACGGTATATCCTCGTATGGATTTTAAAGCCCGTTTACCCGTCATGTAGTGAGATTTTTGGGGTATTTGCTTGCTTGAGTGGGAAAATAATAAAATAATATAAAATAACGCAGTTCTTTGTAGTGATTTATTTTTATTGAAGTATTCAAAGTACTAACAGTTCACGCTAGTTACCCAAACGTTCCCAGAAACCCTTATGTCAAAAGCTTGTGCTATTTACGCGTCGCGGATTTTTCCTAGTGGCCAGGGGGAAATGGCAACCGCTGTTAGTTTTTTCTTCATAAAAGTCAAACTCTTCAAGATATATACATTTCGCCGATAAAAAGTAAAATATAAAACTTTAAGGTAAAAACTGATTAAAATTGAAACTAAACGTTTTCGATCTATTTGATTATCAACAGAGTGATGATGATCAGATAACGTTTAGTTTCAATTTTAATCAGTTTTTACCTTAAAGTTTTATATTTGCTTCAAGATATCTTTCCTACAGATGAAAATAGAGGAAAATGCTTTTCAAACTATATCGACGAAATGCACCTATAACCGAGAGAATCCGAGAGAGCTGGATTGATTCTTAAATCCCTCTGAAGCTAACAAATGTAGAAACAGAAGCCATGTGTATACTTTTCATAATGGGCATTTATGCTTCTTGCCCGCTTACCCAGATTAACAAAATGCGTTGCCAAGGCCGAGCTCTGTTTGCTGGAAACCAGATAAAAAACAAGCTATGAGTTTGTCATATATTGGTGACGCTTGTGGCCGTTTATCTTATAACAACAAAACCAAATTACACTAACTCTAGAAATAATTAACTACTTCCAGCAAAGGTGAGGGCAAATCCGCTAAAGCCCTGCGCGAGAAAACAAGCCAGGGCAGCCCCACCCTAAGCCATGGCAATGCACCCAACAGTTAGCAAAGCAGCCCGGTGGTCCCTGATCACCGCTTGTTTGGCCTTAATTAAATTACATTCAACAACAAACGAATCTCCAAACCTGGAGTGTTCACAGTACGAGATAACACCGAGATCCTGGCCCCTGCCCACCTGTTCAGTGCTACCCTTCGCTACAAAGCTTGTTAAGGCAACTAAGAACGTATTACTCAACATCAGCCACGGCCCAAGATGCCCCTGCTCAATCCCCCCTGGCCTTGCTTGATTGTTCTTCCAAAATCGATGAATGAACCATCAGTGTCCAGTGGGGAAGTACCATAGTGAAAAGACCCCTGGCCCCTGCTCAAAACTCTGCACTGAGGTACGAACTGTAGGCATATGGTAGCATGCTACAACTGTGACCCTATCGCCGGTGCCCGAATATACCTAAGGAAGGCACTGGATTACCATCACCCCAAAGCCCTTATCTGTGTATTGGACTGCTGAAACCCGGGACTAAACCGAAATCCAATGCCTTAGTTATCCTGCATATGAAAATGTCCCAAACTGCCAAGCAGGCAGCAAAAGACATCAGCACCCTTATGCTCTACTATCGAATGACATCGTACACATGGTCCCTCCTAACAGCGCTTAATAATAAAAATACTGTCCATCATGGTACATGAGTCTGACAGCGCACTCTAAGATGTCCATCTCGTTTCATGGTGGGTACAAAGTGACCCCAAAACGCTCACCTTCATTCATTCATTATAGAACTCGACGTTCTGAAATGTCGTATGTTTTTTGTTTTTTGAATTTCGAATTTTTTAGCGGGAAAATGACGTCACAAATCTGGCGCCGAAAGGATCCTAAAACAGAAAAATGTCTGAAATATGTCAATCTTAACAAAAGTTATTTCCGCCATCTTGAGCTTTTTTTCGTAACAAAATGGCAGGAAATTCAAATTTCAATTACCAATAACTTTTGATTGAATGAACATATTGCAATTTTTTTTCCGGTTTAGGATCCCTGTGACATGCCCTTTCGGAATCTGTCACCAAATGTTGCAAACTCTGTAAAAAAAAAATTGGCCCAAAGTTTGTGACTTCATTTTCCCGCCAAAAACTTCGAAATTTCAAAAAAAAAAAGAACGTGAAATTTTTCAGAATGACGAGTTCTATGGAAAATTTCAGGTTGCCAGTATCAAAAACAAAAAAATGAATGAAGGTGAGCGTTTAGGGGTCACTTTGTGCCCACCAATGCCCACCGTGAATTTATGCCGTCAATCTGCACTGTGCACGTGGCCAGTTGCGCCAATAAGGAGCTTTGCAAATTGATAATTGGTCCATAACACTTGGCCCCTTCTCGGCTGTGCTATCCTACTAAAATCAGTGAACAATTATAACAATTGTGGTTGTCATCCACACTAACAGAAAAGGAAATTTGACTTAGATTTGAACCATATAAATGGTCCCTGCGACCTCTGCACGGAGCTGCACCTTACGCAGCTACATAGGAAATCACTAGTATGCAAACTGAGGCCAGAAAAATACATGCCACAAAAATCTGGGTAGGAACCAAGGCCCAAGCTCTATTCCATCCTACAAGGCATTCACGTATGATAAATTATAATGAACTGCTCTATACCAGCTCGAGTGTGCTGACCCACCAAAAGGGGGCAGTAAGACACTACCTCTCAAGAACCTCTATTTTTATTCGCCCGCCGTAAACATTACCTCTATTGATATCCAGGGCTAGGGGCATTGTTATGACCTGTCATCTATTGTTTTAAGAACCAACTGGAAGTAACTCGTTCCGAGAGCTAGTGGGCGACCCAAAGGGGGAGTTGGACTTCAGTTATAGCTGTAGCATATCGGTAAAGATAGCTTAAAGCAATAAACAACACGGCTTCAATATGGTTAAACAATACAGCACTTTATTCGCTAAGCATCTTGGGTCCATGAAGGATGATGCAATAGATTAACACAAGTTCTGGCCATGTATTATTAATCTTAATATAAATTCCTCCGAAAACGAGGAGCCTGTTGCATCTCCAACAGTTGAGACTAGTCCGCAAATGTTTTTAACAAGATATCAGAGGATAAGGCAGCCAGTTATTAAACTTGACCTGTAGCAGTATGCCTTGGGTAGTGCATTCCTAAGTTTCTGGGAAAAGCAGTGTAATGGAAATACTATCGACAGGATTTGCACCATCATCAGTAACCATCTGATCACATGACTCGGGCACCATGACCTCTGGCTCACTTATATTATCAGGTACATCATCATGTGCCTTAATCATATGATCAGTGTGGACATACCTAGTCTTGTGTCCTGTCCAAACTACATAGGTTCTAGGTCCGCAAACTTAAATTACAGTGCCCAGAATCAGTCTTAGAAATATCCTTTGTGTTTCGTACACATACCCTGTCATTTCTTGTGAATGGTCTATCCCTCTTACATTTCAAATCCTTGAAATATTTCTGTTTTTCTTGTTTATCATCTACAACCTTTGCTAGATTAGGCTTAATCAAACTTTATCTTGTACTTAGGAGACGCTTCACCATCAACTCAGCAAGGGTTACACCAGCTGTACTATGAGGGGTGGTACGGTACCTGAATAGAAAATTAGCAAGTCTATGTTTCATAGAGATACTTTGTACCCTTTATCCGTTGTCAGATACAAGTTCCTCAGGTAGGCCATGAGTGGCAAAAATCAAACGGAGTTCATTGATAGTCCAGCAGTTGTGGAGGTCATATTTTGCACTTCGATCCACTTAGAGTGGCTATCAATTACAACAAGGAAGTAATCATTACCCTTTTGACAGAAGTCAATATCATTCCTCTGAAATGGTCTCGTTGGCCACTTCCATGGGATCAGGGGTACACTAGGTGGGGCATTTCTAACACCGTACAAACTCTCACTGCTTCCTCAGTTTCCTGATCCATTTTGGGCAACCACATACATGTACGAGCAATTGCTTTCATACCACATATACTAGGGTGTTCCCAGTGTAGCTGTCCCAACATTTTGGTTCTAAAGATCGGTGGAATAACGACCCAGAAACCCCAGAGAACACAGTCCTGTTCATAGGACAACTCATTCCTTCTGTTGTGATATGGTTTCAGGGTCTCATCAGGACACCTCTCTGGCCAACCTGACATCACAAGTTGATGTATACTTTACTAAGCAAGGGGTCTACAAGAGATGCCTTGCCTATGTCCTCTGCTGTTACTGGAAAATAATCATCAATTGCACTCATGCTATAAATTGCTCCCTCACTACCCACCGTAGAATTCTCACGATGTAACCTTAAGAGTGCAACACAATAAGCGTGGTCTTCAGATCTTTTGAATTCAATCTCATAGTCCTATGCTAAGAGTACTAAGGCCCACCTCTTCATCCGTGCTGCCGCTAGTGTGGGTTTAGCAGATCTTGGACTTAAAATTGGACTGAAAATTGCCAACAATTGTTTGTGATCGGTGATCAATGTAACCTTACGCCCATATAAGAATTTGTGAAACAAAGACAACTGGCAATGCTTCGCATTTAATTTGTCCGTAGTTCTTTTCACTCGAGCTCAGGCTGTTGGCCTCTCCTGACCATCGCCCATCACATGGCTGATGGCGGCTCCGATTCCATAACTGGATGCATCACAGGCTAGTCTTAGTTCGCGGTCTCCATCATAATGCACCAAAAATGCATCACAGGTGAGACTTTGTTTAGAAGCTTCGTATGCTTGCTGACACTCTTTTCTCCATGCCCACTGGACACCCTTTTTAGGAGCTCATGTAATGGTACCCGTGTAGTTACTTAATCTGGTAGAAATGGGTGGTAGTATTTGACCATACCCAAAAAAGATCTTAGCTCGCTAACACTCTGTGGTACTGGTTCTTTTTTGACAGCATCCACCTTCTCATGAACTGGATGCAGGCCTTCAGCATCTATTTTCAGACCTTAGTAGATAAGTTCTGTCTTCAGGAATTCACACTTTGGCAATTTCAAATGTATGTTATATTTATGCAGCCTCTCCAAGATCTCAGCTAGGATTTTGAAATATTCTTGCCAACTGACACCACCAATAGGAATGTCATCTTGCTTACAAAAACATTTTTCTACCTCCAGCCAAATCATTTTTATTTTAGTTTGGAAAATCTTAGGTGCTGATTTGATCCCATAAGGTAATTTGGTGTGTGAATAGAGTCCTTTGTGTGTGCTTATAGTCAGGTACTCAGGCCGTTCCTGATCAGACTTGATTTGTCGCATATGCATGCGACAAATCAAGTCTGCTGAAAACGTTGGATCCTGAGAGGGCAGCGTATAAGTATTGTTGGGTAGGAAGGGGATATTGTCCATGTCCTACAGCTGAGTTGATGGTTACTTTGTAGTCCCCACAAATTCTCACTGACTGTCAGCTTTGCAAGTTTGATCTTTCAGTTTTTACTATCACCTCATGTTTCTCAAGCTTATCCAGCTCCTTTTCTACTTCATCTTTCAGTGGATACGGAACCCTTCGTGGCTTGATAAAAATGGGCTTTGCACCATCTTTCATGGTGATGTGTGCTTCCAATCCTTTCATACCCTCATAGCTCTCTTCAAAAACTCACTATGTTTAGCTAGAAGGTCATCAAGTTGCTTTTTGCAACCGTTTGATCTGATCTTGTTCACTGAATATTTCACCCCACTCAAGCTTCACATGTTTGAGCCAATTTCTACCCAGTAAAGTGGAATTATTCTCATAGTTAGCTACAATAATTGGCCGTGTATACTTGTGGCCCTTGTTCACAATATCACATTGTATTTCACCGCACACTGCGAGGGATTCGCCGCTATAGGTTTTCAATTCAACTTTTGATGGAGAACGTGGAAATTAATGACATTTTGAGTATACGTACTCTTACTCATTATCGAGTATTCAGCAGCAGTATCTACTTCCATTGCACACAGCGGACCATTAATGGTCATTTCTATTGCATAACTCTTATTGCTAGGATTATCAGTACCAACTCCATACAAAGAGTATATGCCTAACTCATCATCGTCGCCACACTCTTTGCGTGGTTCTAACACGTTCTGGATACAGTGGAACCCCGTTAATACGGCCACCAACGGGCCATGGAAATTTGGCCGTATTAACGGGGTGGCCGTATAAACGGGGTAGGGTCAAATTTCGTGACTGGTCTACTTCAAGTGACGTCTTGACAGATACATATCTCAATTGAACAGAGCCACATCAAAATGCTAACAAATCTATTGGACCTTGATAACAATCTTTCTGTAAGAGACGTGCACAAAGAGGAGAAAAGCTCAAAGAGATCCACGGGCGTTTTGAATAAAATAATATCATTCAATATTGTTTCTTAAGTACTGTATTTGTTTCGGTTGGTCAATTATTAATGGCTATTTGGTTCGAGTGGCCGTATTGGCGGGGTAATATTATAAAGGATTGTATAGTTTGGGATTTCAGAATGTGGCCGTTGGCCGTATTAACGGGGTGGCCGCAGTGACGGGGTTTTATTATAAGAAAATATATGGCCATTTTGCCGGGACAAAAAAAAGTGCCCGTAATAACGAGGTGGCCGTATTACCGAGGTGGCCGTAAGGCGGGGTTCCACTGTATAACTACTAGACTCAACATTTTTACTAAGGCAAACCGATGCAAGGTGACCTGTTTTCCTACATTTATAGCATGTTGCTGACTTAAACGTACTCTTTGGTGGAGCATGTTTGCCACCTCATCGATAAAATGAAGGTTCATTAGTGTTCACAGTTTCCAGTTTCTTCACTATGCCTTGGCTGTCAACACTTGCACTGACAGGGCGGAACTCTTGGGTATTCCTCTCCGCCATTTCCATTGACTTTGCTATCTGGCACGCTTTCTCGAAGGGGAGATCTTTGGTGTTCAACAGCTTGTTCTGTACTTTGGGATTGTTCAATCCGCACACAAAACGGTCTCTCAGAGCACGATTGAGAACTCGTCATAGCTACAATGAATAGATAGCTTCTTTAATGCCACAATGAAGTCACTCATAGATTCATCTTGTTTTTGATGGCGAGTTCCAAAATGAAAACTCTCTGCAATCTCTAATGGCGCTGGATAATAATGTCTCTCTAGTGCTTTCACTGTGTCAGCAAAATGAGTGTCTCTTGGTTTCACTGGCACCAACTGATTGCTCAGGGTAGAATATGCTTCGGGTCCAATCTCAGTCAGGAAAATAGCACGTTTTCTTTCTCTAACCGCGAGATTGTCGTCTTACTCGCCTGGTTCTTCTCGGACATCATTTGCCATGAAACGCATCTCCATCCTTTCCACAAAAGAGCGAAAAGTCTCTTGCTCAAGATTGAATTCGCCGACACAAGAGAGTCCGTTTGCCGCCATTCCTATAGCACTTGTTAAAGGTCAAATGAACCAAAATTTTGATTTTTCTTTACTTTTGCCCAATCAGTTAATTAAGAGCCAAATAAACATATTTGAAGTTTCAAAGTAATTGGACTTTGCATCGCAAAGATATTGCAAGTTTAAAAGTGCTTATTTTTGGCCTTCATAGTAGCGAAGCAGTCGGAAAAATTGTCAGGAAATTGTCGGAAACACAACTGAGACGTCACTGTTTGTGACCTGTAAGATTGCGGGAAATTGAAAGCCGTTCAGTTCTGAAGTTCACCAAGTCGGTAACTTCGTTTAAAGCGGAAAATGATGGTGTTTTGAACAGCAATAAACTGAAATAATACAAAGTCTAGAGTAGGTACTTTTAAGTTTTCTGAGGATTCAAAATTTAGAGAACGTTGGGTTGTAAAAATGAAAAGAGAATTGTTTGAACCAAAACAAGCACTCACGCATTTATGCGGTCAACATTTCACTGAAAACTGTATTAAACAAAATCTATCAGTAAGGAGTTTTCTGGGTTCTGCCTTCAAGTCTCTTAAGACTTGCCTTAAAGAGGATGCAGTCCCAACGACTTTTTGATCAGAAAATTAAATACGGCGAAGAGTGCCCGCCGAGGAACAAATTAAATACGGCGAAGAATGCCAGCCGAAGAACAGAGAGACTACGTACAACTGTTCGTTCATCTTTTGCTTAATGTAGCAAGTTGGAAGTAAGGAATTTTGATAACTAGAGTTTGCTAGTATTTTTATTTTGATTATTAACACTTTTATTTTGTTGGTTTGGCTTGGCAAGTATTGCGAACTTCAATATCAACTTCAGTATCGATTCAATATCCTCACCGAATAATGCAGCTTCCACGTGCATGCTTTTTGAGACGTGTAATTTACATCTCTGTGGCCAAAATATGGACTATAAACAGGTAATAGAAACAAACCTCACAGTGTCCGCGGAGACAGTCGGTAAACGCTCTGTATTTATTATTCACCACTGAATTTTCCTTCAGCTGAAAACGACACGAATTTATTCATTCAAGAAAGTTTTACCCTGGTTTGCGGTTTCGAATTTGCATTGAGAAATATCCTTCCATTCAAGTTAAATTCTTGTTCAGAAATGTATTCTTATGTTTTGTGTGACTCTCGAGTACGAAAAAGAAAATAGTGAATACAATCTTAGCTTTTGGCCACATCCACATTCGCGCTCGTACCGATCCGGGTTTGCAAGCCACTCCCGTCCTGATTATATATAATTGCGTGCAAATCCTAAAAAACCTGCATTTCAGTTGAGGTATATAACAAAAATCTTTGTTCCATACCAAGCTGAGCGGACTGATGATTTTTATTAGCCATCCAGTGTTTGAAATCCTCCTGTATCGCTCAATGCTCACAATTTTACTCAGTGCTTTAATAATTATTAATCTTTTAAACTGGATTCCAGTGTAGTAAAATATATGACTACCATGTTTTAAAAGAACTTAGGTCTTTTCAGAATCACTTGAATTACTCAGACTGACTCAGACTCTCAAACTTTACATTATTCGCTCTTCAAATGACGATCTTCCCCTCGATCGCAAAGCCGTCAAAAACAAAACTATTACGTCACAAAATTCAAAGCTCGATCCATTCCTTCCATTCCAGTGCGCGGTCATTTTGGAAATGTTTTCGTGAAGCCTTCGGAAATCTTCGTAGTTTTTGCTATAGTTCACGCTTTAAGGCTCAGAAAGCAAAATTTCTTCCTAAGTTAATTTAATAATGGGTTCTTTTAGCGTTTGGTTGCTTTAAAATCGCAAAAGAAAGAATGCCGAAAATTTGATTCATTTGACCTTTAATTTAACTTCCTTAATTAAATAGGCTAATTTAAATTTCTTAATTTAACATCCTTAATTAAAAAGGCTGATTTAAAATCATTTATTTATGACATCCTTAATTAAATAGGCTGATTTAAAATCCTTCATTTAACATCCTGAATTAAATAGGCTAATGTAAAATCCTTAATTTAACATCCTGAATGAAATAGGCTAATTTAAAGTCCTCAATTTAACATCCTTAATTAAATAGGCTATTTTAAAAATAAACTGCAAGCAAGGCTGATCATACTACGTGAAAAGTAGACTTTGCGAGACAACACCACGACTTAAACATCCTAAATTAAAAAGGCTGATTTAAAATCCTTTATTTAACATCCTTAATAAAATAGTTTAATTTCAAGTCCTTAATTTAACATCCTTAATTAAATAGGTTAATTTAAAGTCCTTAATTTAACATCCTTAATAAAATAGTTTAATTTAAAGTCCTTAATTTAACATCCTTAATTAAAAAGGCTGATTTAAAATCCTTAATTAAACATCCTCAATAAAATAGGTTAATTTAAAGTCCTTAATTTGAAATCCTTAATTAAAAAGGCTGATTTAAAATCCTTAATTTAACATCCTTAATTAAATAAATCCTTAATTTAACATCCTTAATTAAAAACGCTGATTAATTAAAATAAATCCTTAATTTAACATCCTTAATTAAAAAGGCTGATTTAAAATCCTTAATTTAACATCCTTAATTAAGTAGGCTAATTTAAAGTTCTTAATTTAACACACTTAATTAAATAGTTTAATTTAAAGTCCTTAATTTAACTTCGTTAATTAAAAATGCTGATTTAAAATGCTTTCTTTAACATCCTTAATAAAAAAGGCCAATTTAAAGTCTATAATCTAAGATCCTTAATTAAATAGTTTAATTTAAAGATCTTAATTAAACATCCTAAATTAAAAAGGCTGATTTAAAATCCTTTATTTAACATCCTTAATAAAATAGTTTAATTTAAAGTCCTTAATTTAAACTCATTAATTAAATAGGCCAATTTAAAGTTGTTAATTTAACATCCTTAATTAAATAGTTTAATTTAAAGTCCTTAATTTAACATCCTTAATTAAAAAGGCTGATTTAAAATCCTTAATTTAACATCCTTAATTAAATAGTTTAATTTAAAGTCCTTAATTTAACATCCTTAATTAAAAAGGCTGATTTAAAGTACTTAATTTAACATCCTTAATTAAATAGGCTAATTCAAAGTTCTTAATTTAACACACTTAATTAAATAGTTTAATTTAAAGTCCTTAATTTAACTTTGTTAATTAAAAATACTGATTTAAAATCCTTTATTTGACATCCTTCATTAAATAGGCTTATTTAAAGTACTTATAATTAAACATCTTTAAGTAAATAAATAAATTGAATTAAATAGGCTAATTTAAAGTCCTTAACATTCTTAATTAAAAAGGCTGATTTAAAATTCTTTATTTAACATCCCTAATTAAATAGGCTAATTTTAAGTTCTTAAAGTTTTAAATCATTAATTTAACATCCTTCATTAAATAGGCTTATTTAAAGTCCTTAATTTAACATCCTTAATTAAATAGTTTAATTTAAAGTCCTTTATTAAACATCCTTAATTAAAAAGGCTGTTTTAATTTAACATCCTTAATTAATTGGCTCATTTAAAGTTCTTAATTTAACATCCTTAATTAAATAGTTTAATTTAAAGTCCTTTATTAAACATCCTTAATTAAATTATTATTCCTTAATTAAACATTTAAAATTCTTTATTTAACATCCTTAATTAAATAGTTTAATTTAAAGTCCTTAATTTAACATCCTTATTAAATAGGCTAATTAAATAGGCTAATTTAAAGTCCTTAATTTAACATCCTTAATTAATTGGCATATTTAAAGTTCTTAATTTAACATCCTTAATTAATTGGCTGATTTAAGGTACTTAATTTAACATCCTTAATTAATTGGCTGATTTAAAGTTCTTAATTTAACATCCTTAATTAAATAGTTTAATTTAAAGTCCTTTATTAAACATCCTTAATTAAAAAGGCTGATATAAAATCCTTTATTTAACATCCTTAATTAAATAGTTTAATTTAAAGTCCTTTATTAAACATCCTTAATTAAAAAGGCTGATTTAAAATTCTTTATTTAACATCCTTAATAAAGTAGGCTAATTTAAAGTCCTTAATTTAACATCCTTAATTAAATAGTTTAATTTAAAGTCCTTAATTTAACATCCTTAATTAAAAAGGCTGATTTAAAATCCTTAATTGAACATCCTTAATTAAATAGGCTAATTTAAAGTCCTTAATTTAACATTCTTAATTAAATAGGCTAATTTTAAATTCTTAAAATTTTAAGTCCTGATTTAAAATCATTAATTTAACATCTTTCATTAAATAGGCTTATTTAAAGTACTTAATTTAATTTGAAGTCCTTAATTTAACATCCTTCATTAAAAAGCTAATTTAAAATCCTTAATTTAAAAACCCTGATTAACTACGCTAATTTAAAATCCTTAATTTTACATCCTTAATTAAATGGGCCGATTTTAAGTTCCTAATTTAACATCATTAATTACATACATTCTAACTTAACAAAAGTTTAGACTCTTCACCCCAAATACATTATTCCTCTTAAGAACTATGTAAAAATTAGAGGCTGTTCAGCTAAGAGCCACCAGGCCCCAGTTGTTCAAAGCGTGGATAGCGCTATCCACCGGATAAATCACTACCCAGTGGATAAGTGTTGGCAAAACAAACTACGCTATCCACTGGTTAGTGATTTATCCGGTGGATAGCGCTATCCACGCTTTGAACAACTGGGGCCAGATGGATTACTAAGTCTGATGATGATTACGATCTTAGATTTTCAAAGTTAAAATTGTTGTCTTTATTTAATAGGAGGTTTATTAGAGATATTACATTTTTGTTTAATGTAATTAATGAGCATTGTGGTGTAGATATCTCAGACAAGCTCATATTTTGTAAGGACAGAAGCACAGGGCACAACTTGAGGAAAAATGTCACACAGGATCTTGTCCAAAATCTAAGTAACAACAACAACGACAACTTTATTTACCCTAATTAATTTACAAGAGAGAGAATATAATATAGTATAAATAAATAATTAAGGGTCTGGCTGCCTGAAATAACTGTAGAGTTAAAAAGGGGAGGCAGCCAATGTTGCAATTATGTAATACAAATTAAAGTCGATAAAGCACACAACAACACTGAACATTACAGTGAGCAAAATGAAAAAAAAGACAAAAATATATTAGGATATCGAGGATAAAAAAGATAGGAGAAATAAAAGAAAACTTATCAAATACCATTATTAAATGGAAAAAAATTAGAGCAAAACAGCCCTTGAAGTAGGACTAATGGTTTTAAATATAGTTTTTTTAACCGTATTTTCAATGAATGGAATACTTTACCTAATCATATGAGAGAATAAAATTTTATTGCAACTTTTAAAAGGAATGTTTTAAGTTTTCTTTTGGATAATTTGAATATTTCTTTATTTGTATTTTTATTTGTATATTTGTATATATATTTTAAATTTTAATAAGTGGGGACATCCCTAGTATGGTGCCATTGCGCTTTTGGTTGTCTCCTTCTCCACAGCTTTTTGTTTGTTTGTTATCTTAATTTTCGTAATGTATTTGTATTGTATGAAGCAAATCGTAAATAAATAAATAAATAAATAAATAAATAAATAATTACACAAACAAGTAATAAAAAATAAAATTAAATAATAGTATTCGTTTAGCGCGAATACTTGACCTATTGAACTGAAATTTTGTGGTAAGCTTCTAAATGTGATTGGTATTAAGAGAAAAAAATGTTGTCTGATTCGAATCATTAATAGCCGAGATATATAAGCACTTATATACAATTTGCCCATACATTCCCTGCAATTATGTAAATCATGTTTGCCATTAAATAATTCTACTGCACAAATACTAAACCTTCTGACCTAAAACTTGAAGACAAGTATCTCTCTATGACTCTTATTAATCATACGTTTTTAAGCGATGACGTCATTTTATGACGTCATCGGTTAATGCTGTAAAGCGAAAAAGCGATGGAATTTATGGAATTTTTGGTGTTACGATTACTCCCTGAATTGAACCGAAGAGCAATGGGAACTAGGTGCATTGTTTGTATTCTTTTTGAGATCCGCCATCTTGTTTTTTGGCAAAGGAAGATATTTTTTTGCAGCTTGTATCATCACCGATCGGCAAACCTTATTTCATTTGTAGCTGTTAAATTGAGATTTCGAGTCTGGAGTGAGTGTTGCACTTTATCAGTTATGGAATAAATTTGGCATAAAGTTAAGAAGTGATGTCTGTCGTGAATGCAGACGAAGCAACCGATTATTAGCAGTTTTGAAACATCTGTTGAAAAGGTGAGCCATCTTAAACCTTTTTTTAAGCGATGACGATGACGTGATCGATTAATCTTGCCATGCGAGTGGACAGGATCTGTTGTTGTCTGTTGCCTGTTGTGATCAACCGATCTGTATACTCACCGTGTGTACAATATGCGAGCCAGCGAGTCATGCGAGCCATGCGAGGCAGACCTGCGAGGCACTTAAAAATACCAATAAAAAGGCTACCTATACGATCTGTAGGCTAACCGAAGTGCTTTTTTGGCTAACCGGAGTGTTGCTAGGCTAACCAATGTGTAATTTAGGCTAACCGAAATGGCTCGCTTGCCTGGCATGACTCGCAAGCCATGTGAACCGGGCAAGCAAGAAATCCCTTATCCCAATATAAAAGCTAACCGCAAGCTACCTAAGAGCTAACTGTAGGCTAACCGAAGTGCTATTTAGGCTAACCAATGTGTTTTCAAGTGCCTCGCAGGTCTGCCTCGCATGGCTCGCTGGCTCGCACATTGTGCATTCCCTTCGGGAGTCGAACCGAATACTGGGAAAAGAAATCAACTCAACTCAACAAGAAATCGTCGCATAGAACTCAAAGCAAAATACTCCTGGGCCGTTAGAAAGGACTAATTTAATGCATAAACGAAAGAAACAAATTATATTTGATGCGTTCTGTAAGATTTATTAAACAGAAATCTCTCCATTCTTTAAAACAAAACGTGTAAACAATTTTAGACAGCGTTTGACCTTGCATCGTATATCGTATATCGTATGTCACGCCAAGATAACGCAATTTTTGTTGAACAATCATTCAGCACAGAAGTTGTCAGTTACTTTTATGTACCCTAATTTTTTGACAAATGTCCTGAAAATTATCAAAGACACCTTGTGAAACGTCATCGCTTCTGCATGCATCGCGTACCGTTTATTAGTTTTGGTGAACATCATTTATGAACCGAGAAATTTGCAATTCAGTGCAACATGCCCATACATTCTCTGTAATAAGCATGCCCATACATTCTGTGTATGGATCGGTAACTAAAACGATTAAATAATTCTACAGCTCGACTTTAAAGTCCTTAATTTAACATCCTTAATTAAATAGGCTAATTTAAAGTTCTTAACTTAACATCCTTAAATTAAATAGTTTAATTTAAAGTCCTAAATTTAACATCCTTAATTAAAACGGCTGATTTAAAATCCGTTATTTGACATCCTTAATAAAATAGGCTAATTTAAAGTCCTTAATTTAACATCCTTAATTAAATCCTTCAAAACGATTAAATAAACCGATTAAATAATTCTACAGCTCGACTATTTAACCTTACGATCTAAAACATGGTGGAAAGCATCTCTATATGTCTGTTATTAAGCCTCCAATTTTGCATCTGTGTAAATCATTCAGGAGCCGAGAAATTTGCAATTCTTTGCAACGTGGCCATTCGATGCCCACACATTGCTCTGTAATTATAAAAATCATATGTGCAATTAAATAATACTACTGCCCGAATATTGAACCATTTGACCTCAAATTTGCAGACAAGTAACTCTGTATGAATCTTTTAAAGGAACCCTCCACTGTTTTTACAAGTATTGCTTAAAATGTTCCGAATGTGCTCATTAGTAGATCCTATATGAAAAAAAATGCCTTACCTAGCGAACTGATTTTTTTTATCGATTTTCAAAGAAGAACCTCTCAGCCTCTTCGTAATTCCCGCGGCCGCCATCTTGAAGAGCGCGCAATGGACTGTGGGCATTGATGACGTATCGTGGTTGCTCGCTCCAATCTCTGCTGTATGAATTGGTATAAAACATGTCGCAGATTTTGCCATATCAGCCATATATCACCTGGACCTACAGTACTCTTTTAACCTGAAACTCTACTCTTCTTTCTGATGAATTTTAAAAAATATCGGGCCACAATGAAGAAACATTTTTAAAGAATCGAGTGGCTTTTATTTACAAACGAGCAAAACAAAGATCAACAGCTCAGTTCCATTCGTCAAATATATTTCACTTTTAAAATCATACAAATACTTAACGAAACATAAGTCTCTTTTATAAATAAAAACACAGAGCATAGATGACCTTTCTGCATCACTGTGTACCTTCATCTTTTGACAAAAATGCCAGCTCTTTGCAACACACTGATGGCTTCTCGATCGGCAGTGTAGAACATCGTTCGCATAAGCGGTCTAAAGACGTGTTCGATGGCGACATTTTCTTACTTTAAAATTGAACCTTCCTCCTCCTCTTCTTCTTGTTATGATGCATTCTCTGGTCGTTCTTCTTTAGAAGAGTACTCTAGGTTCAGGTGATATGGCAAAATCTGCTACATGTTTGAGAGCAACCACGATACGTCACAGTCCACTGCGCGCTATTCAAGATGGCGGCCGCGGGAATTTCCAAGAGGCTGAAAGGCTCTTCTTCGAAAATCGATAAAAAAATCAGTTCGCTAGGTAAGTCATTTTATTAATATAGGATCTATTAATTAACACATTTGGAACATTTTTAGCGATACTTGTAAAAACAGTGGAGGGTTCCTTTAACCCTACACTTTTGTTTTTAGTGAAAATGTTGTACGAACCGAGAAATTTGCAATTTCGTGTAAACAGCCCATACATTCTCTGTAATAAGCTTGCCCATACATTCTCTGTATGGATCTGTAACTAAAATGATTGAATAATTCTACAGCTCGGCTATTAAACCTATCAATCAAAAACATGGTGGAAAATATCTCTATAAGACTGTTATTAAGCGTCCATGTTTGTAACTTGTGTGGATCATTGATAAGCCGAGAAATTAGCAATTCTTTGCAACGTGCCCATTCGATGTCTATACATTGCTCTGTAATTATATAAATCATGTCTGCGATTAAATCATTCTACAGTCCGAATATTAAACCTTTCAACCTACAATTTGGTGAAAAGTATCTTTGAATGACTCTTATTAACCCTACATTTTTATTTTTGGCGAAAATCATTTAACAGCCCAGAAATAAGCAATTTTAGAAACGTGCTCTTAAAAAAACCTGCAAATGAAATATTTAAATTATTAAAACAAACAGTTTCTTCAGTATAAGGCTATGATAGCTCAGTTGATAGAGAGCAGTTCTTTGTAATACACGCCATTTGTCCGGTCGTTGGTTCGAATCCGGACGGTTGCATGAACTTTTTTTCTTTCTTTTCTAGGCCTTTTTTGGAATCAGTAAACTTTTAATTTTGAAACATAAAGGTATAACATGGACGCAAGAGTTAATTTTGATGTTATGTGGATGCAGGCCAATCGAAAATCCGCCATTTCAATAAAACTTCAGCCGTCGAAATCAAAGGAATGAGAACGCTGCTAGTGTAGAAAACATCAGCGAAATAAATGGCTCCATCATATAAATTACGTAGTGATAAACAGTTACATTGAGGGTCCCAAGTAGAATTTTTGTGGTTGCAAATCCGGAATAATAAGGCGCCCAAGACATTGTGATAGCTTGCAACGAAGCTGTTAAACATTTTATCTTTGACGTTTATTAATGGAATATAAATGCTCAAATTAAAAAAAAATACACCACCATCATAAAGGGTGCTCCCAGTCATATTTTGCTGTAGCTGGAGTTCAGGGCTTATAATTTGTTGAAAATAAATATAAAAATAGAAACTCCAACACAATAGAATGCTTCTGAAACATTTTAACGATATGTGGGTACAAAAAGGCAGGTGCGGTTACCCCTTAGATAAATATATAAATAAAAGAAATTGTCGCTCGATAATGGTTGCGTTATATTGTAGCGTGATATTCATAACTCGATAAACTCAGATCTCCGGTCAATCGTCGGACAATCTTGTTCCTGATTCCATGTGGTCAGAAGAAGGACTATTATCTCCACACCCATGTCATTTGCTGTTAAATCACTTTCATATTTCATTAAGTTCTTCTTGCATGAGACCCTCTAACGCTTACAATCACAACCAACCTCTCCATACGAGACAACTAGATTGACATCTGTTTTTCTAATTCACATCGATAAAATCTGTTGATTATATTTTTGACATTTTGCCGGTCTTACAAAGGAAATCTTACGAGCTCTGATCGTGTAAGAGAACACATGATGTCCCCAGCGTTTAAAATTAACCGCATACATATTCATTGTTTTAACCTTGTTCACTTGTTGCTTCGTAACCTCACGTGAGATCTCTACACGAAGTACTACCCTGCGCCAAAGCTAACCACACCATATTCTCGTGTTCTGTGACGTACGTCACGGTAACACGAGAGAAAAATTCAACGTGCACTTGCCTAAAATTCTGTTAGGAGTTGCAAGGCAACAATGTTGCGAGACAAGTTGAACAAAAATGTTGCTCGTATTGCTGGGCCTTTAAAACCTGCAATTTTGTGTCCAAGTTTTCTCCGCCGATCAATTTCAGGACTTGATTCGCGAGGAACATAAATTTGGTGGTACTCCATTGTGTTGTGGCAATAGCGAATTTTAAAACTTGCTTTTCAAAAGGAAGATAGCGCGTTTCAAATTTTAAATATTGCATTTTTACTCTCTTAAAAGCCAATAACTTCTTGCAATTTTTGAATTCAAGAACACAAAAGAGGTTATGATTTATCATTACGTTATATTAGTGCGCTAGCTGAAAACTTGGACAAAATCGCATCATCTGCAGTTTAACTTTAAGAACTTGTAACATCGCACTTAGCGGTGATCTGCCAGTAAAACGACAATCATCATGCAATTCCATCATTACCTAAAATCTTTAATACATTTTAGGGAAATCGATGTTCAAAATTCAGAGAATTGCAGCTTTACAAGATAACATCCCTTCAAGAATTTTGCTAATGAATTAATTAATGAGCAAGGGTCCTGTGCGACCTTAAACTGAAGACAAGTGTGTGAGTAAATAGCAGAGCGGGTCAACAACATACGAGTTTGGTTTCTAATTCACATGCTCTTCTACGTTATTGTGTTGTTGGCGAACAATTTTTATTGAGTGGCGACGGAGCTTCATTTTGCCTTTGAATACATGGCCCAAATCTCTGGAACGTTGGTCGTGGCATACAAGTTTTTCTTTCCATTCCTTTCAGCCAGTTACGTGACTTTGCATGAGTCAACTCTCCTGCAAGACTTGAACGACAAGTTGGATTTCCTGCCCGGCAAGATTTAGAAGTGTTCCTCGCACAGAGTAGAAGGCGCGGTTATGGATTTCGTCTTTTCAAAATGCAAATAACAATAACCATCGCTGTATTCTCGTTGCTCGGGTCGAGCTATGGACTCGTATACATCTATATACGTCTATTTAATTATTGAATTGGTAACGTGTGGTTGTAGAAAGGACCAATGCTCAGACAATCGATTTCAGAACCGAAAAGCCGTCTTGTACTGCACTAACCTTTGTTCTTTCCGTGAAGCCGACGATTCATGTGAAAATACCTACAAGATAACGACAGAGTGCAAAGTGAGGAGACAACTCGATAACGATACGTAGAAATAAAGGTTACTTACAAAACCTGGCACAATCTAGGGGGAGGGATGGCAGGGGCTGTAGAAAGAGTTCGTATAGTGTCAGAGTAGTTCTGGAAAAAACTGTTGTTGGTGACTGACGTTTCAACCACCTGAGCGGAAGTCATCTTCAGAGTCAAACTATTCACTATGGGACTGTAGAAATGTTACATATGTATTAGATTTATGGTAGAAAAATACTGTTGTTATTATTCTAGCGCTACTAGACAGTGCAAAGCCCTTTTATTTAGGTAAATCGCCCAATGCCAACATATACACTTATTCCTTCTCAAATAACTAGGAAAATTTGTGGCGAGGGGACGGGAGAGACTTTGGTTAGAAGAGCCACAAGAAATTGACTCTCGATTTCCGGGGACGTGTACAAAATTATCGTTATTAGTTACGATATTCTTTCGAACATCTCAGACTATCGAAAATGGCATTAGCTTATTCCAAAATACCAACAGATTCCACCTTTTTATGAACCTTATCACTCAGCCTCGTTTTCATGCTAAGCCAAAGGTGCTATTTTTGCAGTTCCACGCTGAAGGTCTTTGCACGGGTTACAAGATTGCCGACAACATTTATCGTGTTCCTTAGGTCCCACTCAACATTTCTAGACTGGTCGGCAAAAATCTTCAGAAAATTCCCACGGGAATATCATTGCTCCCAGACTAGTATCGTAGTTATGCATGCAGTGTTTTCTCATATTATTAGTTTTCACGTGACGTCATCAAAATTCTAAATTCCAGAATCGCAAGACCCCTGAGTTTTCATCCTTCACTGACTATTAGATGTCCTTAAAGGCCCGTTTACACAGGCGATTTTTGTCGCGCAACTCGATGCAATTTTTGACGCGCCGAAGTTGCACAAAGTTGCAAGGCCCGTTTACCCAGGCGATTTTTGTCGCGCAGCTCGATGCAATTTTTGTCGCGCCAAAGTTGCATCAAGTTTCGAACATGTTCGAAACTTGATGCAACTTTGGCGCGACAAAAATTGCATCGAGTTGCGCGACAAAAATCGCCTGTGTAAACGGGCCTTAACATATATCTTGTTGAAGGTTTTTAGCTCGGTAGCATCCTCCGTCTTTAAGATAGAGCAGTTTGAATTTCGGAGATTCACGCCACACGACATTAAGAGACCTTAGATGACCGCCAGAAGGCTGTCACGTATGCCTCATCCTCTGATTTTTAACAATCTGAAGTGTTGAGGCTTTGCGAGAAGTTTTTATGTGAATGTTTACTTGTTTATGAAGGTGAACTTACCGCTTCTTTAGCAGAAGTGAATTTCAAATGTTTTCATTGATTTCCGGCCGCCATGTTGGTCCCCCATTTGCACAAGCACCAACATGGCGTTTCCATGCTGTGCTCTGTAAATTTGTCGAACATTTTGACGGATAACTCGAGTACGGAATACCGTACAAACCCCAGACTTGGACAAGCAGAATATCTAGTAATTTTCTACAACCTGTAACATTCTTTATTTTATTTTATTTTTTTTTGAAAAAAAAAAACACGAAACAATTACGCTACTAGTGGGTTATTATTCTTTATGAGGAACAATGATCCAGTATAAGTGATTGCAAAATCGCAGTTTTATGTTACAGTGTAACAGATATGAAGCCTCAGAAGACAGACCACACCCTTGCTATTTTCAAGCAAAAATGGTAAGGCCCAGACGGCCCATGCCTTAATTTTCTTGAGTTGGTAGTGTTGACGTAGCCCTTAGTTCTAGGCTTCTGTCAATATGCACTTAACCCCACACCCACTACTAATCAGCCCCAACGGGTACCCCTCGTTATAACATATCATCCAGCCCTTCGTTACGTTTCATCCATTATTCACAAACACTTTAACATTTTATCTTCATCTCCCCGTTGCAGTAACCTCTTGTTGCTTTCCGACGATCTAACAACCTCAGTAATTTATTAGTTAGTGCTAAACTTCGTAAACAGGCCACCATTACTAACCAACCCCGCGGTTCTTTCCGTGGTGGAAAAAACTGCTTAACATGCAACTACATAAACGACGGACTTACTAACTATACATTTAATTCTACCGGCGAAACTAGATTCATTAATCATTACTTTGACTGCAACTCCAAAAACGTTATTTACATGGTACAATGTAACCACTTTCACAAACAATACATAGGAGAAACCAAACGTAGACTTAAAGACCGCTTCAACGAACATCGCAGACCTGTTGACAAACAAACTAACAGCTCTAAGCCCACCACAGTATCAGAACATTTTTTGTGTAACAATCGTAACGCTACTGACATGCAACTGATTCCTCTTGAACTCGTTCAATCTAATCGTGACAGTGTACGTAAGGCAAGAGAAGCATAACTCATTGAAAGAGGTCAAACTCATGAACCTCAAGGTTTAAATAAGAAATATGAAACTTAGTATGTAATTTTAGTATTAGCCTTCAACCTTTTGTGCCATTTATAGTTTTTTTTCACAGCATTTCATACTGTAACGTTTCTCCATATCTTGAAATTTCAAATCTTAACGTTTCTTTCTACCGTTACTTATCTCTTAGTTAGCCGCGTCACTTAGTTTAGTCTTCTGTCATTATTTGCTTGTTATATCGTATTTCCTATATTTAAAAATTTGTAGCGTCTAACTTTTAGAGTCATTCTTTGTAACACCTGAAGAAGGAAGGCCGTGCCTTCCGAAATATTGGAAATATATATAGTTCCCAACTGTTCAATCAGCCTTGCTTTTCTTCGTTTACTATTTTGTTATAGCTGATTAGATCTTCTACATTTAGAGGATCCGGTACTTCTATTTCGTCACGGTGCTCCTTGCAAATTTAAATTCGTTGTAAAATAGCAGGATCTAGTAAAATAGCGAGAGAGCGCGAAGCGCACGACGAGGCGACCGAGCAAGCGAGACGTTCCAGACTCTCGCGGCTTCCCCCACTAAAATTTACTTCGCGCGCCAGCAAGACCGCCAGCTACGCAAACCGGCTCTTGAACAAATAGCCAACACTATTTTTAGACGCATCTTGTGTGAGCTAAACCTTGAATAACCTTGGACTATGAACCCGAATTTAAACATGATAAAAGCTTCGAACCACTAACCCAAACATCGACAAACATCAGGGTCCCACAAACATCACCATCTACCAATGAAGAGTTAAGAGCTGTTCAGAAACTAAGATAAACAACTTGAAACCTTTGTGAGGGCTGACAGGCCCTTGCATCACACGACTCGCAATGACAATGAATACAATACAACAATACGTTTCAAAACTTATACTTCCGGTCGTTCCCAGATTTTCTTATTAAATACTCGGAAAGTAAACGGGCTTGCGTGATGTATGAACCCGATGGTCGAAATCTGAGTACATGTACTTCAGATTTCCATTTCCATTTTAAACGGGAGCTTGCAATTTCTGCATGTAAATACCAACATTTGCTGAGGATGACTGGACGAACATTAAGCTTGTCAGCTGGCCTTTAAGCCATAAAATTATCGAATTAAAATCAGTTTGACACCAGAACTTTAAAGTGAAAGCAACGCAACGAAAATAACAGGAAAGATCAGGAAATACACACAAACATGGAGGCAATAGAACACATAGAAACAGATCCTTTGCTGGGAATAACAAAGCGAGTTGTGAATTCCACAGGCTCAAGATCGGGAATTGCGGAAGAAATAAAAAGCCTCGTACATGTACAATGGCCGGAAGGAATTTATGATTTGTCTGAAGAGGAAATTGCTTTTGGCGCAAAGCAAGGCGAGCTCGACGAAAGGCGTCAAAGATCGAATGGATTCTGCCGCAGAATCTGCGCAAAACTGACCTACGTTTTGTTTGATTCCAACTGGCCATTATCTTCTTTACTAGCAGTTGCTTTCCTTGGCTATTGGCTGCCTAACAAGAGGAGATCAATATGGCCACTTACTTTTATACCAGTATTCCATCTGTTGTTCGGCCTGGGTGCGCATATGTACTTCATCCGATCTAAAGATAAGCATACCTTTCACATAGGGTCCAAAATGATGCTCACAGCTCTGTGGATAAGCGGCTTCGCGTCGTACGTTATGGCTCTCTATTACTTCAGACATCAATCGCATGAATGGATGAGAGATTTGAACAAAAATCAACACCGAGCCATTAATGTTGCCCTGTTCACTGGTGTACTTCTAGTGTCGTGGGTTTTATTTGGAGATGCGTACTATCAAGTAATCTTTGACCTAAACCACGTTAAGGAAGCCGTATTACAAAGCTGCTATCATACGGTCACATGCAATGGCGTTTTCTACCCTCTAGTCGTGTCGATTTACTGGGGTATGTATTCCTCCATTGCTGTTTGTTGTGTGTTCTTCTCGCTTTGCCTCGTCATGACAAATGATCTCTCCAGAGGATACGCGCGCATAGCCAAGTGCACAGGAGACGTACGAAACGCGCTGATAATCCATAGACAGGTGCGTGACCAAATAGCAGAACGGGTCAACAGCATACGAGTTTGGTTTCTAATTCACATGCTCTTCTACGTTGTGGTTTTGTTGGCGAACATTTATGATTGGTGGGAAGTGGCAAGGAAGCCTCACTTTCCCGAAGAATACATGGCTCAGATTTCTGGAACGCTGGTCGTGGCATACAAGTTTTTCTTTCCGTTTCTTTCAGCCAGTTACGTGACCTGGCACGAGTCAACTCTTCTGCAAGAGCTGAACGACAAGTTGGATTTTCTGCCCGGGGAAACATTTCATTCACGGCAAGATTTAGAAGTGTTCCTCGCACAGAGCAGAAGACGCGGTTATGGATTTCGTCTTTTCAAAATGCAAATAACAATAACCATCGCTGTATTCTCGTTGCTCGGGTCGGGCTTTGGACTCGTACATAATTTAAAAGGTTAAATCAATTACTTCGCCACCATGAAAACGTAAGGCTGAGTAGGTAGCAAAGTGATAGATTCCGTGTGGGTGATAATTATGGCCTCATCAGAGGGTTGGGGGGAGGGGACAATTACTGGAACTTCAGCTGGCCGGGTGCCGTTGAGTTCTCCAGTACGATGCATTAATTATTGTAGCTAAGGCTATCCCTTCATTTTACACGCTAGCAGCCACCTGAAGGGGTTTATTTAATAATTATACCCCGTACGATTTGATATCCGTCGCCTGATTTTTATCCAGGAGAAAAACAAACAAACGCATTTTCAGGTTTAACTCTTTAATCAAATCCAAGTGTTAAAATAATTACCGTAGGAAAGTAAGCGCCCCCTCCCCGAAAATAAATCCCCCAAAAATTAACCCCCCCCCCCCCCCCCCCCCAGATCATACGAGGATAAGCCTTTGGGTTTATACTTAGCAAGAGAGTATTCACCCTCTCTTGTACTTGGTTTTTAGCTCTTAAAGAGAGCTCTAACTTTTCCGATTATAAACCCATATTGTAGAGCTTGTTTTGTATTTTACGTTGTAAGAGAATGCTAAGAGTGGATTTTTATGTTTTTTTTAGTTCGGAGCAGGCTGTGGTGGTGGTGGGGGGGAGGGGTTTGGGGTTGGCCTTTGGGGGAGCAGGGAGTGCTCGGGGGGTTGGGGTCTTTGCAACTCACAACTCAACAAACCACAGGGCGAAATAATGGATTTAATTGGTTTTAAAGGGAAATTAAAGGTGTACATTTGAAGTATTTTAACCACATTTAATTTCATTCGGAAAGGCTATAAATGTACCTTTAATGAACTTTTATTTATGGATAAAAGGCTAACTAATGAACCATTTCATACAAACTGCATTTTAAGATAAAAGCTAACTTAAAGAATCATTTCATAGGCCTTAAAAGGCTCTCTTAAATGGCCAATAAAGCTACATTTAGTTCACCTTTAATTTAAAGTCTCCAAAACCCATCTTTAATTTACCTTTAATTCTCATTGAAATGCCCTACAAAAGTTTTGCAGTATCTTTAATGTGCGTTTAATTCTCATTAATGTCCAACAAAAGTTTCACAGCCATCTTTAATTTGCATTTAATTCTCATTGATGTCCAACAAAAGTTTCACAGCCATCTTTAATTTGCATTTAATTCACATAAATGTCCAACAAAAGTTTCACAGCCATGCATCTTTAATTTGCATTTAATTCTCATTGATGCCCAACAAAAGTTTCACAGCCATCTTTAATTTGCATTTAATTCACATAAATGCATGTCCAACAAAAGTTTCACAGCCATCTTTAATTTTCATTAATGGCCAACAAAAGTTCCTCAGCCATCTTTAATTTGCTTTACAATTCTGACCTTAAAGTCTAACAAAAGTTTCACAATCACCTTTAATTTGCCTTTTGCTGCATTCTAAATGATACAAATTGCTAAAAGGAGGGGGGGGGGGGTCACCAGAAGCATGCTTTGGACAAAAATATACATTGAAACAAATATTCATTTGTTTATTTCTTTCTTTATTCTGTCTTCCTTCCCTAGATAAATTTCAAATAATCACATGAAGTGTCTCAAACAGTCATTCATAGACACGTACAATAAACATTTTGTTGTCAGATGAGACTGCAGCTTGCAGCTTATTTATATATTTAGTTATAAATAATTTTGGGAATGCTCTGGAACAGGTCTTAAATTAATGGTGTAAGCACTGGATCTGAGAAACAAGCTGTGACCTGTCCAGGCCAAAATCCATGCATTAGTGGAAACAGGCCTGTGTTAACACACCCTCAAATTATATATATAGTGCACAGAAGCTAAAACTATTACTCTAAAACTATTGGTGGTTGAAATTAAAATATGAATTATATGATTTTCATACTTATTATTACTTATTTTTTTATATCTTGCTGATCCCAATTGTCCTTCTACAGGTGAGAATAGCTGGCAGCCGGCCCTAAGCTACATCTCTGTTAAAGGACAATTGTGAATTTGGTATACACTGTATCTCAGTGGTGGTAAATACTGATTCTGAATGCATTGATCAGCACCACATTTTATGTGAACTGCAAATGAAATAATTATTTGTGAAATTTGTGCTTCAACGTTTTCAACTGGTTGAGATAATGAAATGTACTGCAACGATCACAATTTTATATGGGCTTGACTCCTTGCACGTGTCAGGGCTTTTTTTTTTTTTTCAGTTTTAGAGACGGTGTGTTTATCTTATCCGTTCATTCTGTTAAAAGTTTTTGATCACTTTTGAAACCCCTGCCCTTCTCTTAAAGAATATTATGCAAAAGAATATCATCAAATTCTACAGCCTTCCTAATGGGTGGGACAGGTACAGATGTTCTCCGAATCTGCATAAAAATAATTATTTAATCAGTATAATATTTAATAATCAGGTCGACCTGCCCAGCTAGGAAGAGTGGCAAACATAAAAAGTAATAAACATAATTTAAATTAACATTCGAAAGTAGAACTGAACTTGACCACGACAAGGGGTTGACACATTATGGTCCTAAAATCAAGTATTTTGCTTTTTGGCATTGACCTCAAAAGAAACTACTATATGCTCCAAATTATGCTCGACTGTTGCTGAATAATGACAATAGTAACATAACGGAAACCATGTGAACATTAAAATTAAGCTTGAAACTTTGAAGTTTTAACTTAACAATGGACAATAGTATCTCAAATTATTTAAAAAAATAACTGTTGCAAAATGACACTTTTATTCCGGCAGAATAGTACTATTATGCTGGCGTTATGCTTGATGCTCCACCTATAGTATTATGCTTGAAATTATGCCAGCATAATGTGTCAACCCTTAATCACAACACATTGTTAGAAACTAAATTTGGTCACATTTTGTTGCCTGCCCTTGGTTACAAGTAAAGGGGTTCCACTGCATTTTAAAGGGAAAAAAACTAGTGATAACTTTGTATTAATAAAAGTTTTAAACAGCATTTTTCTTTGTCAAGTTGAAAAGTGTTGTATAGCTCAAAAATGATCAGTATTGTTAAGCTGTATAAATAATTGAATTGACATTAATCCTAGGTTAACAATTAAGCTTGCTTTGATCAACCAGACCCTGGTTCTCACTCATCGCGTTCTTTAATGGCCCATTCAGGTAACCCATCAGGAGCCTCGCGTTCGGATGGTTCGTTAGCGTCCACTCTTGGTAGAATTCTTTCTTTTGCCCTTTTTGTTAGTGCCTTGTTGTAGGCTTTGTCTAGCTTTTTTAAATTTTTTTTTAGTTTCTTGCTTTCCCACGAGAGTTTCCTTCTTGAATATTTGACAACTCTTCTGTTGTCTTCTTCACCCTCGTAGCAGCTCTCCTCACTGCTCATGGCATCTGGAACGAGAATCTCGGCAGCCTTCCCCTGATCATGGACATCCTTCCAGGTGACCATTTCAAGGGCTGCTGTTCTTCTTGTTAACTTCTAGGAAATGAAACATTATATAAAGCATGATAAGGGCAGGTACCTTAACAATGCTGACTAACCAGTCTTTAAGCCTGCAAGTTAATGTGCTTTCAGAAAATTAACCTAAACCCACCGACTGATCAGCCAGGTGTACATGTAATTTACAATTTGGAACATCCCTAGAGGGAATGGAATTTCGATATGTGGGACCAAAAATACTTCCATCAGAGGTAGTATTGCATATTAATATTTTTATATAAACACAATGTCACTGCTACAGTGATGATCAACCATCTTTAGGAGGCATACAACATAAAACTATAGAAAACATGAACTGAGATAAATAGACCTCATTAACTTAGTAACTCACCCACACTTATATTATTTAAGTTTTAATTGGTTAATTATGAAATCATTGCTTTAAGAGTTAACTGACTTTAAGGGTCATAAGATCTGGTAAATTCATATCATACATTGTTATAAACACAACATGATTTGATGTTAGAGAACACATGGTGTTTATTAAAGTATATGTACAAGGTCCATAGATCAGTTACGCACCTCTCTTACACGGCCACCCTTACGTGCCTTCCTTTTGTGTTCCTCGTATTTTGCAGAGGCCTTCATTCGTTGTGACGCAAAACACGAAAGAAAGTATCTTTGCAAAGCAGCTATCCAGAGATAAAACAACAGTATGTATTAGAGAAGTAATTATAACATTTTTAAAGGCACAATCAAAACCAGGATTATAATATGAATGGAATTAATTAATTAATGCATTTCGTACATGATAAGCAATTCAAAAATGATTTATAATATGTAACAGTCAGCAAGTTGGGTGGCAGCAAACAAACATTTACCATATGGTTGATTTAATTACTCTAACACCCCTCTGCATGAAATTCATATTTTAATTTCAAGTGGGTGTTTCCTGTTATGTTAGGTCTTCATGTAGTCTCTCTGTTGGCACATCACAGTTATCCCATTGACATTAAACTGTTGGGTCTCATGCATCTGAAATTGGCTTGGCTTTACAGCACTGAGCCTGATTATTGTTCAACCAATTAGACATAGTAATTGCAAAGGTGTTTGGTGCCTTACAACACTGGTTCGGTTGCAATGATTTTTGTTGGGATATCAAACATGTCTGATTTTAAAACATGCAATTTAACTGTCGTACAGTGCATTTCATAAAAGTCTGTGGCCTTGATGCAAAAAATCATGGATGTACATGGTAATAACATTGTGCTCAAGAGTCGCCCAGGAGGTCAGCAACATTTTCCCTAACACTTGCCAAAGTCAGCAACAATATTGAACAAATTAAAGAGCCACCTTGTGTAGTGCAACTTTAAATTCCCATTTGTTTACTTATTTACTTATTATCCCATTAAGGGTGCAATATTGGGTGAATCTTGTATGACAACAATTAGATATGAGACATATATGCAATAAAAATCGGGCTTATTATAAAGGGGTGTGGCAGGTAAAATATGTACAATTATACTTTGCTTTTGAAAGCATCACTTCATGCATACCTTCCATGACAGCTCTGGTCCATGGGCACCTATCTTCGCCACCATGTTCATGGAGCACTTCAGCTATGACTCGGTCAAAAATGCCCCTATTGTTATCTGTGCCAACTCTAACAAGAAAAAAACAATCTCACTTTAACTTTAATGTTTAAAATAAAGCCAGTGGAGTCCAAATGATTGGAATGATCACAATCTGCAGCAAGGAATGAATAAATTAACTGAATAAAGATGGGTGGCTATCAGTGCAGTGCTGACATAGGGGACTAGTGTTCATTTGTTATGAGTTTGGAGGAGGGGGCTGGTGGGATTTCAGGGGGGAATGCAAACAAAATGGCTTCAAAGGGGTGGGGAATAATACCATTAAGACAGTACAGTGTTGTCATGACCGTATCTATTTTTTCCCGGGAGGGGGGGGGGGGGGGTAATCTAAAACATTTAGGATTAAAAGCTTGGTTATAGGTAAAAATTTCTGATGAAGAGAGGGGCCATTAGATATTGTACAGTAGAGACTACCTCTCACATTCAACCAGCCCACCCCCCTTCCCCCACCCACACACACCCCATAAATGAACCGGTTCCTAACTCCAGGTCTTGTATTGAGTTTACTTTATTATACACCTATGTTAGGGCCCTCACCACATTCTTCATCAGGAGTGCCAAAAGTGTGGCAAGGCCGGCGTAAACCAAAAACAGCTCAAATAAAAAAGAATTTGTGTACCGCAATACTTGCAGAGTAAATAGTTTACATCCAATGTTATTAGTAAATTTGATTGGACACTAATTAACTGATCCATGAATCATATATATTTTGTAATTTCTTTCTGGATGTACAGTCCATGCAAGAATAAAAAAAATATGACCTCTTGTTCTGCCTTTTTTTGTGTTTGCATGCACTTGTTTGGTATTAAATAGTAGTCTGATAAATTGTCACCAACTGATAACACACGCCATGTAAAAAACCTCTTATCCTATAGTTCCAAATCTGATTTATATACTGTACTCACTCCTCTTGAAGATAGAAACCATTGAAGTCCTCCTTCTTTAAAAGAACTTTGTAGATCTTCCTTACTGACCTCTGTAAAAATTTGCATTTGTGAGTACATGTATATATATTTGATAAGCAAATTTGCACCAGCTGGTAGTTGTGATATGAGCCATCATGGTCTATATAATTCTTATACTTTTAAAAACAATACCAAAATATTTTCTGATATCAAATTCAAATTTAATGTGTTTTCACTCCACTCCATTCACTATAGACATTAAAAATACTCTTAGTGACAATAATTGTTGCAGCGCGCGAGATTTTGTCGGGTTACTGTAAAATGAATAATTTATGCAGGTAATTTATGCAAGATTTAAGCGCCAAAATTAAAACAATGAAATAACGAAATTTTCCTCGGATCAATGCCTCGATATTTTCAGCTCGTACAAACAATAAGCTTGCATAAAATAATTATTTATACATTTACTTGTGTCACGAGAAGAATAAGACCACTAGTAAGTATATGGAAACGAACTCAGAAAATACCTTAGAACCAGAAAATTCCTTGCAAGGAATTTGCATAGAAAAAACGAAAGATGCTGATTATAACAATACTTCTACAAAAGATATTAAAAGGTTATGTTACTAATTATTTTAAATTAAACGAAATGATCCATAGCCACAATACTAGAACAGCCTCAAATATATATATATATTGATTATAAAAGGACAAATTATTGCAAATTTTCTTTAAAATTTAGGGTAGCCCAAATTTGGAACAAATTACCTAAGGACCTAAAAGTATTATAATCAAATAGCCTATTTAAAAAATCAGCAAAAGTTTTGTGCAAAATTATATGTATTCCTTAAGCTAGATTATAGTTAATTCTTAAAAATAGCAAAACCCGTGTTAGTGTCTACATTAGAAGCTTAGGGCCAATTCGCACTAGCGGACAAGTTTTAAATGTCATGACATTTTTGACAACAAAAAAATTGTCGCGACAAGTCAGAGACATTTTGAAGAAAACAAAAGGTGTAATTATTATTACAATAGCTCTGCTCGTGCTTCTGTCATCCTGGTACATTTCTCGGCACGGTCGTCTTGTGCAAACATCAAATAATCAGGCAGGTCCACGTGGTGAAAAATTTTAAAACGATTTGCATTTGAAGTGCGCATGTTGTGATGTTTTTGTGCTCGTGCGGGGATAATGTCGCAAGTAAACTATTTCTTTCCCCCTCCATTTATCGGTACAAACTGGTTCCCTCCGCATTCATTTGTTCCAACCCCGGTATTACCATCCTTCCACGACCTCACCTCGGCACACAAACATGTTTTGCCGCCTATCGCGGAAAAATTTCGCGTGTTGTTTTTTAGTACAATCCAGACCAAACACAATAGCCAATCAACAACGTATTGTTATCTGGCATTACGAGGGGCGTTGGAATGTGACTTGTCATGACTTGTCCTGCCTTGAGGCAGGACATCGGCCCCTTTGAAGATTTGTCCGTGTTGACAAAAATTTGCCCTTGTCCAACAAGTCGTTCGCACTTGTTTTTGCGATTGTTTGACAAAATGTATCGCGCGTGCAACGCGGACCAATCATAAGACAACTGCTTCTTTGTTTTCCTGCATTGTTGGACAAGTTCTAGGTTTCAAAAAACGTATTCGCACTTGTTTTCTGTAACAAGTGACACACAAGTGATGAAATCTACCAATTGTTACAATTTTTTTCCGCTAGTGCGAATTGGCCCTTATATTCATCTGCTATATCTTTGTTAGTTTCTAACACATGGGGATCTTTTATTAGAAAAGCTCAATAGAGCTTGCTAAGATCTCCAGTCATTATATAATAATATTTTTGCTGCAGATATATGAAAGAGCGGATAAGTAAAGCTTGTGGATATATTTTCAATACAAAAATAAGCGAGATTAGCAAACAACGTTTCGACATCTTCAACCCTAACCCTAACTAATTATTTTAACTTGACAATGACATCTTGAAAATGTCGAAAAGTTGTTTCCTAATCTCGCTTATTTTTGTATCGAAGATATATGAAATTTTTGTAAATTAGAAATATAATGGACAAGTAAATAAAAAAAGATACAACAGGTACAGTACAAAGTTTACATTAGGAAAAGATTTGAAAAGAACATCTGCTCGTACTTAGCAAATACACTAATAAGTCAATCTATTCACAAACACAATAGATTTTGCATTTTAAAAGTAACCTTTTATTCTTGCATTATATTCCTCAAAGTAAACGTTCAAAAGTTAATCTGGATTTTTAATTCTAACTTAGCCAATGAAAATACTCTATTCTTGAAAATACATCAATCTTCCGCATGAAAAACTAATTTTCGTTCATGTACAATGGATCTCTTTTGTACCAGAATTCCGAAAGACAACTGTATTTACCTAAGGTTACTATATAGGTAACGCGTAAACTACTGCAAATCGATTACCTTGACGATTACCTCGATGATTACGTTGATGATGACCTTAGAGATTACCTTTAGCAGTTTGTACTATGCGTTAGTGTCAAGTATCGTCTACAATAAAGACGATTTTGCTGAGTTCCAAAGACGTTTCCTGGTTTTCTGCTGTGTTATCGCAAAGTAAAGCGGAGGAACAAGATCCCTGTACCTCTGGCATGCTGTAACGAGTGCCGGCTGCTAAGCCCGTGGCAATATCGCGATATTTCCCCCGCTTCACATCGAATCGCATTGTTAGGTTTGCCAAGCCATTCCGTGAAGAGCTTTTAAAAACTGTTAGCTGAGATATTTGCCGCGTTTCCAAGTATGAGCAAATAAGGGTCAAACAGCCTTAAAACTTATCGTTACACTTGCTACAAAAGTTTCGCGACTAACACCCCATTCTGCAACCTGCAATGCAACAAAATGTTGCGTTGCAAGTTGCAAGAAAGGTGGAGCTATCCTCTACGTTTAAAAACGTTGCGAGACAAGTTGCTGCGTCTGACATGTCAATCGCAACTTGCTACGCAACGTTACTAAAATGAACCAATCAGAGCACGTTCTTTCCTCGTGGCGGATTTCAAGGATGATAATTTCTATTCGGGTGCGTTACGAAAACTGCGAATGTGTGACACCCCTTCTGCAACTTGCAATGTTTTCCAGTCGTCATCTTTGCCTAATAGGGACCTTACGAAACCACGACGGCAACGCTGACGACAACGTCGACTAAAAAATGTATTTATATTTCCTTAACATTTTCGCAATTATTCTCATTTTTTTAGGGCGTTCATTTTTGTCAGAACTGATCTCTAGTTGAATATGTAAGCACATTATTAAATTCAAAATAAAAACAAGAAAAATTCGTCGTCGTAGCTCACGTTCTCCAGACTACGCAAAACTTGGCAATTTCACGTCGTTGTTTTGCAGAGGACGACAAAGAAATGTACCAAGACGGAAAACGCACGTGCTAAGCTATTGTACTGCTCATTAAGCCTTTTGTTTGGCGACGTTCTCGTTGCAGTCACCGTCGTGGTTTCGTAAGGTCCCTAATATCACTCTGTGTTCTCAAAATGACTGCGCATAAAAGACCTGCAGCGCAGCCCCAATTTCATTTTCTGTGTGAAGCAAAATTTTAAATGCACACATACTAAAGATTCTTTATTCTTTAATTAAAGCTTTGTAATCGTTTCTAAAAGCAACAGCGCATTACCGATAAACTTGTGAGCACTCTTACAATCGTAACTCGGTCAAAATAAAGACTAACCAACTTTCTTAATAGTAAACTAACAACTTAGTAAAAATTCGGTTGTGAAGAAAGATAGTCAATTAAAAGTAGCAGGGTATAGCTCAGAGAGAAGACTGGACTGTACTAATATATCACCTTGCAAACTATTGACTACTCTAATGTTTGTTGAAATTAGATCACATGAAAGAGCGCTTTCATAACTGCACAAAAAGTGTTAAGGGCTTAAAAAAAAATAATTATCCTCGCTTTATTCCAGAATTCGTTACTCATGATCAGTGCACTGAAATTGAAAATGGCTTATTTTTGACACATGCAACTAAAATGTTTTCTTCGCTATATATATTTTAAACTTTCTTTTCTTTTCCAAAGTCAAAAGTCACGTTATCTCCAATCAGCATAAACGGCGCCCACTCGGAAACTTTTGTAAAGCCGTTATCTCTCATCCACTTCATGGCCTCGTGAAGAGATTCACTGGCACTTTCACCACGAACAAGGTGCTCGTAGAAACAACTCATTAACTGCTCTGTTGCACTGTCTTCTAGGGCCCATAGTGCCACCAACACTGAGCGTGCACCAGATCCTAAGAACGCGCGAGCGATTCCAACAACTCCCTCGGCCCGAATTTGTCCACGGGCACTGTGACAGCAACTTAGTACTACCAGTTTAGCTCGCAGTTGAACTTGTGAAATGTCAGACATTTTCAGAAGGTAGTCCTCTTCTTGTGGAATCTCAGTTGTTGATTCTGAAGGAGTAAGCGCAATTTCTCCCCTTTCAGCATTACCATGTGTAGCAAAATGTATCAGGCTCACTGAATCTATCCTTTGAAGTACCGCCTGCTTCGTTGCGTGCTGCCCTAACAAAGGCTGAACGCCCAGCAGTCGTCCAATCATCTCTGCTTCCTTTCTTGCACCGGGCAATGATACAAATTTTCTATTGATTCGTCCGTTGTAAATCACATCACCAACATCAGGATCGCCCACAATCAGAGCACCTGTCTGACTGTGATAGTCTGTAGGACTGTCCTGAATGAGCTTGAGTGTCGTCAAAGAGGGAACGATGCGGATCCTGTAAGTCTCTGATAAATACTTTCCACTTTTATAGAGTAAAGCAGCAAATGGAACGCGGTACAAGTTGCGATCAGGAACAATGATGATTTCAGGCTCTTGAAGTAAATCGGACACAGGATTGATGAGCATTTCGTGGAACAAAGTTAAACTCGGTTCGGGATCTTCCTCATCCTTTCCATTTCGCAAAGCGGCAAGACTCTCATCCTGAGAAGAAGCAGATTGAGCCGGTTCACTGTCATTTAAAGATCGATCTTCGCAAACCTCCTCGGGTAAAATACCAAAGCTGCGGAAACTTTCAGCCATGATAGCAAAAAATTCATCCACATTTTCAGCTCGCTTTGCTAATCTTTTGTAAAGAGTCTTTTTATCCACTATCATTTTTCGGAAAGAAATGTTTCCGTTTGTCTTGAGAATCCACAATGACACTGTTTGAGCAAAATAACAAATGTACAGACAAGTGCAGTTACTTTCTTTCGTCATGACATTTTCAATGCTAATCCATGATTGCGGTTTTTCTGATATGTGTGTTTCAGCGGAGTACTGAGTTGTCATCAGGTCTGCTAGGGCTCTAGCACGTCCCAGCTCTGCAACATAAATTGCATTGTTGGGATTCCCTGTGTAACAAAACAATTCACGAAGCACCTCATAGGTACAACTATATACGTCTGCTAAGGATATCTTAATTTCATCGTTGTCTGCAGCCAAACCTCGCAAATCTTCGCAATTTTCAATAGCTCGAAACAGGTAGGAAATAGCTTCCGCGACTTTTTCTTGTAATAACTTATTGAACGCAAGAAAACAGCAGCAACGAATCTCGATGTCAGCTTCCCCGATATCTTGACTTATTGAAAGTGCCTTCTCAAAGTATTCTTGCGCCGTGACATGTTCATCGAGTGATTGAAGCACAGTTCCTAGGCTTGCGTAACTGCCTGCTTCTCCTACTCTGTAACCAAGTTCCATGTTGATCTCAAGTGCTTTCTCAAGATACTCTTTAGCCTTGACATTATCACCAAGACTTCTCCACAATTTTCCTACTTGTTGGTACATTGCTGCTTCCCCGGCTCTGTCACCAATTTCCATGTTGATCGTAATTGCTTTCTCGAGATATTCTTTACTCTTTCTGTAATTTCTGAGACTTATATACACAGATCCCAGGTTTCCGATCAATGCTGCGTCTAGTTTTCTGCCATCAATTTTCTGGTTGATCGCTAGTGCATTCTCAAAACATTCTTTAGCCTTGACATATTCACCGAGAGATGCAAACACACTTCCTAGGTTTCCGTAACATGATGCTTCTCCATTTTTATCACCAATTTCTTTCATGATGGTGTTTGCTCTCTCGTAAAGTTCTTTTGCCTCAACGTACCTATTTTGACTGTAATATACAATTCCTGGGCTTTCATAACATTTTGCTTCTCCTTCTTTATCACCAATTTCTTTCATGATGATGATTGCTTTCTCGTAAAGTTCTTTTGCCTCAACATACTTATTTTGGCTTCGATATACATTTTCTAGGTTTACGCAGCATTTTGCTTCTCCGTTTTTATCACAAATATCTTTCATGATGGTGATTGCTTTCTCGTAAAGTTCTTTTGCCTCAACGTACTTATTTTGACTCTGATATACATTTCCTAGTTCTCCGTAACATGTTGCTTCTCCGTTTTTATCACCAATTTCGTTCATGATGGTGACTGCTCTCTCGTAAAGTTCTTTTGCCTCAACGTACTTATTTGGACTCTGATATACATTTCCTAGTTCTACGTAGCAGTTTGCTTCTCCGTTTTTATCACCAATTTCTTTCATGGTGGTGATTGCTCTCTCGTAAAGTTCTTTTGCCTCAACGTACTTATTTTGACTCTTATATACATTTCCTAGATTTCCGTAACATGTTGCTTCTCCGTTCTTATCACCAATTTCTTTCATGGTGGTGATTGCTTTCTCGTAAACTTCTTTTGCCTCAGCATACTTATTTTGGCTGCGATATACAGTTCCTAGATTTAAGTAACTTGCTGCTTCTCCTTTTTTGTCACTAATTTCTTTCATGATGGTGATTGCTCTTTCGTAAACTGCTTTTGCCTCGGCATACTTATATTGACTCTGATATACATTTCCTAGGTTTACGCAACATTTTGCTTCTCCGTTTTTATCACGAATTTCTGTCACGATGGTGATTGCTCTCTCGTAAAGTTCTTTTGCCTCAACGTACTAATTTTGACTCTGATATACAAATCCAAGGTTTCCGTAACATGTTCCTTCTCCTTCTTTATCACCAATTTCTTTCATGATGGTGATTGCTCTCTCGTAAAGTTCTTTTGCCTCATCGTACTTATTTTGACTCTGGTATACTTGTGCCAGTTCTATGCTCAGCCACCCTTCTTGGACTGTCTTACCACAATCACAATAAATGACAAGAAGTTTCCTTCCATATGTGATGGCATTTTTGATATCGTGGATACGATAGTACGCGGTGAACATTGTGTAAAAGATTCTTCCGTAAAGTAATTTGCCAAATTGCTGTTTTATGCTCAGTGCTTTATCATTTAGCAAAGCCAAACTTTCCTTGCATACCTCGATAGCTTTCAGAGCACGACCGGCGTTAAGCAGGAAATTGGCAACAACAAGGGCTATACAGATGACTTCTATGACTTCTTCTATGTTGGCCATGACGCTTTCTTCAATCCGTAAGTGTTGCAACTGAAATATAAAACCGAACATGATTTTTGTAACATTATAATAACGCAAAAGAGCTCGGCAGAGACGCGGAAAAGGCACAGTTAATTGTTGAGCAAACTGGCATTCTAAATCTGCGCATTTACGGCGCAGGCTAACAGTAATGTCTGCAGACAGTCACTGAGTCTAAACCACCGAGGATTTTTTGACATGTCCCGGGCGCAACGCAGCTAATTTTCTGTGTGCAGTTGAGAAAGAAATAGTAAGAACTAAGAAACACTATCAAAGAGAGTTCCCCGTGAATTCCACTGTTCTTTTGAATGTGTTACCTTGTTCTTTGAAATATTATAGTTTACAAGAAAAAGGAAGCAACAGTAAACTAAAATTCAAGACTAAATCATCACTACTGATAAGAACGTCCAGAGTAATCCTGTAAAAATGTTAGTTTAATAATTCGTTTCTTCCGCCCGCAAATGGGATGCCTAAAATATCCCGTGAATTCTGAATTAACTGTACCGGATTTGTAACGAATCGAGGGTAAACTGAGCAAAGCGTTCATGGTTCATCATTGGTTTGGCGTTTTCTTCAATTTTAAAGTAATTTTGTACATAACAAAAAATTGCTTAAAACATCATGAAATAGCTTCTTTTAACGCTGGAGTGAGTGACCATTCACTGGTCAAGTATTTCAATTGGATAAGCGCAGTCCGATTAGCGGCCTGCAAGCATATACTCGGTATATCACGCTGTTGAGTACCTATTACCACGAGATTGTTTATAAATTTACAACAGCTAGTTTCATGTCACTAATGTATCTATATTTATGTCATGTAAATTGCGCTATTTAGTTAAACTGGTATAGATTTTAAAAATCATATAATACAAGGGAGGTTTTACTCACCACGCCAACGTCAGTTGAAACAAATGACTATAGTAAAGACCAGAACACAAGCAAATTCAAAACACCGGATATCTGTAAAACGTAGAGTCAGATGTACTTTCCTTTGGAAAATTAGACACTGATTAGAAGTGAAATTTTCTATACTTACATTTCATTTCAGATTTGTCTTTCAATTTCCAAGAAACCGTGCAACTCTGGGAGCCTTTTTTTAGCTTGCATTGCAGTTTTAATTTACTGTGCCAAAATGGGCGAACACAATTTTCATTCCTCTTTTTACACTGAAGACGCTTGTTAGTAGTTTAGAGACTTCTCAGTGTCAAGTTTGAGTGTCACTTGTAGACTGTATTCTGCTCTTGCCTGGTTTGTTCAAAGTTTCAATAAATTGCCGTCTCAGAGAAAACAAACGAAAGGACTTTTCTTGGGTTGTGTGACAGGTGTTTAAAGCGAAATTTGTAACACTGTTTTGTCATGAGAAATACTTATGGCAAACCGCGGCGTTTAACAAACATGAGAGAATTTCAGGCAAATTACAGTTTAATATAAAAAAACACAACTATACCAAAGTTTGCTAGAGTGTTTTTCAGACATTTAAGGTGGCAAAGCGAGGTAAAGTGATTTCAGAAGATTTTAAAGTTTACTTCTGCCACTTCGTTACTAACTAAAGAGAACCCTATTCTTGGTTTTCACGTGACGTCATCAAAATTCAAAAATCCAGAATCGCAAAACCCCTGAGTTTTTATCCTTCACTGCCAATCAGACGTCCTTAATGTATATCTGTTGAAGGTTTTTAGCTCGATAAGGTCCGCCGTCTTTTAAGATAGAGTATTTTGAATTTCGGAGTTTCACGCCACACAATATGATTTTTAACAATCTGAACAGTTGAGGTTTTGCGAGAAGTGTTTATGTGAATGTTCACTTGTTCATGAAGGTGAAATGACCCCTTTTTATAGCAGAAGTGAATTCCAGATGTTTTCATTGATCTCCGTCCGCCATGTTGGTCACCCTCTGCATGAGCACCAACATGGTGTGGTACATACTGTGCTCTGTAAATTTGTGTGAAACATTTTTGACAGATAACTCGAGTACGGAATACCGTACAAACCCGAGACTTGGATAAACAGAATATCTAGTAATTTTCTACAATCTGTAATATTCTTGATTTTTTTTGACTTGATAATTTTGGATTTACTTTTCTGTGGCGTGACAGTGAAAACCAGCAATAAAAAAACTAACAGCAAATCTTTTGTTCTAGTTATTATTTCTACTGACACAATCACCCTAAGCAATAACATTACGGAGGAAAGCTAAGTAGATTACAACTGAAAAACTGCTTATCTAATACCTAATTGTTGGGAAGATATAAACTGAAGTACTACTGAAATTACATTTAAAGGGCAGAAGAAAATTCATAAAAATTAAGGTGCGAACCGTTCTTTACTTTTTTTTTTACAACAATTCAAACTGATATCGAGCTAAAAATTTCATTTTCGTAGGAAAGTGAATGACCGTTTTTATGGTCTACGTGTTTCCGGACATTCTGAGTCAACCGATTGCCACCTGACGTCATGCTGGCTGACGTCATACCGGATATCGTTTAATCAGGTACGTTTTTCATTTGCAAAGAATTTACATTTGTCACGAGAATTATCTTCGGCAATAAACGACGGCGTCGAACATACATGGAAGTATTTCAGGCAGATGACAGTTTTACATAAAAAAAGAACTAAACCAACATGAAAGTTTGCTAGAGTATTTTCAAATTCGAAGTGGTAAAGCAAGGTAAACTGATTTCAGCGGAAGATTTTATGCGCTACTCACTAAACAGGGATCCTTTAAAACAAGCTACTACAAAACCGCTTTCTTGCTACAATCACCTTTAGTAATAATACTACGACCGAACGCCGAGTAGATTACAACCGAAAATTAAAGTTACGAACGAACGAACGAACGAACGAACGAACGAACGAACGAACGAACGAACGAACGAACGAACGAACGAACGAACGAACGAACGAACGAACGAACGAACGAACGAACGAACGAACGAACGAACGAACGAACGAACGAACGAACGAACGAACGAACGAACGAACGAACGAACGAACGAGCGAACGAGCGAACGAGCGAACGAACGAACGAACGAACGAACGAACGAACGAACGAACGAACGAACGAACGAACGAACGAACGAACGAACGAACGAACGAACGAACGAACGAAGGAACGAGCGAGCGAGCGAGCGAGCCAACCAACCAACCAACCAACCAACCGACGGACGGACGGACGGACGGACGGACGGACGGACGGACGGACGGACGGACGGACGGACGGACGGACGGACGGACGGACGGACGGACGGACGGACGGACGGACGGACGGACGGACGGACGAACGAACGAACGAACGTGCGTTTGCATTCGCTGGCACGTTCGCAGGCGCGTTCGCTCGAGTTCACCGGTTGACCGAGTCAACTCCGAGGGCGCGATCCATTCAACCAAAAATTTCGGTTTGAGTTTCCGAAATTTTCCCGTGCCGAAAGGAACGGTATTTTCCACTTGACTGAACCGGTCACGTCAAAATGGCGGGTTTGTCGTGCGACTTGTTTGTTACTCGAGTACCATTTCAAGCAAACAGACAATTTCAATCCTACAGAACAACAACAAGATAATAATTACCTGTTAGTTGCTTCATGAGAAGAGGTAAATTTACCCGTGGTTACAGACTATTCTTAGCTCAACTGATTCGAGATATTTGCCTGTACAATACGCAGCAATACGTGAAGTTGCACCCGACAGGAACAATTAAGAGAAACTTTTCTTCCAAGAACTGTACGAAACATATCGTCCGCGGCGCTGACATTGAAATATGTCATGGAAAGTTCTAGAAATAATTCTCACGATCGGCGCGACATGTGAAGCGAGGAAATATGCGCTTCGCTGGTGAAAAGGCCTGTCGCCGCCGTCTTTTAGGTCTTGGTGAAGTTTATAAGACGCTTGAGAAACGAAAGTGAGTGGAAATGTCCAATGGAACGGCAAATTTCCGATCGGACCGGTCCGACCAGAAAAGTGGTCCTCCTCGAAAGGTGGACCTCATTTTCCGGAACTTTTCCAATTGGGCCGAACCGCTCCATTGAGTTTCGAACCGAAATTTCCGGAAATTTTGGTTGAATGGATCGCGCCCCGAGACCCGAGTCCGAGTCAAGTGGCCGAGTCACTGGTCAGCGGTTTGTTGATTACGAAAATGTAAAGTCTGTAAGCTGTAAGCATAAATATGTGTACGAGATGTACGATAGTCCATAGTGTTCCCCTAACCAACAAACGAAAGCTAACCGCAAGCAAACAGGAGTGGTACTAGCCGCAGGCGAACCGGAGTGGAACTAACCGCAAGCAAACCGGAATGGAGCTAACCGCAAGCAAGCAGGAGTGGAACTAACCGCGAGCGAACCGGAATAGATCAAACCGAAACCAAACTGGGAAATCCAGGCCAAAAATCCAACTCGAACGTCTGCAGTTTCTACTCGCCATCTTGTGAACGATTTACGAAAGACAAAACCTCATCGTCTGGAGTTTGAAAGGTATATTGCTGTCCAGTGACTCGGTCTGACTCGGACTCGGATGTGACTCGGGCTCGGAGTTGACTCGGGAAATGGAATTACTCCGTTCGCTCGGGGTTCGCTCGGTCCGCGCGCTTGGAAAGAATCGGCTGCTATGCGGGCTAGGAATAATATTGAAATTACATTTTAGGGGCGAATGAAAAGTTAAATAGACAAGGTGCGAAACGTTTTTATTTTTATTATTATTTTTTTGTACAAATTTCTTCGTGTTTTCTCATTTTTCAGTTTCGTCGGAAAATGAATGTCCTTTTTTTATCGGCTTTTCTTGGTGCCAAGACACACAAAAGGCAAGAGACACAAAAGTCTTGACAAGAGTTCTTGAGACTTTCACTTTCGTAGTTAGAATTTTTTTACGGTTACAGTTTTACGGCTTACGGTTTAATTTTTTCAATTTATTCGCCTAACGGCTAAATGTTTTACAGCCAACGGTTGACGAGACGTTCATATTAAAGGGGCAGTCTCATCAAGATTTAGCCCTACTTGAAAGTCTAATGAAGGTGTTGGTATTAATTGGAAATCCACTAATAGTTTCCTAACCTTGCTAAAACGCACTGTACTACTCACGAAAGTTGTTTTAAACTGGAGTAGCTACGGACGGGTACGAAAGAAATGGTCTAAACCTTGAAAACGTCGGGCCGACGTTTTCAAGTTTGACAGTGTTCTTTGGAGGAAAATTACTAAAAAACCGTTGATTATGGTTTATGCACATCTTAGAGAGTGCATTTATGACCTTTTGGCATTTAAAGGTTATTTTGTTGATCAACGAGTGCCGCTTTATAAATTCAGCATAGTTTGCACAAAAACTTAGAGGAATTCTCGTGATACTGCCCCTTTAAACTAAAAATCATCCCACTCCTAAAAGAGACGACGAGCATTCGCACCGTAACACTTTCGTTTCGGAATTCCTCGGGGTGACGCCCAAAATAAAAACCCTGCCAGGCTTTCTTTTTGCGATAAAAATGATAAAAACTGTGTAGCGTCTTGTTTTTATGCGATACAAAATAAATATTGTATTTTAGACGCTATTATGTTCGGTACAAATTTACGTTTTTCGGCGAGCACTATTCGCGATCCAGTTTATCACCGTCTAATTCAGTTCTTTTGGCAACTGGTCCAACATCGAGGAGGGCTAAACTTCAGAATACCCGGCCACTGAGCAACTTCAGATTACCCGGCCACTTCATTTACATTTGTCGGGACATTTTAAAGAACGAGGCATAATAAACAACAAGGCTTGTGCGACGGAAATGAAGATAGCCAGACTTTTTGATGGACATCAGGGTTGGTAAGTGGCAGGCAAGCGAAAGTGTAAACTGGCGAAAAAAATTTTTTTTCGCGGACGTTTTTACGCTAGCCTGCGTTGCAGCCGAACTTAACCCTGGTATTTTACGCCCGTTTTCTTCGAGGGTGGCTGGTCCAAGGGCCCTGGAACCGAGTAAACTAGTCAGCGGCTGTAATGTTTTCACTGACTACGTTATACATGAGAAACTGTAGTGTACCATAAGGGAGACCGGTCGGATGCTGTCGCATTTTCAGTGTGTAAGTAGATGTATTTAGCGCTCTACATATCGTGATTCCATGGTCTTACACTATGAAACACAATGTAACAGCATATTTTATTTTTTGAGGCGCAATAACCCAAGAGATACATCGCTGATGAACTGGAATAAACTCGAACATGAGTTATTGCGACACTTCGATAAGTTCGCTAATTAACATAAGCTTACATTCTAAAGATTCTACAGTTCTACGTTCTACAAAGTTTCTAGAATCACGTGTAGAAAGTGCAGTAACGCTGAAATTTGCGAAATTTTAAGAATATTTTTTGAATGAACTCGAGGCTGAGATTTTGAAAAGAATATAATTTTGTGTTGAAAAGATGTCAATGCAGTATACAACTTTCTTCTCAAAACGGAAAAATTAGCCAATATAATAAGATAAAAACCCATACTAGCCCCCCTGTTTGATGCTAATATTCAACAATACATGTAATACATATGTAACGAATACAGCACAAAAGACATGAACTAAACTGTAAAAGGTGTCATGGTAAATTCTTAATCTAAGAATATTCCAGTAAGAATATTTTCAGCCTGAAATTGGCAGAAAAATAAGAATATTCAGCCCGGCCCGGAAAAACAATATTTTTATATAAAAAAAAGTGTACGGGTGTTATCTACGGATCACGAAGACCCAGGCTACATTCGATAAGGCGATCTTCGATCTTCAATTTCAAAAGGGCATATGGCATACTGGCATACAATATTGTAGTTCAGGGTGTGTTTAATTAACTGGTGTTCAGGTGACTTATTTTAGGCTAGAATAGCAAAGGACCTTGGTGTAACATTCAAAACCTTGGCATATCTTCAGCATGGGTGTACATATTAGAGGCCAAATTGTCTGCAGGTATTTTTTTTTGTTAATTTGACCTGTCACATACACAAAATGCACCCTGACTCATGACAAATACTCATTTGGCTTATGTAACATATTACACTGGGGACCTCAAAAATATATAGTCTGCAATAATATTAGGAGTATACCCTCAGTACTGAGCAGTTAGCCTCCTTAACATTTTGCACATAGAGTGAAAACTCTGGTTCAAAAACTATTATAATTATAATTATAATTATAATGTATAGATTTAACAATTTTATTTTTAAAAATATTGAAGGGCCGTAGCCAGGGTTAAACATATTAAAAATTTTAAAGACGATCTCTGGCTAAAAATATTTAAAAAGTACGAGCTTTCGACTGTTTGATCTACAGTCTTCAACGGGTAAAAAAGAATGACGAAATATGAATATAAACGAGTAAGAATAAAAAAGAATGGACTATGTAAATTAATTATGAATTTGTGTAAAAAGAATGTTGTATTGCCCAGGGAGTGGGCAGGAATTGTTGTCAGCATTTGGAGTGACCATGGAATGCCACGATTCTAGTGTTTTTCTTATTCGGAAGCTGCCTTTGTCGATTACGGAGGCGTTGTTAAAGTCAATGGAATGGTCATGGGACCATGCATGGTTCGCAATTCTGGAGCCTTTAGCCGCTGTTTTTACATTTCTTAAATGTTCTTTTCTTCGCGTGTTAAACGCTCTGCCAGTTTCACCAATATAACACCACGAGCAGTCGTCGCAAGGAATTTTGTAGACAACGTTGGTTTGTAAATCCGGAGCAGGGCGAAACTTCGGGGCCGGGAACTGTTGTTGTAGAGTGTTCATTAGCTTATTTGTGACCGAGATATCATATTTTTTCAAAACGAGGGTAGCACGGCAGCAACCCTCCTACATAGAGCGTTGAATTTACCTAACACATCTGAAGGGAAAGAACACGAACTTAATCATGTTTACACAGCGCTGGAGTCTAATGGCTATCCGTCAAAACTTATCCACGATTTACAGACCAAAAAAACTCGACCACCGCCAAATTTATCCCCTGAGGAACTTGTTGGAATGTATTTCAATTTAGTCGAATCTTCTGAGTCACGCAAGTCTTTCGCGTCCCTTCCATACATCAAAGGTGTAACTGAGCCCTTGACCCGCGTTTTGAAAAAATATGATATCTCGGTCACAAATAAGCCAATGAACACTCTACAACAACAGTTCCCGGCCCCGAAGTTTCGCCCTGCTCCGGATTTACAAACCAACGTTGTCTACAAAATTCCTTGTGCCGACTGCTCGTGGTGTTATATTGGTGAAACTGGCAGAGGGTTTAACACGCGAAGAAAAGAACATTTAAGAAATGTAAAAACAGCGGCTAAAGGCTCCAGAATTGCGAACCATGCATGGTCCCATGACCATTCCATTGACTTTAACAACGCCTCCGTAATCGACAAAGGCATGCAGCTTCCGAATAAGAAAAACACTAGAATCGTGGCATTCCATGGTCACTCCAAATGCTGACAACAATTCCTGCCCACTCCCTGGGCAATACAACATTCTTTTTACATACATTCATAATTAATTTACATAGTCCATTCTTTTTTATTCTTACTCGTTTATATTCATATTTCGTCATTCTTTTTTACCCGTTGAAGACTGTAGATCAAACAGTCGAAAGCTCGTACTTTTTAAATATTTTTAGCCAGAGATCGTCTTTAAAATTTTTAATAATTTTATTTTTATTTCTATTATGTAAAACAGGTGGTATCAGCCTTATATCCAGGTTTTCAAATGCTTGTGATGTAAAAAGGGGCTTGTGCATGCCGTCAGTTTTAGCACTGTCAACATGTGGAGAATAACTGCTGCAACATACTTGAGAAATTTACGTCAAGTTCTTCTCAAGAGGAATGCCAATTTGGTGAAACTTTACCATGCAAATGGTGGATGTTTTGGTTACAGACCCTCTACACACGTAACTCTTAAAGGTTAGCTATTAATTATTTATTGAAAGTAATTAAAATAATATCACCTGAGAGTCTTTTTTCAACAACTTGCAGAAGTGTCCATGGAAGCTCATGCATGTTAGAGACGGTGCACCCTCATACCCCCTCATGAAACCCTATTTATAAAATAAAAATCTCAGTTGTTGTAACATTTTGTAATTAAATGTTCTCATAAGTGATGCTCTTGTAATTAAGTAACTGTGACCATCTTTGGAATTTATGAACTGCTGTTTTTTTTGAAAGAGTAAAAAAACTCTACTAGACAAATTGCTTCATTTATAGCAACGTACTGGAGTTAAGCACAGCCTGATAAAAGCCACAAAATAGACTTTAAAACAGACAGCATTTTACCCACCAAAAACTCTGCACGATTTGACTATAATCCTGTCAAAGCTCATCAACATGCAGAGGGATGCAGAGGCAAGTTAATAAAACAGTAAACCTTGCTTATAATTTGCTAATTAAAAATAAATAAAATAAATAAAAATTGACATTGTTTAACAAGAGTAGCAGGCAACAGTCTTGCAACTGACAAACCTGTGGCCCTCAAATTTCTGAACAAATTGGATTTTAGTGTTGGTTTTTGTGGAGGGAGGAAAACCGGACAACCCGGAGAAAAACCCTTGGAGCAGGGATGAGAACCAACAACAAACTCGTCCCACATAATGATGCCGGGTCCAGGAATTGAACCCTGGCCACACTGGTGGGAGGCGAGCACTCACGCCAAGTTCAATTTGCAATTAAAAATAATTTATTGATACCCCTGTTAATAAGTTCTGTTCATGACTTTTATTTTCATTAACTGAAGTCGTGTACTTTCTACTAGGTTGTGAAGAGGCACTACAAAACAGAATCAAGAATCCTGACATTTTACGATTAGTGACTGCTTATAGGGAACATGGGCACAAAAATGCTGATGTGGATCCACTAAAGATATCCACAAGGTGAGTATTAACTATTGAATCCAGTCTGTACTGAGTTTGCTTTCAGTTTTGCTTCGAACTGCTTTGAATTCGTTTATACATTTATTTATTACACTACAAAAATATTACATTGAGATTTTGAGTGTTCTGCCATTTGGGTTGTTTCATTGGTGAATGCTAGATGAGCTGAAACTCTGACTAGTGGCATTTAAAATTAAATAAAGAAAAGGGTACACTTGTCCTGGAGGTTTTATATACGGGAAGGGGGTATGAGTGAATTTACAACCAAACTTATCTTTAATTAGAAATTCCAATAAAATATATAATGGAATTAAAAATATTTCTTTGACATTTGCACAGGGATTCACATGGTATTGTCAAGGATTTTCAAGAACTTTCATTGGAAAAGTTTGGTTTGGATGATGTTGATATGAATAAGAATTTCAAGTTATCAGGTATATACATGTATGCTGTACTTTACGTCATGCAGCTGTCTTAAAACTGTGTGAACAAACTTATACTGTACTGCATGCACTCTGATCGTATTTAGTTAGTCAGCCAGGGTACACTTTACTTGTATGGAAAAGTGGGCTTTTTAATGGTTACATGTAAGTATTGCAGTTTAGTAACACATTCCACAAATAGAAACTAACTATGTGTTAAATGATTACATTGTCATAGTCTACCATCTAGGAAGGGGTGGGGGGGGGGGGGGGGGGTTAATAGAGATCACTGCTTATTAAAAAATTGACCTTGCATGGGGCAGGGGGGTATATTAGAGGGTCCCCTATACTTTTTACGTGAAGCGTGATTGGAGTAATTTATTTTTCCGTGAAACGTGATTGAAGCTTTTGTTTTTTCGAGATTTGTGATTGCCAATTTCAAGATCTTTTCACGTGCACGTGAAAGCAATTTTTAACTTAAACGTGACCCGTGAACGAAGAGTTGAATTAGACATGATTGGTGAATCATATCTTGTTTGTGGCTTAATTATTAATTCTTTCAGTGTTCTAGTAAATGTACATCTTTGTTTTCAGCTCTGTGGTTAAGTTTTGAACAGATGAAACTTTGTAAGCTATCGAGACGTGATATGCAACACTCAAATCAAATTTTGGCAGTTTTACACCTTCCGAGCGCTAAAGTCTAAACTGGTATCACCTTGATTTTTGCGTGAACGTGAAAACATTTTGGTAATTATTCGTGACGCATGAAAAGGCCAAATATTTTTACGTGATTCAGTTTTGCAAAGGGGTATAGGGGACCCTCATATTAGAGATATTAGGCATAATTAAAGGGGGCTTTAAAGAGAGGCTAGGGGCAAATGAGCACAATAATGCTATCATTATTTTATATGGTTTTTTAAAATTACCTCCACTCCTTATTTATTCAAACACTTGCAATCCAAATAAATAATAAAAAAGTTACTAATCGCTTTAATTTGCTTTTTACAATAATTTTCTAAATCAGATGATGGTGTATTTTCTATACCTGTCCATGCCAGTTGAAACAATATTTCTGTTTCATGGGGTTGCTAAGTAACTAAATTTTTCTTGCAGGTTTATTGCAATATAATGGGCAGGAGGAAGCTTCTCTGGCAGAAATTCTGAAACACTTAGAAAAAGCTTACTGTGGGCAGTTATCAGCAGAGATTCAGCATATTGTGGTATGAGAGTGCCCTGTTTGTGAATAATACCTTAATGCACTCTGGTGTTGTGTTAATTTTCTGCTTGCCATAATTATATGATTCATGCAAAGCACAGTTGTTGCTTGAATCAATAAAACTAAAAAAACAGGGCTTGGACAAACTAATTGAATTCCAGCCAGAAAGCAGCTCTCAAATTTTGCTTGCTGAGGACACTTCCATGCTTTATTTTCCCCCTGGCTGTTGGGCAAGTGAGCATGAAATAACAAAATTGGCTCATGCATTTCACTGTGCAGTATCAAATTATGGTGCATGCTAGAAGTTTGAAAAGCACGCAAGAAGCATAAAAGTTACTCAAGGTGATAGCGAAGAGTAACTCTAGCTTCTGGAGTGCTCTCCAAACTTCCTGCATGCACCATAGCTTAAAAGTGCGCTGCAAAATGCAGGAACCTAGTACTAACAGTAAACACCCGTATATAAGAACACACAATTTCAGAGGTCAGACTGATTGTGTTCTTATTTATCGGATGCTTAGTGAAAAATCAGCCTCAGGATGTTCTTAAATGCTCTTAAATTTTTTTAAATTCAGTTCTCTATCAATACAGTAGTTTATAGTATTGTAAAAGCAAAAAATGTAATTCATGATAGTAGATATTCTGAAGAGAACAAAGGTGCCCAGAACTTAGCTAATACCATTGGCCAGCAGGTGTGTTTATGGTAATTTGTGTAATTTTGACACCCTTCCCATTTTATAAGAACATTATTTTTTTTTCCAGGCTGATATTGTTCTTATAAAAGTGGTGCTTTATTTGCCAAATTTCAGCCTGATGTTCTTAATCCATGTGTTCTTATATGCGGGTGTTTACTGTATTTTATAACATTGCAAGTGTAAATGTATGTAATTCAACTCTACGCCAAAACTCACCACGCAAGAAAAAAAAATTCTGTTAAAACAATTTGCTCACGTAATCAGCATTACCAAATTTGGTTGCACAGTTCTGCTAGCTAATAAAAGTTACTTGCACATAGAAAGGGCTATCATGGTGCTTAATTGTCCTGGCAGACCTGGCATACCGGTAGTCCCCATCACGATGCCTTGCTGATACCTGGGTTCATATTAAGCTGGCCATGACTCATGCAATCAGTCTGCTGGTTGAAAAAAGACAAGACAGTGCTTGAGCTGAAAAAGGAAAAATACATCATTTGTGATAGTTTACAGACAGTGCAATGTAGTTATCACCTGCTACTTGAATAATTAGTTTATGACTGTATAAAGTAAGGTAATGCACATTCCATCCATCGATTATAGATATGAGTGGTGCAACAGTAACTGACCATACTTTTACTCAATGTTATTTTGCTTCCAGGATGAATCCGAAAGGCTTTGGTTTGCAGGACTGATTGAAGAAAGTGTCCAGTGGACACTAGAAGCAGACAGACAGACACACCTGGCAAAACTGTTGCTAAAATCACAGGTACAGCACTGTAATTTAAGTGTGATTTTTTGTAAAACAGTTTATGAATGCATTATCATGATCATGTGATATATGTCATATATTTCATACAAGTCACTGGTCATATAATTATTTCAATTCTATCTATCAGGCATTTGACAATTTCATTGGCAAGAAATTTCCAACAGTCAAGCGTTATGGTGCTGAAGGGGCGGAGAGCATGCTGGCATTCTTTGATGAACTCTTTCTTCAATCCTCTTACTGTAAGTTTTTCTGCAAAAAAAAAGCTAATTAGAATGGTTCTTTTTGTTTAATATATTAATTTTTGGTGATCATGGTGAAGAGGAGTGGTAGTCAAAGAGTATACATGTATATATTAAAAGATTCCAGTTCGCCCTGCACTCATCTCATGTATTTAATCGTAAGTTTTCTGAATGGCATCCTTGTCAGACCCTGCCTTGTTTGGAGTTTTCTAGTAAACAGTCTCTTTTCCACTACTCCTCTTGTGCAGCCACATTACAGCTTTAGTTATAATATATTATTTTAATCTTCTTAGTCCCTAGAATAAATGCTTAGTTCCTTTAATATCTCCTGTCAACTTTTTTCAGGTGAAATTCAAGAGTTAGTTTTAGGTATGCCACACCGGGGACGCCTCAACCTTCTCACTGGTCTCCTCAAATATCCTGCTGTTCAAATGTTTTCCAAGGTTTGAACTCTCAAATCCAATTTCGTTTACAATTTATAAGAACAGGTCAATGGTAGATGTCCATGTGCAAGTTTTAACTAGTTTAAATTGAGCAAGGTGCTTGGAAACTGTAAAATTAAAGCTAAGCTTCTACATTGGGACAAAGCAAAGTCCTAGGAGCATTTCTAGATCTACACCCCCCCCCCCCCCCCCCCCCTCTCCGATTGGATGCTTGTCCTATTGCAAAGCCACCCCTAGCATTTAATTGATGGTACCTTTAATATACAACTGGGTGGAGAGAGGCAATGTGAAAGTTACAGTGTACATGCCTGTTCCCAAGAACACAGGACGTTGGATCTGCCGGCATCTTGCATGCTAAACATGAGTCTACCGCCATTTTTTTTCACTTTCTGCGCATCACATTCTAGTGCATACATTATATTATAATAAACACATTATTGATGCTATAATTTTTTACGTCAGATGAAAGGAAACTCTGAGCTTCCTCCTGGTGCTCAAGGCATTGGAGATGTACTGTCGCACTTGTGTAAGTTGATTAGTAAAACAATAACTGCCTAACGGTCGACGAACCTTCCTGTATTACTATAATCGTGTCATTAATCCCTCTCTTGTGTTACTTTAGACAATTCTGTGGATCTTGATTATGGTCGCAAGCTGCCTCTCCATGTGACTATGTTACCAAACCCATCACACTTAGATGCTGTTGATCCCGTTACTACAGGAAAGGCCAGAGGTCGGCAATTGACCTTGAAGGATGGTTGCTATAGTGATCTCCCAGACAGGCAAATGGGTGACAAGGTTAGTGCAAAGTACAGTAAACAAAGTAATAAGCTGTTTCACCTTCAAGCTTTGTTAAAAATTTTATTTCTTTAAAATATTTCAAAATAAGTGGCTGCTGCTCAGCCATGTTGATGTAGGGAAACCAAACTTTGTGACAAGCTACAAGTGATTCCTGCTTGAGCTCTTAATGTGTCTCAGTAAACATCCATTGTGTTTTATTTGGACATGAAATTCTCATTTATTCTTATTGGTTACTGTTTGCTGATGGGCCGCAGTGGTGCACCTATTGCCCTAGCCTGATTCTCGGACGTTCGAGGTCGATCGCGGCTGCTACGGGAGAGGGAGAGATGAGGGAGAGAGGGAAAGCGTAGGGACCACGATCGTCCTCGGACGTCTGAGAATCAGGCTACTATTGCCCTTAAGAGAGGAAATAATTTTTTTAGACTTCTGGCTTTGCCTAAAATTTGTGAGTCCTTTACCCACCCCCCACCCCCTCCCCCTAGAAATGGATCTGTAATAATATGTAAGATGCAGGACTTTGCACATATCATTCCCATGAATCTACTTACTCTTAAGCAATGTAGTCTTGAAGCATATCTCTCATTTTCTTCCTTAAGGTGTTGAGTGTCATGATTCATGGAGATGCTTCAGTCTCCGCTCAGGTAAGAAAGCAAAAAATTATTGAACTTAAAACTTCAAGCATTTTAAACGAGCCGTTAGCCGTGTGATACAATTTCTATGGGGAGAGTTTGCATCCATTGCACGATACTCGAGTCAGAACACCCAGATAAAATGTATGTTAATTTATGTTGTCAAAATTTTCATTGCTGAAAAACGATGGTAAACATTTTCCGCATCTCATAATCAAGTGAAGTTTCTATCCCCTCCAAACTTTAGCAAAATTTCTCATTTTGTGTCTCTATAGATCAAGGACTGTCGAAGTAATTTACCCAGACTTCCATGAAAAATATCTTTCAGCACATGTTCACGAACCTCAAGTTTTATTTACTCCGACAAATTTAGAATAAGTATAACATTTGTGGAATATTTGTATCACACAGGGTATTGTGGCAGAAACCCTTTGTCTGGCAAACTTACCTCACTTTAGCGTTGGTGGCACCATCCATTTGATCGTCAATAATCAGCTTGGCTTTACAACTCCTGGAGAAAGAGGGAGGTGCGTTTCTTCGTGAACATTATCATTTTTTTATATTTGGATCATCATTAAAATACAAAGTGGAGTGTCAGGGAAGACCTTGTAGTGATTTTAATAGGCCATTTCCGGGCTTCCTTTTGCCTCTGCTTCAAAACGAGCCCTTGTGCATATGAAAGTGGGTTGGATATATATGAATGAAAATAATTTATACATGTGCAAGTGAGACACATTTTAATATGAAAAATTCGCATGAAGAGAATTGAGTTTAAATCAAAGAAACCCTCGAAATAATGTAATATTCTACTGTTGAACTGTTCGTAACAATAAATTGAGAAGAAATATGGATGGCTTCTAATGTGGAATATTAAAATGGAAAATAGCCATATGCAGACATGCTTCACTTCATATGCATGTGTATTAATAGCTATTTTAATTTTTTTCAGCCATAATTTAGCTTTATGATTTTTTCCTCAGGTCATCTATGTATAGCAGTGATGTTGGTAAAATGATTGGTTGCCCTGTGCTCCATGTTAATGGCGATAACCCTGAGGTACATATTATAATACGAGCTTATTGACTGAGTCGATGGGCCGGACGGGAAAATATTTGACTCTTGTTCCAGTTGTTCATTTATTCGGAGTAGCTCGAAGATGATTGGCGATTACGATTGACAAAAAACAAAAACAACAACAACAACAAAAATTAAGACGGAATTTAGTCAAAGAAACGTAGTTTTGAACCCCTCGTCTTTTTCCACTCGACGTCTTTCATGCTAATCCCCAAGTAACCCAAACAGGCTAGACCAAACTGGCTCACGTCATCCAGTCCCCAGTGTTGTTTTCTTTAGGATTGGTAGTTTTATGATATATAAACAATAGCCTCCATTTGGCGCGAAAATATGCATGGCGGATATTTCTCCGCGGACATTATCTGTTCCGAGAAACGAACAGTTTTCCGAGAGCGAAGAAGCTCGAGGAAAACTGTGGGCTTCGAGGAACAGATAATGTCCAAGGACAAATATCCATGCATATTTTTGAAGCCAAATGGGGGCTGTTGTGTGAAGTATCCTTCAAATATTTTTACAAAAGACCTCAAAGCTTTTAAACGTCAAGGTGATTTTGTCGGCGCTCAAAACATATTGTTAGTCTATTCAAAATGTTTAGTTCTATTCATTTTAACAATGTACTGAGGACGAAAACTAAATGCGCGAACGTAAATCGCAAAGTTCGAAAACTGGCGAATAACACTTGAGAAATATGATCTTGACATTCCCCAGTTTTGGCTGCATCACGTGACGTGTTTAGACTAATTGGCAATCACCTGTATATCTTATCATGATTGGGATCTTACATGGTACCAAGATTGATGCCTGTGTTCATTCTGTTATACCATGTTGTGTAGGAGGTCGTTCGAGCATGTCGACTGGCCTTGGAATACAGAATGAAATGTAGAAAGGATATAATCATCGATATGCTCTGTTACAGGCGATGGTAAGTTTGATTTCAGGTAGTTGTTTCATGACTTTATGTGCAAGCTTCTCCATAGGGTCGGAGGGTGGGTTAGAATTTTGTGGCAATGCTACAGAAAGCATAATGCACGTACACTATTCGACAGTCTAGTAGAAAAGTACATTGTGGCTGATTTCTTGAGGTTTGTAGTTAGACGTTATTTGCTGGTATGCTGCAGCCAGTACGAAGGACTAGCTACATGACGAATAAAATTCATCTTTATTGACACCGCGATGACTGGGGATCTATAGCGCTATAGTGTAACTACAGTTTGGCCAACAGACTAAACAGTAACATCTTAGTGTTACTCTGTACACTCCGTATTTTTGCATAAGCTTCGTGGTCACTGCTGTGACTCCCCCCCCCCCCCCCCCCCCTCCCCCACCCTCGGTACGGCTGAACAGACGATTTACGGTACATGAAGTGGAATTAGGGAAACATGAATGACATTAACAGAACGTCATCATTGTACTTTTACTGCCACCTCAGGGAAAGCTTATTTACAAACTGAGAAGTAGTTTTGTTTATGTGTGTATTTTTTTTGCTACAGGGGTCACAATGAGATCGACGATCCGTCCTTTACACAACCAGTGATGTACCAAGTGATAGAGAACAGGCAAAGTGTACCTGACACATATGCTGATAGCCTGGTAACCAGGGGCGTGGCCACACACGAAGAGCTACAGAAAGACGTGGCAGGTTATACGACATATCTTAATGATGAATTGAAGCTCTCAGATAACTTAACACCTATAACAAGCTACCTTGAAGGACCCTGGAAAGGCTTGGTACAAGCTAGTGAAGATAGAATTACCACATGGGACACAGGTATCAGAGCGCAAATGGCCATCTTTTTTATACTAAAGATAGATAAATTACATCGGTTAAACATCTAAGATTGTTAACCTGTGTCAGGCAAAGGATGTGTTTTTAAAGGGAACCTCGGCTCTTGAGGCAAGTTGACGTTGAGTTATTTGAAATAATACCCAAATTACTTAATTTACTGGCAAGGAAGATATAACATTAAATAAGCATAAGAATCAGAAAAGATTATCGCTTTTAAAGTTCCCGCGCGCCGCCATTTTGGAATATATGACGTCAATGAGTTGCCCAATTCCCCTCTGCTTCCCAACAATAGTAACAACGCAGTGATGTCATAAAATCCAAAATTAGGACGCGCGGGAAATTTAAGTGTTATTGTCAGAGAAAACCGGGCAGGGGCAAAAGATCGAGGTCGCCCGTTTACCTTCATCTTTTCACAGTATAAAAGCTACCAGAAAAGATTAGGAATGGTGGCATTTGCAGAAGTAGACGTCCGTTCTTCTTCGAGAAATCACCATTCCATTATTTTGGGCCCTCCAGCCGCCAAAAATAACCGAGATTTCGGGCAACTTTGCGTAACCGTAAAACACACTTCGTATGACTTTCCTAGTGGAAATAAATTGAAGCGCGAGCAAAAATAGCGTGTCCCTCTCCGCTGGGGTTTAATTTGACTGGTGTCCAGTCTATTTCGGGCTATTTTGTTACTGTCGTGAGCGACACGGCCTATATGGCGGCTATTTTGAACAGATTTTTGATTTTCAGAAACGACTAGTTGCCGGGATATGCGAGGTATGAGCAAGACGTTTTCAGAAAAACATTCGCGTGTCATTGGTTTATTCACATGCGGATCCGAATGACAGCCAAAACTATTTTTGTGGGTGAAATTCGAGCTTATTTCAACACGTGTCGAACGCTAGAAGCGACTGAAGTGTCCTACCTTGTCATATTATTATACACGGTAATAGTAGCTAATAGTAAATAGACGTAAAATAGCTCCAAATTGCTTGCAAACACGCTATAACGTTAGCAAACAACACCATGTTATGTTTCATCGACTTTATTTAGCAATTTCGCCTTCATTTATTGTTCAAAAGTTCCCCGTTTAAAAACCCATACAAATTCTTATATGAAGACCGCCATTTTAATATATGCAAATATCATGCTTGGTCTACCTGGGCTAAAAGCTCTTGTATTTTTTCTATGACTTTGATCCCTTTATAAGTTGATTAAGATATATTAAACCTTCTTTGCTTTAATACTGTGTTTTTTACGTGGCGCTAAAAATCGCCACTGAACTGAATCGTTAATGAGTGTCACCCAAATATGAGTCATTTTCAGTCGACTGTTTCACCAAAGTGCGGCAGTTTATTTTTAAAGTAAAACCATTTCCCGATAGTATTTTGTGCTCTTAACAAAATCCAGTTTAGTTAAAATTGGTATCTAGGAGTAAATCGGAGTAAGCGTCATCTGAAACTGCGTACCATTACGATTTTCAGTTAAAAATATTTCCCGCCAAATTGAATATCATTTTTTCGAGTTTCTGTGTTTGTGGTCCAAAATTAACTAAAAGTAGATCCGTTGATTTCGGGATCAAGCATTGACACTGTAATATCATAATAAGATATGTAAACTTTTCAAATCTCCTTATTAACACTCGGTAAGTTACTAAGTTTTAAAACAGGTCGCTTAATTTTCCCGCGAAAGTTTTATCATTTTCATTCGTCACGCTGCATGGCTGCATGGTAAAACCGGACTATATCCTAAGTTAAATGGTTTTTAATCTGCTAGGAAACTGGAAGCACATATCGCAAAGAGAATCGAGACTTCCCCTAAATTACTTAAACAAACGTTGAATGAATTTTGTTTACACTCTGTGTATCCCCCGACTTTACCGAATGCGTGACGCGTCACGAATTAAAAGGGCAGACGACAGGTGTTTCAAAAGGTTTGTTTAGAGTTCTTCTTGGCTTTGAAATCATGAACTGTTCTTTCCGATCAGAAGAATCGCCTTGCAGTCAGGTGTTGGAATTGGCAGAAGAATCTACATCTAACAAAGTCTAGAACAATGTCGGTCTCAGAGACCGCGTCCCTCACGACCAGCAGTCGGGAAAACCACCTGTTGTCAGATGCACAGAAATATACCTGTTGGGTAGTAGTTCAAGTTCTCGCAGCCTTTCATAAACATAAAATAAGATGTAAGAAACAGCGATTCCTCTGGTAAAATTGAAAATAGCGAAAGCTGTTGAAAAATTAAGACTAGAACGCTTGCAAAATAGTCTTTGGATGATACGTTGATGTTCATGAACTCAGAGAATTGCATGTTAAAAAATACCCGCTTAATCAGACAGTTGTTTTATAAAGACAGTCCTGATCAGCATCAAGAGCTCAGCGTAAATTTTCAAGACTAGGCATGTTCTATGAAGGATCTTGAAAACATAGACTGTGAGGAATAAACGCTGTGAAGGCTTGATAATGTTTCAGATACATGTGAAACACTGTAGACTCGAATACATCTCTATCGGTATCGTAATAATTATAAACAAAATTAATTCTGATCAAATATACTTAGTCAACTTGGACAGTGAACATGAAAATCGTTTGTTTTATGAATAATTCAGTTTATGAATCATTTTTTTTTACGAATAATTCAGCAATTATTAACATATCTACTGAGACAGACGTCAGTACTGAACAATTCATGTCCACGAGCGAGAGACCACAGTATGTTATCCAATATTTGTCTACTTGAATGGTTCGTAGAATAACGAAAGTAAAACGTAGGTTTTTTTCCTGACAGAAAAAAAAGATGATACATATTTTTCACATCGATCAATCTCTCTAACTGAGCGTTTTGTAACATGAATATTGCCTAAGAAATGGTTCTCATTCAAGTTTAATTTTCTCCTTTGGTAAGACCGCGCTCTCGCTCGCTCGCTCGCTCGCTCGCTCGCAATCATTTGCACCCTTTGCAAAGAAAAGAATAATGTAGAACTGTTGAACAATGCAGACTGGTGATACAACCCTACAAATGCGTCGCAGCTCGTGATGGAAACATTTCACAATGATTCATGACCTGAAGAAGAACTTTCTTTTGCAGTATTGCCATTTTTGTCAATTATTTTTACATCAGTATATTTCTTGATCATAAATACTTTTTGGGAGGTAACCCATGCCTCTTAAGCGCGGCACATCAAGCTTATTCTATCCAGTTGTAAACTAGAAAGTTAGGAATATCGAATAAAGTAAACCGACTCAGTTTAACTTCGCATTTTAATTTTGCGATGGTTACGATTTTAGCTTTCTATTTCGTTGTCTCATTCATCAGTCATTATTTGCTTTAAAAGACCTTAAAATCATCGTAGAAAAACCAGTGTGTTTACTATTATCAACCACATAAGTAGAGTATGTCTGTCTGATTTAAAAGAGATTTTTCTTTGGTTTTATATCACAATACAACTGAAAGGAGAAAATGAAATCTAGAACTCACTTTCTATTGTACGATCGTTCCAAGGTAGCGTAAAAATGTCTCAAATATGAAGCGATAATTTTTTGGTTCTGCATTTAATATTTTCCAGCCTAGCTCTTGAAATTGTTTGTTTGGGAAGATCAGAGAGATATCCCAAACAAAACAGCTTTCACAATTTTTACTGCAGCACTCGACACTCCGGAATGGGAGAACCAAATACCATATGACTTGGTGTACTCAAGCCTTTGAAACTAACAAATTCACCATCCAATCGTTCAGTAACGACAGGTGCTCCAAAGAACTCTTTTTATCAATATCGATAAATATCATTCAACGTAAGTTAAAACTACGAATAGGGGGTAAATTAAAAAGTTATATTTAAGATAAAAATAGTCTCCAAGATAAAATAAATTCCGTACATTTAAACGTTGGAAACCTTTGGAGAACTAAGTGTCTCTTAAAAGAATTGTTTACAATATTGACAAGTGTCTTCAAATTATCGATTACAACTTTCTCGTTTTCTTAAACAAAAATTGATACTCTAAGCAATTACCATTTTACAATTAATATTTTAGGTTTTCTTACGCTAATCACCTCATTGTCGGTGGCCAGTGGTGGATATTTACCTCGCAGCGAGCGAATTGCGCTTGCCAGCAGATGGTTTCATATCTGACTAGTCTCTACTGTAAAACAAGGTTCGCTTGTCACGTAAATATATAAAAAAATAGTTAAAAAAAGTTAGTTAGGTATATACAGTTACATCTTATGCCTGGAGGATATTTGGTAAACAAAGGACACGAGACAGTTTCGCTTTTGTTGTCAATTTAACGATATTAAGGTGGCTCGAAATAGTATTTATTTTCCGCAGACATGTGTTACAAATTATTTTCTTAATACAGTTTGGTTCATCGTACCAGCATGAAATTTGTCACAGAGATAAAAGAAACATGATAGATTCATCTGACCATATCTTTTTCACAAAATCTGTTACCATGGCAACCATATGACGTATTCATTTGAGCCTTCAAAATCGAAAACTATTGTCTTATTTTAAAAACAGGTCGGTAAAATCTTCTCAAACTTTTATATTATATGTTATCAAGAATAATCTTCAAAATATCTCAGTCTAAAAAAATTCTGTAGGGCAGATTAAGAAAAAAACTACTTTTTAACTACTGCTTTCTCAATCATTTTCCTGCCTACCGAATTTTTTTAAAATCGGCATACATGCGCAGCCAGTTGATCTTAATCGTCACCAAAAAAATGAAAAAAATCTACCGAGCGGAAGGGGAAATATAAGCGATAAAAGTCATAACATTTTAAAAATTTCGACACGACAAGATCAGCATTTGCGCATGTGCGTCAACTGCACGCGCGTGATTCGCGCGAGTAATGCGCGTTTTAATGGCTTGTTGATTTCGCTTTTAACGGGATTTTACACGAGTAAATAGATGTGATGTTTCGTTCTCCGAGATCCAGATCCAGACACAGATGGGAGATACGTTTCTCCTGGACGAATGTTTGTCTCAAACATCATTTTTTATCAAAGTGCTCTATTATTTTTGCCAAAGTAGCCGGATGTTTTGTTCCTCGTGGCGTGAATCGACTTGATGTCGAATTTGTCACGCACTACACCACTATCGATCTTTGAGGGAGGCGTTTTAGGTGTTTTTCCGTCCACCTCGTTTTTATTTTCACAGCACGTTTCCTCTCCGACATATTCTGCATGAAGGCTGCCCCAAACAACCGAACAAAAAACACCTCCAAGCCCTAGAAATCCGTACGGGACTCGACGAAAAAAGCTACGATCTTTTTCATGAGATTTATCTCGGCTGCTTCGAGTTTGCGAGAACGCACAAACATGACGTTGCAGAAGGGAAGAAGGTGAGGCAGAGTTATTCCAGATAGATGTAAACAAGCCATTAAAATATTTGCCATGAGCCCTGTGCCCAAAAAGGAGGCGAAAACACATCACAGTCGCCATATTGTTTACACTGCTTCGTGGGTTTTTTAAAAATCGCGCGCGAGAAATTAGAACCCAGTCTGCGCGCGCCAAAAAACTATTTCGAGCCACCTTAAAACGTAGGCCTGAATGCTTTTGTTCTCGTAACCAGCAGATGAAATGGCTTTCATATCTGACTAGTCTGGACTATCCAACAAGGTCCTCTTGACACGTCAATATAAAAAAGTAGTAATTAAAAAAGGGAATTGGGAATAGAGTTACATCTCATGCCTGGGGGATATTTAATAAACAAAGGACACGAGACAGTTTCGCTTTTGTTGTCAATGTAACGATATCAAAACGTAGGAATGCTTTTGTTTGATGAAATTTCACCCGTAAAGCAAAACAGCGCTACCGCACGCAAAGGCATAATTAAATCCACACCTAAAGGGTTTAAATACGACCACCTCGCGCCATTCTCAGTCAGTACTTGAAGAAGTATTTTCCCATCGCGCTGTGATCCGTTATACAAGTTCCAAGAGAAAGGTAGGAATGATCAGAGTTTAAACAAACCAATTCAGGTTTTATTTGAAATGTTCCAATGCAGCGTCAGCGTCTGCTAGTCACTCGATTTATTTTGTTTTCTGAGACTGGTAAAGACCGATTTGTTTTTTTCTGCAAACAATTTCAAGAGCTAGGCTGGAAAATATTAAATGCAGAACCAAAAAATTATCGCTTCATATTTAAGACATTTTTACGCTACCTTGGAACGATATTACAATAGAAAGTGAGTTCTAGATTTCATTTTCTTCTTTCAGTTGTATTGTGATATAAAACCAAAGAAAAATCTCTTTTAAATCAGACAGACATACTCTACTTATGTGGTTGATAATAGTAAACACACTGGTTTTTCTACGATGATTTTAAGGTCTTTTAAAGCAAATAATGACCGATGAATGAGACAACGAAATAGAAAGCTAAAATCGTAACCATCGCAAAATTAAAATGCGAAGTTAAACTGAGTCGGTTTACTTTATTCGATATTCTTAACTTTCTAGTTTACAACTGGATAGAATAAGCTTGATGTGCCGCGCTTAAGAGGCATGAGTTACCTCCCAAAAAGTACTAATGATCAAGAAATATACTGATGTAAAAATAATTGACAAAAATGGCAATACTGCAAAAAAAAGTTCTTCTTCAGGTCATGAATCATTGTGAAATGTTTCCATCACGAGCTGCGACGCATTTGTAGGGTTGTATCACCAGTCTGCATTGTTCAACAGTTCTACATTATTCTTTTTTGAATTGATTATCTCCAACTATTAACTGGTACATTGATGTACTTTATTTTCATTTTTGTGTGTGCACATCCACTTTTCTTTTTGTTGTTCTCTGTGTGTGTGTGTGTGTGTGTGTGTGAATGGAAATCGTGTCCCGTTTTTTTTTCTTTTCTTTCTTTTTTTTTCTTTTTTTTTTTTATATTCTGTAACTTTATTGCAATATTTTTTCCGCTTGGCCCAGCCACTTAGCTCGATTAGCCTTAGCTATTTCTAAGTGGCTGTGCTCATTTCTTTTATTGTTAATTTTTCTCTTTGTATTTACTTATCTATTGTAAACATTTCTGGGCACGAATAAAGATTGTTGTTGTTGTTGTTGTTTCTTTGCAAAGGGTGCAAATGATTGCGAGCGAGCGAGCGAGCGAGCGAGAGCGCGGTCTTACCAAAGGAAAAAAATAAACTTGAATGAGAACCATTTCTTAGGCAATATTCATGTTACAAAATGCTCAGTTAGAGAGATTGATCGATGTGAAAAAAATGTATCATCTTTTTTTTTCTGTCAGGAAAAAAACCTACGTTTTACTTTCGTTATTCTACGAACCATTCAAGTAGACAAATATTGGATAACATACTGTGGTCTCTCGCTCGTGGACATGAATTGTTCAGTACTGACGTCTGTCTCAGTAGATATGTTAATAATTGCTGAATTATTCGTAAAAAAAAAAAGATTCATAAACTGAATTATTCATAAAACAAACGATTTTCATGTTGACTGTCCAAGTTGACTAAGTATACTTGATCAGAATTAATTTTGTTTATAATTATTACGATACCGATAGAGATGTATTCGAGTCTACAGTGTTTCACATGTATCTGAAACATTATCAAGCCTTCACAGCGTTTATTCCTCACAGTCTATGTTTTCAAGATCCTTCATAGAACATGCCTAGTCTTGAAAATTTACGCTGAGCTCTTGATGCTGATCAGGACTGTCTTTATAAAACAACTGTCTGATTAAGCGGGTATTTTTTAACATGCAATTCTCTGAGTTCATGAACATCAACGTATCATCCAAAGACTATTTTGCAAGCGTTCTAGTCTTAATTTTTCAACAGCTTTCGCTATTTTCAATTTTACCAGAGGAATCGCTGTTTCTTACATCTTATTTTATGTTTATGAAAGGCTGCGAGAACTTGAACTACTACCCAACAGGTATATTTCTGTGCATCTGACAACAGGTGGTTTTCCCGACTGCTGGTCGTGAGGGACGCGGTCTCTGAGACCGACATTGTTCTAGACTTTGTTAGATGTAGATTCTTCTGCCAATTCCAACACCTGACTGCAAGGCGATTCTTCTGATCGGAAAGAACAGTTCATGATTTCAAAGCCAAGAAGAACTCTAAACAAACCTTTTGAAACACCTGTCGTCTGCCCTTTTAATTCGTGACGCGTCACGCATTCGGTAAAGTCGGGGGATACACAGAGTGTAAACAAAATTCATTCAACGTTTGTTTAAGTAATTTAGGGGAAGTCTCGATTCTCTTTGCGATATGTGCTTCCAGTTTCCTAGCAGATTAAAAACCATTTAACTTAGGATATAGTCCGGTTTTACCATGCAGCCATGCAGCGTGACGAATGAAAATGATAAAACTTTCGCGGGAAAATTAAGCGACCTGTTTTAAAACTTAGTAACTTACCGAGTGTTAATAAGGAGATTTGAAAAGTTTACATATCTTATTATGATATTACAGTGTCAATGCTTGATCCCGAAATCAACGGATCTACTTTTAGTTAATTTTGGACCACAAACACAGAAACTCGAAAAAATGATATTCAATTTGGCGGGAAATATTTTTAACTGAAAATCGTAATGGTACGCAGTTTCAGATGACGCTTACTCCGATTTACTCCTAGATACCAATTTTAACTAAACTGGATTTTGTTAAGAGCACAAAATACTATCGGGAAATGGTTTTACTTTGAAAATAAACTGCCGCACTTTGGTGAAACAGTCGACTGAAAATGACTCATATTTGGGTGACACTCATTAACGATTCAGTTCAGTGGCGATTTTTAGCGCCACGTAAAAAACACAGTATTAAAGCAAAGAAGGTTTAATATATCTTAATCAACTTATAAAGGGATCAGTGTCATAGAAAAAATACAAGAGCTTTTAGGAGTCATACGAAGTGTGTTTTACGGTTACGTAAAGTTGCCCGAAATCTCGGTTATTTTTGGCGGCTGGAGGGCCCAAAATAATGGAATGGTGATTTCTCGAAGAAAAACGAACGTCTACTTCTGCAAATGCCACCATTCCTAATCTTTTCAGGTAGCTTTTATACTGTGAAAAGATGAAGGTAAACGGGCGACCTTGATCTTTTGCCTCTGCCCGGTTTTCTCTGACAATAACACTTAATCTTCTCCGTTTACTATTATAACTAAATGTTTTACCTCCCTTGTTCAGTAAAATTTGTAATTTAGGCACTATTTCTAACAACTTAACGTTAACTTGCCTCAAGTGCCGAGGTTCCCTTTAACTAGAGATGGTTAAGTCGTCTTACATAAAGTACCCACCACAAATAGCTCACTCATCCAGTCGGTAAAAACGGAGCGAATGCACTTTTAGACATCTAAACTGTGTGAGGGATAACTAGCCGGGTAAAATCGGATCATCATCGTCCGATTACAGTGTTAATATCATGGGTGACAAATTACTCCTTAATTTTGGCGCGAAATTTCAGCGCTAATTTATAATTTCACATGTGAAATTATAAAATTGCCATGGCAACGTTTCAATGTCTCAGTGGCAAGATGACGTACAGGCTTTTAAAAGATGATCGTAAAGCTTAAACTTTGCACATTTTCGCTTGAATTTCACCTTGGCCAGTTTGTTTGGTCGTGTTATAAACTTTTAGCGATAACATGAATGGCATTGAGCGGAATTTTGAGCGTTTTACACGGGCGTCGTTACGAGCCGGTTCGCTCATCACGATACAATAAACATGCAAGTTACGAAACTACGACTGTAAGCGTAATTTGTCACCCATGATATTAAAAGGTAATCAAATGGTATACTCGTGAAATTAGGAAATAATTTCACTTGCGTTTTGTCAAAATTCTAATAATTGTTAGAATTATTAGAATTTTAACAAAACACGCGTGAAATTATTTCCTAATTTCACTCGTCACCATTTGATTACCCATACTAATCATTCGTATGATAATTAACAATTAGACCCGTGGCCCTTGAGGGCGAAGGGTCTAATTGTTTTAGTATCAGTGCCCAACTAGTCGGACAGAAAAAGCAATAATAAAGTCAGCAAATGCAAGTTGAAGAAAGATTTATTTGGGAATGATACGAAAGAAAGCGTCACGAATTCGCTACTCGATGACTATTACTAATAGTCCTCTAGTAGCGTGGCCAATCAAAATGCAGGATTTGCATTAGTCCACCAGTTGGGTGATACTTATTACTAATATTTAATCGGTTTTTATCTGCAATGTACTCTGTCAGTCATTCTGGGAATCTGAATTCTTACCTTTAGTTTTTATTCTTAGGCTTTCCTCTAGAGGGCTTGCTGTTTGTCGGAGCTAAGTCTGTCGAGACACCAGACTCATTCAACATTCACCCGCATCTAAAAAAGACTCACGTGGAAGCCAGGTTAAAGAAACTTCAGAGTGGAGCAGGGATTGACTGGGCCACAGCAGAAGCGTTGGCTATTGGAAGCCTTCTTTATCAAGGTTTCTAATTTTAAAAATTTCACATCTTCACATTTTAATGTATCGAAAATAAACAGAACCACATACTAATCCTGCCCAATAGTTTTCATTTGAATGGCCACACATTTGGGCTTCATCCACAAACTTTAAAGTAAGACTCACCCAGTATAGAATAATAAACAGTACCACATTAAAATACTTCTCAATAGCTTTCATTTGAATGGTCGCACACAAGGGTTTCATCCACAAACTTAAAAGTTAAAACCATCTTGTACAGCATTATAAACAGTACCACATGAAGGAAATGGTCAATAGCTTTCATTTGAATTGTCACACACTAGGGTTTCATCCACAAACTTAAAAGTTAAAACCATCTTGTACAGCATTATAAACAGTACCACATGAAAGTACTGCTCAATAGCTTTCATTTGAATGGTCACACACGAAGATTTCATCCACAGACTTCAAATTTAGAGCCACTCTATAAATCTAAAAACAAAACAGTACCTCGCGAAAATTACTGTTAATTAATTTTTATGCTTGCAAATTAAATCGTGTTGATATCCATACTGTTGGTTTTGAAAACTTGGCTTGTTTTTTGTATCTGTATCATGAAAAACATCATCACAACCATTTTTGACATTTTTAGTAGTTTTATCCTTAGCAAATATCAATCAACTTTTTGCTGTCATTTGCTGCCTCACAGGATATCAGGTGCGTTTTAGCGGACAGGATGTTGGAAGAGGAACGTTTAGCCACAGACACGCCATGCTGGTTGATCAACTAACAGACGAGATGCATGTGCCGCTTAACAGCATCTCTGAACAACAAAACGCATTCCTTGAGGTAAATGACGTTGTCATGCGCAGCTTCAGTAAGCTAACGTCAAATAGCACGGTTAATTTCTTACCAACTCGAAGGAAACGTCCAAGGTTACACCGAAAAAAAATTCATGCTGATGACGTAACTGTACAGAGATCCGTGTAACGCCCCTGATTGGTTGTAGTTTGCGCGCGAAAATTCAAAACCTAGCAACAGCCAATCAGAGACACGAAGGATCTTTGAAGCGCTACGTCATCGGAATGGAATTTTTCGAGTTGGACCTCAGGGTCAAGTTGTCCAAAGAATGATAACCGTGAATTTTGATTTCATTTTTGTGGTTACGTCAGTAACCGTACAATGCTAGAGGGTCTGTTAGTAAGTCCGTAAGTTTTTTCATGGGAATAACTGCTGACCGTCACGTTGTCAGAACTCTTCTTTAGTGGAAGAAGAAGAAGTGCTGAGCCCAAAACATATGGAAGATTTTTTTTTTTTCGAAAGGGACTTAATACTCATTTAGTAAGAACTTTGTTTTTATTTTTTTTAGTCTTACAAGTACCACGCAGTACACGGAATTTTTTTTTCTTTTTACCACGTTGTCAGAACGTATATGACATTGCAGGCTCCTTTTCCCATGCCCTATACTCACGCATGGTTGACCAAACAAAGAAAATGGCGTCTGTTGTAGGCTCTTTCGAGGCAATGTTTTTTCTCCGTTAACGATTGCAAGACATCTTTTGAAGTCTAGAATTGAAGGAAATGAATCTGGAGAATACTCAACGGCAGAAACAAGTGGACATTGATGTCTTAAAAATCTTCGTTTCCGGTTCGTTTGTCAAGGAGGATTTTCTCAAGACACACGGCATGAAATTTAACCCAAGCTATGAACTTCAAATGGAGTTTTCAGGAGTTGGACGTGCAGCTAAATACAGGGAATGTACTAGACATCTTGAAAAAAAAAAAAAAAAAGAAAATGTTCAACAAATAATGCGCAGTGGGGGAGTCGAACCCGGATCCATTGTGTCAGGAACGAACATACTAACCACGAGACTACCTACTACAGGAAATGATTTCGGGTCAATTTCAACTTTTAAAATATGCAAGGTGCTTGCTTTTATTGCTGTAACTGCTGACCGCCACGTAGTCCAAACGTAACCGGCACATGTCCTCACAGAGGGCTATTTTTTTAACTTTTCAGTCTTTTCAGTGAGGTCTCCTTTTAATATTTTCTTTCCTCCAGTTTTTTTATGAACTTATTTCAAACTTCACAAAGTATAAGCAATTTATACACTGTTACACAAGAGAAATTGAACCCTCGTTCAACTTTAATCTCGGACAACCTTTTTTTCAATTTTTAATTCACCGCTAAGTAAAATGTGACGTCTTTCCTACAGGTTGTAAATAGTCCTTTATCAGAAGAAGCCTGCCTTGGCTTTGAATATGGCATGAGTATTGAAAATCCTAATCACCTTATCATCTGGGAGGCACAGTTTGGAGATTTTTTCAATGGAGCACAGATCATTATTGATACATTCGTATCTGGAGGAGAGGGTAAATACGAAAATTACTGAATCGAGTTAATCTTTTCCCGGTGTATATACACTGCGTCAAATAAATACTCATTTGGTTTCATTGTAAAACGTTCTTGTCAGGTAAAAGGTAAAGTCTGCATACGAGCCTAGGGGCCCATCAGGCCGGAGCTTATCCCGGTTTCCGTAGCATGAAGCGACTAGGAATATTTCTACTTCCCGCTGGATGGGATGCTAGTCCATCGCAGGGTTACCCCCAGCAGTAAATTCGCCGGTACCCATTTATACTGCTGGGTGGAGAGAGGCACTATGAGAGTAAAGTATCTTGCCCCAGGACACAACGTAGTGCCCCGGCCAGTAGAAATACTCCTAGCCGCTTCATGCTACAGAAACCAGAATTTAGTGTCGGCAAAGATAGGTCATGTGTCTCATCGCATGATCTGGCGCAAATCCTCTGAAAAACGTACGTGCAAAATTATAATGTTTACATTGCAGCAAAGTGGTTATTGCAGAGCGGTCTTGTGATGTTACTGCCCCATGGCTATGATGGCGCTGGACCTGAACATTCATCTTGTAGAATGGAGAGATTTCTTCAGGTTTGTACCCTGTTTATAGATCAGTACACTGTGTGTTTCAATTCAAATATCGACCAAAAGACGATTTAGTCAAAAGCTTCTACCGATAAAAATTTGGAGAGTGGGATATTCTGTGTGTGAAAGGTGTTTTTTTTCTGTGATTTGTGTGCGGCGAACGCCGTTTATCGCTCCTCGCGAACGAAATAAACTCTCTGGCACTCAGTGAAGGAAGTGGCGGGGAGTATAAAGTCACGTTTCAAGTTGCTGTTGCTTTGTTCGGTAGGACTGCACCAAATTATGTTCATTCGAGTTTGTTCTGGGTAAAAAAAGAACTTTGGCATCCAGGATAGATTTGCCAATCAATGCAAAAAGAAACGCCCGCGCTAAGAAACATTGTCCAATACTCTTAGAGAAATGACTGTGTTCTGGCTAAAATCTTCTTGTAAATTACTTATCCAATCAAGACAAGAACTAGCGCGAGCGCTCACAGCTGTTCTGTGCAAAATATGAAGAAACTTAAAAATGCCGGCTTAGCAACTTCGTTGACAAAAACCGCGGGCTCAGACAACTCTCGGAGACGGGATGTGGTCATCAACTGGTAATTATTCCCCCAGACCCCCTCATCACTGTTTTCCGCTCGCCCCACATCTCCTCGCCTCTTTTTAAAGAAAGCAACTTTTTTTTATCTTGACAGTTGACTGACAGCCAGGAGGATGGTGTGGATGGCGATAGCGTAAACATGCAAATAGCGAACCCTACTACTCCTGCGCAGTACTTCCACTTATTACGTCAGCAGGTGAGGCGAAATGCATGACGGGAAAGCAGCGGTGTTACAAGTTATGTCTTCTGTGAAATCAAATATTCTCTTGGTTTTCTGATGTAATCTTGACTGGGGATAAACGTAGATAGAGAAAACAGTTATGATGTAACTCCGCTCGGGTTAGCAGATTGCTTTGGTTTGAATTTTGTTGTGTTTCAATGAGCTATGCTATAATTATTCTTGAAAGTAATAGTTTAGGCTGTTCTTGGCCGTTTTCTTTACAGTTCGAGGGGAAAAATAATTATTTTACCTAATCCCACCTGCTCACGCTCTCGTCAATCTGAAGACAAAATAGAATGTCCGTGAAAAGACTAATAATATAATATCGATGAAAATAAATTGAAGTCTCTCGCATCTCCTTGAATCGTAAGTTAATTTGTGTCTGATGATTCCGCGCCACCGAACCATGTTAAGGATTCCTTCGATCCCACCTTACCGCTAACGTTCTCTCTTTTAGATGGTACGCAACTTCCGCAAACCTTTGATTGTCGTTGGACCCAAACTCCTGCTAAGATTGCCGGTGAGTAAAACAGTTCAGTTTGGCTGTATTTTTTGTGATGAATTAAAAGTTACGTGTTTCATGCGTCTTCTCTGCAGGCTGCTGTATCGTCCCTTAAGGAAATGGGCCCTGGGACCCATTTTAAACCAGTGCTGGGAGATGACACTGTTGATAGTGCTTCAGTAAAACGCGTAGTGTTCTGTTCTGGGAAGCATTACTACGCGCTGGCCAAGCAAAGAGAAACTACCAACAGCATGGATACAGCCATTATAAGGCTTGAGGTAGGCACCTAATTTAGTACCGTAACGAGTGGTCATGTAACGGACCCTAATTATTGCCTGCAGCACATTTCTTTAAATGGTAGTTCTCAGAATCTGGTGATTTACCAAACAGCGTTCTCTGCGAAATTGAGATTTTTCTTGTTTGTTTCGTCAACAATCTTTAGAAATCCTGTATCAGGCCAACTTGAAGTTGCCCCGTACCGCCAGAACGTATCCCAATTTCCAAGGCATTAAAGCGAAGGAGTATTTCCCCTTGCACCCCGTCAAGTTTTAGCAGGGTTTCCCCCAGCAAAAACCTGCCGGTACCTATTTATACATCGGGGTGGAGAGAGGCACTATGAGAGTAAAGTGTGTTGCCCAAGACAGCACGCCACTCCATCAGGAGGCCAGCGCACTAACCACTAGGCCACTGCACCTCTCTCACCTTCAAATCTTGCCGTAAATTTTAAATTTAATGAATGACAAAGTAATATTGTAACAAATATTTTCAAGCACTTAAACTCTATTTGAAAGTTATAAATTTATGGTTTTAAAGTTAATCGTTTTCAATTTCCCTGTTTTGTCTCCAGTCCTTATGTCCGTTTCCTGCTGAAATGATTCGTCAAGAGCTGCAGAAATTTCCTGTAGCGAAAGGTAAATGACTTTGTTAACTTCCTCCTTCTCCTTGTTACACCCCTGGAGGATGTACAGGACCATTTATGAAAGCTCAATAACAAACCTTATTGAAATTCTCTTACTCTACTTTAGAATTTGTTTGGAGCCAAGAAGAGCACAGGAATATGGGAGCTTGGAGTTTCGTGTCGCCACGATTTGAGAACATTCTGGGAATCAAGGTAAAGTGGACTGTATGGGACTCCCATTTATAACCAGGAACATTTTTAATCACTTTTCTCTCAAGTCTGGCATGAATGTTCTCGTCGCTTTCTCCGTGCCTTCAATTTTTCTCCCACTCAAAAGACGTCAGAGATCCGACGCGAGAAATTCCAAACTGATGACGTAGCTGTACAGAAATCCGTGCAGTGTCTCTGATTGGCTGTTGCTCGGTTTTGAATTTTCCCGCGCAACTTACAACCAATTGGAGACACTTCGTGTAACTGTCGTTTTAGTAGTTTAAGTGATTGGTTGCTAAAGAATCGGTCGTGCTGCGCCGGTGGGTGAGTGAAACAATCAGCTAATTATCAACTTGAAAAATGAAGGTAACTTAACCGCCGTGACGAACGTTTCGAGCTTTAGCCATTCGCAAAAGCCAGAAGAAAAAACAACTTACAACTTTTTTTGAAGAAGAGCTAACAACGCTCGCAGTGTTAACCTCCCAGATTCATTACGGCGGTTCCTTTAGCCAGTAGTCGACTGACTGACTGACTGACTGACTGACTGACTGACTGACTGACTGACTGACTGACTGGTTGATTAGTTGATTGATTGATTGATTGATCGATCGATCGATACACTTCTTCCTTCTTTCTTTCTAGCTCCAGTATGTTGGTCGCAAAGTTTTGGCCGTGCCTGCAGTGGGTATTGGGAAGTTGCACACTCAAGAAGTGACTGAGATTTTCAGTGGCACGTTTCCAAATAAGGCGAAGTAACCGCACGCTTAGCACCACCAAGGTGGACGAAACCCGTCCCCACCCCTCCCATCACAAATGGCACTTCGTGTTCTCATCGATCTGAGGTCTTCGAAACTGACGAAACCACGAACAGTTCGAGCTTGTTGCGTCTAAGCAAACAGACAACTCGGGCTACCAAATGGCATGTTACAAACAGCTAATATAAGATTAAAATGAATAATAAATTGTTAGTAATTTATTAACTTAGATCAGTTTTGAGACAAGCATTTGTAAAACGGGTTGAAAAATATGATAACTCGTTAACTTTGCAAAAGACCTGGACCAGACTTATGCGTTACAAAACATATAAAAAAACAAGATGTTAAGTTTTCTGTGAACAAACGCTCTTGCTATTTATATGGTGGATGTCTGAAGTATATTTAACAGCTTACTCTCGCTTTTTAAATGAATGGTAATTGGCAAGGAAGAATGTAAAATTCTGATCATTTCATCTCAAGCGGCTTGCGAAATGAAATAAAATGAATTTTCTTTTAACCAATGTTCGTTCGTGTCATTTATTGTGTAGTTTTGGTGTGTCACTCTTCCTCAGTCGAAGCTCGGCGCGAACTCGTGATGAGACAGTGTGGGGCGTCTTCAATCACAAAGAAAATTTTTTGTTTAATGAAACTGTTTAACAGGAGCGATTTTGAAAACGATTTGATTAAAAAGTTAAACGCTAAAATATTATTAAATATCATTGTAAAAACTTTTAAAAAAGCAGACGACGTTTCGGCGCTACTCTAAGCCATTATCAAGTCAAAAGTTATAAAATTACAACAAGAATATATAAAAAACGTGAAACAAAAATATTTGTGTGTCCTATGGCCGGGTATAAAGTAAGAAACAATAGAAATAAAAAAAAAAAAGAATGAATGAAAGAAATTCTTTAAAAAGTACCAAAGTGTCAAGTGAATAGTTTGGCGCGAATGGAGTCACTTTGGGTGTTGAGAGATGATTTGATGTCTTTAATGAAGAGCATCTCGTAAGTCCAACTTGCTTCTGCATTTCTTTAAGACTTTGAGAAGGTGGCTGATCTTTGTTCTTTTGTTTTCATGGTGCGTGTCAAGGTGTCGTCCGATGGCAGAATAACGATGTTCACTAATGCGTTGATGTAAGTGTCGGGTAGTAAACCCGACATAATTTGCATCGCACAAATCACATTGGAATGAATATACAACGCATTGCGTGTTGACAATCGGGGGTTTGTTTTCCTTTACACTCAAAGTTTGCGATAGTTTTCTGCTGGTAAAGACGGGTTTCACGTTGACATTAATCATCGATCCCAGGGAGTGGATTTCTCTGCGGACGCGATTTGCCTTTCGTTGATCTTTAAAGGGTAATTTAATGTAAACAGATGGCTCTGATGGAGTCACGGCGTGCGGCTCTTTGTCAGTTCCGGCTTTCTTTACTCTTTCAATTGTGGAATTGACCAATGTGTTCGGGTAACGCAGTTTTGAAAAGATGGTGCGCAACTTGTCGCATTCTTTTGAGAAGGCTTCCTGAGAAGAAGATAAACGGTACGCTCGATCAACCATCGTATGAACTAGGCTGTTTTTGTACCTGTTATCAACGTGGCTGTCGAAATGTAACAAAAGTCCTGTGTCGGTTGGTTTTCTATAGACCTCTGTTGTTTCTTACTTTATACCCATAGGACACACAAATATTTTGATTGTTTCACGTTTTTTATTTTTTCTTGTTGTAATTTTATAACTTTGGACTTGATAATGGCGTACAGTAGCGCAAACGTCGTCTGCTTTTTTAAAAGTTTTTAAAAGTTTTTACAATGATATTTAATAACATTTTAGTGTTTAACTTTTTAATCGAAACTGTTTAAATGAGTTTTAAACGCTAGAAAAACATGGAAGAAATACAAAGATACCACAGAGGAGTATAGAGTCGTTTTTTTTTTTTTTTTTTTTTTTTTTTGGGGGGGGGGGGGATATCCGGGCTGTCAACTTCGTGTGGGACAACAACAGCAAGAAACTCGATGCCACTACACGGCTGAATACCGAGCCTAGGGGAAGCGCGGTTAGTCTAATGTCACAATCGAGAAAATTTTTTATTTGTGAGTGGAATGGCTGTGAAAATCCGGCTGAGCAGTCTACAGCGCGCGTGTGCTGGATTCGTGTCCGCTCCTTGCCCATAACATTAGGACAGGCTCTTCATCTTTCGGATAGTCATATTCGTGCAACCTGGCGTAAAATGGGCAAAGCCGAGGAGAAATGTTGAGGAAAACGTAAGAATCAATACAAACGAAAGAAGAAATCTGTGCTGCGGCGGTGGGCAAGAGAATCACTTAGCCAATTATGAAAACGTGAAGTTGATTTGGTAAATTGACCTTCACCTTGGAAAAAGAATTTGCGACATACAATGACTGCAATTCCCTTTTTGGCCGACTTTTAACGTCATTTTTTTTTACTTTCAACCCAAACTTTATCGTTGGAGACCCACTTGGGGCAGTTATCGAGGCGAAACGAAGTAACGGGGCAGAAATCGTAGCGACGAAAGATTTCATAGCCTGCGAGCACGCTCACCTTTAGGTCACAAGCATGAGCGGCGAAGCTGCGAACGTTCTCGTGCTTGTGACCCAAAGACACGCGTTTCCCGCTTGTGACCTAAAGGTGAGTCTGCTCGCAGGCTAAAGTTTTCAAGAAGCCCCTCATAGTCTATCTACTCTGCTGATCAGCTGATGCCGATTTCTCAAATTTTATAAAACCCCCGAAGACTGGGTATGAGACCACCTCATCCCCAGGGTCTTCTCGGCGCTAATACGCACGAGATTTTCAAAATGGCGGCAGAATGTTCGGAAAAAGTGTAAAGTTCTGACTTGTCAATTCTGCGTTAATCGAGATAAAGAGTGCTTGGAAGGTGAAATACTTTTAAACTGTAGTTCAAAGGGAAATGCTGAGCTAGCCACATAAACACACTATAACCTTGTAGAAGTTTAAATCGAGCAGATTCTATACGTAGAATCAACGTTTTCGCTGAAAAGCTTGTCAAATATACACGTGCAAAGGTGTATGCTTAAAAGAAGGGACGAGATGAGCAAGAAAGCTACAGGCCGAAGGAACGCTGTTCCCACAGTGGAGCAGATCTCATCAGATCGAATCACTCAGGTAGAGTACAGTCAATTATGTGTCTTTTTAATCAATTCAGCGTTACGCTTTAGCTTCGCCTGGACTGGCAAGAACTAGGTTTATGTCGGATTTCCATCTCTCCGCTGACCCATAAGTTAGGAGAAACATTTGTATATGTAATCGCATGGGCCCGAGGGCAATTAAGGATTAATTTCACGCGCATTTTCAAAGTTTTCACAAAATTGCCCGAGTCGCGAAGCGACGAGGGCAATTTGGAAAACTTTGAAAATATGCAAGTGAAATTAATCCTTAATTGCACGAGGGCACATTGCGATTACGTGTTTATCACATAAAGGGCAAAATTGTGTACAAAACAAAACTTAAACGAGGTCCGCCATGGCGTAAACCGGTTGGCAAGAATATTTGCTCGTAGCAAAATGACCACATCAATAATCAACTTATGTCGAGAAACAGTAAAAGTACGTAAGCATGATAACACAGCATGTGCAATTCACTCATAATAGTTCCTTCACAGATAAAACTGAATGCAGTTTAAATTTTATTTACCTTTGTTTACGAGGCGTCCGACCGCGCAGAAATGCTGCATCGATGAAAGTCATAAACAAAGTGTCCGAACGAGCTTTAATAACTTCTTGAACCCGACATTCTCCTTTCCACAGCGAAAACTGTAAGTACCAACTAAATTTATGCCCTTTCCAGGCTCTGTTTCTAATAAGGCGAAGCAAGCAAAACGAAGAAATGTTATCTTTCAGTGTCGATTCAGTGGTCTCAGCCGCCATGAATTTCTATTCTCCGTGCAGCGCCAATCGTCCAGAAGTTTTTTCGGGCTGTGACAAACGAATTTGGATTGAAAAGTCATCTCTCTATTCCACCAAGGCACCACTCATTTCTGCCTACCGATTTTCTTTCGGGTTTGATGAAATAACTGCATTTATATCAAACTCGGATGCACTGCGCTTCTGAACTTTTTTCAAACTCGTTTCAAGCGGGAAACCAACTCAGTGCAGACGACGCGCGCTCAGCCAATCAGGATCAAGTAATCATGCCCTCTTGATTACCAATAAGTGCCCTCGTGATTAAGAAAAAATGCCCTCTGTCTCAACCAATCAGCGTTCAGTAATTTTGCCCCGTATGTGATAAGGGCTAAAAAAGCCTCAGTCTAGTAATAACTTATGTGGGACATGTTTCTGAACATCATCATATCTCTGTGATCACCCAAGATGATTTTTTTGTGCAGAAATTTATAAAATTAAGTTATTGCACTCTGACTTAATTATCACATTATTTTATAATTATCGGAGCGATTTTAGAATACCGGGCCACTTATTAACATATCTCTGAACGCTTTTTAGAACGAAGCATATAGAAACAAAAGGAACTATTCATATTCAATGAGATGCAAATAAGTGGCCCGGTATTCTACAGTTTAGCCTAATTATCTCACTGTGACTGATTTTGTTTTTATAGCTTGCAAACCAGTACTGGGCTCCTGGGAAAGGCAAGAAACCCTATAGACCTCAGGTATGTAACTACATCATATGCAAACAGGAAAAATGTTTATAAATGCATGTACTTTACTGTAGAACTTTTACATCTGTCTAATGAGCTTGCCAGAATTAAACTCAGTTGAAAGTCTTTTTAATTCATTTCCTGCTACTGTGCTTCTGTTAGGACATTAAATTTATAATTTTTTTGTTGAGTTTTACTTTTTTCAGTGGTACTGTTTTGATCATTTTGGAGGCCAAAATTGCAGAAGTAGCTTAGCTTGTTACTAGCTTTTGTGCTCTCGTTGCAAATAATGATAATTTTAGTGTAGGACGAACACCTTAGCTTAACAATACAAATTACATCACTCTGCATATTGTGTAACTCACAACTTACTTGCAAGTTTTAAACGTTAATTTTGTTACTTTGTTTGTGCAGATTGTTGATGACATTTACAGAGAGGAAATTAAAGGAAGCAAGTAAGTGCAGTCGTGAATGCAGAGCTATTTTGTAAGAGAAAGTGGAGAAGAACAGATCAGATGGACTGTATAAGCAAAATAAATTAACAGTTTATTTTGTTTTAATAATTTGTAAAATGTGGTGCACAATTTAAATTAGTCTGCCAAGCTAACAGCTCATCAACAGCCATTTATACTCCTGGGAAGAAAGGCAGAAAGATGCACCATGAGGGTAAAGTGTATTATCTTAGAACACTGCAGAGTAACTCTGGTCAGGCTTAAAACCAGGTGAAGTCCACTGCACTTAAACTCTGAGTTCCCCTGCAGTTAAAACCTACACTAGAGTGAAAGCACCTACACCAGAAAGAGCTTTACCCAGTTCCAAAGCATAAAGTGACTACTGTACATGTACATGAGACGCTAGTCTATCCCTTCTTCTCTATCCCTACACCCAGTATTTCAATTATCAGGTTTTGTTAATATGTAACAATGTGCTACGGCCTATTCATACAATAATTATTATTCCTGGATGGAGAGAGGAACTTAAGGAGTACAGGGAAGTCTCCCTAAAGCATGTGGCATACACCTTCGGGACCAACTCAAGTTGTACTCCTTAAAGAGAGTTAATTGCCAGACAAATGAGTAAAATATGGCCAGAACCCACCAGACGACCATGTCCACCTTGGCAAGGTGTCTGCCTTTAAGGGAGCTCAGTTACAGACTTAGAAAGAAGCGAAATTTGGCCAGGAGCAGCCACTATATGCAACGTTGTCTCTCTTTGGGTAACTTGCAAATATCAGGCATTCTTTTTGTTTTGTGGTGGAAGGAAGAAGAAGAAAAAGGAATGCCTGGTTACATTGTACTTCTTTTCTTCTTCCTCCTCAAAGAATGCCCAATGGCAGGTTTTATATTCTTTGGGAGATTTCTTCTGCCTAACAGTGGTGTCCATTTTAAAAGAGTTGACTGTAAAATCTCTTATCCAAGAATGCAACACAATACATGTACTTCTAACAACTATAATTTGTGACCAGTGCTTGGACATGGGCTTCTGTGCATCCTGTATGTATAAATTATATATTATTATTATATATTTTTAGTGTTAATTACAGTGTGACTATACTTTTAAGAAATAAATGAACACAGTCCAGTGCTCTGACCAATCAGAGTACTTCTTTTATGTCCCACTTGTGTTGATTAAAACCAATTCAGTCTAACTTATTTTTTTGTTTTCTAGGTTTTCTGTAAAGCGTGCCATGCTTCTAGAATTTAGGTAACTTTGCAATCAATAATGATTTCCCATGTGAAAATATTATATTAAACCATTGACTCCTGGACTGCCTTAGACCGGCAGTAAAGTATCCTGGCATTTGTCCCGCTTGTGACGTCATCACCTTTTACCCAGAAAGGCGACATCTACATGTATGTTCAAATTGTGAAGCAGAACAAGTCCTTTCCAACGATACCTTAACCAGCGTCATTAAATTGATGGAGCTTGAAATATGCAGCAAAACACTTCAAAATTTTAGTGAAAAATTGAGAGGAAAATTTCCCCTTTCCACCCTTTGCTTGTCCATGGTAAGTAGTTCTTGCCTCATTTACACTTTCTCGAAAATTCTTCTACTGAAAAGAAGCCTGGTAGAAGGCCAAAAACGGCAGCAAAAAGAAAGGAAGAAGAGAAATAGGAAACGTGAAAAAATAAAACAATAAAAAATGAAAAGCCTAAAGTGGTCAAACTTTTGATTTGTGCACATGCACAGGCGAAAAACTTGTTAAACATGATTCTTGTGAAAAACAAGGATGCATTTTGCGTTTCAAGTGCTGTTTTGAGTGATCTGGAGCTAATTTTAGCTTATAACAGACCTTAAAAGGTCAAAAATGTCTAAAAAAAAATGCATTTTTTTTTTGGGGGGGGGGGGTGGGGGAAACTCCAGGAGTCAATGGGTTAAACAAAGTGCATTCACTACACACAGCAACTATTCCTCTTCTATGAAAGGATTTTTTTCATAGAAATCTCTGGTCTCTTTTTGAAAAAAAAAAAACAAAAACAAAAAACACAAACAACAATTTCTAACCATCCTCTTGAAGTACACAGTTAATACATGTGTATTGTAAAAATCAGTTTACATGTAATTTATTATTAAATAACATGCACTGGTATGTTGGCAGAATTGTCATGAATATAAATGAATTCAACAAAATTTCTCTTAAAATTGCTATTAAAACATAATCTCTTGTCCATTGCTGTGAAGCTATACCACACAAAGTTTCAAATAATGCAAATTCGGATTTGAATGAAAATACTCTGGCAGATTGACAGATTTGGCCAAAGAATTGCACAAATTAGTGGATTTCCATTCCCCTATTCAACCCCCTCAAAGAAGGAACTTTAACTATTACACAACACTTCTTTCTTGCAGCCAGTATCTTGAGAATTACTTGTGGCCCAACTTCAATTCAACCAAGGTTTGTAACTTACTCAGTGACATTATTTTTTAATTTCAGACTTTAATAATTTTTTTAAGACTAATAATCATTTAAAGAGGTGTCTCCACTTTTTTTTCTCACAGGCTTCAGTGGAACATGTCATGTCAGTTGTAGTGATGGTGAATGAAAAGTTCAGAGAAGGTGTCCCGCCGTGGGAGGTAATGGATTTAATTCTTAGATCTATTGTTGGTATGGTACTGTGTGTATCGATATCATGGCTTATTTGCTTTTGTTACAGGTAAAAAATTACAAATAAATGTAATAAACACTTTCAATTGGTGAAGTCTACTCTTATGTACATACATGTACTTCACTGTTACATGATGTTACATAGTTATATAAACAATTGATTGATTGATTGATTGATTGATTGATTGATTGATTGATTGATTGATTGATTGATTGTCAGTTGACAGTGGTCAAATGCAAAAATCCCCATCTGATGCCACTTCTAGTTTTTACTGCTCAAACTTTTTAAGAGTTTAAAGAAAAGATGTGCAAGACTTGTAGACAAACAATATACAATCCTGAGCAGTCGACTGATCTGTGGTAAACAAAATTGAGAGACAATAAATTAAACTAGCAGGGTGGCATTGTTACTGTCTCTAGAGTCATGTGAGGTACAATATATCTTAATGATAAATTAAGCGACAATAGAACCTGCATTGGAGACTGATGTATAACTTTTGTTAGTCCTACTGTCTAAAAAGTAATTACAAAAATAACAGTATTTATCTCCCAATGATTTTTCTTTATTCATTCTGCAGTCATTCAAGCAAAACCCTCAGCAGTTCCATGGGTTTTTTCAACGCATTATGGAAATAAGCTTAGCTGATGATGATGTATGTATGACCATGTAGTCCTATAAGCAGCTTAATTCTGAAATATTAATGATTGGGTTATTTTCAATATTTAATAATATTGTTAAATTTGGTTTTATTGTAGGTTCTGACAATAAGAGAACAGTCCATAATCTTGATATTTTTGATTCACTGTTTTAACAGTCTGGTAGGTTCATTAAGAATAACTTATGCTAGGGAAAGGCCAGTATAATCTCGACGTGCTAGATTATATACCACATCTTTTTTAAACCACCACTCTAAATTTAGACTGCAAAACCAGCCATATTTTTTTAAACCCACTCGAGCGGTCTTCAAATGCGAGGTCTGTAGCTGATGGCATGTACTAAAACCCGAAACAATGAAATGAAACCACCGAAACGAAATGAGCGAAACCACCGAAATGAAACCGCCAAAACAACCGAAACGGCCGAAACGTGTGAAACGAAACAAAATCGCCAAAACAAGGAAAACCACTTTTATTGAGAGCTAACCGTAAACAGGTTAACCTGGGCGTTTTTCAGGCTAACCTGAGCGATATTCAGGCTAACTGGAGTGCTATTTAGGCTAACCTGAGTGCAAGGTACACTCCAATTAGCCTGAATGGCACTCCGGTTAGCTTGAATATCACTCAGGTTAGCCTGTTTACGGTTAGCTCTCATTTGACTCAATAATGGTAATGGGTTTTGCTTGTTTCAGTAATTTTGTTTCATTTCGCTCGTTTCGGCCGTTTCGGTGGTTTCGTTTTGTTGTTTCGGGTTTTAGTACATGCCGTAGCTGATTGGTGCTTCAGGTGATTGATATGCGAGAGAAAAAACAACTGTTTTGCAGTCTACTCTAAGTTAAGCTCCTTCTCTGAACACATAGTTGTTGCTTTTGTTTTTTGTTCAGTTCCCTTATTGTCATGTTGAAAATCTGTCTGCATTTGCATTTCATGTCTTCATAGGAAATGGATCTCATTAGAGAGCAACTACAACACTTGGTGTCTCTACCGATGTGGATTTGTCTTCTTCCGGTACTTTTTTTTTTCTAATAAACATGCATGTATACTAATTAAACTTGAATGCAGTTCATGAATGTGCATGTAGTCTGTGATTGAGTATTATATTTGAGCCATCCACATAAAACGTTAACCTTCATTCAGACAAAGTGCACGAAGTGCAGGAAAATGAGTGCCAGTCACGATCTGTTTTGGTCTTACTTTTGACATTTGCTTGAGTACGTAATAAATTATTCATAATTGTTTTAAACCATCACTAAAATTTAATTTTTCACTTATGAGTAGTAATGCAAATCTTTCAACACTATCCTAGGTGTCTGTTTAACTAACTAGATCCTGTGTTTGTTTCTGATACAGGAACGTTTAGAACAGGAGTTAAAAAGTGTACAAAAGTATAGAAAATATTGGAATCATATAAAGAAAAGAGATGCCCAGGCAGATGACCAAACCAAACAAAAGTGAGTGCTAATTCAAGATATGTTGCTTTAATTTGTCGAGTGTTGTTTCACTTTTTGTAACTGCTCTCACTGATGATGTTTCAATATATTTTCTCTAGGCAAGAGAAGGAGAGAAAGTTCTTGTCTAACCTTGTTCAAAAGTTTCTCAAGATCTTAGACTCTATTCCAGAGGCAGGTAAGAGCTTGGTGGAAGTCGCTGTAAATCACACCTGTAAATTATACAGTCATGCGACTGTACTAGGCTTTGGGTCCCCCTGGACACTACCTTCCCACCTCTAATACATGTACTTACTTACTTACTTTTCCTCTTTGAGTCCCAGAGGACCCCCCCCCCCCCCCCCCCTTCCACTCTACCTCTTCGAAGGACACGCCAGATCTATCACCATCTTTGTATCTTTATCTTTACAGACAATGGCAATGTGTTAATTGGTCTGATGGTTCATTGATATTTGGTTTGGCCAGAAGACTTTGAGTAGATCTCTAATACAATGTCTTCACACTCAAACATCATAATGTTATTTTTATTTTTACAACTCTTACAGGCTCTGTGGACATGGATAAAGTTCACTACTGTGAGAGATTCTTAGAACTTTTGGTTGATTTAGAGGTAGCTATAATAATATGAAATATATATATAAAATAATGAACTATAAATTTTGTGTTTCGATTTTTCCGAAGTACAGTGCTCGATACGTTAAAGTAGAGCGTAATATATGTTAAAAATCCCCTGAAGAGTGAGCAATCACGAAACAGGCTTGTCGGGATGAAAGTGTAGTTTTTTTCTATTTTCAAAACATAAAATAATGAACTATATATATTATTTAATATCTTTAAGTCAAATGCATTTATATTAACATGTAGTTAGAATACATGTACACCGCGTTCTATCAGAAGTCTTCAAAGTTTTCTTTGAAACTGAAAACCCGAACCTTGTAATAAATTTCCTAAAATCTCATGTTGAATAAATTTTGTGGTTTTGTGAAAAGTTTTCCTTGTTATGAAAATCCCTGTTCAAAGACTGGCATGCCAGTGTTTGAACAAGAAGACTGACTGATCATGACTTGTGTGTCAGCAGTGGAATTTGGATTTCTCAAACCTCTAAGAGAAAATTGGTTCAAGAAATTGCAGGTAAAATTGCAGTGTTTGCCTGAGTAAAGAAACTCCAAAGGAAACAAGTTTTACAGTAGTTCCAATTGTCAGAAGGCTTGTAGAGCAATCAAGGGTTCAAGAACTTGGGATTCAACTGTATTTACATGCTGGGAATTTACATGTAGGATTAGTTCACGGTAATTTTGATCTGTTAGTGCCTTTGTTTCATCCTTGTTATTTAACACAGCTACATAGCATAACCCTTTGACTTCTCTGTAACCACAGGCATTGTTACCAACAAGAAGATTCTTCAACACGTTGGTTGATGATCATCATCTTGTGGTAAGTAAACAACATTATCAAAATAATCACTGGCACTTTCCATGTCAAAAACCAAATGCAAAATTTCAGTTCATGTGCAAATCTCATTCCAAAAGCCTGCGTTCCCTTCAACCAGTGGTTGGGAAACGTGACGGTTCTGGGTGACAAAAAAAAAATGAACCAGGAATTTCTGGTTCTAGCGGTTTGATTGTGCCCATGCGTCAGAGATTATGAATGAGATAAACAAGGTTTCAACAGCCAATCAGAGTTTGCCATCTTTTTGCGGGCTTAATCAGTTTAGCCCTAAGGTCTTGATCCCTGGCGCAGACCAGAAGGATTGCAGCCTCTGGGGACAACATTGGTGTATACATGTATGCACTAATTTCCATTTCATAAACTTGCCCAGTTGTAATTAACCATCCTGAGAAGAAATATTGGAGCTAGTGTTTTTAGCAATTCCTGTTTTCATTTCACAGGTAAAGTGTCATCTTTCAAGTTTGGCAAAAAGAGAATCTGAAGGACGGTTATTTAAGCAAGTAAGTGTTTCAGCAAGCCTAGAATTGGACAGATCCCTTGAGGAATGCACTGAAAAAAAGTCTCACTCATTAATTACATGTACTCTAACATCTGGTGTTTCTGTTCTACAGTTACTGGATACATTAAAATTCTACACAGGATTTGAAATCAATGATGTCACAGGTTAGAAATTAACTTGGTAATATTACTTTTCAAATCAGAATAAAATTTTTCAATTAAAACTACATGTATTTTGATTTTAACTACAAAATTGATCTTAGAACTGATGGTTGCTGAAATCTATTTTTAAAAGTTTTGTGACATCAATTTTAGTATTACATCTAGATCAGATTCAAAGTAGATTTGTATTTAATAAACACTGATCACCCGAATAACATCTGAGTTAAACAATATTGTATTTATAAATAAATTGCAGACTGAAACACAAAAACTTGCTGAGAAGTGTAAGATTACATCATAAAATGATAGGAAAATTCCTTTCCCTCAGCAACTGGTTACCTGAGCTTCCTGCTAATCGTACAGTGTATTTAAAAAAGTTTTTGCTATTATGATAACATTACTACATCATTTACATGTACTGTTGTTCTTAGGGATGGCTCTGACTGATCATGAAATGGTTGACATTCATTACAACAAAATGGCTTCTCTGCAGGTACTTTTACTACTAAGAGTTATCACATAAAATTAAATTGCATCCCCACCTTTTAGTAAAAGTTTTTTTAAAACCATGTTACTTAGATACATGTATTTGTGGACACTTTTTACAAGCAAACAAATATTGTAAATCAAACAGAAACCTGTTAAAAATCCCAACTGGCAGGTTGCCGACAAGTTGGCTATTACACAGTGTTCGGCACCATGGAAGACAAAATCCATTTATTGGGAGAGAGGAGAATTTGAAGACGGGACCCCCAGATTGCAAATCCATTGCCCTAGCCGCTAGACCACCCTACAGGCCTCCATATATCCATTGGGAAGAAGTTGCAATAAAACACAAATGTGAAGTTAATTGGACCTCACTAAAAACAAGAATACAATATGGCAAATATTTTTTAATTATTCTAAGTTTTGAATACAAGGCCTTGGTCGCTCTGTAAAGTATGGCTTCCCAAATTGGGAAAAACGTCGAAGTATGTGTTGGGCCCAATGGCGCGTCAGGACAGAACGTATCCTGGTTTCTGTTGCTTGAAGCGACTGGGAGTATTTGTACTCCCCATTGGACAAGATGCTATTCTACCTCCAGCAGTAAATTTGTCAGTAACCAATTGCACACCTGGGCCAAGTTGTTCATAAGTGGATAACGTTATCTATCAGATAAATCACTATCAAGTGGATAAGTGTTGACAAAAAAAAAGAATCACGCTCAATTATGTACATCAAAGTTGTTATTCGGTGAATAGCCCCACAGTGACTGTTTTACTTTTTATTTTACTGTTAGCGAGCAGTATTCAAGTATTTTCCTGAGCTTAATGAGTTTGCCATGAGTAACATAGCCAGCATTGACACAAGGGAAGCTCTTCTGCAACATTTTGGATCTCTGTCGTAAGTCGAATTCTTATTTCATGTTGTTTGTGTGAATAAGTTAGGTGCAAAAGCTCTTGGAATACACAAAACTTTTGAGACGTCATACGTGTATGTTTGCGTTTTTTAACTGCAATAATTTGATATTAGCGGCTTACTAGTAAATGATGGTTATAAGCACCCCCACCCCCCCCCCCCCCGCGATATTAGCCTACCCCCGTTCAGCTTTTCCATATTATCATTCTAACATCTAAGAACAAATTTCATTTTCAAATAAGAATACATGAAGGCAATGCCTTGGTGCAAGTACACCATAGATTGAAATGTTCAGTCATTGTAGAGAGTGACTGCCTTAAAATATTGCGCTTATCAGAGGCTTCAAGTCGTTTCTTTTCAACTCAGTTCCCAAACGTTTTTTCTCTGTTCTAGTTATAAGCCCTGCCGGATGTAATCCTCCCCAGTTTATAAGCACACCCAGAAACCCTTATGAAGTTGTATTAGCCCATGCCAGGGCATAAAAATTTCCGGTTAAAATAATGGCGAACAGCAAAAATTTTGCAAGGTGTGAATGACTTTGTTCTGGTATGTTTGTTTGCAGGAATAAAACCCTTCACGAAGTGGCGTCATATTTGAAGCTTTTGCCTTCTCCCGACGAAGCTGGCGTGGAAAGTAACCGAGAATTTCTCCTGGAGATGTTGGTAAGATAACACTGGTCGTGTATTATAATGTATGACATGGTTACGGACTGTTTTAACCGAGTTGCAAGTAGTAGCAAATTAAACTTGGGTAGGGGATTGCTTTGGGTGACCAAGTAGATTTGCAAGTTCACTCGCAAGTGCATGCAAGCTGCTAAAAATAGCCATTTCAAGACAGCCAAGTTGTAACCAAAGTGTACATATTGTGGGAAAAACTAGCGTTGTGTGGACAAACAGCAAAAAACTTACGGCGCCGTCTTTCATACAAATTTGTTCACAAACACGTTGAACACAAGTTGACGCACTGTATACAATTCCTGCCTAAGCCTTTGTCTTCTTGCGACTCCATTGGCCAGTTAGCAATTCGTTTAAGGAATATTATCCTTTTTACATGTAAAATAAACTTTCTTTTTTCAAAATAATCCTCCTGTAGGGTGTTGAGTTGTAATCTAGTCTCTCTGTGATTGTTTTTAGGTTTCTAGACATGAGCGTCGCCTTTCTCAGATTGATGCCATAAATGAGATGCCACTCTATCCAACAGAACAGGTAAATTTGTTGATGCTGTTTCATGCACAGATTTCGTGTGTGTAAAATTAAATATACTTCTCGCGCCTTAATGAACAATACCCGAGCATCAAGTAATGCTTAATAAATAAGCAGCAGTGTTTTATCAAGTTTAAACACAAGGCGCAGCCGAGTGTTTTAGACTTGATAAAACACGAACGCGAATTTATTGAACGGCTTCAAAATCTTCTGATATAGATCAACTCATTCTTGCACTTATATTGGACTTATGCATGTAAAAGATAAAGACACTCATTAAACATTAATTTCTTTTGTATTTTCTTTATGAATGAATTTTTGAAGGTTTTATTAAAGGAGCAATGTCACGATGCTTTAGTCATTTTTCTGGTTACTTTGAAATTGAAGGAAACCTGAAAATAATAGTTTTCTAACAGAAAAACACCAATGGAATTCATATTAAAAACGCGAAAATAACCAAGGATGGTTTCGACTGCCGAAGATTAAGACCGATTACGACCAACAAACTTGAACAAAATTGCCATTTTTTTTTAGGATGCGTTGTCCGTGACATAGCTCCTTTATTATAAACTGTTTCAAGTCCTAAATATTAGGAAAGTAGTAACACAGTCCGAACATTTTATGAAACGTTTGTTTTCCTTTTCCAGATTTTGTGGGATGAAAATATTGTTCCGACAGAATATTATTCATCAGAAGGTACTTGACTGGAAGTTGTGTTGATTCTTTAATTTGCGTTTATAGTTAAAATAATTTTTCTGTTGTCTTAATTTATAAAATAATTAAACCATTGTTTTCTTGTTCTTTCAACAGACACATTAGCTCTTCCAAAGTTGAACCTGCAGTTTTTGACGCTTCATGATTATCTTCTGAGGAATTTGAATCTCTTCAGACTGGAATCTACATGTATGAATAATATTTTTGGTTGTAATTTGTTCTTGAACAATGCTTTACAGCAGATTTTAATTCTGAAGTTCAGATATCAATCAATCCTTGTGTTTTGCGCACTGAGCTTTCATCGGCTCTACAATTTATTTGGCATTTGGTTAGAATTGAATCGGGTTTAACACAATAACTAAGAGAATTCTCGCGCGCTAATTAGTCGCAAGTTTTGCATGTTGAGAGTATAGACCATGAAAATGAGGTATCCTGTTACGCAGTGTAAGGCAAATTTCAGAAAACTTCGCGAGTTTTTGAAAGAACAAAATCCGGCGAGTTGTGAAATGTCAGCTGGACTTTTACCAGTTGTAACAGGCGTGCGATTCTGTGCTGAATTTCCATCTGATTTGCCAGTGAATTTTCTATCCTATCGTATAAAACAAATTAACAGTATTTTCGTGGTCTACACTATTATAGGCCATAGGCATGATGCCGTAAAATTTCCAAAACTTTGCAGTGAAAACATTCACCTCGCGACTCGTGGTTCAACTTACTAGAACGTTTTGAGTATGTCAAACTATTATCTATAAGAGTGTACATGTATAGACCATGGAAAAATGCCGTCGATCTCCGCCTTGTTTTGTGGTTTACAGATGAGATTCGTCAAGACATGGAGGATGTCATCGCCAGAATGAAACCATGGTACGTGGAAACTAAAATGCTAACTTAGTCTAAAGTGTCAGCCGTTTTCTCTTCCTGCACGACTCAGTTTTCTGGAAGGGTTAGGACAAAAAACGGGTGACACTCTAGACTAATACTAACTTCCCAAATCACAGGAACTAAACAACAACTTGCATGTGTTTGCGACTGAAACGTTTTCAAGTTAAAGGGAAATATTTGTTAATCAACAAATTGTCACGATGCCCATATATGGTAACAAAGTCATTGTTGTCCGTCATCCGTAAATAACAGGTATCCTGCGATATGGGTTGTTTGGCAAGAGTCTTCCGAAGTCTTGGAAAAGTGCTGCATGAACACTTATTTAAGCTATAAAATACATTTTGTCTGAACAAGGGCAATAATTTCGTCTGTTCTATGCGCCCTGCATTTACATGTATCTACTCGAATAACACGTCTGTTTAATTTGTTATCAATAAAGATTTAGTAATGCAAAGACAGGCAAAAATTAACGATAAAAACCGACGTTTCGGTGTCTTCATGACGCCATTGTCAAGGATCGAGAAATGAAAAAATTGCAAAGTTTGTGGCGAGGTGTTACATTAAAATTAGCATACAGTGGAGGTTAATTATATAAATACTTTTGCGCGAATTGAATCGCTTTGCACGTTCAGAGTGGGTTTTAGGTCTCTGATGAAAAGCATTTCATTCACCAGCACGGCACGGGACAGCACGGCGAAGTCCCAAAAGACCTTTTGAGGCGTTTTAGCATTCTGAAGAAGTGTAGAAATAAGTTCGATTGTTTGGTGAATGAAATGCTTTTCATCAGAGACCTAAAACCCACTCTGAACGTGCAAAGCGATTCAATTCGCGCAAAAGTATTTATATAATTAACCTCCACTGTATGCTAATTTTAATGTAACACCTCGCCACAAACTTTGCAATTTTTTCATTTCTCGATCCTTGACAATGGCGTCATGAAGACACCGAAACGTCGGTTTTTATCGTTAATTTTTGCCTGTTTAATTTGTTGTTTTGTTTTTAGGCAAAATGAAATAGAGCAGACAGAGTTTGCTGGTTGGGCGAGAATGGGCACAGTAAGGCTAAAAAACCCTTTATTGTTTTTGTGTTTATAACATCATTGTAGGACGAACATTTATCTGATGGATCTTAAATGTTTATATAATTTGTTTTATATTTTGAAAAGATCTGGGACCTCTTGGATAGAATGAAGCAGACGTTTTTTTCCATTGAAGTAACTCGGATGGAAAAAACATTCACTGTCATCCGATCATTTAATTGTTGGTTTATAACCAAAGTTTCTGGCTCGTTTAAAACATGCAACTGCGTTATAGTAGGAAGGCTTAATTAATACAAACCGTATATCTCAGACAGCGTCGTGACAGATTACCAAACATTTTTTAGGTAGTCCACAAAAACAAACACTATTCAGATAGAAAAAGAACCTGGGACCACGCCATTTCTTGCATGTTTAACCTACTTACTCACTATACATGTATTTAAACATGGCTTTATATTCAATTCGTTTTCTGTCATCTTAAAAAGTGGTTTATTTCTCTCGTTTCGTTTTTGGCAGAAAATAGTCAACTTCAGCGTGATCGAGGTAAGCAAAATGATTATTGTTTCTTTAAGAGTGAAAACGCAATATTTATAAGGAGCGCTGCAAATTGTTGCTTATGAACTTAAGATACGGTGTATTCATTACCCTTCTGCAACTGTTACCAGGTTTCCAAGCCTAATATCGGGGAGACACGCCCATCTCAAGTTAGAGCTGATGTCACCATTAACCTGAACATGAGAGATATTGTAAAAGCAGAATGGGAAGGTAAGGTTACATTTAACAGTTTATCAATTTTACAGCCTTTCTTTGAACAAAACTCCAGATTGAAAAGTAAAATTTGTGTAATATTTTGTATTTCAGCCTTAAGGAAACACGATGTGGTGTTTTTGGTGACTGTTCGCCCTACCCAGAAAGGCCCAGTGAAGTATGATCGCACAAAACCATTTAGAGAACAGGTAATATTAGGTTAATGTGATTCAGCAGTAGGATGCACTTACAACTGTAATAGAGAGAATGAAAATAAAAATTCCGGCTTATGTTCACAACAAACGCGATATTACTTGACAGTTTCACGTAAAAATTGAGTAATTTCGTTGAAACAGTAAGCACAGGATTTTTGTCCATAATTTCTCGGAAAAAAAAGCTGATTAGCTCAGAGTAGTGCTCTATAAAGAATTGAATGTAATCTTGCTTTGTGAAGACCCGGTATTATTTTTTCTCCCGCTTTTGCGTGGATTTGCATACGAACAACTATAACACTTACTACATTATGGAATTATAGATTGAATGTTTGATTAACTGAGTTTTAATTATGACTGGTTGTAAGTACTGTATTGTTAGGGAACAGGTAAGTTGCTTGTTTGGTCAAACTGCAAAATCTACTATTCGGTAATCTTCTGGAAATTACGTTTACAGTCAACTCTCTCTTAACGGACACCTTTATAAGACGGACACCTCTTTAAAACGGACACCTAGTGCTGGTCCCGTTCCTGCCGTTTTTCAGTCATTTTCCTGTAACTAAACTTCATATAAGACGGACACCTCTCTAAGACGGACAGTTGGATCCGGTCCCGACGGTGTCCGTCTTAGAGAGAGTTGACTGTATTGATTTCATGTTACAAGGTAACCCAACGTTCAATATCGTTTTCAACTTTTAGTTTGGAGTTGATTATGTCCGCGGAGCGGAAATTGAGGGGATGTTGGATGAACAAGGAAAAATCATTGAAGAAGGTATGGTACAGTACAGAACATCATACAGCATTGTAAACACAACAACTTTCTGCTGGTAATAAGACACAAGCCCAGTTCAGTAACAAGCATTATCCAGTTGGATACCCTGTGGCCGCTGAACTTTCATCTGAATATGCGTCCCGTTGCCTCCGTTTACGATTGGCAATTTCCTTAGGGCAAAATAACTTCTCTCTCCGCGCTATCAATTCTTCAACCGCTCTAGACAAATGTCTGACATTCCATACTGATGACGTAGCTGTAGCTAAGGAAATGCTTGTCTCTGATTGGTTGTTTATTGGTTACCATTTTACACGCGCGAAAAACAACCGATCAACGACATGCTTTGGACGTACGTCATCCATGTGGAATTTTTGGTGTGTAATCAACTTACTAGTTTCTTGGCTCACACTAGCGACTTCACGGCTTAACGGAAAGGTCACGCAACCGCAGGAAACATTTCATGTTGTTGTCAAACACATCAAAAACGAAAGAGAATGTTTCATCGAATTTCCAAACACCGAGAAGAGAGTTAAAAATACGACGCGCAGCGGAGTATTTTTGACGAACTTCGAGGTGTTTGGAAATGTGATGAAACACTCTCTCGAGTGTTTGACATATCTTGTCAATCGAAATCTAACTAGAACTACGGAGTAAACGGAGAAATATATTTCCAAACCAATGTAACAGTTATGATTTTCTTTGTTTTAACGTGATGAATTATTAATAAGTTTGAGAAGTTTCGATGTCCCTAGTGTGAACAACACAGCAAACAACATAGCGGAACATAATGACGGAACTAACCATAACGACATAAGGGAAAAACGTATCTTGTCATTGTCAACAGTGCGTAGCAGGCTTTTGTTCAATCAGTAGCACAAGCTACGCGAAAAAAGGATTCAAGTTCTTCGAGCCTACGACCTTAGACACTGAGCTACAGGAGTTCTATGGTGAGCAAGGGCACTTAATAGGTTCAAAATTATGTTATTTGGAAAGCGTCAAGTATGGTTTGTCACGAGCATGGTAAAAAGAAAAAAACAATTCTAACTCCCTGACGGGTGACACAAGTTTTTACATTTCGTCAGTCAGTTTTAAGTAGGTTCTAGAGACCGTGACAACATTGGCTCTTTATTATGCGATGTTTGATCTGTTCGTCCCAGGTCCCGAGCCAAAGCCTGAATTTAAAGGAGACGAGAGAACATTCCGCCTTTGGCTGGACACAAATCAATACCAACAGGACATGGGCGAGACTGTGCATGGATCTGAGGTGATCACTGCGTCACTTTAGATAGCGTTATGTAATATAAAAATGAATCATGTTGAAGACTGTGGCTTTTGGTATGTTAACGAATTTTCCTTATACCACGGAAAAGAAAACTCACAAATGCTGTAAGGCCAGTATGTACTAGGGCTTAATATGTTTTTACCACAAGGAATTTGTAACAAGCTTCAAGTTAAAATGACGATGAAATACACGGACAAACTGACAAATCGATGATCAAAGAAAGTTCAGACATTTAGCGCATCTCGATTGAATCCAAAAATCCAAAAAGCTTTTATTGAAATAGTTGCCAAATCTTTGAAAACCAACCGAATTGCTAGATTTCCCAGAAGCATTTAATAGTGAGTTTAAAGTACATCCTCATGTAATGAATTTTATTTGATTGTACAAAGGTCTTCAAGTTACGAGTGTGGTGATTCGTTGTACTTACCAGCACTGCTGCTCATACTCGATCAAAGTGTTCTTATATCTTTTAATGCGTCATGAGGATCTTTTATTCGGGAAAACCACAGGAAAAAACTAGAAAGTAAATTACAGAATACAAACTAGAATGTGGAACTCTTGCCTCTTTGTAACCATACTGTTGTTGCAGGATGTTTACGAGACGTTCAACATCCTTTTGAGACGGAAACCTAAAGAGAACAACTTCAAGGTACGTATCAACATAAACATTCTCCTTAGTGGTCTTCACAAGTCGCTTGTGGTTCTGGTTGAAAGAATTAGACGTTTGAGACAACACTGACCCTTGGTAGCGATTTTCGTTTGTATCGCAACAGCTGAGAGTTAGAAGAAATTGTGATAATTGCCAAAAAATTCCATTCTGATGACGTACGTAGCTCCATGTAGTGTCCTGATTGGCTGATTTCTAATTTTCGCGCGGAAATAACAACCAATCAAAAACGCGACACGGATCTCTAGAGCTACGTCATCGCGGGTGTGGAAGTGTTCTGTTCTTCCCTCGAGCGGAGCAAAATCTGAGTCCGCGAATAGAGGAGTCTGTTTACTGAGTTTTCTTATACCCTTTCTGTACGTGTGTGCGTTTTGTCCCGTACTTGTCTTTCTTTTTTTGTTAAATATTTCCAGAAACCTCTCTAACTCATTGTTGAGTTTAGTCTATTTTATTCAATTTTGCCAAATGCTCGTTATTAAATTGATTGTTAGCGAAAAAAACCTCTGTGGACCTAAATGACAAAACCATAGCTTCATTATAAACAAACATGTCTCCCACCCAGGCATTATGATAAGTAAAAGTTGCAAACGAATAAGATAAGCTTTGAAAACTGACAGCCTAACAGTTTTTCAAAAAACCATTTCGCAAGTTCATCCGTACCTTCTTTTGTGTTTTCTGTGTTATTGAAATGTTCCTTCACTGTTTTACGTGATTTGTTGTGGACTTCACTCAATTTGGTAGCCATTTCCTTATGCCAAAATTTGGCAAAAACCAATGACATAGTTCCTTTAAGAGTTTTATTGAGATTGCTGCCCTTAACCGTGTTTTGAACTTGACTGATGCCCTTGTTTTTCTGTAGGCTGTGTTGGAGACCATCCGCGATCTAATGAACACAGAGTGTATAGTTCCAGACTGGCTTCACGATATTTTTCTTGGTTATGATGATCCTGGTGCGGCACATTACAGCAGGTACAAGAATTCATTATAAAACCAGTTCAAATTATTGTCGGTATATATCTGGTCAGCATGATACTGGGCTAATCTGGTTCCCCATAGCGGTACGACCTTCCAGGCTAAGTCTGTGTCAATCCCACGGACTGGGAAAACAAAACCTCCAGTTTCTGTTGCATGAAACGACAAGAGGTCCGTCTGCTCTCCCTGGATTGAATGCTATTGCGTCACAGGCCACCGAGTCACCAGCAATTCTGTTAGATTCCCCCTACAATTCGCCTATTCCCAAGTATACTTCTAGTTAGTGGGTTGAATGATGAGATTAATAGCAACCATCATTTGTCACCATTGGTAATTTTTATCATTTTGATATTTGTTTTAATGCAGAATGCCAAATCAGATCCGAACACTGAATTTCAACGACACTTTTCTCGATTTTGAGCATCTGAAGAGTTGCTTTCCACAATATGCGGTTAAGGTAAGTAGAATTGGTCCAATCTTGTAGGAGAAAGCTTTTTAGCATTTTGTATATAGAAGTTGCATCTGGTATTCAAATATGGCAAATGCTTGGGTTTTTTTTATTTTCAGTGCACTACAGACAACCCCGCTGAACAAGTCCCACCCTTCAAGTAAGACTCATATTCCGTCCCGTTGTATGACTTAAGAGTAATTAACAGTGAATGTAAATTAACAGTAGATGTGTTTGCCATTTTGTAATCGACCTTTTACGCGGAAATTTCAAAGTGTAGGTAACAGATTGATGACAAGAAACAACTCGCGACAAAGTGCATTCCTCTCTTTTCTCCCATAAGTAAAATATGACTTGCAAATCATTTGATGTCACAGGGACTAAATTGCATCGTTTGCCGCGTGATGAGTGTCGCGTATTTTTACCTTCAATGTTTAACGTCACATCAGCACTTTCAATCCAGTGATATTTGATTACGAAACCATCATATATCATGGAAAAGCTGAATTTCGATGTAAAATGGGTGTAAAAAAGATCGCAAGTTCATTTCGATAGCACTTATTTACTTTCCTTTCTTGAAGGATAACATTTCCTGAGACTTCTTCATCGAGCAAGAAGCGGAAACATGACGAGGAAGAACCAAAGGAACTGAACCAAGAGCTGTTGGTAGAGCCATTTGTGGTGCCAAATCGTGGACCTTACCCCTTCAACCAACCCAAAAAGTAAACACGTTTGTTTGTTTTTGTTGTTGTTTTCTTTACAAGAGCAAGTCCCTGCAGGTGAATTTTGGGAGATCCTTGCCTCCTTCCAGCTGAGTTTTGTATGAGCGAATAGTCAACGAGTCGCCGCTGAGTTTAATTACGCTGAACTATCGTTCACTATGAGCCATTAGAGAGCTTAAGCACAGACGTTTTTGAGCCACGGACGGCAACCGGAAGGCGAATGTTTAAGGTTTAGGCGAACTTTTACCTCCAAAAATAAGTTAGAAAGCTTTCATTTTAGCACTTTACAACTTGAATTTATGAACAAAAAAGCTGACAATAAGCGCTAAATATGAGAAGGTTCCATTTCCGGCTGCTCTCCGCGGCTTAAAAACGCCTGTGCTTAAGCTCTCTAAATTGTGTGGTGCCAAAATCCATACTCTTGTTTAAATTCTCAATTTGTGGCAAAAGGTCTTGTTTCTCCGAAATCTCGAGCTCGTAATTTAATTATTAAATAAGAAACAATGGCCATTGGGAGAACCAATCAGATTCGCAGATCGCCAATAGAACGCACTGCGTCTGCATGGAGAATAAAAGAATATTGACGTCACTCTTCGTGTGATTACAGGAATGCTGTTCCATTCACCGCCACTCAAGTTGAAGCCATCAGAGCGGGAATGCAGCCCGGTCTTACCATGGTAGGTCATTAATTAACAAGGAAAACGATACTTGATTGTATGACTTTGGAGATGTCCTTATTTTCGATACATCTCCATCCCAATACCTGTTCATGATACATCATGTATATGCGTTTCTTTGGACACTTACTAACATTAATGTCTTTGCATATCGCTTTGATACGCATATAACTATCAACTCAAATCTCCGTTTTCATATTCTCATGTGGACAGCGTAGACGGTGACGTTACAACGCATGCTCAATGCAAGTTTTTAATTTCAGTCTTGTCCCTACGTACCCAGGCGTCCTCGTTTCATAGATACCGTAAAATTCCGGTTATAAGCCCTCCCAGAAACAGACAAATACATCCAGTTAAAAGTCCCCCCACCCCGGATATGAGCCCCCCTCTGCCGGATGACTGAACAGGGCTTAATGTTGCTTTATTATGACTTAAACTTAAAAACATATTACGATCAACAATGTCGTGGCTCGTTTCGAAGCGCTTTTTTTATTCCGCTTATAAGTCCCTCCGTTTATAACCCCACCCAAAAAAAACCCTTACGAAGTTGTATAAGCCCATGGTTTATAACCTGAATTTACGGTATTGAGCAATTACGTTCCGTTTACCGGCCATGTGTGGAAAAGGTGTAAGCGATCCGTAAATGAACGCGGAACTTGTGCGGATGAAAAAAAAACATTGAACAAAAAACAATAAACTATACTTTGCGTTGTTTGAGCTTTCTTTTTCTTTCTGTTCTTTAAGGTTGTAGGGCCTCCAGGTACAGGGAAGACAGATGTGGCCGTGCAGATTATTTCCAACATTTATCACAACTTCCCAGAACAGAGAACTCTGTTGGTGACTCATTCTAATCAGGTAACGTCATACCCGTTACAAATTATCAATGGGAAAAATGAAAAAATTTTGCTACGCTGTCCTTTATACTACAACGTTACTGAGGTGGCCAGCTAGGCTGTAGTGCAAACTTGTGTATTTTGCACGAGCGAGCGTTTTGAGGATTGGGGAAAAACAGCTAGGGGAGTGACAGCCACGCTAAAAAGCGAATGTGCTTGCCCACCAATAACGTCTGCCAAGTTTTGATGTTTAAAATTTCGGAGCCAAAATGGCGAGAAGAAGAGAAGTCAAGAAAAAAAGAGAAAAGATAGCCATAAGATTATTCTGGTACGCTGTAGCGCGCAATGTTGTATATGGTGTACGTGTTGTGGTTCAATTTTATCCTTGGTTTAAATTTTTTTGTGTGTGTTTTAAACTCACTATCATACATTACCATACCCCAAAACAAAGGAAATTAAAATTTGAACCAAGGATAAAATTGAGAAGGAACGTATATTTGTTAAAATAAACCAATTTCGATATATTAAATTTTAACATGGCTCCGAGGCTTGGGGGTTAACCTCGATAAGATATCTTTTGTTTTATTCCCCTACGCAAAATATCCCAAGCATTTATTCAGGTTTATTCAGGTTTCCTAACAATTTTGTTAGTACTTATATTTCACCTGGTGAAGAGAGGAACTATGAAAGTCAATTTTCTTGCCATATAACACAACACAAGTTCACTGGATGTGCTCATGCAAACTCCTGATGTCCAACACACGGCCCGCTAGTCTACCGTACCTCCACATGTAACGTTAATAAGCATGACTTCTCCATATCGGACGTTGTAATTGACTTTCCCTACAGGCGTTGAATCAACTGTTTGAGAAGATCATGGCTTTAGACATTGAAGAGCGTCACTTGCTTCGTCTTGGGCACGGAGAAGAAGCGCTGGAAACTGAAAAGGATTTTAGCAGGTTTGTAAACAATGAAGACCGAGTCTTGCCCCCAATTTTGCCTGACAATTTTCCGCACTGTTCATTCGCTTTGCGTAGACGATTTATGTAGAACAGAAGACTAGATCTGTTGCAATCCACACTTACAATCAACTACTTTTTAAAGCTAAAATCTCGGCAAAATTTAATATTACCAAGAGAGGAAGACCTTATCCGCTCGTGATATTACGGAACTCCTGCAACTACGAGCACAAAAATCGCCCCACCCTCTCCCCAAGGGTATCCGGCCACTTCGCTCCATGGTCAGATCACTCCCAGTTAGATCGCTCCCAACCAAAGTCATAGAATATTTCTGTTGACTTTCAAAGCTGTTTGGTTTTCAGTTTGTCTGAATGTTCTTTTCTATTCACTGCTAGGTATGGTCGAGTGAACTTTGTTCTTGCTAGCAGATTGGATCTTTTAAAAGAAGTACAACGACTGCAGGTAACCTTTTTGAGAATAAAACCAAATGTTTTTCGCGTTCTCTTCACTGTACCGCGTTATTTTAACCTTGGATCTGCTTTATAATAACAGTTAATTATGATAATATATATAATACATAATATAATGTACTATACATACACGCATTACGGAACCAGAAAAAATGCGTTACTGCTATAAAAATTTAAACAAGGAAGTTTTTCAACTTGTAATACCACAACTATGATGGCGCATCTTTAAAACGTTGACGTTCATCTTTCCTTTTCTACCTCAGTCTTAACAGTGGTAGCTATAATACTTCTCTCTTATTAGTGTTTTTGTACACCATAGGTAAACTTTTTTTTACGATATGAATATAATTTGATGGACAACAAAACATGGCTTTTAAATATATTTTGAATTAGGCCTTTGAATGCCGCATATGTTGACTTTATTTTGATACTATTGTCCTTGTCTCTTTGTAGGAAAGTCTTGATGTTCATGGTGATGTGTCTTATACGTGCGAGACAGCGGGCTACTTTTACCTGTATCAGGTATAAAATGCTATCTTCCAGCGTGTTAACTTTTAATTAATTTCGCCATTGAGCAGTCTAATGTAACGAGTTTGCAGGTCAGGTGTGGCGCAGTGTTGAGAGCGCTCGCCTCCCACCAATGTGACCCGACGTCATATGTGGGTTGAGTTTGTTGTTGGTTCTCGTCCTTGCTCCGAGGGTTTTTCTTCCGGTTCTCCAGTTTTCTTCTCTCCACAAAAACAAACACTTCCAAATTCCTATTCTTACACCGTAACATTCCGGTTATAAGCCCCTCCCTGCTTATACACTCCCCCGGTTATAGGCTCATATGCCTAGAAGCAAAAGAAAAATACACCCGATTATAAGCCCCCCCCCCCTGCTGGATGACAATACTGAACAGGGCTAAATGTTGCCTTTATTTTGACTTTTTAACTTAAAAACTAATTCGATCAACACTGCCGTGGCTTGTTTCGAAACGTTTTATTTTTCGCTTATAAGCCCCCCCCCCCCCCCCTCCCCCGGATATAAGCCTCTCCGTTTATAAGCCCGCCCCAAACCCCTTATGAAATTATATAAGCCCAGGGTTTATAACCGGAATTTTACGGTGCACGACTCCACAGGCTTCTAGCTTTAAACACTACCGTGTATAATAAAGATAATTTATTTTTATTTTTGTTGTTGTAGGTTGTATCTCGTTGGGAAGAGTATATGGCAAAGCTGAAAACAACGGTGAGGCTGGAAGGCAAACTATGTATTTTTTTTATTGCTAATTACTATTTGTACCGGTTGCTTTTCACAAAAACTTCGCCTACAGCTAAGAAAACAATTTCGAGTTCTCAGACTAACTTTCCGTATTTACGTCGGGCTATGTAAACAATAGCGCGCGTTTTGTTATCGCAGAAAAGAAGCTTCGTTTTCAGTGATAACAAAAACATTGTTTTAGTATAATAAGAATATGTTGCGAAACAAGCAAATTTCTTTATTATATAGTTTATCTTTCAATAATCTTAGTTTATTTTGAAAGCACAAAGCAGGAAGCGTCTTTGAGTATTTTCACCCTTGTTCTTCAGATCTTTATATCTAATGTTTGCATATATTTTTGTTTTCAGAAAGGAGAGATTAGCTCTATATCGGAACTCTTTCCTTTCACAAAATTCTTTGAGAATGCACCGCAAGTGAGTTGTGTCTCCTTCGTGTGCTTTGTTTTGCTGGGTTATATTTAGGCATTCTCTTGTATAGTGCAGTGCGTATGATTTGTTATCATAGCACTGTAATTCTCTTTTTATAGTTTTTAATTAATTCCATGTTGTAAAAGTGTTGATAATTCTTTTTTTATTATTATTTCAGTGTTATTGACATTTTTAATGAAATTGCTTACATAGTTATGAGCATTCACATATTCAAGCAATGAATCAAAATAACTTAATATATTTTGTTAATATACGCATAATATTATTTGTTTTTCAGCCTGTTTTCAAAATGGAAACATACGAAGAAGATATGGAGATTGCTGAGGTAATTCAGGGATTTGTTTACTTATGAGGTTTTTTTATCACATTTTTTGTCGCAGTAGCGGAGAAAGACGATCTGCATAGAATCCTCCAATGTATTTAATTCGCTTCGATTCCAAATTCCTGACAATTCGTCGGTACCCATTTTTGAGTTATTTTTTTCAAAAAAATAACTCTTAGTCGGCGTGAAGACGTATTTGGCTATTAAGTGGGTGGATGTTGGTTGGGTGGATCATTTATGTATGTATTTCACACCAATCAGATTTGGGATTCTATCAAGGACCAATCAAATTGCGGCTTGTATATATGGATCGTTTTTATGAATAATTTGTTTTGGGTTCAAGGTACGGCCATTTTTGTTTTGCTATAGATTCAACCTTATTGGGCCGTGTTGGTCTGAAGTCTCTATTCCAGTTCTTGATTTTTATGTAGCTTTGGGTGAGAACATTGTGTGTGGGTTCCGAAACCGAAAAGTGTTTGGAAATTTGATGGTGGTGAAGGTGATTCTCTCGGTTTACCGAATCAACTAGTTCAGTTGACGACAGAATATGGGTATATATAGTATTTGTTGACCACTTTATTTTAAATTTTATGATGTTTTTGAGTAGAATAAATATGTGTATTGAGAATAAATGTTGTGACTTCCATTTTTAATGTCAGTGTTGCGGGTTTGCGCAACGTTTTGTTTTGGTCCCCAAATGGAACAAACTGATGCACTGTGGGTTGTTTGTAAGGGCGAGTGTTAAAGAAATTAAACGAGAAATCTTTGAGATTCTAACCGCGCGGTGTTTAAACTGTTTTCTCTCGGTTAAAAGTATAGCATTAGTAGTTTTCCTATTAGTAGGAGCTTTGGCTAAGTAATAACACGAGCGACCACAAATCTCTCAAGATTTAGGTCGAGGCATGTGCGTTATTTGGGTTTGAGAGTTGCCAAATAATTGGTATTTTCGTGAGGTTGGAATGTGGCCGGAGACGGTTCGACGTTTCCTGCTTAGGAATAGTAGGACTTCACATGGGCGGTCATGAGTTATTTATTGTACGATCGTTTGAAAAGCTCATGACGTGATGATGTTACAAGGGCACGTTTTGTCTGCTCGGCAAATATTAAATTAGGTGTTTTGACAACGTGGTTGGATGGCACAGCAAGAGAAAATCATCATTTGTGCCGCGAGTGAGGGCCGTAGGAAGGTATAGTAGTCGTTGTGCGAGTCTCGCGTTTCAAGCTTCGCATTGTTGATGGCTAACAATGCGATCTTTAGTAGTATGGCGGTGCAATGCGGCTATTTCCGTACCAATGACGTAATGCTTGCAAGTGTTTACGTCGGCCAAATTTATTTTCTTCAGATCTCTGAACTCGCCTCGATGAAACAGCCAAAAGATTCACTTCAACTGGCTAAACCGACAAGAAATAGTCGCAAAATTGCAAACAAATTAGCGACCGTCGCTTCTGGCGAAATAAACATGCAAAGTAAACATAATCTTGTTTGTCACGTACCGAAAGTGAAAGCTGCAACGTCAGCGCATTCCATGGCTGACGCAATACCTTTTTAGTGTATTTAATATTCCCAACGCAAAGCGGTTGCAGTTACGTTTACTCATAGGCAAAAGAAGCTTTTTGGTAGTCTCCTTTGAAGCCGTTGTTTGGGCTCGTCGCGCAAAAAACAACGGCTGAAAAGAAGACTAGCTTTTTGGGCGTGCAGTCAAGCGTGTCACACAACTTCATCGAAAGCTATTTTTAGCACGGCCGTGGGAATATCGGTACTGATGATGTTACGCTTACAAGTTAGGGCACGTTTCTGCTTCTGGTTGCGAAATTAAACACGGAGCGATCCTATATAACGAGGCTGAACTGTTCAGCCTGCCAATCCCTGCCAATCACAAATTCCAATGAGACGATTTCATTGGTTGGGAAATGCAATTAACTGGCTTTTGGTGTGGCGTGATCCAGACTGATCTCGTTTTCTAAACTAAAAATAGATTCAAAGCAGTACAAGAAATAGCATCAAGATTCTCGTGTATAAAATTCTCTGTTTTGTTGTTTGGGTGCAAACAATTGAAAGCGAGGTTTAGAAATAGTGAAAGATACCTGTAGCTATCAGTCACTGTTCTGCGAAATCACGGCATTTTCTGCCCGCAAGCGACCTAAGCTTAGCGCCGATACTGAATACAATTACACAGAATTACATTGGATAAATGCGTTGCAAGTGAACAAATAAATATTTATAAATTCATTTCTGAAATCTTAATCCGCTTATTGCTGAAAAAAAGGTTTTAGTCAAGGATATGCCACATAAAAGCTAGCCAAAGAGCAAACGAAACTTGTAGTTTTAAATTTTGTCGCTTCAAAATTGAATTTGGTGATTGTTCCCGTTTCACGATAGTATAACAAGAACGTTTGTAAAGAGCGTAGCTCCTAGTTCGCCAAATTTCGAAATGTAGAGATTTTTTCCAAAGCATCGTTATCTTTGTTGTTTGAATCCGTGACCCATAAAAACAAAATACTGAAACGTTTGTCATTGATGTGTTCAGCATTTGCCATTATCTGTTTGAGCTTTCATGTCGTAACAGTGTTTGTGCGTGGTGGACATCAATTTTGAATTTTCAGGATTATTGCATAAATTCTGTTTAAATTTTCTTTTAGCTTGTATGGAAAGAATTATTGGTAGTTTATATTGCATATTAGCTTGTTAATTCCATATAAATGAACTGGGAACGCATTTAAAAAGCAAAATTTGCGGAGCTCTTCTCTTTCACGACCGTTACTCTGACACTACTTTTTAAAATTGAAGCCAACAAAGTGCTAGACGGGGCCTTTTTATAGGCTCGCTCCGTGTTTAAAATTGTACCAGTCCAAGTAAAATCGTCACGTGGTTTGGCCGAAATGCACTGGTGACTAGAGTTGTTTGTTTCTCGCGTTCGTCGAAAGAAACACGTCTACTTGCTTGCAGAAAGGTTTCTGTTTTATATTGATGATGAAAATAACGGAGCCATTTCAGAAACCCGAGAATACTTTGTTCTTGTTCCATCTGGCTATTCTTTTGCAATTTCTGGGTCAATTTGGCTTTCTTAGAGAGCGTGTTTGCGATTTTGTGATTATGTTTACGGTAAATGTTGTCAACAGTTTTCGGGTGTCTGTAAAACCAGGAACAGCCCGGAACAGCCCGAAACACCCCCGGAACATCCCGGAACACCAAATTTTTTCAACACAGATAATAAAAAATGCAAAATAAATTAAAATAAATAAAAATAAATAAATAAATAACAATATTAAAAAGCTGAACAGGAGCATACTCATTGTACAAAATCAGAATTTCAAACATTGACCTTTCACAAAAGGACTTAAACTGAAGACTCTTGACGACTTTACGAAAGGTTTTGTATTCGGTCTAAGTAAGCGAAGGCTTCCAACAATGACCCGAAAATTTCATATATCCGAATGCCCTTGTCTGAGGAAAGAACAGCGAAAAACGTCAATAAATGTCAAATTTAATTTAATGTAATTCCAAGTTACATTTTCCCGTGGCCGTCGGATGTAACATCAGGGGTAAATTTTAAATTTGAAGTGTTCACGCAGAGTTCCATTTTCACATAGACCAACAAGAACGGCAACTTCAAAATATTGCGTGACAGTAGTTACAGACTCTCGCTACACGTTTGAAACCACAGGAATTTTTTTCTGTGGGAAATTTTGATGGTCTCGTTTGCGGTCACAAAAAGACATTCCTTGATAAAATTGGTTGATGCAGTCGCCAAGCTTGTTTGTACCATGTTAATTTAGAACTGACGTTGGGAATAAGTGTAGTTAGTCCTTATAGCCCTATAGGCTTATTTATCCAGAATTTTTGACCTATTGTCAAAATATTTCGATAACATTTCTTTCTCGATCGCGTGTGGTTTCTCAATCGCGTGCGATTAGTTTCCTTATACCGAATACAAGTGCAATTTCTCAGTTAGCGATATGGTAGGGGCTATTCTTGAAATGCGAAAAGTCGCCATTCGTTAGTAAGAGTTGTAATTTGTTAATTTACTGCAGTTGACATTGTGAGAGCTTGGGTCCGTTTGCTTCTTTTTTAACCGACACAAATGCACTGTAGCTCACTGTATTAAATTTTGCGTCTTCCTCTTCCGAATTATCGTGCGTTCTAAAAACGAGCGCGTATTTTTATACTATTATTTGAATAAATTGTTCAGTCAAGAGACTTCGATAATATTCGGAAGCTTGTTGTAAGTGTTTGGATTCAGCAATGAGTATGCTCCAGTTCAGCTTCATACAATAGTTGTTTCATTAATATTTTTATTTATTTTAATTTATTTTGCATTTTTTATTATCTGTGTTGAAAAAAATTTGGTGTTCTGGGGTGTTCCGGGATGTTCCGGGGGTGTTCCGGGGGTGTTCCGTGGTGTTCCGGGGGTGTTCCGGGGTGTTCCGGGGTGTTCCGGGCTGTTCTAGGTTTTACAGACACCCACAGTTTTCAATCCATGTTCTGATGTACTTAGCGGTTTTCTTTCGACTTGGAATGAAAGGGGATGGATAGTTAAACATCAAGGTAACCTTAAAAGTGACTACCAGATATTTTTTTTCTGTTTACTTTTGAAGAAATTACTGACGTATTTATTGTCTTCAACGGTATGGTTCGATCGATCGGTTGCACACCATAGTCATATTTACAAGGGAAAGCAGCCTAATTTTAGAACATTTGCACAATTTCTTTTTAAATTGTTTTTGAGTTATTTTTCCAAAAGTAGCTCTTAGTCGGCACAATAGACCGTGCACATGAACCATGCACAAATAGCTCAACCCATGAAATAAACCATCCCAACAGGACTAACAGTAAAAACACCCAGTTCAACCTTAAGCCACCCAATCAATTGAAAAAATAACTCCTGCACGCTTAGCGTGCCTATGTTTATACCTGGGACGGATTGTTCGAAAGCCGGTTAAAGCTAACCCAGGATTAAAAGTTAATCGAGAGTTCAATTTCTTTTGTACAAAAGTGTTTGTATTGTTTATGTTTTGTGAAGACTGACATTAGATGACGTCAAAGCTAAAGGGAAAAATATAAACAGAAAACCTCACTGAAAAGTTAAAAAACTGAAATCAAAATTCACGTAATCCTGGATTAGCTTAATCATACTTTGGCACCCCACAATGACCTTAGCCAGGACTCAAACCCGGACCGCTCGGTCTCAAGTCCAGCGAGCTAACCATCACACTAACATGTCTTCCACAACACGAAGAGATTTTCTCAAGAGAACAAAGGCAAACGTCCCGAGATCCCTTGTGTCCCTTGTTATCGTTCCCAGGACTCTTTAAATTTTACTTGTTGCGCAGGAACTGGAGGGCCTATCACTAATGCGCTTTGCTCTGGTTATTTTCAGGGCTGCTACAGATATATCAAAAAGATATTTCAACAGTTAGAGGTAACTCCTCACTGTGTAATTTTCAATCGAAGTCAACGTGTAATTTCTCTTTAGCTAATCAGTACCATGTCAAGCAGACTTGTGGTGAGAATAAAGACATTCATCAACTAGAACGTATTGACTTGCATCTTCAGGGACCCACGGGCAGTTCCTGTTGGCGATAGAAAGTTGAAACTTTTCTTTCTTGAACAAAACCTTGACGAACAAGCTAGACAAGTATGGCGAACGAACAAGGCTTTGTGTACGCTTCGTATATAAGAACACGCGAACTGCCTGTTGCCCGCCGATTGGCTAGAATTATACAAAATATTTTTTTCTGCCCAATCAGGAGGCAGCATTCATAGAACCGATTGGAACTAGCGCGGTAAGGCTCCGTCCGTTCCGTTTTTTTTTCTGACTTTTCCTTCCGATTTGGCTTTTCCTGGCTCCCACTAACTGCCCCTTGATCTCCGAGGATGATATTCGTGATGTACAGCCAAATTCTTAGCACTAGTCTAGCATTAAGAGCAGTGTACGAAAATTTGTTACGAGGATTGATGTTTCGTGATTCTAATTCAAGTTTTTATGGATTTTCGCAGGAGTTTAGAGCATTTGAACTTCTTCGCAGCGGTGAGTAGTTATGCTATATTGCTTATTTTCTGAAAACCAAAAGCGGGTTCTTCCTAAATATTCGTCTTAACCTGTGATCTGGCGTTCGTTTTTATTTTTTTCGCGGCGGAAGGAAGAAGGAAAACAAGAACTCCTGATGGCAGGTCACATTCGTCTAGTTTTCCAACTGAACCCATAAAACGCAGAAGCCACAAAAATTACCCGGCTCCCAATGAGTGGCTTCATAACTCAGTTTCTAAAGCATCGCACTGGTATCGCAGAAGTCATGGGTTCAAATCCCGTTGAAGCCCTGAAATGGTGGGCTCATGACAAGGATGGTATCATTGCTTGCTTATTTCACTGGTACCCACTCTACATCCTTCGTTAGAAAGAAGGACCCAACGGCATCCGCCGGGCTAGAACCCAGTGCTCTCGATCCGCGGTCCAATGCACTAGCTATTGGGCCAGCGCACCTGTCACGCATTCTGCCGTGACTGTTTGTGTTGTTGCTATGTTACAGGTCGCGATCGAACAAACTACCTGTTAGTGAAGGAAGCTAAGATCATTGCCATGACTTGTACCCATGCCGCTCTCAAGAGAAGGGACCTTGTGGAGCTTGGATTCAAGGCGAGTGGAATATGAAGCAAATGCGTACACGCTAGCTTGCTGTATCATGTTACTAACATGGATCGCATTTTCATTCAAAGATGTGGTGTCGAACTATGTTTTTCTTTTTTTCTCTGTAGTACGACAACGTGCTGATGGAAGAGGCCGCACAAATCCTGGAGATCGAGACGTTTATTCCACTTTTGCTTCAGGTTAGCATAAATGTGATTCCTCTTATCTGATCGGTAGGATGACTCACCGGTCATTTTGGAGACATGTCCATATGAGTGTAGTGAGATAATCTATAAGACGGCCATCTGCGACTAAATATGACCTGGAAAAATACACGTTTAAACTCCATTTTGATTGGACAGGCTCGATATTCTTTGACTCTGTTGGTCAAGCGCACGTGAACAGCGCGTGCTTGTCACTGGAGATGATGACGTGATACTTTTCTATAGAGATGTACCACGTGACAACTTTTTGGCCAATGAATAGGTAGATAAGTAACTTGACGTTATGACTTTTCTTTCGCTTGATGAACAGAATCCTGAAGATGGATACAATCGAATGAAGAGAGTCATTCTCATCGGGGATCATCACCAGGTATATTTATTGGGTGTTGTTTTTTGGTATTCCATTGCCTCGAATACCTTTATTTTCGTGAGGGTAATATTTTCATTGTTAATTTTGTGAGCCAACAATTTAACATAACATATATGCAGTTTGTACGTTGCGATCGTTTTGTATTCGTTTTACAGTAATGTATCGTTTAAACTAAAACACGAGGTTTTTTGTTTGATAAAAAATGTTTCAAAAAGTGACGTAAACATTAAAAGATGCCAAATCAAAAAACCATGCATGTTGCGGAAGTGCCATCTTTGGAAATTTTAACCAGCGTGGAAATTTTCGTTTTGCAAGCCCTACACGGAATTTTGCCCTCTTCAATAGATTTTTATGGATGGTAAACTAGTAAAATGCCGTATGGAGAAAGGCCACTGTATTTAAGTTTGAAGAAATAAATCCGCGGAATCACCATGAGTGTATTGTTTGTTTCTGTTTTGTTCGCAGCTTCCTCCTGTTATAAAGAACATGGCTTTTCAGAAGTTTTCTAACATGGAGCAATCTCTCTTCACGAGATTCGTACGCCTGGGCGTTCCCACTGTTGAACTTGATGCCCAGGGGCGTGCAAGATCCAGGTATAAATTAATGCTGTATGCATGGTTAAATTTCATTAACTCCGATTTCTGTAGCATGAAGCGCCTAGGAGAATTGCTGCTCACCCGTAAGTAAGGTACCCTATAGGCTATTCCTCTTCATGAACATTTTTGTCAGCTTTCACCAACAATTCGCCCGTGCCCATCTGTATACACCTACACGGAGAGAGGCACTGTGAGAGTAAAGTGTCTTGCCCAAGAACACAACACAATAACGCGGTCAATGTTCGAACCCGGAATTGTCCATCGGAATTCCAACGCACTTACCATTAGGCAAACGTACCTCTCCTAAGAGACACCATCTTTAAGAGGGGCGCAAAAGAGTGAGAAATATTTTAAACTCGCACGTTTACGTTTCCAATGCAACCGTCGCTGTTTTTGGCACCAATTTGCGCGCCAGTAGTTCTTTAACGCGCGACCATTGTACCTTTTTTTAGCCTGTGTAGTCTTTATAACTGGAGATATAACAAGCTTGGAGATCTGCCTCATGTCCAGACCTGGCCAGAGTACTGTGTGGAGAATCCCGGCTTTTTCTTTGATTATCAGCTGATAGATGTGCCAGATTTCAACGGAGTAGGCGAGTCAGAACCTAATCCTTACTTTTATCAGGTAAATACGATAATAAATAACGACGTGTGTTAAGGGGGCACTGTCACGAGCATAACTTCAAAAATTCAACAGCCCAAAAACATGTTTACACCATCAGAAACATATTAGCAGCGGTCAGGTTTTATAAAAATTACTAAACCAGTGTACTGAAGATAAATATAGAGTGATATCACTGTGATACCATCGGGAGCTTTTGATCTCAACTTGAAAAAGTCAGCCTGACTTTTTCAAGTTCTGTCCCTGTGGTTTGGAAAATTGATGAAAACAATTTACAGTCACCCTCTTCTTTAAACAATTTGCTAGATATCCTTTCCTTTACGTTCTAGGAGCATTTCCCGCATGGTTGAAAGTACTCAGACGTAATTTTGGTGCCGTGTTACTAAAAAGGTCTCAAAATGGCCGTGACAGTGTCCCTTAAGGGAGCACAGCTGTTCTCTAGCTTTTTTTCCAGTTCAAGGTTGCCAGTGTTAAGAAAAAGACGATAATAACTCCGCAGGGAATTTAGTGTCTAGTTGGGAAAATTCTAAATTTCTTATCAAAGTCAAGGTTAAGTCCGGAATTGCATTTTTAAGGAGGCTGTGTAGGTTTTGATGATACGTGTAAGTGTTGTTGCTAACGACGGTAATATTATGATCAATAAAAACACGAAAACGTACATTTGCCTGCAACACGGCTCCGTTGTCCATGAGAAAATTCATAGACAACTGTATGGAAAACTGAAAACGCGATAACAGGGTTCCCACTCAGGCCACATGTCTTATATTTCATCAATAAAATCATTTGCCTAACATCTTAAGTTTTTGATTCACAAATAACGCAAAAATTCTGAAATTATGAATCAAAGTAATTTAACATCAAAACCCCTAAAATTCCCGTATAAACTCTGTATTTTGCGACACGTTTTCCCCATTTTCAAAATGGCGGATTTTACTAGGCCATCCGTTCTTTACGCTGCGCATCTTCCAAGTATTCTTCTTTTCTTACAGTTTTTAACCATAACGTTGACGTAGCATTCAATTGTTAGACAATTTTATTTACGGCTTACAGTTCACTTAGCCGCCATGTGTTTCATAACGTAGCTCAATCACGTAAGATTTCGTGACGTGACCCTCAGTAACGCACTGACCTTTACACCTGTAGAATCTGGGCGAGGCTGAATACGCTGTAGCTATCTTCATGTACATGCGCCTCATTGGCTATCCCGCTGACAAGATCGCCATCCTTACAACATACAACGGCCAGAAGCATCTTATCCGTGACGTCATCAGACAGAGGTGTGCAACCAATCCGCTGATTGGACAACCGAGCAAGGTAAAATGAGGGTGGGAGGGGAGGGTCGTGCTGTTTCTCTTTAAGGAGGGGTACTGGAGGGGGATTACAGAGTAGCCGTTGTCATGGACGACTGACAGTACTTATCATACGAAGGCAAATTAAAATGAAATTAATCCTGTCGTGGTGAAAAATGCGAGACGCTCTAGTTGGTCTGTTGGGGCTTCTGTCATTTTTAGTATGTGATACTGAGGATTAGAGGTGTTGTGGAAAATTAGTTTCTTATCTTTTTCCCTATTGCTGAAGGCTTGTTAATGTCAAGAAGTGAAAATTGCGCTTTGAGCCAATCATTGACCACTGAAAGCGGGAAAACATGTAACCTTTGCCAACCTCAGGAACCAGTGCAACCGTTATCAAGCGCGGGAAAACATGAAACCTCTGCCAGGCTCGGGAAAAATGTAATCGCTACCAAGCGCGGGAAAACATGTAACCTCTGCCAAGCGCGGGAAAAAATGTTACCGCTACCAAGCGCGGGAAAACATGTAACCCCGCCAGGCTCGGGAAAAAATGTAACCGCTTCCAAGCGCGGGAAAACATGTAACCTCTGCCAAGCGCGGGAAAAAATGTAACCGCTACCAAGCGCGGGAAAACATGTAACCTCTGCCAGGCTCGGGAAAAAATGTAACCGCTTCCAAGCGCGGGAAAGCACGTTAATTTTGCCAATCTCGGAAATACACTCAACCTTTGCCAAGCGCAGGTAAATATGTAACCGTTGCCTAAGGCGCATCTGGAATAACATTTTAACTCCAATGATGCTCCTGTTTTATCACGTGATTAGGTGACCACAGTGGATCGTTACCAGGGCCAACAGAACGATTACATCATCTTGTCACTTGTTCGCACCAGGACTGTGGGTCACATCCGTGATGTACGCCGTCTTGTGGTAGCCATGTCACGTGCCAGGCTTGGCCTCTATGTCCTGGCACGTGTCAGCCTCTTTCAGAACTGCTTTGAGCTCAGACCTGCTTTCTCTCAGGTAAGTGCCCAGCGTTACTTGCGTGGTCCCGCAACGTTTGCATTGCGGGATCGCAAGAGTCGAAACGCAACGTTTGCTTCGTTACGCACGAAGACATCACGAAACGCTTACGTTGTCACGTAAAGCTTTCGTGACAAGCCAAGGTCAACGTTGTGGAGAAGTTTTGCGAGTACCAAAGCTGTTTTGAGGAGAAAAGGACGTTTGATGTTAATTTCCTTTCATAATCTGTCTAAAAGGTTTGGAATCCTTTTTTCTACTTTTCCAAGCCAAAAAAGTGGAGAATGAAAGTTGCTGACTGGGCAAAATCTAGAAAATTATTGCCTTGATTAGTTGAAAAAAATGGACGAGGATACCAGTTTACGGACATAGGTATTAAAATTTTTTGTACAAAAATGTGACGAACCCTTACATTGTTATCACCTTGTTTATTTAACAGTTTGTAGATATTGTAAGGGAGATTTTTAATGTTGATCAGTCTTGGGAGAACAAGCGTAAGGAAAGCATTACGTTTTCGATGACGTTTGAATCCTTCTCTACCTCTCAGTTGACCAGCAAGCCGTTGAAGCTGTACCTAGCACCCAGTGAGCGATATCCCCCATCGCGACAGGTAAGCTGGACAAACCTATAATTTTTACTAAACTACACTTTTGTCGTAACGGCGGCCATTTTGAATCTACCTGGACAGAGCCTCGCGCTCGTACCCAATTCCCTCTCCTCCCCTTTCCCCACGCATCCAAGCTAATGTGAACGCGAAGCACCTTGTATTTAGTCCCAGCTATACGATCAAGGTCTTGATCCAATCGGCCAAATGTGTGGCATCCTAAAGGAATTGGGAAACAGACAGTTTTATCACCACGATGTTGGGTAAATATCTTTGCTCCCTTGGCGCGTTGTAGGAGACCCGCGACGTCAAGTATCAAAGGTGCCGAAGTGTTTGTTTCAATTTATTCGCTTTTTTGATAAGCTACTTATTAACTAAATATTTGGATCTAGTCGCTCCACACTTCCAAAGCAACGTTTTGTTCCAGCCAACAATTTTTACGTCCAGAACGTGCAACAGATATGGAAACTAGGCAGCGAACATAGATGCGTATACACAAGAATGTGCTTTTTTTTCTCTGTCTCTCTTCAAGCGTGGAGTTCCACCGGCCGAGGGACCGTTTATTGTTGAAGACATGCCTCAGATGCATCGCTTTGTCTATGACTTCTACAGCCAGTATGTTCAATCACTGAGAGCTCAGAGAGAGGTAAAGTCTACTCTACTCTTTAAAAAATTTGTTAGCTGCCCACGGCTTTAGTTTACGTAATCCTGGTCTCTATGGCAATTCTACATTTTAAAGTCCGTCAAGCGGTTTTTAATCGTAAACTTAACCCAGTTGAAAATAATTTTATCTTGCCGATTACAACAAAGGTTTATAATCTGAGTCAATCAGAACTTAAAGCAGAACATTAAGTTTGGCGCCAAGTGCGGGGAAAGGCTAACACAACCTTTACCATGCGCCGGGAAACATGCAACCGTTAACCAAGCGCGGGAAAACACGTAACCGTTGCCAAGCGCGGGAAAACGTGCGTATGGAAAGACACTATTGGTTTTATTTTGCTTCTGATTGGCTCAAAGAAACAGCGTGTTCCGGCTGTGACTGACTAAAGCAGGTGGCAAGAGCTTTCTGTTTTTCGAACAGCTAAAGAGCCTGCCAGTAACCGAATAAAAGCATATCTGTGGCACGTGCGGTTGTATGTTGAGCATTTAACGAAATACTTTTACTTTTTCAGCACATGGCCAACATTCCCCAGCCACCTGAAGAAGAAGAAAAGGAAAGTGACGAGGCTGAACAAAGCGACGATAAAGAAGACAAAGACGAAAAAGAAACAGAAATTGCGAACGAAGTGAATGAGGAACAAGGATCGCCGATTGTAAATGAAGTTGAAGAAATGGAAGCAGACGAGAACTAACACATTGTAAAAAAGAACTTTGGCGTGGTCTTACAGAAGTATTTATCAATGAAGTGCAAAGAACTCGACCAACTTCGGTTTCTTTGTTTAATTTCGTAACGCATTATGTGAAATATGGTTTAGACAAGAACTCGGCAAACAAGGTCTGTCTTCAACAGAACAAAGTGTTGGCATACCATTGAAAAACAACAACAGGAATCCGTCATCTCGAGCTACGAAGCAACTCTCCCGAGAGTGTCTGTTTACTTCATTCTCCTTTGTCTGTTACAACATAGAAAAGATTATTACTCACTTTTGTAGTAGCCAACAGTAAATTCAGTTGCTGTTCATATTAAGAAATTTCTAGTTGTAAAAAGAGTTCCCCTGGGACTGAGCCCGCGTTTTCTTCAGTGGCGTTGCTAAGTGACATGATTTATGATAACTGTCACTTTTGGAAAACACAAATCAGAACTTTTTTGCGTACTTCAACAAGGATTCTCTTAAAGCTGTTGTCTAATTCCAGTCTATATTCTGTTTATACTTGCACGTATGTCATATTGAATAGCGAAAATTCATCCACACTCCTTTCCCGATTCAACAAAGGCGGCCTGAGCGAAGTTCTTTGCAGCCTAGCCGTTGTTTTAGAACGTCACGCAACGCGCCCTCTTTTAGAGAGAAGCTTTGCGTGACTTGTTGCTCGAAATTTGTAGCTTTGGATGAACGTTCCTTGTATGTTTTATTTTGTATGACGCAGTCTTCCAAACGAGCTAGAATTCGTGGGATCTTACGTGATGTACAACTGAGGTAATGGTCTGAAACAAAGCTCTCCTTCCTGATTGTGTTATTCACGTGACATACAACATCTTGTCGCACTCGTGTATGTTTAAGGTGTTTTGTATATACCGTAAAATTCCGGTTATAAGCCCCCGCGGTTATAGGCCCATCTAACTGGAAACAAAAAAATACATCCGGTTATAAGCCCCCCCCCCCCTCCCCCCTGATATAAGCCCCCCTCTGCTGGATGATAGTACTGAACTAGGCCAAATGTTGCTTTATTTTGACTTTTTAACTTACAAAAGTATTTCGATCAACACTACCATGGCTCTTTTCGAAACATTTATTTTATTCCGCTTATAAGCCCTCCCAGATATAAGCCCCTCAGCTTATAAGCCCAACCAAAACCCCTTACGGAGTTGTATATATAAGCCCAGAGCTTATTACCGGAATTTAACGGTATTGCTGTGTGGGTCTCGTCAAAGCTGAACTCAACATACCGTGAAATTCCGGTTATAAGCCCCCCCCCCCCCCCCCGGAAACACCAATATACGACCGGTTATAGCCCCTTCCCCCCCCCCCCCTTTTCCCCGGATTTAAGGCCAGGCTCTACTGGATGACAGTACTGAACAGTGCTAAATGTTGCTTTATTTTGACTTTTTAACTTTAAAACTTATTTCGATCAACAGTGCCTTTGCTTGTTTTGTTTCTTTTATTCCGCTTATAAGCTGTCACCCCCCCCCCCCCCCTCCCCTCCGTTTTTAAGCCCACCCAAAACCCCCTTCGAAGTTGTATAAGCCCAGGGCTTATAACCGGAATTTTACGGTATCCACTTTTAGTGGCATCCGTATTCCTCCGCTTGAATGGAGAGTACTTTCCACTCGGAGAAGCTCCGATGTAAAACTGAAGGGAGGGGGGTGGGGTACCAGAATCGAATTTTGTGAGCGCGGCTTGATTTTATTTTCATCTCCAATAAAGCACCAGTTTCTTTTTGACATATCGTTTCTGTCAATTACTTTGCCGGCTTGAATTACTCTAAAAAGATATCGGAATAATGCTAAGAATAGGCGCTTGAAAGTTAAACATACTGTACTGTCTATAAAGCGCGTAACAAGTTTTCAACTCCACAAGTTTTCAATTCCTAAAGTAGCGCGCGTGCAGACGTGTCCCGTTTCCTTCGGCGGAAACTTTCTGCGTGCAACAAAGGACGTCTGCATGCAGGCTATTCCTAAGGGACGGACCATTAGAAATTACCGGAGGGGGGATCAAAAATTTTTGGTGCAGGGATTTTTTTTTAAGTCCTACTTGCAGGAATTTTTTTTAGTCAAGTTTCCCGTGCAGGTAATTTTTTGGTGGTAGAGTCACTCACCCCTCCGGTTATTTCTGATGGTCAGTGTAGAATCTAGTACTCTCTTTTTGCACTTTTTGGTTCATTAGCGTTCCTTAGGGAATCTGTTTTGTGTTTCTTTCCCGCGCGTTTAGTATAATTTGCATCTTATTTAATATTCTAGTTTTCTAGTTTCCGTCCTTGTTGAAGTTTATTTAGTTTCACCGTTGATATCAACGAGAGTAGTTCTATCAGAAAACCTTCAAGAGTTGCCCTTTCGCGGCCAACAGCGCCAGTACAATGTAAGTTACTATGTACATCGTTTTGCTTTAGTCGCTTTCCAGCAGCATGCTTTTACAGTTTGTAAGTTTATATTTTTCGTTTTCCTTAGTTCAAACCTCTTCTCTTGTGGAGTTTGAAGTCTTGCTGCTGTAACGGTCGATGAAAGATTTGCCTTTTTGGCAGTTACAGTCAGTCCCTAAAGGTACAATAATTTAAGGTGCCACTTTCGGAAGTCCCCCCGGGGGTGGAGGGGTATAATTCGTATTTCAGTTTCCTGCCAATCTGTGTCGTCACAATCATGCCCGAATCTCGTGAGAAGCTTATGATCTGCTTTCGACACGGTTGTAGGTTGTCTGCATTCAAATTGAATTTAGCCGCTTCTTGATGCTGAAAAAATCTAAAATACTCTCAAAACTCAGCTATTTAGCTTGCTTTATCGGACGGTCGGAGTTTTCTCTCTCTCTTTTTTCCCACCTCTGATCGAGCATAAAAACAATCTCGGCTTTTGCGTTATTTTAATTTGTCACGCAGTGTTTCTCCCAATTGCGTGACGAGTCAGCAGTTGGAGATGATACTGAAAATTCAACCCCACGAAGAAATCACAAGTTTGAGTAAAGAGCTACAACAGGTTTTTATTTCTTTCATTTTGTCAACGAATAAGAAAAATATTTCGCAATATTAACAAGTCACAACCAGGTTAAAGTTCATGATTAAATTTTACAAAATTCGTTCGTTCACAGCAAAGCATTGACAACATTTCATGGCCGTTCAAGCAATCGTCAACGAAACTTTTCCACAGATTATAGATTTGTCATCTTGATCCTTCAAGCCCACATCCAGCTTCAGCGAGCCGCTTGGAAGGTCGTCTGAAATGAACATGGTGTACACAAGCTCGACTTGAGCGCCGCTCTTTAGAGGACAAGTCAGCCCATGTCCCGTACATGCGTCAGGGTTCGGTACGGGCACGGGTGCGGGTAAAAATCCGATGAAGGCCCACGCGTAAATCTTGGCTGCTGTAACAACCTCGTGCGGGATGAAATTGATCGTCACGGTCGTGTTTCCGCCTTTCTTGAGGACACAAGGATCTTCATCGCAGGGTGTCACGTCAATGCTGGAGATTTCTCCATTTTCTGGCGTGGTGTCCGGTGCAGTACACTTGCCGTAGCTGATTGTCTTGGAAGAAACTGTTGTTGCTACAAGCAGGAATGCAACGAAGAAGAGTGCACCTTTCATATTGCTTCTGGTTAAGTTCGTGCAACGGACAGGATCAAAATGGGAGGTGTCAGTTAATGAATCATTCTAAAACAATTAAATTAGCGCGGGCTCATGTAATGTGCGCATGCTCCGGTGTCCATTTAAGCCTTTCTGCTGGGGGTCGAGGGGGAGTTTCAGTGTTGGTGGTGAAACTGTTGCGAAAACGCCGTTTCCATATTTATCCGGCATGGCGTAACTGTGGCGTGGAGGTCTGTGGCTCGTCACACAATCTTTCGTCCCGCTGCGGACGATAGATTGGGTAACGAGCCAAAACATGCTATTTTCGATAAGGGTTACCGTAAATGATACAATAAACGCCCGGGGCGTCTATTTTAAAAATTTCGACATTTTAGGGGTCCTTAGTCTCCTTCGCAGCCGCTGTTTAGGCTCGTCACGCAACGCTTGTTCTAAATAGATATGAGGTGTTTATTAGAGAACCTTAGAGAGGGGCGTTTTTTTCACTTTAACGTCAACAAAACAAATAAGAGCCAGCGCAGTTTGCTTGCGGGGTAAGATAGAAAACAGAGTTTGTGAGTAGGAGACTAATCCAATCTGCGCAGATGTCGTTAATAGTTTGATATCGATGTCTTCATCGTCCATGTTACCATTGTTGTCCTCTTCGATGGTTGAGGCGATTCCTACTGGGGGGGGCGTCTATCAGACAAGCGGCGTTTATTAGAGGGGAGCGTCTAATACAAACTTTGTACCTCAAGGGGGTGCTTATTAGATACGAGGCGTTTATTTGAGAATGGACGTTTATTAGATCATTCACGGCATAAACGATACAAGTGAAAGTTTGAAAGACAATCAGCTGTCCACTGTATTAGGAAATAGGAGACGGTTGCACGGTACGAGAACATATCATGCATATCATCTTCCTGAAAAATCACATAATATCCGATGAAAATTATTAGCATGACTGGTTGATAACTACATCACTTGACTGGGAAAATGTTGTAGCGTGGTCATATATCAAGTGACTCCTTTCATTGCTCTAATTCAACTGTCCCTTTATTCAATAATCAAGAATAAAAATAAGCGATAATAATTTCGAATGACGTTTCGATGAATCGTTCATCATTTTCAAATTCTAAAAGTCAGATTCTTATCAGTTGAGAATGCGTGCGAGAGTCTCGTTACATATGATTTAAGACTCTTCAATGTGGAATGTAGAGAAATGAAACATAAACTGAACACGTGATCTTTAATGGGGGAGACTCTTAACTATAGATCCAGAGCAGTTGCTAAGGAATTGCTGAAGACTGTATTTTGAAGCAAGCGATCTTGAAGCTTTTTGCAACGCTAAATGGTGAATTTTATTTGGGGGTACACCTGCTTTGAAAAATATATCATTGTGCGTGCTAAACTAGTGCCAGTCCCAAACCGCGCGTTTAACAGCGGATAAGGCAAATTTTGGACCTTCACCGATTTCTCTAATATTTTTAGTGAAAGTCGACCATTATATCCCATGAATAAATAAAACATTTATTTGGATCAAATCTTTTATTTTTATTTTTTGCGAGGCGGTTTTCACTGCAACCTCAAAACCACCCAATTTGCATTTGCAGAGTCCATAATTTAGCATTAAATGTCGGTCGCTGCCAAAGCGTATTTCCTCAACCAAACAAGCTGAATATTTTATATATCAAGATTTTATGTTTCTTCTATACTTTAACGGTTAAACAATTGTATTCTATACAATTTTGACTGAGTTATTATGAATTTTTAAAAACACTTCCTAACGGACTCAGGAATGCGTGACACGTAACATACCTGTAGTTGAAAGCGATTTTCTCGAATGTGGGACCTGATCAGAAGTCAAGTATATTTTATCTCGAAAGTACTAATACCAGTCTAGAAACCTATCGAATAAAATTTGTGGGCACTCTGCACTTTGCGCCGTACAGAGCAGTAAGATTTTCCCAAATTTTCGCCATTTTGATTAAAACCAAAGATAACGACGGTCCGATTTCTTTGCAGTGAACGCCTATAGATACGATCATTACCACTAAACACCACACTGTGGTATGCAAATAAATAATATTTGTCGATTTAGCCGTCGTTTGAGGAAAAAATCTACCGTTGTTGCCGGATTTTCAAAAGAAACAGCGATAAATATCAATATGCAAATTAGCTCCGAAAACGACATTTTGCTATATTTATCTCTGTAATTCCCGGAAACTATTTTCCTTAAAAATTATTTTACACGGCAAAGAAATGTTCCTTACCTGAGAAAAGATGCCTTTCAGACTATGTAAAAGCATTTCAGTTTTGCTGTGAGTGATTATTTTCATAGGCGTCGTATTAACAAAACATTGCGACAGACCGGTCAACGTTGAAACTCGTAACGTATAAAACAGCCTTCGCTCTGATTCAAATCACCCCGAAAGCGGCAAAAAAAGACACCGGAATGCAGGTAAGTAAAAAACATTTAATTTTAAGATCATGTATAACTAATACAGCGTTTGGGTTCCCTGTGCAAGTGACTGCTAATTCATTGCTGTAATTCAACTGTCCATTTATTCAATAAACAAGATACTGTGTTTACGTGATGTCGAGATTATTTGTTTTACTTTTACTAACGAAATTGAAGTCATTTTGCAATATGATTGGTTAATTTGAAATGTCCTTACAATAGTAACGCTGTGTAACAAAATACACTACAAACGTAGTTATCATAAGCATGAGGACTTTAATATGCATCCAAAAATAAATGAATCTTGACATGCCATTTAGAGCCCTTGCTACCCCCTTTATTTTGGAAACCTGATTATCGACTGATTACAGATCTGTGATTAAAACGAAACCCTGATACCAGATCCAAGTTTTTCATTTATTTTTAGTTAATTTTTTCCGAGCCTGAAATGTAGGGGTGGCGAATGGTCCTTCTAAAACGGCGGGTCTCGCAAAAAAATAGCCGAATTTGGTGAGTCTCGCAGTCTCGTCTTTTTTGTTTTTAGAATCGTCTCGCGGTCTCGGAGTCTCGCATTTTTGTACAGCTAGCGAAATCTAGCTAGGTCTCTTCGCATCGATTTTGAAGTTTTTTTTTCTAAGTGATGTCGTCGCGTTACTTCGTATAGAATTATAATAACAAACCCTCTAAAAGGTAATCGACAACGCATAGATTACTCATAAACAGTTTCTTATTTGTACAAAAACTTACCGCAAAGTCAAGGATTCCTCCGTGTAGAGAGTAAAATGACAAGTATCCCCATCCATCATTTACCTCGTTCAATGGTTTTTGAAGTAAGTATAAGTTGTTCTCAAATCACTAATTCACTCCAGCGTGCTATGATCAAGTCCAACCGTAGTCATAAGTTTTAATAGTTTTAATTCATCCAGTTCGGCGATCAAGATCTGAGAATGAGCTGGAATGGACGTTAAACGCCCTTTAACCAAACAACTGTAGATTGATGTATGTCAATGTGAGTCTGCAATCGATTCATTGATATTCCATGTTTCACTTTTTCTGCTTTTATAAAACTACAAGACAAAACATTCACGGAGCTACCAAAACGACTGAGGCAAACAGTAACCGGACATTTGTTGCTACGCCACTTCACCCATCAAGCTAGAGCATTTCTGAGACTAATTAGCAGTGTTTGCAACCAAATTATATCACTAGTACCTTATTTCACTATTTATAAGCGTGCTTCACAAAACAATCATACCGACGGACGTTAAACGACGGTAAATAGTCTAACGAAAAAGTCTAGGCATGATTTTTCAGATCAATACGCTCTTACTGTATGTTCCATCCTGTCATATCGGAAAAAGCGTTAGAAACCTTTACACAAGAGATGCTAAACACGAGCGACTAGAAAAGACCATGTCAACAGTTACAGACCACTACCGACGCGCGTTCGTTTGGGAGTATTCTGGAACAAGAATATATTCCGGCTATTCTGCTCCTGGGAGCAGAATAGCCGGATTGGAAATCCAAGTATTCTGGAATAGGAAGAGGAGCCAAACGAACACTAACTTGCATTATTCCAATTATTCTTATTCCGGATTGATCCCAAACGAACGCGCCCTAAGAACGACTTTTGAAACGTCACTCTCGAAATCTGTGAGGCAGACCAAGAGAACGACCCCTAGAGGTGTGGCCAACTGACGCTGGTTCTACGGTTTCCGTAGGAGAAGACTCTGCTCTTCCAAGTCGACTCAGCCGCATGACGCACTGATGATAGACATGATCACTGATTTCTAATTGATAATCATCGTCAACATGAGCAATATTTTCATCCCCATTAAGCTGACTAACGACTTGATCAAGCTTCACATTACCAGTAAATTCATAGTGCAGGAGAAGACAGTCCTCTGGATCAGGTGCATACATGTGGACTTTTGCAGTGTCCGTCAACGACCGCGGTTTCCAATCTTGTACAAGGTGATAACAATGGGGGTGACAGGCCTACACAACTCTTATCCACCGTTGTAATAGCCATTTTAGAGTTTGTCTCGAACGAGTGTATCTTTTAGGGATCTGCCCCTGTTGTACGAGACAATTGGGGGATCCTTGAATATTTCGTTAAGTCGTGGTTGTTGTTGGATTAAATGCCACTTTTGCATGAGTATATGTTTTAAGTTAGGCACCGTTGGACGGTATGGTGTAACGAAAGGCAGGATTCGCGTGTTTTCTTTGCATTTCTTTTGAAGGGCAAGTTTTCTGTCTTCATACTTTATCTCTGAGAGGATTGCCGAAAACAGAGTTTCTGGGTATCCTCTTTTCATAAGATGTGCTTTGAATTGTGAGATTTTAGCTTTAAATTCTGTTTTTGAGGAGTTTGTTCGAAGAAGTCTGAGTGCTTCACCTTTAATGAAGCCCTTTTTGACCCCTGGTGGGTGGCAATTGGAGAAATGCGTGTACTGAAATGTTTCAGTAGGTTTGAAATGCGTTTTAATGTCTAATATAGACTCATATGCGAATCGTTCACCTTTGAAAACGTTTGTGTCTACACTGATAGCTCTTCGTCTGGTTCCATGTTAGAGTCATGTTCTTTGGAGATCGATGCTACTTTTAGGATTTTAGCAGTCCGTCTTTTGTTAGCAGGCTCATGGCCGTTAAACTCAGGCAATACCGCGGTTTCGATCCTTCTGGATCTCTCCAGTTGCCGATAAAGGAGAGCGATAGGGACCAGTGTTCGATATCACTCAGGCAAATGGCATGTTTTTTATGTTTTTATACTCGATCGACGGATCGAAAATTCTGAATTCTTATTGGTTGGTTTCTCACTAGTGAAAAGTGAGCATGTAGTTTTCGATCCTATTGTACACAGCTTGATGCTGTGTTTCTTCTTGTGGCTATAATGTTTGATTTTAAGCATGTATTATTTTTTTCTTTAACGATAATGAGTTAGGTGGAAGTGCGTCGTTATTTTACGACAGAAAACCAAGTATGCGAGGTTGGCGTTCGGTATTTTAGAGCGCATTCCGTACTTTTATCCTTTGTTTCTAGTGTAGCTAATGTACACTCAATTGTTCACATGCTATGATTTAGTGTAAAGTCCGCACTCGCACGTGATAAGACGGGGCCTGTCTGTAAAAAATCATAGAACGAGCTAAAATTAATCATGATAATTCATGATAAATCGGTGACCAGATGTTTTAAACTGGCCAAGATTAGCTTACTGTGGTAAGGTTTACTAGTACTGATAGACTAATACCGGCAAATTACCTGCATATAATAAGTTCTATAATAAGAGCAATAATTTATTGAGTACTTACGTGATTCGTACTTTCGCTTACGATGAGAAGACAACTTTTTGCGCTTCACAGTATCCTCCATGTCGTTGTCTTCCATGACCTATGAAGCTGAACTCCACGCGGCCGCTTTTTTTCGAGGAGTTCCAGAACAAGATTGGTTGCAAGTGACAGTACGTCAATCAAAAGATCAAAGGGAAACGGCGAAGAGCAACAAGCGGAAATGAAGTCACGTCCAGAAAAACAATACTAATATCATTTAACCGTTGACAAATTGGACGTTTCGTATACAAGATTTTGGCTGGTTTGTATTGAGGGCTTTTTGTATAAATAAGCTAACGTACGTGCTAAGCTTCAAAGACTCGAATTTCTGAAATCTCAACGTCTCGCGCTCGCATTCAAAACGATTTAAAGTCTCGCTCTCGCAACATAAAACGTCAAAATGCCTCGGGCTCGCAAAGAAAAACCGAGGTCTCGCGGTCTCGCAAAGTCTCGCATGTACCATTCGCCACCCTTAAATGTCATTTCAGACCTGGTCATTTCCGGTTTTCAAACACAAGAAAGCGGAGATATCCCTGGGGACGAGTACTAAAAATAGACAATGACAAATGAAAGCAAGGGACCGCGGACGAAAATGCTGCTGGTGTACGTAGGAGCTACTGACAGCTCTATCAGCCAAAAATAAATAAATAGGCCCCAAGAGTCAGGGAACGGCTTTCACGAAACCACTGGTATAAATATTATTTAGCCTTCAACTTAACTACAACACAGTTTCCGCTAGATTTCGATTTGATGTTGTTAATTCGGTGATGGATGTTAAAGGAATGAAACAAGACATATTCAGGCCACAAGAAACACGCGACAATCCTTACGATGTTATCTTGGTGGTCGAAGATGGAACAGAATTCAAAGCTCACAGAAAAGTGCTGTCAGAGGCAAGCGCTTTCTTTGAAAAGCTGCTAAGCAGTGGCATGATGGAGTCTACAGAAGGAGTGGCTCGATTGGAAATGCTAACCGAGCCCGGTTTAGGAGCTGTATTGGAGTTTATTTACACCGGCGGCGTTCAGATGTTAGATGAAGACATTGCTCTGAATCTGATCGAGATGGCTGACTACTTGTTTATTCCGCAATTAAAAACATTCGCTGAGAGATATTCAGCCCAAAAGTTGAATTTATCTAATTGTATTTTAACTTACCATTTTGCGGAAAGATATCAGTGCGAAAAGCTTATTTCTGACGCCAGAGAATTAATCCATGCAAATTTCATCAACGTGGCGAAAGCGGAAGAGTTTAGGAACTTGTCGAGCGAGGAAGTTATCAAGTGGATTTCCAGTGACGAAATAGTTGTTGGAGCAGAGGAAGATGTGTTTAAGATTATTCTATCTTGGATTGATCACGACAGAAGCGAGCGAGAGAAGTATTTCGCCGATTTATTTGGTCAGGTTCGCCTTGTTTATGTATCGCGTGACTATCTGCTCAATCATATCGTGACAAATGATCTTGTAAATGATAATGTATGCTGTCTCGAGCTTGTGAAGGTTGCAATGAAAGCACTTGACTCTAAAAATGCAGAAAATATCTCGGTTCCACATCCGAGGAAGTCACTTGAGACTGCTGTTATAGTAGTATCTATACTGAAAGAGGACGAGGCGCTTCTTTGTTATGCTCCCCGTACAAATACGTGGTACAGGTTGCGTGACAGGTCACGGCCGCCAGTGAGGCAAATAATATCTTGTCACGGTACGTTGTATACTTTCTTTCCAAGCATGACTCTGCAGAAGAGTGACTATAAACTATTTCGCTATGATTCATTCTTTGATCGATGGATGGACATACCGCACAAAGGAAAAAGAGATTTAAAGCAGATTTTTGTCAGTAATAACAATGAAGATGGAATTTACGCTCTGGAATCAGAAAATGAAAGATCTTGTCCAGATTGTGTCGCTTTGCACTCTTGCAATGGGCCTGAAAGAGTCTCAGAATTTTTTTCCTGTGGGAAACAACATCTGTCTTACATCACGAAGTACAGACCTGAATCAAACTCCTGGGAAGACATATCATCATTTGATTTGGGTTTAAGGAAAAAAATTTGCATTGTCGCGAAGGACAATTTTATTTATTTTATTGGTGGCTACATTCAAGGAACGGAAAAGGCCTTGACCAATGTTGACAGGTATGATCTCAGCAGAGGAAAATGGGACAAAGTCGCTCATATTCGAGAAGCAAGAGCGCGAGCTTTCGGAACCGCCACGCGTGGGAAAATTTTCATTACGGGTGGATGGTTGCCTGTTCCTTATTCAGCTGATACTGTAAAAACTCCTGAAGTGTACAATGAAACAACAAATGAATGGCAATTAATAGCAAGATTAATGAGGCTACGTTTTACCAGTATAATGTGTGTCGATGACAAAGTTTATGTAGTTGATAATAGATTTTTGTGGTCCTCGAGCGGGCTGAGAAGGGGAGAAATTGAATGCTATGACCCTGACAAAGATGAATGGAATGTCATTACTAAAATTCCTCTGCCAGCTGTCCAAAATGAAAGTTGGGAATCATTCGATGTAAGGTCCTGTTCCATGAGAGTTTTTATGAGAGGTGACCTGGAGTGGACACAGGTTATCACGTGACGATAATCATTTATGTATCAAAAACGTCTGTTTTCAGGAAATTTGCAAAAGAAATAACATAAATAAAAGTAACTGACAACTTAACTTGTTTGTTTTATGAGCATCATTGAACAAGGGATCGAGTGAGTATGTATGAGGCATAAAAAGAATGGGAGACAGTGGGGGGAGGGGGATGGTCCTTTATGGAGGGGGACATTGGGGGTTGCTGAACACCGCATTAATTACCGCACAAAAATTCAGCAAATATAACAAAACCGCACAAAAAAATTTCGGAAAATACCGTTATTTCATAGTATGCCTGTATAGCCTGTATAGTTGGTGGATTTGTTGACGCGAGGACAAAAAAATGAGGCCAAAACGGCATCAAACTGGTTGTTCAAACAGTCAAGTAGAATCACAGGGAAACCAAACGCTGTATTAGTTATACATGATCTTAAAATAAAATGTTTTTTACTTACCTGCATTCCGGTGTCTTTTTTTTGCCGCTTTGGGGGTGATTTGAATCAATGCGAAGGCTTTTTTGTACGTTGCGAGTTTCAAACGTTAACCGGTCTGTCGCAATGTTATTACGACGCCTATAATACGTCTCAAGTTACCATAATTGTTAACTCAAGTTACTAACGCCATTAGCTATTAACTCTCCTCGCGGGTGAGTTTCGTGTTTGTTAACAATTATGGCAACTTGAGACGTATTATAGGCGTCGTATTAACATTGCGACAGACCGGTTAACGTTGAAACTCGTAACGTATAAAACAGCCTTCGCTCTGATTCAAATCACCCCGAAAGCGGCAAAAAAAGACACCAGAATGCAGGTAAGTAACAAACATTTTATTTTAAGATCATGTATAACTAATACAGCGTTTGGGTTCTCTGTGCAAGTGACTGCTAATTCATTGCTGTAATTCAACTGTCCATTTATTCAATAATCAAGATACAAATATTCTTTACATGATCTCGAGATTTTGCAATATGATTGATTAATTTGAAATGTCCTTACAATAGTAATGCTGTGTAACAAAATACACTACAAAATTAATGTAGTTATCATAAGCATGAGGACTTTAATATGCATCCAAAAATAAATGAATCTTGACATGCCATTTAGAGCCCTTGCTACCCCCTTTATTTTGGAAACCTGATTATCGACTGATTACAGAACTGTGATTACCATAATGATTCGATTTAGCGCCCGGGGCGCTTATTTACTTTTGGCACCTCGAGGGAGGGCGCTTATTCGAGACAGCGCGCTTATTCGGGGCAGGGCGCTAATTTAATTTTTTGAGAAACAACCAAATGTTCAAAACTAAACTTTAATAAATATCAAATAACTAACAATAACAGAAACTGTAGCAGTAACAAATTGTTGAAGTTCAGTTACGTTTAAAAGAATCGTCATTTTAGCAGTAAATGATATATACATGAACGGTAACTAACAATAACAAAAACTGTAACAGTTACAAACCACGTTTGATACGTACTCTGAAGGCGCTTTAATAATATTAGAATAGGGGCGTCTATCAGAATAGGCACGCTTATTAGAATATGGACGCTTATAAGAATTGGGACGCTTGTCAGAATGGGGGCGCTTATTGGAATAGGGGCGCTTATTGACAAAAACACATTCGAAGGGGGGGGGCGCTTATTCGGAAGGGGGCGCTAATTGGAAGGAGGGCGCTAAATCGAATCATTACGGTAAAAAGAAACCCTGATACCCGATACAAGTTTTTCATTTATTTTTAGTTAATTTTTCCGAGCAAATGTCATTTCAGTCCTGATCATTTCCGGTTTTCAAACACAAGAAAGCGGAGATCGCCCTGGGGACGAGTACTAGGGACGTACTAGGCCCCAAGAAAAAGAGTCAGGAAAGGAAACGGCTTTTCACGAATTAAACCACTGGTAATATTCTTTAGTCTTCAACTCAACTACAACACAGTTTCCGCTAGATTTCGATTTGATGTTGTTAATTCGGTGATGGATGTTAAAGGAACGAAACAAGACATATTCAGGCCACAAGAAACACGCGACAATCCTTACGATGTTATCTTGGTGGTCGAAGATGGAACAGAATTCAAAGCTAACAGAAAAGTTCTGTCAGAGGCAAGCGCTTTCTTTGAAAAGCTGCTAAGCAGTGGCATGATGGAGTCTACAGAAGGAGTGGCTCGATTGGAAATGCTAACCGAGCCCGGTTTAGGAGCTGTATTGGAGTTTATTTACACCGGCGGCGTTCAGATGTTAGATGAAGACATTGCTCTGAATCTGATCGAGATGGCTGACTACTTGTTTATTCCGCAATTAAAAACATTCGCTGAGAGATATTTAGCCCAAAAGTTGAATTTATCGACTTGTATTTCAACTTACCATTTTGCGGAAAGCTATCAGTGCGAAAAGCTTATTTCTGACGCCAGAGAATTCATCCATGCAAATTTCATCAACGTGGCGAAAGCGGAAGAGTTTTGGAACTTGTCGAGTGAGGAAGTTATCAAGTGGATTTCCAGTGACGAAATAGTTGTTGGAGCAGAGGAAGACGTGTTTAAGATTATTCTATCTTGGATTGATCACGACAGAAGCGAGCGAGAGAAGTATTTCGCCGATTTATTTGGTCAGGTTCGCCTTGTTTATTTATCGCGTGACTATCTACTCAATCATGTCGTGACAAATGATCTTGTAAATGATAATGTATGCTGTCTCGAGCTTGTGAAGGTTGCTATGAAAGCACTTGACTCTAAAAATGCAGAAAATATCTCGGTTCCACATCCGAGGAAGTCACTTGAGACTCCTGTTATAGTAGTATCTATACTGAAGGAGGACGAACCGCTTCTTTGTTATGTTCCCTGTACAAATACGTGGTACAGGTTGCGTGACACGTCACGGCCACCGCTGAGGCAAATAATATCTTGTCACGGTACGTTGTATACTTTCTTTCCAAGTATGACGTGTCAGAAGCGTGACTTTAAACTATTTCGCTATGATTCATTCTTTCATCGATGGATGGACGTACCGCACAAAGGAAAAAGAGATTTAAAGCAGATTTTTGTCAGTAATAACAATGAAGATGGGATTTACGCCCTGGAATCAGAAAATGAAAGATCTTGTCCAGATTGTGTCGCTTTGCACTCTTGCAATGGGCTTGAAAGAGTCTCAGAATTTTTTTCCTGTGGGAAGCAACATCTTTCCTACATCATGAAGTACAGACCTGAATCAAACTCCTGGGAGGACATATCATCATTTGATTTAGGTTTAAGGAAAGGAATTTGCATTGTCGCGAAAGACAATTTTATTTATTTCATTGGTGGCTACATTCAAGGAATGGACAAGGCCTTGACCAATGTTGACAGGTATGATCTCAGCAGAGGAAAATGGGACAAACTCGCTCATATTCGAGAAGCGAGATTTGGAGCTTCCGGAACCGCTGCGCATGGAAACATTTTCATTATAGGTGGATGGTCAGCTGGTCCTTATAATGCAGCCATTGTAAAAACTTGTGAATTATACAACGAAACAACAAATGAATGGAACTTAATAGCAAGATCAAGCAGGTCACCTCTTAGCAGCATAATGTGTGTCAATGACAAAGTTTATGTAGTGGACGATTTGTGGTACAAGTCGGGGGGAATGGGAGAAATTGAAAGCTATGACCCTGACAACGATGAATGGAATGGTGTCACTAAAATACCAGATGTACTAAATACAAGGAGGGAAATCGAAGTGTTCAAAGTAAAATCCTGTTCAATGAGAGTTTTTATGCCCGACGTCACTAACCGAACCAAATCAAACATTCTATTAATCCCCGACGTGTTCAATCGATAAAACCAATAATCGATATAAAAATTGATAAAAATCGATAAAAAATTAGTTAATTGTATCGGAAATCGATAAAGGGATATGTTGTGAGTAATCAATAATTATCGATTTTTAAATTATTGTTATCGATTTTATCGAACTTATCAAGTTTATCGGCGCAACACGTCTCGACATTGTACGATGGTAGTAAAGTGGACGTCGATATAACGAGGGACCAAGGGACTGACAAGATGTGTTCGCTATATAGAGGTTTCGTCTCATTGAGGTTCTTTTTTTTATATTTTTTACCATTACTGGGGCAAAGAACATCGTTCGTTAGACCGAGGACTAGTTAAACAGAGGTTCGTTAAAACAAGGTTCCACTGTAGCTGTCATTTCAAGTATCGAAGCTTCATTGTAGTTACAATTCTAGACAGTCTCCAGTAGACATGTTGTTAGCAAAACCCTTGCTACAGCAAAAATTGTACTGCATAGCAAACGTAAAATCGTCCCATAAATTATGACAACAAAGTAGATAATGAACTCCGCAGCTAAACCAAAACAGAAGTAATGTACCAAAAATTACTGATATAAATAGGAAAGGAACTCGACATTTAAAAAGTGCAGAAAAAAAAAACTTAAAATTATTAACAAAATGCGTCTCTTCCCCTGTGGATCACAATTACTGCCAAGGTAGAGGGTCAACGTCATTTCCGAAATTCCAATTATTGTGCTTGGAGCGTGCTGTGAAAGAACCGGGTTTTTTAGCGTTTACAAGTGTTGACAATACATGGTCCTTAATAAAAACAACAAAATCGATACCTTAAGGACGTTCGCGCGAAAATTTTCTAGTCGATAGATTTTTTTAAAATTTTTACTGAGGACGGATAATGAGTTACTTGTGTCAGAAATACCAAAAAAAGTGGGGGTCACCGACTTCGTTTCAGAGATAAAGTCTGTAGAAAACTACCCTGATTTTGAAAAATTGGCGCACGTAATTTCGCATGGCTTTCAAGGTTTGTAGTTTAAATTATCGATGATGAGAAAACGGAGGCAAACGATCTTGGTGATATTTTGAAAAAGTGCGTCTGTTGCGTAAATAATTTTAAGTGTTGCCATCTTTTATGCAAAACTTAGCCCTGGAAGAGGCATTTGAACCCAAGCCAGTAACTGTTGCAAAGGATTTAGGAGTGCATATTGACTCCCATCTGAATTATAATGAGCATGTCACTAAAACCGCTTCCGACTGCATTCATAAACTAACTAGAGTCAATAGGATAAAGCATCTTTTGGACCAGAAAACCCTAATCTTTCTCATAAATGCCTTTGTCTTAAGCAAGTTGTTCTATTGTTCGACGGTTTGGAGCAACACTAGCAAAGAGAATGTGGGAAAACTCCAGTCAGTTCAGAATTATGCTTGCAGGATCGTAGCCGGCTTGAGGAAGTTCGACCATATTTCAGGAGCCCTCAAATCTCTTAAATGGCTTAGTGTTAAAGATAAACTGCTTTTTAACGACCTTGTAATGGTCAGGAAATGTCTAAATAATCTCACTCCAAGCTATCTTCGATTTCAGCGACGTTCAATCATACACCCACGTAACACCAGGCAAAAAAACAATCTTGAGTTGCCGAAGTGTAGACTAAAAACAGGGCAGAGATCTTTTGCCTACCGTGGGCCTAAGATATTTAATGACTTGCCCAAGAATATAAGAGAGACAAATGACCTGAACCTTTTTAAAAAGAGAATTTTTAAACATATTTTAAATTTGTAAATAATCTTTTATAAATGTAATGTACATAGTTTTTTATTTCGAATATTATTTCAACCTTCCCCCTTTTTCCGATTTCTTTTTTTCTTCTTTATTGTAAATATTTTAATCTTTTATCTTTTTAATTTCTGTATGGCGGAAGAGCCCCCAAGGGGGAGCTATACAATAAAGTATGTATGTATGTATGTATGTATGTATGTATGTCGTACGACAAAACGAAAAGATCAAAAAGCGGAATTTGAACGTGCGTTGGGGCAAAAAAATCAACCTTTAAATCGATAGATTTTTTTCATTTTCTCACAAAACGTAGATAATCGTTAACGTTAAAGTGATCTGTTAAGAAAAAAGTAGGGGTCACCGACCATTTAAGCCAGCAAACTGCAAGCGAAGTTTTCGCAACGGCTACTCACCCTATATGTGGTTGGAAAGTTTCCTCAGCGCGCGCGCTCGATGCATGACGTGGCGTAGCGTTGCGACAGGAATTACGTGCGCAGTAAGGATGCGCATAAACAATTAGCGCGAACGTCCTTAAACGAGCAGCGATGGTTGTGAGTATCGATTTCTATCGATTGATCGATAAAATCGATAACGTTTAAATTTAGATTATCGATAGTTATCGATTTATCAAACGGTTTTCCGATATCGATTCTTATCGATTGAACACGTCGGGATTAATCGAACTCAATCGAACTTAATCGAACGCAATCACGTGATTGGGTTCGATTGAGTTGGGTAATCGAACACAATCGAACTCTCACAAAACAATTTGACCAATCGAATGATGGAATTGAACGTTTGATTGTGATCAATCAAGTTCGATTTGTGCGTTTGAGTTTGATTAAGCGCTAATGAGTTCAGTTTCATTACTAATCGAACCCAAACGTTCGATTAAGTTCGATTCAGTTCGATGAAGTTTGACTGCCGAACAGCTCGATTAGTAACGTCGGGTTTATGGGAGGTAAACGTCTGCGGACACAGGCCATCACGTAACAAAAATGTCTTGGCTGCACTGACACATTAGGCGCTATAGTTATGACGGAAATATGGAGGGGGATACTGGACAAAAATGTAATTGTAGTGGTACTGCGTGCTGCATTATATCGTACCACGCGTTGATACCCGAAACTACCCGGTGTGTTGTTATATCGTACCCGATATGTCGCTTTATCGTACTGCTCAAGCCATAGCACCGTACTGTGTGCTGCTATATCGTACCCGATCATTAAATATCGTAAGTGATATGCAGTTATATCGTAGTGCTAAAGCCATAACATCGTACCGTGTGCTGCTATATCGTACCCGATGATAACATATCGTAAGCGATATGAAGTTTTATTATATAAACTGCAGTGGTATAGCGAGTGGTAGCAAATCGAGAAAAATGGTATCCCACATGTGTGGATAAAAATGATATCCACACGTGTGATATCATTTTTGACCAATCAGCTCACAGAGTTTGCAATGTTCCAATGCTGAATAGGCCAAAGTAAATCGATATTAAGTCGAAAAATCTTCGGATCTTCCTCGGCAATCTTCGGTAATCTTCGGCAATCTTCGGAAAACTTCGGAAATTCTCGGAAAATGTTCGGAAACATGCGTACAACCTTCGGACAACATTTTGAAAATTTTCGGAAATCTTCGGAAATGGTCGGAAATCTTCGGAAAATCGTCAAAAACATCGTAATTAGTAGGTTTATATAATAAAAAGAATAATACATGGTTGCTCGGAGATATGAAATTTATCTTCTCGTGTTCAAATCGATATCTCACTCGTTCGCTGCGCTCACTCGTGAGATATCGAGTTGAACACTCGAAGATAAATTTCATATCTCCGCGCAACCATGTATTATCCTCTATATATCGTATTGCTTAAGGACGTTCGCGCTAATTGTTTATGCGCATCCTTACTGCGCACGTAATTCCTGTCGCAACGCTACGCCACGTCATGCATCGAGCGCGCGCGCTGAGGAATCTTTCCAACCACATATAGGGTGAGTAGCCGTTGCGATAACTTCGCTTGCAGTTTGCAAGCTTAAATGGTCGGTGACCCCTACTTTTTTCTTAACAGATCACTTTTGTTAACAATTATCTACGTTTTGTGAGAAAATGAAAAAAATCTATCGATTATAAGGTTGATTTTTTTTGCCCCACGCACGTTCGAATTCCGCTTTTTGATCTTTTCGTTTTGCCGTACGACGGGTTCAAATGCCTCTTCCAGGGCTAAGTTTTGCATAAAAGATGGCAATACTTAAAATTATTTACGCAACAGATGTACTTCTTCAAAATATCACCAAGATCGTCTGCCTCCGTTTTCTCATCATCGATAATTTAAACTACAAACCTTGAAAGCAGTGCGAAATTACGTGCGCCAATTTTTCAAAATCAGGGTAGTTTTCTACAGACTTTATCTCTGAAACGAAGTCGGTGACCCCCACTTTTTTGTGTGTTTCTGACACAAGTAACTCATTATCCGTCCTCAGTAAAAAATTTAGAAAAATCTATTGACTAGAAAATTTTCGCGCGAACGTCCTTAAGCCACAACATCGTATCGTGTGCTGCTATATCGTACCCGATGATAACATATCGTAAGCGATATGCAGTTATATCGTATTGCTAAAGCCACAACATCGTACCGTGTGCTGCTATATCGTACCCGATGATAACATATCGTAAGTGATGTCGTACCGTATGCTGCTATATCGTACCCGATGATGGTTTATCGTAGCTTTCATGCCATTTCATTGCGACAAACTGGTCAGCGGCTTATACTTAGGTAGGTACCTCATGCATGGGGACACAAAATGTCCCGGATTTTATTTAAAGACGTGTAACTGTGAAGGAGTGCAATTTGAAAAAAAAAAATCGAAAATTATCAAACTTGGACAGAATAAAAAAAAAATACTTAAGTTCAATCAAATTTTTCTTTTACGCGAACGGCGATGTTGACGGTTTGAAAGCTACGGCACAAGGGGCTCATACAACACATGATTTAAAAATTTACCAAAAATGAACAAAAAGGCACAGTAAAGCAATTAATACATCATTCAAAAGAAGACATACTGCTTGAAAATATTATGTCTTGAGTCAAATCTTTCAAGGTTACTTTTTAAATTTTCGGCTTATTTTGCCGATGTCTGCACGGCAAAACATGGCAAAATTGAGAGCGAAAAAAACTCAACTTGGTACATAAGCTGGTGCTACAAAAAATATATCCAAACAAAAGAGCAACATTTCGGCTTCCAATATATGAAATAATATTTTTGGGCTACTCAAATAAGGAACTTTGAGAGCGATGTGTTAGAAATGCTTAAGAGTGAGTCCACACGAGAACCATGCAAGCGAGTCTACAGTGCACCTCACCGATTTCCCTCAAATTTGGCACACTTGTGTAACTTCACTATTACATCAACCAGGTGCAACAGTTTGGTTCAACTGTCTATTGTTTTGGAGAATTGTCAATCAAACTGTCAGACAGTGGAAAGTGTTCAAATTTGAGGTTAAAATATACAGCATGTTTGATCACCTGCTACAAGTTTAAAATAAGGAAAAATGCAGTGAAATTTCTACACAGGACAGTCCTAACCCTTAACAATAGGAAGACGTTACGTTTACTTGTGAAATTTATTTCGTTTGGCTATAAGCACAATTTTAATTCTGCCTATTCAATTCATGTCAATAAAGTGGGGTCTCAAAAGCCGTTGTTTGTAGAGATGCGGCGTTTCTTAAATCGAATTTAAAACTATCTATAGATTGCCAAGGGAATGATAATTCTGTTTATAAAGTAAAAACTCTGTAAAGGTAAGAGTAATGACGGGTTTGCACTCAACAAAATACAGGTTACTCCGGGGTGATATGCAAATGAGCTCAACACGGAAATGGTGATAACTTAGTGTTCATAAATAATTTACTAAATAGAATGTTGCTTAAAGAAGCACGACATCGTTTTGTAAGAAAATATTTAAATTGTTAGAAGTTTTAACTACTTAAAGCCGTTAGCTGGTAGTATTGAACACAACAAATTAATATTATATTGAAACAAATTCAAATTCATACCGACCGGTTGGTCGTGCCGCACCAAGATGACAGCTGGGCTAATTTCCCACAAGCGAGCATCGCAGAATTAAGAAGTCATTCCTTAAAGGGAGTTTGGCGAAGCCCACTTGGTGTGTAAACTTCATTCTATGGTATTTCCACAGCCATAGTTATTATGCTGAACTGATGTTATCAAAACACGTTGGCAGCGTCACATCAAAAATCCACCGTCGTGAGAACCAGCTTATTTTAGTATCCGGTCCCGTGCTTTTGCTCACATATATATATATATATATAAAAAAAAAAACATTTTCCTATCGCAAAGTCATTCCCATCCGGTGGAAATTAGTGGCAAAGTGGTTTTTGGTGTTGTCGTTTAACGATGAAACATCGACAATGGTCGATTGCGTGACAGTCCGACTTGTGGTACCAGCAGTATTTTGTCCTGTATTTTGTTCGTCTCGAATTTCTTGTCTCAAATTTCAATTCGAATTAGATAATATTGCGATCGCCTTGACTTCGTTTAAATACTCGTATAGAGGTTATTCCAAGAAAAAGTGTGATGTATCTAGTCATTACAAAGACAAGTCGACAACGCTTGTACCGTTGAAGAACTGCACAAAAGATAAAACCACATCCGTGGGTGTTGAAATGGAGTAGAAACTTTGCCTATTCAGAATTGGTTTATTTGCCGAGGAGGGAGATTATTTTACCATTTCTCCCCTTCACAAAGATGAATTCGGCCGAGCAAAGCATGCAAACATCCCATGACAATATAATATCTATCACAGAAGTTCGTCCCCAGTGGGGGGCGCAAGAGGGTGTAGGGTGTGTTGCGTGCAAGAGAAATTATTGCGAGGGGTAAGGGACCGGGGGATGTAAGGCTTTTTAAAGACCCTTTCTTCTGGTGTTTGTGGTTTTCAGATCTACGTTATGTCAGCGACTTAAAACGGAACACCTACCCACGTTCTTCACGTTATTATGAAACTCCGTTTGGAACAAATAATTCGTTTTGTTTAATGTTCTTTAGGACGTTAATACCTTGAAACTAAGGGAAGGTACGTTTTTTCTTGGGGGGGGGGGGGGGGGGGGAGGGGGGGAGGGCTAGGGCCTCAGAGGGGAGTGAAAGTGAGCACCAAATGGGGAGGGCCATACTTCTTTGTGAGCTATTCAAGGGGAGTGTCACACACCTTTTCCAGAATTTTTTAAAGAGGAATTTTAAGGTGTGGGTAAAGGTGAATTTGAGTGAAATTTTAAGAGTTTTAAAGAAGGGATAGAAGAAAGAAAATTATTTTTGGAACACCACCAGACAGTTGACCTCAACGGAAGAGCACCCCAGGTTGTCAGGGGACTGTTTGGGTGTCCATATACTAATTTTTAACTTCAAATGCTAATTTTAAAATCACATTAAATCTTTAATATTTCTTATTTCTCCAAATTTTACTAATCCTTTGAGAAAAACTATCTCTTTCCAAACATCCCCAAAAATCACCAAAAAATTTACAAAACACCGCTTAACATAGCTTTGCGGGATGAACAGAGGGTTTTGAGAGTGTTTGAAACGGGAGCGAGATATTCGCATTAAACCCAAGTTACGCGGTGGGAAAACGGGCTTCAGGTGTACCCCCGCCTTAAGGAAGCACATACATTTTCCCTTCCTCGATAAACGTTTATTTTAATAACTACTCAAAGTTATACTTCCATGTTTCAAACTTCAGCTATAAAGCGTAAATATCCCAAAATGATTGTTCCCATTTTACTGTTTCAGCTCGCACACATTTAATATCGAGATATATTTATATTTAAACATTTTCCATTCACAAGCGAAATGTCCTGAGGTTTCTACGACATGGAACATACCATGAAGTATTGTCAACCCCCTAAAGGTAGGGGGTCAGAAGTTTTTTTTATAGAAACGCAAGGGTGTAATTGGAAAAAAAATACCAAAATTCCCCAGCCCCCCTCCCCTCCCAAGAAAAAAACGTACCTTCCCTAAGTGACGGTGAATTCATATCACCACAACATTGCTCCGAAGCCCCCTCGCGTTCAAAGTGGCGGGTGGCTTGAGATGTCTGGCAATAAGCAGATCACGTGACTCGATAAAGGTTGGTGATGATTCAGAGGAGCTACATCCGTTCAAGTTTGGCGTTCGTTATCCGCATTAATTTACCTCATTCGTAACTTTATCCTTTTTATTTACAGTTTATTACTACTTCTTTGTACAACTTCTGATTCTTCCTTCAATTTATATATAAACTCTTTGTTTTAAAATTTCCATATAACACGTTGATCTGCAATATGACGTGTCTCGTGAGTGGAGCTAGAGAGGAGGTGGTATAAGTAATGGTTTGGAATCATACGTGTGATTGACAAAATTGGACGACCGCACCGCGGTTGTCCGATTTGTTTGATCACTCCCAGTGGCGGATCCAGGGGAGGGGCTCGGAGCCTTCCCCCCACTCCCCTACTTTTTCGGAAATAGAGCATTAGTGTGTAGTTAACTGCAAATAAATGATCCACGATTTATATGAATCCACGTGGACCTCACCAGTGACGTAAGACAAAGAACGTCTAAGACAACAAGGAATCATGGAACAAGTGAGCAGGAAAACAATAGCTGTAAAACAAAGACAAAATTCACAGGTTCTTATGTCGAGGCACAGGCTTACCAGCCTATGTTTGTGAGGTCACAGCACGCCCCATATATATATTCAATTATTTTTTTCGCTAATGGCTATTGTAAATATTTAAGATTCCTAAAATTGGCTATTACTGCTTTCCATTTGCAATAAAATGAATTAGAAACATTTTCGCTATGTTTAAGTTTGTTTTTATGCAATTTTTTTTGACGATTTGAGGCGTGCGAGAGCAGTTCTATGAGTTTAGGTTTTGACCCGTGTATAGAATACTAATATTTACACAAGGCGTGCAACTTCCACATCCAAGAATCGGGTACCGCCTCTGAAATGTAGCCGAAAGAATATCTTTCCCCTACTCGCTTTAGTAAGAGCTCCCGGTCCTCGATAGAACAGTCTTTGAACTATAATTTGGCCTAATTTGATTCCGATCAGTTCGCGAATAGTTCTTTTAAACCTTGCTAGAGTATCAAATTAGGCCGTAAATTTGCTGATTTACCATGATATGTGCCAATAGCTGGGACAATTTATGCAATTTTCGCTGAAATTGGTCAAAATTACTGCCCATACCTGTCCTAGAAAGCACGTGTTCCACTACCCAAGGAAATACTTCGGAAATCTCGACGGCAACTCCTGGTCACTCGTATGTTACTGGTGGAATCGTCGTAGCGTTTTAGTCAATGTCAGGGGGTGACAAATGTTTCTAATTAATTCTGTTATTTGCGTGCCAGCGGCCACTGTGTGGATCCAATGATAAATGAGCGAGTTTTGAGAGACTGGGTACTAGTCTGAAACAAGATGGCGCCGGGCGAAAAAAATTTGTTGTACTGAGACATTCATTCGCGGGACAAGTGGCATCTATAAGCCTTGCAGGATTGTTTGTAAAGGTTATAACTACTGGCCAGACAGAAGTGACAAAAGGTTTCTCTTCCTGAATCAATCTGCTCGTCTGTTCTTAAGGCACTATATAACAAGACACTTCACATCGATAGCTATTTTAGATATTAATAGTTTTACTCGATTTATTTAAGCGGTATTTCTTGTGTCCTCAGCCGACCTATCCATCATGTTATGAAATTCGTTGCAAAGCTTTGTGTTCCCGCACTCACTCGTGTAGCACATCTTTATATGTTAAAATCACACGTGTAGTTTCAACTTTACAGACTTTTGTTGATTTTAATTTGTTATCCGATAAGAGTTTCATAAAATAGTGGCTAACGAAAGTCTTTAAACAACGCCGCATCGGCGATATTCAAACGTAATTTTACCCTAAAATCTTTGCTGTCACACATTGCCGACAAGACCTTATTTTTAAAATAGGTTTAGTTCCAAACCAGAAAGTGATTGATAATCCTGATAGTATTATTGAAATTGTATTTGGTTATATTAATGACACTGGTGTTTTGATGTGGAAAGCTTCAATGCTCTTAGAGATATTTTCGCTGAAAGATTGGTCAAAATTTGGGTATTTTGGGGCTGAAAACCGATCCTGGACACGTTAACCACGATATCTTCCACACGTTATATAATTTGGCGATAATATTCTACATATAGTATAAGCACCTCAATATGTAACTCCATGCGAAATATAAACAAAATCTGAGAGGGTCGATGTACACTCAAAGTTTAATACTGCATGGTTTTCAGATGGACCCTCTCTTAATTAGTAGGTGTTGTTTTCTATGGTTTGCACATTTTTTCGTTTCACGTGGCGTTTGCGTATGCTAATTTAGGTCGGTTTTTAAGTTTTTGCTTGTCGCGTGTTAGTGGAGTTCCGTGGTAGTTTTTTAGTTCAGTGGCTAGGAAATACCGTTTCAGAACCGAGTTCTGGCTGATATTATGTCGTGGAGAATTGGTTGAGCAAAGATTTCGGTTTTTTTGAGTGCTCATGAGATTAGCTAAGAACTTCGCGTTCGCTGGTATGTTTGATTTCATATAGCGGTCGGCTATACGATGTACGCAAGTGTCACTGAGCTAAAAAATCCTTACATTTGAAATTGCGTGACATATCCTCCAAGCGATGGCTCAGATACTGAGCTCCGAAGCACTTGCGTATAGCTAGCGCTCTCATAATTCGTTGTTTTAGTAGCCCAAGAATACTTCTATATTAAATTTTAAATTTAAGCTGAAACGTTGCTCTATTATTGGGTTACATTACACTAGATGACGAACCAAAGTACAATTTTTAACTGTCAATTTTGCCATTTTATTGATGGGAATACCGTGACACGAAATAGCGATTTTTGTGCTCGGTACCACTTGCATTGCACGCGCTGTCAAATTTTGTTATTTGAGTAGCCCAAAAATATTATTTCATATATTGGAAGCCGAAATGTTGCTCTTTTGTTGGGATATATTTTTATAGCACCAAGCTTATGTACCAAGTTGAGTTTTTTTCGCTCTCAATTTTGCCATTTTTTGCCGTGCAGACATCGGCAAAATAAGCCGAAAATTTAAAAACCTTGAAAAATTTGACTCAAAACATAATATTTTCAAGCAGTATGTCTTCTTTTGAATGATGTATTAATTGCTTTACTGTGCCTGTTTGTTCATTTTGGTAAATTTTTAAATCATGTGTTGTATGAGCCCCTTGTGCCGTAGCTTTCAAACCGTCAACATCGCCGTTCGCGTAAAAGAAAAATTTGATTGAACTTAAGTATTTTTTTTTTATTCTGTCCAAGTTTGATAATTTTCGATTTTTTTTTTCAAATTGCACTCCTTCACAGTTACACGTCTTTAAATAAAATCCGGGACATTTTGTGTCCCCATGCATGAGGTACCTACCTAAGTATAAGCCGCTGACCAGTTTGTCGCAATGAAATGGCATGAAAGCTACGATAAACCATCATCGGGTACGATATAGCAGCATACGGTACGACATCACTTACGATATGTTATCATCGGGTACGATATAGCAGCACACGGTACGATGTTGTGGCTTTAGCAATACGATATATAGAGGATAATACATGGTTTCGCGGAGATATGAAATTTATCTTCGAGTGTTCAAATCGATAGCTCACGAGTGAGCGCAGCGAACGAGTGAGATATCGGATTTGAACACGAGAAGATAAATTTCATATCTCCAAGAAACCATGTATTATTCTTTTTATTATATAAACCTACTAATTACGATGTTTTTGACGATTTTCCGAAGATTTCCGACCATTTCCGAAGATTTCCGAAAATTTTCAAAATGTTGTCCGAAGGTTGTACGAATGTTTCCGAACATTTTCCGAGAATTTCCGAAGTTTTCCGAAGATTGCCGAAGATTGCCGAGGAAGATCCGAAGATTTTTCGACTTAATATCGATTTACTTTGGCTCATTCAGCATTGGAACATGGCAAACTCTGCAAGCTGATTGGTCAAAAATGATATCACACATGTGTGGATATCATTTTTATCCACACATGTGGGATACCATTTTTCTCGATTTGCTACCACTCGCTATACCACTGCAGTTTATATAATAAAACTGCATATCGCTTACGATATGTTATCATCGGGTACGATATAGCAGCACACGATACGATGTTGTGGCTTAAGCAATACGATATATAACCTTCATATCGCTTACGATATGTTATCATCGGGTACGATATAGCAGCACACGGTACGATGTTATGGCTTTAGCACTACGATATAACTGCACATCACTTACGATATTTAATGATCGGGTACGATATAGCAGCACACAGTACGGTGCTATGGCTTGAGCAGTACGATAAAGCGACATATCGGGTACGATATAACAACACACCGGGTAGTTTCGGGTATCAACGCGTGGTACGATATAATGCAGCACGCAGTACCACTACAATTACATTTTTGTCCAGTATCCCCCTCCATACGGAAAGCCACTCACAACTATGTACCATGACTTGTATCGGTTTTAGATTAAAGAAGATGAAAATGAAAACATACATTACGTACAATATGGCAAACGAGAATTAAACATAAAAATTAACCCGTTGACACCTGAACCGCCCTAAACCGCCCGTAAAGGATCCGGGCATTTGTCCCGCTTGTGACGTCAGTGCCTTTTACCCAGAAAGGCGACATCTATGCTCAAATTGTGAAGCAGAGCAAGACCTTTCCAACGATACCTAAACTAGCGTGATTAGATTGATGGAGCTTGAAATTTGCACCAAAACGCTTCAAAATTTTAGTGAAAAACTCAGAGGAAAATTTCCCGTGTCCAACCTTTGCTTGCCTATGGAAAGTAGTTCTTACCTCGTTAAGGCTTTCTCAGAAATTCTTCTACTCGAGAGAAGCCTTGTGAAAGGCCAAAAACTGCAGCAAAAAGAAAGGAAAAGGGAAAAAAATTAGAAAAAACGAAAAATTTTGACGGGCGCATGCACGAGCGAAAAAGTTGTTAAACATGATTCTTGTGAAAAGCTAAGATGCATTTTGCGTTTCAAGGGCCGTTTTGAGTAATTTGGAGATATTTTAGCTTATAATAGACCTTAAAACGTCAAAAATGTCTAAAAAATGCGAGTTTTTTGGAAAAGCTCCAAGTGCCAATAAGTTAATTTGACTGACCGTCTTATGGAATCAAAAGAGCTCGGGACAAAACTACACAAATTGTTTTATAAGATTTGCGATAAGTTTATCTCTGGTTTTCTGGTCGATTCTCATTCGCTTATCCCCATAAAAGAGAAGACCACTTTTCTTTCGGTCAGCGGACTCTGGCCAAGTCCGTGATTCCTTGACTTCCGCTTGTAGCGATTCCGCTCAAAATTGACTGATAATTGCGCATGTAGAAAATCGGACTTCTCTAGTCCTTTGCCAGAGTTTTTGGTGTTGTCCAAATGAAGAGCAGCCTCGCACTCTGGAGACGAGATTGATCGATTCCTTCTCCATCGCATTACAGCACGCAATGCGCGGAGAAGCATGACATCTGACAAGTGTGTTGATATTTGTTGATAGATAGCGTAAATATAAAAGTAACTGATAACTTGCCTGACTAATGACAATTATAAGAGGTACAAAGAATGGGAGACATTGGGAGGATGGGAAACACGGACAGCTTACATTTTTGACATGAAAAGAAACGTTGATTGATTGCTTGATTAATTGACCGACCGACCGACCGACCGACCGACCGACCGACCGACCGACCGACCGACCGACCGACTCGTTGCTTCTTTTTGTTCAAATGATTTACTTTTGTTTAGTTTTCACTTTTTTACTGTTTATACAACCCAATGCTTTTCTTACTTTTGGATCGTCGGAAAACTTAAAAGCATTTAGTTTAGACTCTTTATTATTTGTGCAGTTTATTGCTGCACAAAGCACCATTACATTCCGCTCCAAATGAGGTCAACCACTCAGGTGAACTTCAGAACTGAACGGGTTTTAATTTCCCACAATCTTACAGCTCATCAGCATTGATTGATACCATTTTTAACTTTAGTACAAATAATAAACATACTGCGGTAAAAAACAATACAAGACAATGCATGTCGGAAAAAACTTTGATTTTAAAAACTTGACGTTTCGTATGCTGCAATATCCATCTTCAGAACTGACCGTTAATTAGTCAAGATTAACAATTGAATTTAAACGAGAAGAAAAAGACTGGTATCTAATATAAACAAAATGTAACAATATCAATAATAACAAACAGACGAGTCTGCGGGAAAAAAATGATATAGATATACCTATAAAATGCTAGTACTGCCAACATTTTCATTCAGGACTGGCTTTAAATCACGAATTAACAATGTTTCCTTAATTTTACAATGTATATCTGTCCTTTAGTTGCCAAGATGTTTAATAAAATTATCCCATATAATATTATGGTCCGTGGAAGTAATGTGATCAGCAATGGCTGAAGTGTGTCACAGCTTTTAGCAAGGGCATTAAAAATGTTCAGTTTTTCTACCGTGCAATCGACGCTTTGTTTTTCCAATATAAAAATCATCACAGTCCCTGCAGCTTGCCTTGTAAACCACCTTTGGCATCTGAGAACGGCTGAATAGACTTCATTCGGCGGGTGTTTCGGAAAATTATTTTTAGGTTAAAACAACCATAAAACTTATAGATACAAGATTTAAGTTGCTGGGTAATTGCTTTACTTTGGAATCCCAAAGATGGTGACGTCCTAATTGACTCATTATTCGACAATTTTCCCTACCGGATCTGTGATTATCACGGCAAAAATAAGCATTTTTCAACTGGCAATATATCTGCGACGCAAAGCCCAATTGCTCTGAAACTTCAGAATATATTTATTTGGCTCTTAATCAACAGATTGGGCAGAAATAATGAAAAATCGAAATTTTGTTTCTTTTGACTTTTAATATTTCTGGGCCGTTTTAAATTAAAAATGTCTTTTTTGACGAACAGTATTTTTTATTGCAAATGACAACTGAAAGCAAGGGACCGCGGACGAAAATGCTGCTGGTGTACGTACGTAGGAGCTATATTGACAGTTCCGATCAGCCAAAAATAAAATACAAAGACAATAAACTGCAAGGCTGACACTACGAAGAAATGAAAAACCTTAACGGGACAACGACATGATAGAGTCCAAACTGAAAGTCAAAAATGTCAAAAAGTCATTTTTGACTTTAAAATAAAGAGAATTTAAAATATGAGAATTTCTTTAGACAGTTGGTAATGGTATGTGAAAAAATTGTAAATTACATTGAACCTTGAAAGTACATGATATAAAGTTCAATCACCAGTCCTTACTTAGAAAACTGCACTTTGCTTGTTGATATACTTTTACCTATTGGTCTCAGATGGAAAAGATATAACTCTCTCTCTCTCTCTTGCTTCCTACAATAATTTATTGTAACATTTCCCTTTAACCACCACCCCAGCTGAAACCACCTTACTGCTTTAAACTGTGGAAACCTGGATGGACTCCAGCCTTTAAGGCCATGCACTAGGCTCAAATGAAGACTTAACCAAGAGTTGTGCTGTCCTATCATCCCCTATTGCAATTGTTACACAATCATTTCTTTCTAATAGCTTCAAGGACTCACACCATATAAAGCGTCTTTTGTGATCATAGATATATTTTAATTTACTTTTGCAGATCCTGCAGTTGGTTAAATGACAACGAATAGGCACCTATGTCCACTAACTGTAACATGAGAATAAAGTTGGCATTTTTTCCACTCTATCTGACTGCTTATCATTTTGTGTTGTGTACAAGTTATATTTTACTGTTTTTACTGGGTGATGTTTATTCCAGCCCACACCTCTTGACAGTCTTGTGGAGTTTCAGGAGTGTTGTATTGCATGATATGTTTATTTCACAAATATTTGTTTTGATGAATCTGTAAATAAAATAAAATCTATGTGCCTTGCCAAAAATAACCTTTAGTACAACAAACAAGATGGGGACACAGTGGGCTAATTGTTAGCTCACTGGACTATGGATTGAATCATGGGTCCTGGTTTGAAGCCCCAGCCAGGGTCGTTGTGTGAGTTCTAGGAAAGACACTTTACTCTCAAATATAAATGGATTCCAACAAATCAGTTTACTTTTGGCAGTATTCCTGCAATGGACTAATATTCCATCCGGGGGACAGGGGAAGAAGAGATATGCTTAGTCACTTAATGCTACAGAAATGGGGTAACACAACAAGCCATTCAAGCAATCTATGACACACAACCAGTATTTACTGGGCTGGCTGCATGCAGTTGGAGGTAGGCCACGTACAGAAAACCAATACAATATTCAACCAATATTCACATGGTAGCACTCATGATCAGTGAATGTTACAAATAGCTAAATCAGTTCATAGAAAAAAAAGTACAATTACACTGTATTCATAAATGTAAGGCCATATTTCTCTGATAAACTACAGCATTTTATAAAATTAAAAGTCGTCACTTTTATCTACAGATAGTTCGTTCAAAGATAAAACAAATTCATCATTTGTCTAATGAGTTACGAATATACCTGAGGAAATTTTCGATTCAAGTCATGACCATAATGTACCGTGGAACTTCGTCAACAACAGCGGAAAAATGAATAAATTTGAGTAAAACCAATGGCAAACGTGCAAGAAGTTCCATCGGATGACAACCACACGGATACGTATCCGTTATCTGTGTTATTGCTGCGGACCAAAGTTCCATCTTTTTGGGTGAAACCAATCTTTTGACTTTTTAACTTAAAAAAAGTATTTCGATCAACACTACCATGGCTCTTTTCGAAACATTTATTTTATTCCGCTTATAAGCCCTCCCAGATATAAGCCCCTCCGTTTATAAGCCCACCCAAAACCCCTTACGAAGTTGTATAAGCCCAGGGCTTATAACCGGAATTTTACAGTATTGCTGTGCGGGTCTCGTCAAAGCTGAACTCGACATACCGTAAAATTCCGGTTATAAGCCCCCCCCCCCCCCCCTCTCCGGAAACACAAATATACAACCGGTTATAGCCCCTTCCCCCCTTTTCCCCCGAATTTAAGGCCCCCTCTGCTGGATTACAGTACTGAACAGTGCTAAATGTTGCTTTATTTTGACTTTTTAACTTAAAAAACTTATTTCGATCAACAGTGCCTTTGCTTGTTTTTTTTTTATTCCGCTTATAAGCTCTCCCCCCACCCACCCACCCCCCCCCCCCCCCCCCCCCCACCGTATATAGGCGCCTCCGTTTATAAGCTCACCCAATACCCCTTCCGAAGTTATATAAGCCCAGGGCTTGTAACCAGAATTTTACGTTGTTCACGTTCAGTGGCATCCGTATTCCTCCGCTTGTATGGAAAGTACTTTCCACTCGGAGAGGCTCCCATGAAGGGAGGGGGTGGGGTAGCAGAATCGAATTTTGTGAGCACGGCTTGATTTCATTTTCATCTCCAATAAAGCACCAGTTTCTTTTTGACATATCGTTTCTGTCAATTGTTTTGCCGGCTTGAATTACTCTAAAAAGATATCGGAATAATGCTAAGAATAGGCGCTTGAAATTTAAACATACTGTACTGTCTATAAAGCGCGTAAAAAACCACAAGTTTTCAATTCCTAAAGTAGCGCGCGTGCAGACGTGTCCCGTTTCCTTCGGCGGAAAATTTCTGTGTGCAACAAAGGACGTCTGCACGCAGGCTATTCCTAAGGGACGGAGCATTAGAAATTACAGGAGGGGGGATAAAAACTTTTTGGTGCAGGGATTTTTTTTTAGTCAAGTTTCCCCTGCAGGATTTTTTTTGGGGAAAAGTCACTCCCCCCTCCGGTTATTTCTAATGGTCAGTCCCTAAAGGTACAATTGCTGGTTTTCACTGTCACGCCACAAAAAAGTAAATCCAAAACTATTGAGTGAAAAAACTCAAGAATATTATAGGTTGTAGAAAATTACCAGTTATTCTGTTTGTCCAAGTCTCGGGTTTGTACGGTATTCCGTACTCGAGTTATCCGTAAAAATGTTCCACACAAATTTACAGAGCTTTGTATGGAAACGCCATGTAGCTTTGTATGGAAACGCCATGTTGGTGCCCATGCAGTTGGGCACCAACATGGCGGCCGGAAATCAATATAAAAGGCAGTTATATCACTCTCATGAACAAGTAAGCATTCACATAAACACTTTTCACGAAACCTCAACTGTTCAGATTGTTAAAAATCGTAGGATAAAGCATTATTTTGAAGCATACGTGACAGCCTTCTGGCGGCCATCTTAATGTCGTGTGGCGTGAAATTCCGAAATTCAAAATGGTCTATCTTAAAGACGGCTGCTATCGAGCTAAAAACCTTCAACAAGATATATATTAAGGATGTCTAATAGCCAGTGAAGGATAAAAACTCAGGGGTCTTGCGATTCTGGATTTTAGAATTTTAATGACGTCACGTGAAAACCAAGAATAATTTATTCGTCACGTGAAAACCAAGAATTATTTTATTCGACCATAAAAACAATCTCGGCTTTTGCGTTATTTTAACTTGTCACGCAGTGTTTCTCCCAATTCCGTGACGAGTCAGCAGTTGGAGATGATACTGAAAATTCAACCCCACGAAGAAATCACAAGTTTGAGTAAAAAGCTACAACAGGTTTTTATTTCTTTCATTTTGTCAACGAATAAGAAATATTTCGCAATATTAACAAGTCACAGTCAGGTTAAAGTTCATGATTTTAAAATTTTACAAAAATCGTTCGTTCACAGCAAAGCATTGACAACATTTCATGGCCGTTCAAGCAATCGTCAACGAAACTTTTCCACAGATTATAGATTTGTCATCTTGATCCTTCAAACCCGCATCCAGCTTCAGCGAGCCGCTTGGAAGGTCGTCTGAAATGAACATGGTGTACACAAGCTCGACTTGAGCGCCGCTCTTTAGAGGACAAGTCAGCCCATGTCCCGTACATGCGTCAGGGTTCGGTACGGGCACGGGTGCGGGTAAAAATCCGATGAAGGCCCACGCGTAAATCTTGGCTGCTGTAACAACCTCGTGCGGGATGAAATTGATCGTCACGGTCGTGTTTCCGCCTTTCTTGAGGACACAAGGATCTTCATCGCAGGGTGTCACGTCAATGCTGGAGATTTCTCCATTTTCTGGCGTGGTGTCCGGTGCTGTACACTTGCCGTAGCTGATTGTCTTGGAAGAAACTGTTGTTGCTACAAGCAGGAATGCAACGAAGAAGAGTGCACCTTTCATGTTGCTTCTGGTTAAGTTCGTGCAACGGACAGGATCAAAATGGGAAGTGTCAGTTAATGAATCATTCCAAAACAATTAAATTAGCGCGGGCTCATGTAATGTGCGCATGCTCCGGTGTCCATTTAAGCCTTTCTGCTGAGGGTCGAGGGGGAGTTTCAGTGTGGGTTGTGAAACTGTTGCGAAAACGCCGTTTCCATATTTATCCGGCATGGTGTGGAGGTCTGTGGCTCGTCACACAATCTTTCGTCCCGCTGCGGACGATAGATTGGGTAACGAGCCAAAAAATGCTATTTTCGATAAGGGTTACTGTAAATGATACAATAAACGCCCGGGGCGTCTATTTTAAAAATTTCGACATTTTAGGGGCCCTTAGTCTCCTTCGCAGCCGCTGTTTAGGCTCGTCACGCAACGCTTGTTCTAAATAGATATGAGGTGTTTATTAGAGAACCTTAGAGAGGGGCGTTTTTTTCACTTTAACGTCAACAAAACAAATAAGAGCCAGCGTAGTTTGCTTCCGGGGTGAGATAGAAAACAGAGTTTGTGAGTAGGAGACTAATCCAATCTGCGCAGATGTCGTTAATAGTTTGATATCGATGTCTTCATCGTCGATGTTACCGTTGTTGGCCTCTTCGATGGTTGAGGCGATTCCTACTGGTGAGGGGGGGGGGGGGGGGGGGGGGTGGCGTCTATCAGACAAGCGGCGTTTTTTGGAGGACTATAAAAAAGCAGAAACCGATACAACGTAGAAAGGTTATAAATTTGTGTACTATATTTCGGCTGGCCAAACCAGCCTTCTTCAGGTACAATGGGAAATTACATTGGGAAGGGTTTTATATGTAGTGATTGCGGTATTTTGCGTAATACCGGAAATACGTAAAGGTAATGAAATTGACAGTGTAGAATGAAATAAAAATAAAGTAAAATAAACTAAAAATAATAAAATAGCTGATAATACAGTACAGATAAATAAATCAGTATGTTTCTTTGCGAATGTTAAGGCCTTCGGGATCAATTGTCCTGCCTTTTAAGATTAAAAAGGCTTCCCTGGCCTTACGGATTTACAACCTTTCTACGTTGTATCGGTTTCTGCTTTTTTATAGTCTTCATTTTTCTATTTTAAACCGATCAGATCATTATTGATCCAACGTGTACCAGTAGGATCATCGTCCACGGTTGCTTGCTTGTTTAAACAACTTTTTTATTAGAGGGGAGCGTCTAATATAAACTTTGTACCTCAAGGGGGTGCTTATTAGATACGAGGCGTTTATTTGAGAATGGGCGTTTATTAGATCATTCACGGCATAAACGATACAAGTGAAAGTTTGAAAGACAATCAGCTGTCCACTGTATTAGGAAATAGGAGACGGTTGCACGGTACGAGAACATATCATGCATATCATCTTCCTGAAAAATCACATAATATCCGATAAAAATTATTAGCATGACTGGTTGATAACTACATCACTTGACTGGGAAAATGTTGTAGCGTGGTCATATATCAAGTGACTCCTTTCATTTCTCTAATTCAACTGTCCCTTTATTCAATAATCAAGAATAAAAATAAGCGATAAAAATTTCGAATGACGTTTCGATAAATCGTTCATATCAGTCAGATTCATATAAGTCAGATTCTTATGAGTTGAGAATGCGTGCGAGAGTCTCGTTGCATATGATTTAAGACTCTTCAATGTGGAATGTAGAGAAATGAAACCTAAACTGAACACGTGACCTTTAATGGGGGAGACTCTTAACTATAGATCCAGAGCAGTTGCTAAGGAATTGCTGAAGACTGTATTTTGAAGCAAGCGATCTTGAAGCTTTTTGCAACGCTAAATGGTGAATTTTATTTGGGGGTACACCTGCTTTGAAAAATATATCATTGTGCGTGCTAAACTAGTGCCAGTCCCAAACCGCGCGTTAAAATTTAAAATGCCTAAAACTCCAAGGAAACAAGGTAAAGTTCCGATTTCTTTTACGAATCAGAGATAACGTCGCCGTCTTTACAACCTGACGTATGCCTTTACCGTTTACACGAATAGAAGAAACACTGCCACTGAAAGTCTGTAAATATGAGTGTTTATTACGCCATAACTCTTATAATAATGCAAATTTCACGAAAACGATACGTCACATTATATTTTTACGCATGTGGACATTCTTTATCTATTGACCCTCAATGAAATTTTAAAATCTATCCGCCGTTTGAGTTTTAGGTTTTTTTTTCTATTCTGGTCACGTGATGCGTTAAATATGGCCGTGACTTCAAACTCTTTGAGGAATCTTCAATAGTACAAACTCATGCAAAAAGCTTATCCTTATGAGGTCTGATTTCCAAAATATGGCAATTAGAAACCTGCCTTAGAAACAAATTGGTAGTTAAGAGTCTCCCCCCCCCCCCCCCCCCCTTAATATGCATTAAAAAAATAAATTAATCTTAGCATGCCATTTAGAGCCTTTGCTGCCCTCTATATTTTGGAAGCCTGATTATTGACTGATTACAGAACTGTGATTAAAAGGAAACCCTGATACCCGATACAAGTTAATCATTTATTTTTAGTTAATTTTGTCCGAGCAAAGTCCTTTCGAAAATGACCTGATCATTTCCGGTTTTCAAACACATGAAAGCGGACATGGCCCTGGGGACGAGTACTAGGCCCCAAGAGAAAGAGTTCCAGGGAAACGGCTTTCGTGAATCCACTGCCCACTGCTCATATTCTTTAGTCTTCAACTCAACTACAGCACAGTTTCCGCTAGATTTCGATTTGATGTTGTTAATTCGGTGATGGATGTTAAAGGAATGAAACAAGACATATTCAGCCCACAAGAAACACGCGAGAATCCTTACGATGTTATCTTGGTGGTCGAAGATGGAAGAGAATTCAAAGCTCACAGAAAAGTTCTGTCAGAGGCAAGCGCTTTCTTTGAAAAGCTGCTAAGCAGTGGCATGATGGAGTCTACAGAAGGAGTGGCTCGATTGGAAATGCTAACCGAGCCCGGTTTAGGAGCTGTATTGGAGCTTATTTACACCGGCGGCGTTCAGATGTTAGATGAAGACATTGCTCTGAATCTGATCGAGATGGCTGACTACTTGTTTATTCCGCAATTAAAAACATTCGCTGAGAGATATTCAGCCCAAAAGTTGAATTTATCTAATTGTATTTTAACTTACCATTTTGCAGAAAGATATCAGTGCGAAAAGCTTATTTCTGACGCCAAAGAATTCGTCCATGCAAATTTCATCAACGTGGCGAAAGCGGAAGAGTTTAGGAACTTGTCGAGCGAGGAAGTTATCAAGTGGATTTCCAGTGACGAAATAGTTGTTGGAGCAGAGGAAGACGTGTTTAAGATTATTCTGTCTTGGATTGATCACGACAGAAGCGAGCGAGAGAAGTATTTCGCCGATTTATTTGGTCAGGTTCGCCTTGTTTATGTATCGCGTGACTATCTGCTCAATCATATCGTGACAAATGATCTTGTAAATGATAATGTATGCTGTCTCGAGCTTGTGAAGGTTGCAATGAAAGCACTTGACTCTAAAAATGCAGAAAATATCTCGGTTCCACATCCGAGGAAGTCACTTGAGACTGCTGTTATAGTAGTATCTATACTGAAAGAGGACGAGGCGCTTCTTTGTTATGCTCCCCGTACAAATACGTGGTACAGGTTGCGTGACAGGTCACGGCCGCCAGTGAGGCAAATAATATCTTGTCACGGTACGTTGTATACTTTCTTTCCAAGCATGACTCAGCAGAAGAGTGACTATAAACTATTTCGCTATGATTCATTCTTTGATCGATGGATGGACATACCGCACAAAGGAAAAAGAGATTTAAAGCGGATTTTTGTCAGTAATAACAGTGAAGATGGAATTTACGCCCTGGAATCAGAAAATGAAAGATCTTGTCCAGATTGTGTCGCTTTGCACTCTTGCAATGGGCCTGAAACAGTCTCAGAATTTTTTTCCTGTGGGAAACAACATCTGTCTTACATCACGAAGTACAGACCTGAATCAAACTCCTGGGAAGACATATCATCATTTGATTTGGGTTTAAGGAAAAAAATTTGCATTGTCGCGAAGGACAATTTTATTTATTTCATTGGTGGCTACATTCAAGGAACGGAAAAGGCCTTGACCAATGTTGACAGGTATGATCTCCGCAGAGGAAAATGGGACAAAGTCGCTCATATTCGAGAAGCAAGAGCGGGAGCTTTCGGAACCGCCACGCATGGGAAAATTTTCATTACGGGTGGATGGTTGCCTGTTCCTTATTCAGCTGACACTGTAAAAACTCCTGAAGTGTACAATGAAACAACAAATGAATGGCAATTAATAGCAAGATTAACAAGGCTACGTTTTACCAGTATAATGTGTGTCAATGACAAAGTTTATGTAGTTGATAATAGATTTTTCTGGTCCTTGAGCGGGCTGATAAGGGGAGAAATTGAATGCTATGACACTGACAAGGATGAATGGAATGTCATTACTAAAATTCCTCTGCCAGCTGTCCTAGAAGCATTCGATGTAAGGTCCTGTTCCATGAGAGTTTTTATGAGAGGTGACCTGGAGTGGACACAGGTTATCACGTGACGATAATCATTTATGTATCAAAAACGTCTGTTTTCAGGAAATGTGCAAAAGAAATAACGTAAATAAAAGTAACTGACAACTTAAGGTGGTACCCTGGAGTTTGACAGGTCCGTTTTGGATGGAAATTTCTCAAAATTAAGAGAAGTGGTTGAAGTAAAAACATATCAGGTCAAGACAACTTAAGTTAAGCTTCAGAAAAATTGATAGTAGTAATATACTACACTTTGAGGCATTTCGCTGAAATGCATCAAAAAGTAGTATATAACTACTATTCATTGATGGATAAATGATGGTCATCATGGTATTCTAGGCCTGGTTTTCACACATGGTATTTGATCTCGGATTTTAAAAATGGAATAAAAAATGGAATCAAATATTGGAAATTTTATATGTATTCATTTTGATTCAAAAAATTTGAATCAGAATGAAATCAATTCATTTCTGGAATCCAATGCTTGATACAAATGCTTGGAAACAAATCTATACTCTTATACTGAAAAAACCAAATCTGAAAATCAAGCAGGATTATAATATTGGAAATTTTATATGTATTCATTTTGATTCAAAAAAATTTGAATCAGAATGAAATCAATTCATTTCTGGAATCCAATGCTTGATACAAATGCTTGAAACAATTCTATACTCTTTTTTTAAAAATTAGTGCGTTTATTTTCAGAGTGTTTTAACAATGCATGGATACAAAGCTTGCTCTTATACTGTTTTTAAAAATTTTTGATCTTTGTGCGTTTAACCATTCCTTAAAATCAATACTGGATACAGGCGTAACCAATGCTCTTATATATTTTTTGAAATAATATCTGAAACCAATCCTGGAAACAAGCGAAGCTTTATGATGTTTGAATTTTTAATTCAAACTCCATTTCATCTCTCTATTGGTAACCAGCGCTAAAATATCAAAGCTCTTATAGTCTTTTTCATAGTTTTGGAAATCAATTTTAATTCTCATTGATCTTTATGAATCCGTTATCGATGGTTATTTCAATTTTTTTATTTGATGGAATATTGCCGAAGTCTTTTTCAAGTTTTATTAGATGTGAATTGACGTATTTAAGTTCTTTCTTCAATTTATTGATGTTGTGAAATTTTGCTTTTAATTTATTTTTAAGCTGATAGATTGTTTCAAGATCGAATTTTGAATCTTCCAGTTTTGTGATGGCTTCTTTTAGATTTGTTATTTGTTTTAAACTTGTCTTGATTTGCTCATTTAAATTTGATATTATTTTTGTAGTTGTTAAAAATTTGAATATTTGAACTGCCTCATTGGTGGGTATTGTGTTGAATTCAAATTCATTGTGTGATGCTTCTTCAACATATCCCATTTAGTATTATATAATATGATGAGATATTTTTTTATATGATTAAACTAATATAGAACACCATAAGCAATGGTCATGTCCGATTGTCTTAGTATGCAATTAATATCTAAATGGTCATTTGTTGATATTTTTAGACTGCAATGGATGGCCTTATTTTTTGAATTGTTGGCTGTTATAAAGTTTAGATGATCGTTTTTGATAGAATCAAATTCAACGTTTTATATCTTATCTAAGCTATGAAGTGAACATGTGAACCCTTGTGATATTATTTTCGGGATTTTATGAAAAATTAATCGCGCTTTGACTTTATTTTCAAATGGTTTTAAAAAAATGGTGTCTCTTTTTGGTATTTTGAGGCTATCTATAACATCTAAAAGACTGTTATCAACTGATTTATAATCATGATTTTTGATGTTTTTTGATAATGTTGCTGAAACGGGGCAGAAAATGATTTTTTCGAATCTAAGCTTTTTTAGACGATGTTTGATGGTATTAACGATTGATTCATAGTTATTATTTGAATCGATGAATTCAGCTTTATTTATACATACTATCAGAGTTCTTATACCAAGTATTCTGCATATTAAAGCATGTTCAAATCCTTGATCGAGGCATTTAGTCAACTCTTTTTGATTAGCCGATACGACTAATATTGATGTATCTGATTTAGAACTGGCTTTGATCATGGTATTGGTTAAAGAAATGTGACCTGGATTATTTATGAGGGTATATTTCTTGGTTTTATAAGTAAATGTTTCTAAACTAGGTTCCAATGTTATACCTCGTTCTTTCTCTTCTTGATGAGTGTCAATTAAATTTGGTAACCATTGATTTTGTTTTTTTAGTGATTCGGCTTCTTTTTTAGATTTCTGAATTTCTCTAGTGTTGATGGTGTCTGTTTCAATTAAAATTCTACTGATTAAACTGCTTTTACCGACATCGACCCCTCCAATGACTGTTATTATCATTATCTATATATAATATGTGATATATAAAATATTAATGGTTGCAAATTAATATCCATAAGGATATGTTTCTATACAGCTTTCTGATATGTGTTTTATTGCGCGCTTGTCATAACCAAAGGTGTATGTCTTTTCTTCATATTTGTTTACGATTTGTTTATTTTGTCTGGTTATTTTGTTTTCATTCACTAATATGAGGTCCTTAATTTCTTTTGTTACTATTTTAATCATATTTGCGTGATTAAGTATTTGGGAATTTTCGTGGTTAAGGCTGAAACCTTTAATAACACACTTTTGCTTATTATTTCCATATATGAAGCTATAATTTTTAGGCCCTCCTGACACGAAAATGTTATTTATAGACTCGCCGTCTAACTCATCTGTTAAATCGCCTAACATGTCGCCTGTCTCGATTAAATTACTATTTTTGGGCTCAATATATATGATGCTGTCGGTATCAAAATATAATACTTTTTCATTTAAATAATCCAACTTCTCATAAAGCATTAACCGTGCACTACTAGTCGTGAAACAGGCTACATAGATATTTGTATTATATGAATTATCAACAAACTGATCCTTATAAGTGTAACTCATCTGCACCATCTCATCACTTATGAAATTCATGTTTAAATTACCTATAGTATCGTCTAGAACTACTTGATAAAATTCATTTATATCAGTCACGTATTTGCACTGATTCATGTTATTTCGTTGTCCAAATTTACCCCAAAGTGAGTTTAAACACATTTTTGCAATAGCTCGTAAACCTGCATTTTCATGTAATTCACATAATTCAATATCTAAATTCTTTTTAACTTTATTTCTGAACATCATCTCTTCTTTGGCATTTTTAAAATTATATTTTGTTGATTCAAGTTTGAGCTTCATGAATTTTTTTATATAACCCTTGAATAAATCATCGCTTGGCTTTTCAAAATGCCAAACCTCATATATATTTACAACTGTATAACCCTTTTCAATGGCTTTATTGAGTTCATCGGTTGTCCATGTACCTATGAATGATCGTTCATTTTCACTATGTTGACATTTTTCTTGTTTTGTTTTTGCACATGATATACACAGAGGAAACATTAATTTTTCAGATTTTTCACATTTTATTTTCTGAGGTAAAACAGGATGGTATAACCCTCTTGGTGGTAAAATTTTACATTTTATGAATCCATACCATTTCTTATCGTATTTTTCTGGCGAAATGATTTTTTCAGGATGACCTATGGGGTATTTCTTGTAAAACTGAACAGTCGGGTACAAGGAGCAAAAGTCGACGTATCTGCCACATTCACCTTCATTGAATTTATACAAAAGTTTGGTTGCATTGGTCCGTCCGCCATAAAAAGCATCTCTCGGGTTTAGTGGTGTAACCACTTCTCTAACCCAATCATTTTTATAATATTTCTGAAAAGCTTTATCCATTTTCAATTTGCATTCCCACACTTCAATGAGATTGTAACCAACAGCTGTTATTATGTTATTTTTAGCCTGCGTTTTATTATACAAAGTCCCCATATCACATTGGTTCTTTGTGTTGATGACATTATATTAGGTTTAAAACAATCTGGACAGCCATGCCAGAAACACCATTGAAATTCATAAACGGTATTTGTAGATTCACAGAATCCATCTACTTTTAAATCGTTATTGATGACTTTTTCACCACCATTCAAAGCATGTTGAATTTTAATATTATTTTTCTTACTGATGAAATCAAGCCATGCGATACTTATTGCACTATGAGATTCTGTTTGAACGATATTTTCAACTACAGCAATAGTGTTTTTAGGCATATAATTACCTCTATAAATAGCCATACATACGCCTGCTATAGTTATGTATTTGAGTGGATCAATATTTTCTTGATTTATGAAATCTTGCCTAAATTTTAAAATGCAACGCCTCAATATATCTACATCTGATCTGCAATATTCAATTATTTCTTTTTTGAAATCGAAAACATAATTTTCATTGACACGGTCATCATACCATTGTAAAAATTTTTCTCTATCGTGGGAATTCATTTGATTATAGCCGTAATGCTTCTTAGAAGGCATATTACCGATATAGTTTTGATTACAAATTTTGTTGAAATAATGTGGAAAATACCCTTTTTTCAATTCGTGTAATCCAAACGTTTTAGGAAACGATGATAAGGGTTGCTGAATAAAATTTAAGCTATCAATTATTTTTATTCTTAATTGTGTTATTTCCATCATCATAATTTTTGCACCATTGTAAATACAATAAGGTTTGAAATCATTATCTATGCACCATTTGAGAATGAAATGAGAGTCGTAACCTTTGGAATTATGAGCTATGAATGTATATCCTTTATATTTTTCATTGAAAACACCATTACAAAAACTATTAATATCATTGAAGATTGACTCATTACCATTGAAATCATGACAGATAGCTAAATTGACTTCATGTGTTCCAGTGTTTTGTGTGCATTCAAAATCGAAGAATAAATATTTTTCAGTATATGTTCTACATGAGTGACAATAATCTTTTCGAGTCATGCTTTTATTTGATCTGCAAGGGTTTTTGCTATCTTTGCTACAATTACCACCCTTGCATTTGATCTTCTTTATGAAGCATTCATGCTTGTTCTCACAATATTTATTACAATTATTGCAAATTTTGAAACCGCATTTATGTATTTTAATATATGGTTTTAGTATGATTTGATTGCATTTTAAGCATTTTGCTACACTGCTACATACTGAATCATCATCTTTTTTCGATCGGTTACTTGTATGGTTTTTAAAACAACTGTTACCATGGAAAACACGATTACATTGCTTACATGTAACGTCTTTACCTTTACATTTATTGCCATCTGGAAAATATTTAAAACAAGCAAGACATTTTTGCGGGCATTTGTGTTTATCACGTCTTGTATAAGATTTTTTGCAACTATGACAGTAATAAGCAACAACTAGAAAAGCCGTCATTGATTTTATGACATCAAAATGATTCCGTGTTTTGTATAGATAAATTTTATCTGCTTTACCATTATTAGCAGTATATATAATCTCATTGAACTGCTCAGAATCTATGATATTAATCTCTATTCCTAAATATTTAGCGAAAGCATTTACATCTTCTAGAGAATTACCATAATCGTTAATTTCAACATCTGCATTATTATGAAGTTCTTTTGCTCGAATTTGTTGTAGTTTACGACTTTTATTAAAACCATCTTTCAACTGAGTTGTGGTGTAATTCTCAGGGTGTAAATTAGCATAAGCTGTTACAATGGCCCTTGCTAAACATATTGTGTCATCATTTTTTATTGTGATAATACATTGCTTTCTATTAACTGTTTGTTTTGATAAATATAATCGTCCTTTTCCGGCAGGTATTTTAACAGATTGAACAATTATTTTACATTTTTCTAAATCTATTTCTTTGTACTCCAATGTGTTAATTACATCTGAAACATGTTTTAACTTAAATTCAGAAACTTTTAACATTTTTGTTGATATAGGATGATCTAATTCATCATTTAAAAATACCAATCTTAATCTATCATTACCTTTTAACTGTCTTTTCTTAATTGTCATTTCCACCAATCTCTCAAAAACACTGAAAATATCATTTTTATTTGTTATGTAATGTTCACGTACATTTATTTTGAATTCATTGGTATAAGCATTGAATTTTTTATTAGCTGTATTTCCTATTTCAGTTATTTTGAATAGAGGTTGGTCATTGGATGTTGAATCAAAAATGCTGTCATCGAAATTAAATTCATTTGATGACTGGGTCCTTTGCTGTTTTTTTCGTCGAATAAGCCTTTCATGATTCCGTTTTATAAGTCTTTCTTTTTGTTTTAATTTACGATCCAATTCTAAATATTTCTGAGAATCTCGTATTGCTTTGGGAATAATGGCATGTACTGATTCTATATTCCTATAACGTTGTATATCGTTCATTATCACCCCTTGTGCTTTCTTTCATAAGTTGATTCCAAGTATATCCGATTTTTTTAGCATCCGGTAAATATTTGGATAGCTGTTTCAAGGTCATACTGTTGCTCGATTGTGTGTTTTCTTGTTTTTGGGCATTTTTAGTTAATATTAGCTGTATTAGTTTTGTCTTTGATAATTTATTAAGCTCAGATTTGTTCATATATTTAGCAGAGATAAAATTTTTTATCAATTGACCATCATCTACATGAGTCGAAATCAATTGATTTTTTGAGGCGTGTTCATTTTCCATTTGTTTATAATTTATAGTATCACTATCTTCTTAAGTCATTTATAGTAAAAATGCATTTTTTATGCGTTTAAAATGTTGAACTTTTATTGCAGACAACCAGAAATTTAATATTTTTGGTTACCATAGCAAAAATGACAATATATTGTCACATAAAAATTCATTCAACGGGTATCAAATCAAATTTATCATCTGTTTCAATTGATTTGAGTAATACATTAGTGATATGCTTTTTTGTTTTGCAATGCATCCATTTACCGGCTAATGAATAATCGCGGTTATCACATGCATCACATATCCAGCTCTTTGCAAGCATATATTTTGTCTTGCTCTGTCTAATAGCGTTTTGTCTATCTTCTTCAGTAGTGTGTTTTACTCCTCGTGTCATTATTAATACTATATGTTTTTTCTTCTTAAGTAGTTTATAGTACGTTTAAATATTGATAACCAGTATATGAGATATATTGGCTATCATAAATAGCGAAAATTCAATGTTTTGAAAAACAATGAATCATTTATCGGGCTTAGCTTTTAGCTTACCCTACACAATATATATTACATAACTTTGCTTTTAAATGTTAATCATTTTTATCACTTTCATCGTCATTTCTCTGGTTATTATCTTGGAAGCAAATATGGAAATTCATGGCTGGAACCCAACGGATTTGAAATCATTAATATTTAAAAATGCTTCTTGAAAGTTCTATTATGGGTACAACACAATAATATTTTCCTTCTGATAGCATCACGAGATGGTCACATGATTTTTTTACCAATCAAATCAAAGTAAATTTTACTCAAAAAGTTTACAAAAAAGTTTACAAAAAAGTTTACTGTAAAAAACAGCCGTACCGTGACGTCATGTGTTAGAAACATAAAATTTAATGTCATATAATAGTATGAGAATGAGTTGTAATTCGCAAATTCACGATGAATTAAAGAATATGGATGAGTCGGTTTGTCCATTTTGCAATCAACTATTGATAAAAGGTAACAAGGATGATGTGCCATGCTGTAGTGAACCGAATGTAGGTAATAAAAACGGAATGAATGTCTGTTTACATTGCGGTTTAGTTCATGGTTGCGAATATGTCATAGGGTACCTTGATTTTTATGAGAATATTTATAAAATACTACGAAAATCAATATATCAACGTAAATATCATATCGAGACTGTTATGAATAATATATGTTTTGAAACCAGAATTGATTTGACTCATGATCAAAGGGAGCGTATCTTTAGAGTATTCGCCGAAATTAGTGATATTATTCCTACTGTAAATGGTCAGCGCAAGCGTTTGATAAGCACAAAATATATTATTTGCAGGCTATTTGAGCTGTTAGGTATTCAAATTTCTATTGAGATCTCAAAATCGCAAAAGACTATGGATTTTTATTATCGATATTGGAATGAAATTTTAACCTTAAAATCTGACAAGATAATACACATCATGAAGTGAATTTTTCATCATATTTTAGTAGGTATTTATCGACAATAGGGCTGTTATCCGTTACGTAATCATCAATATTCTTCATTGTAACATGGATACTGGACTGATTGAAATCGCCGACTCTCATCGTGTCTCTTATTGAGATGAGAAGATGTTGGTAGCTTTGGTAAGCATATATGCAATTTTGGATTTTTAGATCAAGGTTTTTATGACTCATCCAACCCTGGATTAATAATGCTACTGTACTAATAGCAATCAAACTTATGCCACCGCTCGCTATGCTAGAGGCGAGACCCCCAGATGCAAATACGATAGACAATGAGTTTCCTACAAATTTCCATTTTTTGAAGCGTCTCACAGCCTGTTTGTAAGCCCAACACTTCCTATGACATGAATGGTAATAGGCTTTTAGTTCCATGATTTGGTCATCAGTTAATTTGTCTGAAATATGATTCCAGTCAAATATTTTGCGTTTGTCTGTCATATATTATTGATTAGACAATGTTTTCTTTCTTTTGTTTTTTATTGTATGGTATAATCTTTGAATATTATCAATCAAACGCTCGATAATTTTCAGTATCTCATGTAATTTTGAATTCTTCATAATATATATTGTTTATACAATTAAGCAATTTTTTATTCGAAGAATACTCCCTTTGCTTTATCTAAAAATTGTATTTTATGATACACTTTATCATTAATTGGATATACAGATTTACTAAAACCGATTCTTTGTAAATAGTAATCTGAAGTGATTTTAATGTTTGAAGCATTGATATTAAACCCAGAAAATGTTCGATCAATACTCATAGCATTATTGCATACAGCAATTCTGAATTGACCCGCAATTTTAGTATACCAGAGATTTAAATATTCGCCTATATAAGCATCTCTAATTTGTTTAGAATATACATCTAAATCATAATCGAGAAATAACTTACCAGACTCTAATTTCACCCATGGAAAATCAAAACTTCCATCATTGCCTAATTCTATTTTAATTCTTTTATTATCACCGGGTTTATAATCGTATTTAAACGCAATATATATAGTCCAGTCATCGGATCCAGTTACATTTTCATTTAAATTAACTATGAAAACACCTGTAAACCCATCTCTTGGCTTAAATTCTTTTAACAATTTCGTAGTTTTAAAAACGAGATTACTACCTAAGCCAGACAGTACTGCACCGAAGCTGTCTGACATGGTGTATTCAGTTGGATCCAGTAAATCAAAAAAGTATTCAAATATTGTATTGTAATAGCTTTTTGATTGTAATGATCCCAATTTGCCCAAGAGTGTTGCTTCAAGTGTATTTAACTGCTTATAATTAACGCCATCATCGTCATTTTTAGCATCCTTTACGCCTGAAATCGATTGATTTTGTAATGTAATTGGGGTGTTGAATGCTAATTTTTCACTATTATCTATATACCACAGCGCGTCATAAACACTACTGTCGACATTTGATTGATAGCTTTTGATACCATATATGATGAGATGACATTGCAATTTAGGTACGTAAGGCTGTTTAGGTTTCATCTTCATAACTATATCTTGATACAAATAGTTGTTACCATGTTGTTGATTTTTATGAAATTGAACAAGAGTCCGGCAATGATCGTCATCGACACGTGTTGTTATTTTATTTATAATTTCATACACTGATACGACGTCAATATCGACTGTATTTTTGTCGATTTCATTCGGGTAAAATATTTCTATTATCATGGTGTAATAATCATTATTGTAAGTGTACATGTTAATACCCAGTCTGCTCGAATAATAGCCTTTTTGACCGTCAAGAAGTAATATTATACTGATGGCCTTCTTATTGACTTTGTGTAATGAGTTTTGATATGTAACCAATGCCCCCAATTCAATATCGTTTTCATCTGTCAATTGATAGGTATGATCAGTCATGACTTTATCAAACACATTATCCTGCCCAATGGAACTAACATGAGATTGTGTGGTGTTTTCACTTAAATATTTTTTAGTCACAAGATCATTATCATGAATAGGAGAAGAACAATTTGTAATTCGGTTGTTACCCATATCCATATCATCAATCATTGCTTGGCTACTATCTAAAAGCATAACATCAGAACTATCTGCCTTTAATTTTAATTTATTTGTAACATAACTTTTTGGAACGGCTGAATGGTTGTATATAGGATCTCCAAGGTAATAAAGCTGTCTTTTACTATTTTCGTTAAAACTGTTGAAAGATAGTGAATTATCTAATTTATTAGCTCTTTCAAGCATAAGGACTTTTTCTTCGAGATATTTAATGTTAACAACGTCTTGATCGCTTGTTGTTGCTGAATTATAATATGGTATTTTCAATCGTGATTTAATCACTTGAGTATCTATTGTTTGCTTATCAATTTTATTAGCATTAATATTATCAATATCTACTTTTAATTCATTGTTTTTGGTATCTGTGTAACCTTTAGTAATGAGTGTTTTATCATTCCAACTACTTTGGTCATAGTCTTCACTGTTTTGAATTGATAAACCATATAGGTTGTAAAAACTACCGACAGGATCTCTTTTTAGAAAATGATTATTAATATATTCTTTATTTGGTATGCTTTCATAGTCTTTTTTAATGGTGTCATAATCGTCGTCGAATCTTGATTCAGGATTGGTTCTGGCATTGAATAAAATTTTACCGTCAATATCATAATCACCTGAAGATGTCAGTAAAAAACCGACGCCAGGTTGACCATCATTGCCTTTTGGTCCTTTAACAGTTGATATATTGTTGGTATTTGATGATAATAAACCATTCGAGTAACTCATTTATATATATGTAAGTTATATTTTTTCATTGAAATTCTTAGTTACGAATTTACGTGGTTTATCAATATATAAAAAGCTAAATGGGTCTGTAGTTGCTTTTAGATAGTCCTTTTTGTTGATTCCAAGCTCTCTACAAATCATAGATTGTTCATTATTAGACGGAAATTCAAAAATACAATGATGAGTGCTGTTTAGACGGATAGTTTTATCTGTATTGTAAAATGATTGGCTGATATATATACAAGAACAATTTTTATTCCTGGAATTGGTAAAATAGTTACGAATTTCACTATCATTTTTCGATCCGGTATTAAGATAATCATCGAAAATAACAATCTTTTGACCATTGTCTGATATTTCATCAAGAGGTATTATATTTTCATTACTGATCTCAATAATATCATAACCAACTTCTTCATTGATAGGTTCAAAGGTTTTTAACAAGTGCTCAATTTTTGACTGTTGTGGATTTTTAGTATAGAGATAGATCTTGTCGAAATACAATAATCTATATATCATGTCTAGCAAGAGATTTGTCTTTCCCGATCCGCTTGGGCCTGTCAATAATAAGCAATAGCATTTATTAGGCATAAAATCATACAACTGCTTGAATTTTGATTGCTCATCGTCTTCGATATCGTAATTCAATATTTTCATTATAAATATACGATGGATAATTTTGTAGTTCAACACCGTGTTGTACACCATGTTGAACAGCTTGTCGTACACCGTGTTAAATGTTATTTTTTATATACGATTTTCATTTTTATGTAATGTAATAATATAACAATAAATGAGTTTATTAAAATGGAAGGAACTAGCTAAAAGCAAATCTAAAATAGGTGATAAGATTAATTATACTCGGGATGTTATCACAAAGCATAAAATAGGGCAACAGACTGACCAAGAGACATTTGGACGGTTATTCAAACCCGTTACTACTAAATTAGATGATGTGATTGATAGCAATCTTAATAGGATGCTTCCAAGGAGAAAGCAACCGGTTAAAAAGGGTGAAGTTCCAGATTACGGTATTCGTGTTGAAGATGATGTTGAAGACATGAATTTGGGTGATATATTTGATGAACAACCAGTCTTACCAGAATCGGAGAAACAGATTGTACCAAATCCTCCGACATATTCCGAATCTATGAAAGATCTTTTGGACGGTAAAAAAGAGATATATGTTGATCCCCAATATTTTCCACAGGATCAGGAGCTTCCACCTGAATATGATGACGATGAAGTACCAGATTATGTAATGGATGATGATGATCTTACAAAAGAACAGTTAGATGATATAGGTTTACCTAACTATGATAGTGTTGATATGGTCCTAAGTCAACCTGAAATGACCCCTAAAAAATCTCAAAGTTATCTTAAAAAGATTTTGAAAAGTGCTTCATTGAAGAGACACCAGCTCAAAGGTTATAAGTCTAGTGTCACAAAGGATTATAAAATGGGTCATATATCTGATGCTGAGAGACAATATAGAAATAAACGTATTGATGACGCAAGAGTGGTGTTAAATGAATATATTAAACATTATGAAAATAAGGTTAAAACAATGAAAGGTTCCGGGATCAAAGCCCGAAGAAAAAAACAGCACGGAGGTAATGTTATATTTTTTAATGATCCAAAGAAGCTCCTCAATAAATTGGAATTGATTATTGGGTCGTTAAATTCTGGTAATACATCGATTCAGATGAGAAATACCGGTGTTAATATATTAGATACGTTATTGAAAATGGCAACAATCAATAGATCACAATATAAAAAATTGTATAATCAATACTTCAAAGTCTAATTTATGTAACGGTATTATATATGAAACGCGAGATAGTATTATCATCATATAGTGTTAAAAACCAAGGCAATAACCGACCTGAGAATTTCATTACACGGTTCAATAAACCGATTACTCTTGATAGCAACTATGAGTATGAAATCGGTCTCAATCGCATTATCAATATGTCATTTACATGGTTCAACGTAAATCCTGATTATGGTAATCAACTGATTAAATACAGTTCTGACAATGGGTCAACATTTCAAGATATAACTTTCCCATCAGGTGTATGGAATTATACGGATTTTGATGAACATATCAAAGAAATTACCAAAACGGGTGACAATGATGACCCTACATATCCGATTAATATTTCATTCGATACAACGACATTCAGGGTAACTATTGAACTGGCGACCAATTACCAACTTGATATGAGTCAAAGCAATTTTAACGATCTTATAGGGTTTGATAAAAAAGTAGTAAAGGATGCGGTTAATATTGGTCAACGAGTCCCCAATCTCTCTCAAGATACTGATATACTCAATGTTCATTGCGATCTCGTAAACAGCTCGTTGGTCGATGGTGATGAATCCGACATAATCTATACTTTCTCAACAAGCGTTTTGAGACCGAGTTACTCATTTACCCTCGAGCCACGACATGTCACATATAACCCAGTAAATAAGCAACAGATAAGTAGTATCAGGATATACATAACAGATGGAAAAAGACGATTAATTAACCTGAATGGAGCGGATACATCTTTTTCATTAATTCTGAAAAGGGCAGAATAATATAACTTAATATATATGATGAAACCATATGAATTCAAGAGGTTTTACCATCCAAAACTTGGTAAATTTGTATATAAGCATAAAGGGTCCGGCATTATCGTTGATAATATTTTCAAACCGATGAAGAGTGCTATGTCAACTGTTGTTAAAAAGGTTGTCAAGCCATTTGGCAAGAAGGTATTAAAATCAGGTATTTCACATGCCGGTGAACAGGTTGGTAAAAAGATATCAGAGAAGTCAGGTGACCTAATTATGAAGAGGCTTCATAATATGAGGAAAAGGGCTATAACATCCATGAAAAACAATCAGCAAAAAACAACTAAACCTCATGAAAAAAAACGACAAGAGAGTACTAACATGATTATCAATCGTCTTATTTCTGGTGACGGATTGAGACGTTGATTTTATCCATAGTTAATAGAGGGGACTGGTTATGAAACCCGGCGAACTTCAAAGAAATATCTCTTTGTTATGGTTTTTGCATCGTCACGTGACATTGAAGGTGCACACGCAAAATTTCAAGATGGCGTCCCGAGTGAGTTCTATTCGAAGCGTGGTTGAATCTACTGTGAAAGTTGGCTTGTTCCGGTTGAAAATGAGTCAAACACCGTAAGTTTTACAAGATAAGAGATCGTAGATTGCTATACCAGGCGATAATTCCGCTGCCTTCGGCTGTGGATCGCGCAGAAGGAGAAGAGAAATCGACATTTGGAAGCTATTCACACCAACACTTGGAGGCTCACATTGGAAATGGAAGAAAGGCTGACTGAACAAAATAGCCGGGTCGAGAGTGATAGGGTACTGTTTATCTGTGTAAACTATTTTGAAGCCGAAGACACAGAAACATGTATAAGGTTTGTTTGACCATAGCATAGTAGAGGGGAAGGTGTTTATACCCACCATCGCATACAAATTTCGAATTCACTGTAAAGAGAAAGTTTCTTTCTCGAATATCTTTCTTTCCTTACAATTTTATTTTATTGCTGTCCAACGCATTTGTAAATGGTTGTTTTTTAATACTCTATCCTTGTATAATTTTGTTTTGTTCATATTAATAAGAATAAAAGTGTTCCTGTTGTGAGTCAGAGGCTGACCCATTGCAATATGTTCACACATATGCATAGGTAATGAAACAGTAAACATTTATGTCACAGTAACAGGTGTTCTTTTTTTATGTAAGGATTTCTTTTTCATTTCCATACAGCATTTAACTCTTCGAGTCACAAGATTGCTGATCATAATAAAAATTTCTCCTTGTAATATCCATATTACCTGTACTCCATCACACAGCTAGGCCATGATAATTTATCCCTGGGAATGTATCTTAAAGGCTGAAATAAATCTTCCTACTATAACTGTTAGAAATATGAACTTATTTTGTTGATCATGGGTTTTCTCCTTCCCTGGTCTACAAGAGGCTCATTTGCAAAAAGGTCTTCCTTGTTGTCACTACAGGCATTGCTAGCTCTCTTGGTCAGTCATGAAGTATTCTGAGATTCACACATAATTGTAGAGCCTGTTTGATTTCTATTTCAGGAATGAAGATTATTTAGAAGTTATCCAATTGAAACTTAGCTATGAGTCTGATGATAAAGACATGATTTTAAAAATAAAAATTTGAATGCTTTATTCTCAAATGATATCAAAGTGATTACTTTTGTGTTCCATCATCCCAGATGATCATGTTTGGATCCACGGTAGATGTCGTATCCCCTTATGTGCATCCAAGACACCCTAAATGCTGTTGTGCAAGGGTGACCTATTTGGTGGAATGACGGAATGTCACTAGTTTGCTTGTGGTTAGGTTCACCCCAGTTTGCGTGTCGTTAGGCTCACCCCGGTTTGCTTGCAGTTAGCTATTACTTCAGTTTGCTTACAGTTAACTTTTGTTGGTTAGGGCAAAAAACTTCTGCTGTTCTGTCATTCTGCCAAATAGTGTCACCCACTGTGCAACATATCAATTGGAAAGCAAATTGGGGGAGGGGGGGGGGGGGGGGGGGGTAGGTGCCCATTTTGGAATAAAGTAAAAAGAACTGACGTAAGGATAGCTGGCTATTGTCTCTATTTGTGCAAAATTTTAATTTCTCCTAAGTCTCATAGTTTTATAACACCAACACTGAATAAGTAAGATTTTGATTGTATTCAGAGTAAATAATTAAGGAGTATGACTTGAGATTTGTAAGGGTTTTCTTAGTTCTCTAGTATAAACATAAAGTTGTACTCAGTGGCACTGTCCAGGTTGGGGTGGGAATGCTTGGAGACATAAACTGAGCAATTTGAGGGTAAATAAAGTATTCAGTTAAGTTCAGTTCACTCCCTGTCCTTGTCGATATTTATCTTGATCATTTGGGGGCAACCCCGGGTTTTAGGGTTGCCCATCATTTGGCACTTAACAATATTCTTGGCAAAAGTGGATCGAGTGATTCAAGTTCTGCATGTGATATTATCTGATAATCAAATTGTAGTTATTAAGGAAGTCACTATCAGGGTTATCCCAGCAATATCTAACCTTAGCAATTCAATTCCCAAAAATATCCTGCCTCTTTCGCACCCTTCTTCAAGGGTTTGATATAAATATCTCCTGCCTCACGTGCAAGCACTTCAGTTTCTTTTACATTGCATTTAACACTACCAACCCTTTTATGCAAGAAGACTTGGGGTAACTGTTTTAGCTGTTGGAATCCTTCCCTTCCTATTCTCAAGTTCACTATTAACTATGTTTTATCTAAACTAATAATATATGTCTTTCAGAAGTAGTGATTTTTTACAAAGATATGAACTAACGAGATTTCAACTTGACGATGTGATTCGACCTCCAGCTCCTACTCAAAATCAGACGAAAGGTGGATATAAGTTCACAATTAATGATCGGTCAAGTTTTTACGACTGGTACAACGCTTACTTCGAAATCAGATTCAAACTTAATAAAATCGCTGATGGAGCAGCTTATGTTGATGCCGACCGGATTGCTATTATAAACGGCGCACATAGTTTGATAAGCCATTTGATGATCAAAAGTGCTGGAAAAATCATATATGATACCGATAATTTACACAAAGTCACATTTGTGAAGAATCTGTTGGAATACTCAGATGACTATAGTCGAAGTGTTGCCAAAAACAACTTATGGTATCTTGACACCGATGGTACGACTGCCGACACTAACACAGGATTTGAATCTAGACATCAACTTACAATAACAAATCAAGATGTAAATGTTATAATACCTCTAAACCGTTACTCCTTTTTCGAAGAACTAGAAGATAAAATACTCGTTCCAATGCAACTTCAGTTTAACATACATATCAATAACGATGATGAGCTTATTTATAAAGCTGCTGCTGCTGCTGATGCTGGTCGGATTGTTATCGATAGATTCCTCTTATGGGTTCCTAAAATGACACCAAAAGACAGTCTTTATGACAAATTTGTAAGCAGGTTTTTAAAAGAGAGTACATGGACTTATCTTAGAGAAATGTATGAGGTTTCCGCACCAACTCGAAGCAGTAGATTTTTTCAGATCTCATCTAGTATCGATAATGTTGAACACATTTTTGTATACCTTCAAAGAGCAAAAACGGATAATGCAACATCTAATCCATATCTCTTTGACACATACAGAATAAATGCTGCTAATGCTAATAGTTATCTTTCTTCATGTCGTCTTGAATATGGAAACGGTATCTTCTACCCAGAAGTTGAGTATGATAGTGATTCAAAAGTTCGCATTTTTAATGATCTGATGTCTTATACTCACAGGAAAAATGATTTTAACAGCGGAACACAATTGAATCTCAGTAATTATGATGAACTATTTCCTCTTATATATTTCGATCTTACATTCCAAGCTGAAAGGGTAACAAGAGATCCGAAACAGTTGATTTTCAGATATAAATTGAATGCTAATTCTATAGATACTTTCAGGGTTCATGCTGTTATTTTATACAAAGAGACCGTTCTCATAAACAAAGTAGCTAATGAACTTGTCATTGTGTAAATGGTGATATTCATTTGATAAGAAAGTTGGGATGTTAACACTGCACGCATTACTCGACAATAAATATGTTATATAACAAAATTTATATAACATATAATATATACAAGTAATGACTTCATATCATTTACACAAAGTGAATCTGTCAGAAGGACAAAGAAAGAAGCTTTTGACTGCTCACAACAATAAAAGTGGAATCACTATTCGTTTAAGCAAATCAGATATCACAGGAAAGGACAGTTTGATGCTTACCAAACGACAAATAAATAAATTGAATAAAGCCAAAAAATCAGGTGTCGGATCTGATTTAAAAATCACACAGACACAAATTCGAAAAGTCATTGGTGAAGGAGCGCCTAGAATTGGTCTTTTTCCATCAATAGGAGTCAGCGCTCCAAGACAAAGATCTAGAAGATAAACGAATCGACCCTCAAAAACGAAAAAAGATGGTGGAAAAATCATGAGTAAGAAAGATGCATTGTCTTATAGGAGTCCACCTTTCATCGGCTCGTGGGATGAATATAATAAGTTTCTCAAAACTGGGGGATTGGTCCTTCCAAAAAAAAAGATATTGAAACCAAAAAAAAAGTAAAAAATCCTGCATTCATCAAAAAACCTCTAAGTAACATTGATCTAATGAGATGGTGTAATTATTTGAAAATCAATATTAAAGGAATATATAGCAGAGATGAACACATGTCTAAAAGTCATAGTCCGTGTATCATTAATTTAGACAGTTATGAAGGTTTTGGCACTCATTGGACTTGCTGTGTTCCTGGTCATAATAAAAGAACATTGTGGTATTTTGATAGTTTCGGGATGCCTTACCCCAATGAATTTAAAATGAGAGCTGAGAAAGATGAATTAAAACAAATTTTATATAATAGCACGAAATATCAGCATATCAAATCAGTTCTTTGTGGCTATTATTGTATTTATTTCTTGCATCAAGCATTGGTGTACGATAAAGAGTATCACGATATATTAATGCCATTATCAATGACTGACACAATGTACAATGAACGTTTTATAAGCAATTATTTCAGAAATATATAACTTATATATATAATGGTAAAATCTTATTGTGTAAAACAAAAAAAAGTAACAGAATGCGTGCCAGGAAGTGAGAGATATGTTCAAACCAAAAATGGCAAACTCATGATGAAATGCATATGCGCTGAATGCAAAATAGTCAAAACACGATTCATGAAACAAACCAGTGGCCGTGGTGTTGGGGAAAAAATCAATAAGAAAATCGGTGAAAAGATACCGGGCTTTCAACAAGCTCAAGATCTAGCTTCTGCAATCATGGGTGTTACAGGAGGTAATAAGAAGCTTTTTGATAAGTACTGGAGTGGTGATATAGCAAAAGGAGCTTTCAATAAAAAAACCGGCCTTTTCAGCAAAAAATTTTGGACTAAGCCAAAGGATAATACTAGTCCTTGTAATAGGAATTTATTTAAAAATGGTAAATGGCATAACATGTACTGTGATTAAACAATCTAACTTATATATATATATATCATGTGCAAATCTTACTGTGTTTCATGTAAAATGACTACGAATTCCAAAAACATTAAAAAAGAGATATCAAAAAATGGTCGCCTTATGGAGAAATCGTCTTGTCAGATATGTAAAAAAAAAAAAGTCTAAATTCATCAAAGGTGGAGCTCTTGCACGTCGCAGAGGTCCTTCAACCACTGATAAAATAGCATACGTGGCTTCCAATTTTGTTACTCCAGCACCAAGTTTTGGAGCTCTTGGAAGAGTTCTTGCAGGTCAAGCTTTTAAAGGAGTAAAAGATAATGTTGATTACTATAGAAAGGGAAAGGGTCTTGATATTCATAAAGCCATATTGAAAGTTGCACCTAAGAAAGGATTTGTAATGCCTGGTCATAAATACACGGGTCCAGGCAATCCTCTTAATGAACAGTTGAAATGGGATCCAAATACAGGTAAAATACTCGAGATATATGAAAAACCAACCGGAAAAACAGATGCTGTTTCAATGCAACATGATGTAGATTACAGCGTCTGTGCAAATAAACCCTCAAAAGATCAAGTCAAGTGCAAAAATGAGGCCGATAGGAAGATGGTAAAATCACTTGATGCCATCCCTTGGAAGGACAGACAATGGGGTCATGCCGTTGCTCGAAATGCTATTGCTTCAAAAGCTAAACTCGGCCTTGGTGTCAAGTCAAAAAACGGAAAACGGCGTTGAGTAAAAATGATTGGTCTCAACAATTAGCCGATGAGTTACATAAACCAATCAGACGAAAATTTAAAACTAGAAGAGTAATATCAAATGGAATTGACGAGATATGGTGTTCGGATTTGGTCGAAATGCAACAGTTCAGTAAATGGAACAAGGGATTCAGATATCTTCTCATGGTTTTAGATGTATTCTCTAAATACGGTTGGATCATCCCATTAAAAGATAAAAAAGGTGAAACCGTTATGAATGGTTTTAAAACAATATTCAAAGAGGGGCGTAAACCACAATATCTTTGGACTGATAAAGGGAAAGAGTATTACAATAAAAATATGAAGGAGCTTTTGGAAAAGAATAAAATAACATTGTACTCAACTGAAAATGAAGAGAAAAGTAGTGTATGCGAACGATGGAATAGGACAATTAAAACCCGAATGTGGAAACAATTCACTATTCAAGGTAATACACAGTATCTTGATATGCTACCCAAACTGGTGAAACAGTATAACAACACCAAACATTCAAGCATAAAGATGACGCCAACAGAAGCAAGTAAAAAGAAGAATGAAGGGATTGTTTACTTTAATCTGTATGGTGATATGGAGCCATTATCAGCTAAACCAAAATTTAAGGTTGGTGATAAGGTCCGAATATCTAAGTATAAACGGAAGGTGTTCGACAAGGGTTATACACCGAACTGGACAGAAGAGGTTTTCACAGTTGATAAGATCCAATACAGTAATCCAATCACTTATAAATTAAAAGATTTGAATAATGAAGAAATACAAGGTAGTTTTTATGAACCTGAACTATTGAAAGCAAAACAAGAGGTATTCAGAATTGATAAAGTGATCCGCAGAGACAACAAAAAGAAACAAGCTTTAGTGAAGTGGAAGGGGTATAGTGATGAATTTAACAGCTGGATTCCTTTTAAAGATTTACAACATATATAAACACACAAATATAAAAAATATCATCATATAATAAAAATAAATTGAAATTTATTTTTATTATATATATAAAAAAATATCTCATATAATATTATATGATTAAAAATACAATTCATCAATGCCTATCACATGGCATAAAACAATTAATACCATCACCTAAACAAATGCCATTAATATTCAGTGGTCCTTTAAACAACTTCAAAAGCATCGATGATTTGCCATTTGACAGTTTTGAATTTAAACAGGATATTATAAAACCACTTCTCAAAAAAATAAACAAAAATTTAATTAAATATAACCAATATAAAGTATTCTTCGTTCATCCCACATACAAAGATTACAGCTGCGATATCTTCGGTACTGTATTTGATATTTCAAAGTTTGTTAAACACAAAGAAGTAATATATGACAATAAATTTTTTTTAGAATCCTTCAGTAAAGGCTATATAAGCTATGATTATCTAAAATTTAAAAAAGAATGTTTACCTGGTTTAAACCCCTTCGTTTTTTATAAAAATATGCTCAGAAACATCGAGCATAATGAAAAACAACGAGATGAATACTATGAATTCGATAAACAAAGAGATGAAAAAACCAAGAAAATATTGAAAAAAATGGTAGAAGAAGAAAAGCTAAAAAAGGACCATAATGAATCTGATAATGAATCTGATACTGAATCTGATACTAAATCTGATAATGATGAAGATGATGAAGACCATGAATAAATAATATAGTATAATCAAGATTTGGTAAAAAGACTATAAGAGCTTTGATATTTTAGCGCTGGTTATCAATAGAGAGATGAAATGGAGTTTGAATTAAAAATTCAAACATCATAAAGCTTCGCTTGTTTCCAGGATTGGTTTCAGATATTATTTCAAAAAATATATAAGAGCATTGGTTACGCCTGTATCCAGTATTGATTTTAAGGAATGGTTAAACGCACAAAGATCAAAAATTTTTAAAAACAGTATAAGAGCAAGCTTTGTATCCATGCATTGTTAAAACACTCTGAAAATAAACGCACTAATTTTTAAAAAAAGAGTATAGAATTGTTTCAAGCATTTGTATCAAGCATTGGATTCCAGAAATGAATTGATTTCATTCTGATTCAAATTTTTTTGAATCAAAATGAATACATATAAAATTTCCAATATTATAATCCTGCTTGATTTTCAGATTTGGTTTTTTCAGTATAAGAGTATAGATTTGTTTCCAAGCATTTGTATCAAGCATTGGATTCCAGAAATGAATTGATTTCATTCTGATTCAAATTTTTTGAATCAAAATGAATACATATAAAATTTCCAATATTTGATTCCATTTTTGATTCCATTTTTAAAATCCGAGATCAAATACCATGTGTGAAAACTAGGCCTAGAATACCATGATGACCATCATTTATCCATCAATGAATAGTAGTTATATACTACTTTTTGATGCATTTCAGCGAAATGCCTCAAAGTGTAGTATATTACTACTATTGATGTTTGAGGTGACAATTTTCACACCTCAGGTGACACACCCCATTTGAATTGCGGGCTCAAAATTTAGAAATTTTCGTTTTACGGCTTTATTTTCAAAAGCTGGTCAAAATGAAATGTAGGAGTCTATTCCTATACAGAAAAGGAAAAATCCTGCGGGAGCCCGGAGCGGAATACCGCTTCTTTCCTCAGATATCGAGTTTTAAAGTAAAAAACACGTGCTGATAATTTGCGCGGCGCTTACATCGAGAAGAAAACTCCTTTTGCTCCGGGCTCCCGTGAAAAGTTTCTCTTACCCCATAACAACAAACCACGCAAATTTCATTCAGATACGATAAATTTACAACTTTATTCTTAAAATACCTTCCAGTGCGGTCTGTGTAGGTCCTAAAATTGTGGTAGTTTCTCGCCGATATCGCATCATAAGATCGTGTTTTATCGGGCGCCATTTTGAAATCTTCTTATAAAACCGCTGTTCGAAGTGTTTGTGGCAACACTTGACCGATTACAGCGCGAAGAATGCCGAAAATCTACGATCTTGTCCGTCCTTTGACGAAGTTCAACATGGAGGTGTAAACAACTACGTAATGCATAGCAACGGTGTTAACTTGAGACCTCGGCTAATGGGCACAGCGGATAATAGGCGTACTGTGTTACTGCGCACGTATCCCGTGAAGAATCTCATGCAGGGCGGCACATTCTTGCGGTGTTGTGTAAATATAATGTCACGAGTCCAAAAAACGAAATAAACCACGATATAGCCATTAAATGGAGCCAAAATACCAAGGAACTACATAAAGGACATGAGTTAAGTTTATTTCTGCCATCAACTTTGAATTCAAGACGCGTAAATTGCTCTGAAGGACTGATTTTGGCTTATAGTCGATATTTCACAATGATCGATAGTGTAACACAATGCCGCTTCCTAAATCACGTTCGTCCGGTATAATGATCGTCATTTAGCTTCTTTTGTAGACTATTTTGCAGACACTTTCACAGGAAAGCTAGAGCGGACCTGAACTTGTGTCTTCCAAGATGTAGCAAAGCTTTTCAGCGGCAAAAGCAGCCTCAAATCAAGCATTGGTGCGTGTCACACAATAAATTCAATATGGCGGCGCAAAGCGCCAGCTTAGCAACCAACTTTAGGCTTTAATTATTCCGCACATAGCCAGAATGGAGCGCTTATCTCTTGGTATTGTGAATAAATCTATGTTATCTTTGAAATCCTTAAATGTTTTGATATGTTTCATTTTTGAGCCAAACTCCAGGGTACCACCTTAACTTGTTTGTTTTATGAGCATCATTGAACAAGGGATCGAGTGAATATGTATGAGAAGAATTGGCATAAAAAGAATGGGAGACAGTGGAGGGAGGGGATGGTCCTTTATGGAGGGGGACATTGGGGGTTGCTGAACACCGCATTACCGCACAAAAATTCAGCAAATATAACAAAACCGCACAAAAAAAAACGGAAAACAGCGTAATTTCATAGTACGCCTGTATAGTTGGTGGATTTGTTGACGCGAGGACAAAAAGAGAGGCCAAAACGGCATCAAACTGGTTGTTCAGTCACGTAGAATTACAAAATGTGTGGCAAAATAAGGCTGCTTCAAGACGCTTCCGAATCGACCAGAAACGGCCTAAAATGGTCGGAAAAAAAGTGAAGCATACGTTTTTATACCAAATGTTGTCGACCGGAACGTAAAGAAACCACATCCCGCAGATTTGGAGAATACTGCAAGATTAAGATTAAAATTGCCGAAATACCGCATGAAAAATTGGAAAATACCGCGAACCCCAATGCCCCCCTATATGAGGAAAAGAAGGCGGCTGCACGGTACAAGATACGAGCTAGATACGATATGGGTAAACAGAACATGTGAAAAAGTTAACAAACGGCATCTCATCATCTTTTAAAATCATACACTATCTGATTGACTAGGAAAATGTTATAGTCATGCGTTATAGTGTTAATGAGAGACGATATAAATAGTGTTAATGAATTAGGTGTAACAGTTTCGTTAGATAGTTACTTGTCCCAAAGCGGAACTTTATGCGTGTTTGCAGTATAGATTTTTGTGCATAACTTACATTTAGTAAGTGAACATTAAAACTTCGGTCGGCCTTTTATCAACGGAGTGGAGTGATTGACCGCGGTTAGACACAACAGTCATGTATCAAGTGACTCTTAATTCATTGCTGTAATTCAACTGTCCATTTATTCAATAAACAAGATACTGGGTTTACATGATCTCGAGATTATTTATTTTACTTTTACTAAGGAAATTAAAGTTATTTTGCAATATGATTGGTTAATTTGAAATGTCCTTACAATAGTAACGCTGTGTAACAAAATACACTACAAACGTAGTTATCATAAGCATGAGGACTTTAATATGCATCCAAAAATAAATGAATCTTGACATGCCATTTAGAGCCCTTGCTACCCCCTTTATTTTGGAAACCTGATTATTGACTGATTACAGAACTGTGATTAAAACGAAACCCTGATACCCGATACAAGTTTTTCATTTATTTTTAGTTAATTTTTTTCCGAGCAAAAGTATGTATTTTAGACCTGATCATTTCCGGTTTTCAAACACAAGAAAGCGGAGATGTCCCTGGGGACGAGTACCAGGGAGTACTAGGCCAAGAGTCAGGATACGGCTTTCACGAAACCACTGGTAATATTCTTTAGTCTTCAACTCAACTACAACACAGTTTCTGCTAGATTTCGATTTGATGTTGTTAATTCGGTGATGGATGTTAAAGGAATGAAACAAGACATATTCAGGCCACAAGAAACACGCGAGAATCCTTACGATGTTATCTTGGTGGTCGAAGATGGAAGAGAATTCAAAGCTCACAGAAAAGTTCTGTCAGAGGCAAGCGCTTTCTTTGAAAAGCTGCTAAGCAGTGGCATGATGGAGTCTACAGAAGGAGTGGCTGGATTGGAAATGCCAACCGAGGCCGGTTTAGGAGCTGTATTGGAGTTTATTTACACCAGCCGCGTTCAGATGTTAGATGAAGACAAAGCTCGCGATCTGATCGAGATGGCTGACTACTTGTTCATTCCGCAATTAAAAACATTCGCTGAGAGATATTTAGCTCAGAAGTTGAATTTATCAAATTGTATTTCAACTTACCATTTTGCTGAGAGCTATCAGTGCGAAAAGCTTACTTCTGACGCCAAAGAATTAATCCATGCAAATTTCATCAACGTGGCGAAAGCGGAAGAGTTTAGGAACTTGTCGAGCGAGGAAGTTATCAAGTGGATTTCCAGTGACGAAATAGTTGTTGGAGTAGAGGAAGATGTGTTTAAGATTATTCTATCTTGGATTGATCACGACAGAAGCGAACGAGAGAAGTATTTCGCCGATTTATTCGGTCAGGTTCGCCTTGTTTATGTATCGCGTGACTATCTGTTCAATCATATCGTGACAAATGATCTTGTAAACGATAATGCGTGCTGTCTCACACTTGTGAAGGGCGCTGTGAAAGCACTTGAATCTAAAAATCCTGAAAATATGTCGGTTCCACATCCCAGGAAGTCACTTGAGACTCCTGTTATAGTAGTATCTACACTGAAAGAGGACAGGAAAGAGGACGAGCCAAGTGGACTTCTTTATTATGTTCCCCGTACAAATACGTGGCACAGGTTGCGTGACACGTCACGGCCGCCGGTGAGGCAAATAATATCTTGTCACGGTATGTTGTATACTTTCTTTCCAAGCACGACTCAGCACAAGTGTGACTATAAACTATTGTGCTATGATTCATTCTTTGATCGATGGATGGACGTACCGCACAAAGGAAAAAGAGATTTACGGAAAATTTTTGTCAGTGACAATGAAGATGGAATTTACGCACTGGAATCGGAACATGAAAAATCTTGTCCGGATTGTGTTGCTTTGCATTCTTGCAATGGGTCTGAAAGAGTAACAGAATTTTTTCCTTGTGGAAAACAACATCTCTCCTACATCATGAAGTACAGACCTGAATCAAACTCCTGGGAAGACATATCATCATTTGATTTGGGTTTAAGGTATGGAATTTGCATTGTCGCGAAAGGCAATTTTATTTATTTCATTGGTGGCTACATTAATGTCCAAGAAAGGGACAAGCAGGCGGACGATGTCTTGACTGATGTTGACAGGTATGATCTCAGCAGAAGAAAATGGGACAAACTCGCTCATATTCAAGAAGCAAGAATAGGAGCTTCGGGAACTGCTCCTCACAGGAACATTTTCATTACGGGTGGGTTTACATTTGTAGATGATTTTTCTCCTGATTCAAGCTTTGTAAAAACTTGCGAAGTGTACAATGAAACAAGAAATGAATGGCAATTAATAGCAAGATCAAGGCGGTCACCATATAGCAGTATAATGTGTGTCGATGACAAAGTTTATGTAGTTGATAATTTGACTTTTTGCCACCATAGCGGGCGGGAAAGCGGAGAAATTGAATGCTATGACCCTGACAAGGATGAATGGTATGTCATTACTAAAATTCCTCTGTTTGGTAGAAGTGGGGAATCATTCGGTGTGAGGACCTGTTCAATGAAAGTTTTCATGGGAGGTGGGGTGGAGTGAACACAGGTTATCACATGACAATATTGTATCCAAACGTGTATTTTTCAGGAAATTGGCAAAAAAGTAACATACACTGTAAAATAAAAGTAACTGACAACTAAACTTGTGTGTTTAATGATCATCATTCAACTTGGGATTGAGTGAGTATGAATGAAGAGACAGAACTGGCATAAGTAACAATGTGTAAGGTAATTATGGGAGACAGTGGGGGGAGTGGGATGGCGAAGGTGAGTGAAACACAACAACTTAGATTTATACAGATAAGAAATGTTGATTGATTGACTGATTGATTGTTGATCGATTGTTTGATTGATTGTTGATTGATTGATTGATTGAATCAATCAATCAATCAATCAATCAATCAATCAATCAATCACCCACTCAATCAATCAATCAATCCATCCATCCATCAATCAATCAATCAGTCAGTCAGTCTATTGATCACCCACTCAATCAATCAGCCAATCAATCCATCAACAATCAATTAATCACCCACTCAGTTAATCAATCAATCAATTAATCACCCACTCAATCAATCAATCAACGATCAATCAATGGATTGATTGATTTGCTGACAGGCAGGCAGACAGACGAAGGAAAATAAATATAATGAGAGTTTGGTTTTAAAAATTCGATATAATGGGCGGAGGGGAATGGTGGGTGAATATGCAGCAACTTTCATTTTTTTTTTTGCTAAAAAAGGACTGACTTACTGATTGATTGACCTGACTGTTTGATTGGCTGACTGACTGACTGTTTGATTGGCTCACTGACTCATGATTGTTTGACTGGCTGGCTGGCTGATGAAGGCAAACACTTCTTAATAATTCAGGGAAGTAAGGGTTTCAAACCAATGCAGTGTCAAATTTTTGCCCTTTGCCGTAAGAATTCGATTGCATGCATGATTCATTGGCGTCCCAGCCATGAGCGAGGAAGGAGTGGCGTGGTTTAGGAACCGAAAATGGTTTACGAGGAAGAGAATTAATCAAGAAAGCCGTATTCCTCGTCAACAAGGTATATGCGTTAACTTTTTTACAATGGCGAAGAATGCATGAGAATACTTTGAAAATCGCTCTAAATAGTACTTGTATGAAAGATTTGAAGAAAAATGTCTTACCTTATGTTTATCTTGCGTTATTTTGACATTCCTGTGGTTCTGGAGTGGGTTTAAAGCCGTTTAGACGAGTTTTTCTTTTTGACGTTGTGCTTCCCCTAAAGAGAAGAAAAACTCGTCTAAACGGCTTTAAACCCACTCCAGAACCACAGGAATGTCAAAATAACGGTTTTGTGCACGGTCAACCCCTCAAAATAGCGAACGAAAACATATTAAGAACTTTGTCGGGCTTCATATTTAATCATTTCCCTCTAGTAACGAGCGTCTGATCCAGGCTGCAGTTCAATTCTGTGGGGCGAGCAAACGACCCATTAGGGTGAAGGGGGGAGCGAGAAAGCTGGAACGCGGATAATCTTTCTCCGTGCCGTTTCGAGACTTTGCTTGTTCGTTTGCGCGTTTACAGCTCGGGGGATACTTCGGATTTATGGTGACGGGGAAGTGCGAAGGATTTTTGGGGTTAAAAATTTACGACTTAGGGATTTTTTGGGAAAGAAAAGTGTGGCTAGTATTTTTTAGCCTGCGAATACAGCCGCCTCTCATTCGCTCCCGCTACTGCGTGCGAAATGCGAAGTGCCAAACCGGCCGGGAGCGATGAGAGGCGGCTGTCGCAGGCTAGTATTTTTTTTGGGTAGATCGATTTTATGAGGGAGTTTTTGGGGGGTGCATCCAAAAAATGGGAAGCCATTTGTATTGCTGTTCTTTGTTTGTTCTTTAGTAATTCTTCCTGAGTATTTTCACGGTTCGAAAATTCCGCATTTGATTTTTTGGGGGCTTAATTTTGGTTCAGGAGATTTTTTGGGGTTTCGGTTCAAGTTAGGCTCGATTTCCTGGAAATCAAATCGTGCCTAGATTCAAGTCTTAAGGATTTTTTATTTTTTTGGGGGGGAGGAGTTAATTTATAACCGAATTCGCACCTCCCCGTCACCATAAATCCAGAGTACCCTCCCGCCCTGAGGTATACTAATAAGCCCTTGTTCTTGTTTCATCCTGGGAGTCGCACAGTACAATTCTGAAGGGTCCTGAAGAACATTTAAGTAATCCCATTGCCCAAATCCCGCTCAACATGAAAACAAGAAGATCTTTTAGATCTTACAACCGCGCTTTTAAAATTTAACTGCTCTTCGCTCGCTAAAACGTTACTCGGTTTAAGTTAAAATAGAATATCTCCCTGAAAATCAAAACAATGGTCTATCACACTCACATCTTCAGAAGTAACCGTTAAATGGAAAGAAAACGAAACGTAGACTACATGACAGAAAAACGGAACATTTCAAAGCGATCACAAGTAAGAGTCACGCATCTGCTATTGCAGACCACGTCACGTCAACTGGTCATCATTTTAAGTATAAGCTTTGCACTTATAATTGGAACTTACAGTATCACAAGACAGGGCCGTTCTGCAACAACAGAGCTGTCATTACTTTTATTGAAAAAAAATTGTGGTATGCAAAAAATATTAACTTTTAATAACAAAATAGCAATAATTTAAATACTGATGATTATTTTGGAACATTCCAATAACCACTAAATTTAAACCGTGCTATAACATAATTAAAAGGGGCTTTGTCACGGATTTTAAAAGATTTTTGAACGGCCAAAATACATATCTGTGTCGAAGGAAACCAAAAAATAATGCTCCATTTTTATTAAAAATTGCTATATTAGAGCGCTGAAACTGTTAACAAGCGTCTTTGTCCGCAGATGGCTAGGTTGGAAATGGATTACAACTTGAAATCTTGAGGCTAAGTTTTTCAAGTGTTTCCGTGCATCTTCAAAAAAATCGATGTTTATAGCCGTGGTTTGGTTTCTGTTTGCGAATTAAGGTAATGTCTTTCTTTAGATGATAAAAGATAATGTCGTTCATGGGTTAAGTCGCCAACCAATAATTTCAGAATAGTTGAGACCAAATTCTCGAATTTCCCGTGACGTAGCTCCTTTAAATTGTGCCATCAAGCTACAATATTACATAACTGAAATTTTGTGACATCATATAAATTGAAATTGAACCATTGCATTACAAAACATAAATAATCATTATATTTCTATAACGAGCCATTGCATAATTTAAATTGAGCTATTATATAACTTGAACTGAGCCATAATAAGATACTTTGTCAAACAAAAAATAGATTACAAATATTAAACATTTAATAACATGTTACGCACTTCGACACAAAGCAAGAACTAAACAACTTCCCGTAAGACTTGACTTCACTGAAGTCATAGTCGACTTAGCTGCAAAATTGTCATTCGAAGGAAACAAGTGACGTTTTCGTAAATCTTCGTCAAGTACACGAAACGTTTCCGAATACTATAAGCCAATTAAAAATAACACGAACATTCACGAGTACTCCGAAAATGTTTACGTGCCAGTATGACGCAATGGGCAATGAGAATATGCCATGTTGCTTAGCAACCGGGATTATGCCCAATCAACAATCGATCAACTTAAATGGAGAATACACAATAAATGTCAAATTTGCACGCGTCGAGCAATTGGTTCTTGACACAAAATAACCCTGAACATAGTAGACGAATAAAAACAGAAATTCTGGAGACGTAAGCCAGGTCCTACACGTCACAATGACGTCAGCGGGTTGCTCAACAACAAAACAGCTTCGTTCCCAGGACTCTCTAGGATCGTTCTCTCCGTGATTTTATAACAGCTAATGTAGAATCAGTAGAAATAGCAATGGTTATTTCAACCTCTGTTCAAAGATCACAATCTGTAGTTATATATTAAGAATCATGCTGTAGTTATATATTAAGAATAGCACTGTAGTTATCTATCAAATGAGGAACTCGTTTCATCATGTCACCAAGCTCTTTCAATTTTACGTAAAATACGGAACACGGCTCCACAGCAAGTAAAACCGCAATTAGCGGAAAGTCTTATTCTTTCTAAGCTGGACTATAACAACGTTGTTTGTTACCCTCTGCCAGCATACTTAAAGAAGAAAGTTCAACGGGTCCAAAACGCAGCTACAAAGCTGTGTGAGGAACCGATACTCCACCGAGCAAGGCGTCCTAAATCTAAATCTAAAACAGCCTGCCCGCAAACATAAGATTTTGTAATGACTTTCATCGTTTTCACCGCTTAGTTACCAACGTTTCTAAAGACAGGCTTGGCTTAGACTAGCAAAAGTGCAATGTTTTTCCTTGTAATTTTCAATTTTTTTTTACTTGTAAATAGTTTCTCTTCTTTTCACGGATGTATAGCTACCTTGTAGAAAAACTGTGGATGGTTAATTATTATCATTATCATTATCATTATTAGGATTGTCAGATTAGAAAATATTGGTAAATTTAATTCAATTCGTTGTATATGTTATGAAATCTGTTGAAAAGGTATTCTGAAAATTTGCGTTTCAGGATCCTTATCATTCATCTTTGATTTTCTTGAATTCCCATCCTCCTTCCCCGTCCAGTTGCAAATTAAAGTCGTGGTGCTGAGGAAAAAAACGATAAACGAAGTTATGTTAAATGCATTCACTTATGGTTTTCTTTTTATAACACTCCCCCGCCTCATGTCGGTTTTCATTGTCTTGGAATGATTATTACTCCTGCGCACAACTCGTAACCAAGCAACAGCCAATCAGGAACGCTATGTCTCTAGAGCTACGTCATCAGAATGAAATGTTTCTGGTCGAATCTCCGACCTCTCTCTCTCTCGTCCTTCTAAACTCCCGCGTCCGCAAAACAAATGAACCCCACTTTCCCATGGCATAGACTGTAAAGTATCTTCATTTGTCGTTCCCCGCCCCCCAGCTCCTCGCGTCTTCCGTTTTGGGCCGGTGTCAAATTCTCTCGCGATTCTTTTCCCTCGTTTAACGGCCAAAGGAAAATAAGAGAAAATAGATGGCAATGAACAGTATGATCTTTCGACAGAGCCAAGAGATGCAGGCGAGTGGTTTCACTGCAAAGTTTTGGACATTTAATGGCCTCATTTCTATGGTTAAAAAGAGTGGCGATCACTGGAAAATGTGCTCGATTTGTCTCTTATTTTTTACAACAAAAAAAAAAACAAACAAATAATCACTGCACGCGCGCGTGACATCTCGTAAGACCCCCTTTTTCCTGCTGTAAACCGACGACGAAAGACACCATACGCTGCGTAACGCGTCACGCCATTTTAGTGTTGTATACTCTTAGCTACTGTAGCGCTAAGTGTAGCTCTGGACCAATGAGTGCGTGACAGTTCAAAAACTAAAACTCGATGGATGCCAAGCATGAACCAATGCAATCTGTTTCAGGAGATACATACCTGCCTCAGTGATGTTCTGTGACCAACGCTAACAACTGTTATTCCAAGCTGTTTACAGACTGAGTACAACCTGGTCTCTGAGGCAACGTCTAAAGCACTTGTAGCTTCATCAAGAACTGATGAGAGGAAAACGCCATAAAAAATAATGAACTTAATGTGGCTACACTTTTAAATCAACCCGTTGTTTCAGTAAACGCCAGGGGATGCTACCTTGTATAAGTTATAAAGGTATGCGCGGCACAAAAGAGTATGGTTTTCGAGCCACAAATTGGTCTCAAATAGCTAGGGTATAGATTTCGATCATTTTGGTCTGAAATAAAGTATAGTTTGTGTACTCTGGTCGACGATTAGGCATAATTCTTAGAATAAACTATTTTTATCATTGCTCATAATTATTCAACCCTCGAGAAGTGGGATTGAATCAACATTGGGAATTTGAAACCTTTCTGAAATGTTTATGCATTCCGAAGCAGTTCATGGTAAGGGGTTGGGTGTGAGAAATCGCATACTTTGGTTTTAATAGAGTAAGAGTTTCTCTCACACAGTGTTCGGGGAGTGCACTCCCCCCAGTGGGGTTAAATATCACCACTGAAGAAATTATTACACTTCTACTTACGGGCTACCAGCGGGCGGTGAAAGAACAAGCGAGCAAAGGACAGTCTTTGCATCTCCCCAGGGGACAACATGTCCTCCCTAATGAAACAAGGAGAATATTTTCATCACAGCGAGCAATACTTGTAGGCTAGTTTAGACTCCGTTATGTGATAATGATCAAGGGCGCAAATTTATTTTAGAACTCACAAACACTCGAGTAACACGAAAATAGTCCGGGGACTCCACGTGACAGGGTATGGGAGGACTGTAAAATGAGGATCTTGGTCTCGCTTAGGGTGTTCAGAACAGAACGCTCGGAGCACGGACGAGAACCAACATTCTACTAACAGAGTAGATGATATTCTCTTTGCGCAAGTTCACTTGGATCATTGGAATTTTTCTTTATGAAGGCAAAGAAGCAAGAATTGGCAAGAATTCTAACTGTCGCTGTCATTTCACCATCAATTTTTAAACGCTCTCTTTAGCTCGGATGAAAGTCCACGAGAATTTTCACTCCTTTGACAGGCGGGTAATGTTAACTCTCTGGCACTCCCGAATCATTTAAACATGAGAGTAAAGTTCAACCAAAACCAGTCTATTATTCTTCAACTTGCAGAGGAAGGTAGTGGCATCAAAAGAACTGTTGTGAAGCAGTGCGATTAACCCATTCATCGGTACTTGATCCATGAGAACACATATTTCATTTTGCCAGATTTCAGTGTGCCTACTTGATCAGCTTTCGCTATGTGACGGCCAGGCGCTTCCTAATATTCGTACAAAGATTTGTGGAACAAATCCACGCAAAAATGTTGACATTTCGTACTCACCAGTTGGAATCTACAGGATTGTCAATGCCACCCACTCGGGCACACAGAGTTGGCTGTAAAAAAAAGGAAGAAACCATCCAAAATAGTACAATTAAAATTGAAAATGAAACGTTCAAAAAATACCATATCATTCCGAAAATATATGATATTATCCAAAAAGCCTTTTCAGTCGGATTATCTCCGAGAAGGGGATTGTCATCGGAAGTAAGCAATACATATTTGTAAGGAGAGTTGAGTCTGAAAAATATTAGGCGCATACTACAATACCACTTGATAAAACCCTCTAAACAAAACGACAGAAAGCACCAAACAAGTTCAAGAAGCATCACAAGTCCCGGAACATACCGTAAAATTCCGGTTATAAGCCCCGCCCCACCGCTTATAAGCCCCCCCCCCCCCCCTCTCCCCGGTTATAGGCACATCTACCTGGAAACAAAAAGCCCTACTCTGCTGGATGACAGTACTGCGCAGGGCTACTTTATTAGGACTTTTTAACTTACAAGCGTATTTCGATCAACACTGCCGTGCGCTTTTTAGCCGCCCCCCACCCCTCCCCCCCCCCCCCCAAAAAAAAAAAAAACTTACGAAGTTGTATGAGCCCAGGGGTTATAACCGGAATTTTACGGTATTGTAACAACATAAAGAAAAAAGGGCTAGCTCGACAATAGGAGGATTATCAACGGAAGACGTTATGTCTTTGTTTAACAGCAAAATCTGAGTATAACCCCAGGGGTTATATTCGGGGAGGGGTAGGACAATTATCAGAAGGATGTTTGCATTTGATATTTGGGGGTTTATTTATGGGAGGGTTTATTTTCGGGGAGGGGAGGGGAGGGAGTTACTATCGGATTTTTAAGGTAGTTTCATACAAATACATCATTATTCTAACGTGAGTTCGAAATCGAGAGCTCTCGCAGAAACAAGCGTCTTCACAAATGAAGTCCCAAGTAATTTATAAATGCTGGATTGAAGAGTAAAGGTACAAGGAACTTACCAGTCCAACCGTGTCGAGTAGCACAAGGAGTTTCCCATTTTCAGCGCCTTCTGTGGGTGGAATAAGAATGCAAGAAAATGGAGTCAGCAAGATCGTTCCAGAGTCGAGAGCGGGGAAGAAGTGTCGCTGTTGGCGGGCAAATCTTCGTAAAAGCTCACGAACAAATTTCGATTTTTATTATCCAATCACAACCTAGCGCGAGTATTCACGAACACTCCGGAACAATCACGTCAGCATGACGTAAAGAGAATACGTCCTGTGCTTAGCAACTGGGCTGACGTAAACCTCAGTCCTCTCTTGGAAACGGAATGCCACAATTTACTGGCAATGGAAATAAGCCAAAAAACCGTTTACTGTCGCCTTAGACTTTCGCCAGTGTTTCTAGCTTGTGCAATTTTTTTAAGGTGATTCCTCAGTATTGCATTGGGCATCCCTTCTGCGCAGAATTTTACGCGTGATATATAGCAATGTTCCCTATTCTAGGGACTTTCTACCTATCGAGTTTTTTCTCAAGTATCACTTCAATAGACTTTGCTTCCAGCTACCGTGAAATGTAATGTGGACAGATGAAATAACGCGCGCGATAAGTACCAGAACAGGCATAAATAAGGTAGGTCTGGCCCATTATATCTCTCTTGCGAGCATGGTGACATATCTTTTTTATTGTATTTTTCGAAACAGTGCTTGGTAGGGAACATTCTGCGAAAGTTTCAAAAAATCGATCGGGCAGTTTTATTCCTGAGGAATCACCTTAAAGACGGAGTCTAGCTATCATTACCTGTTTCAGAAACTTCTTCATAAGGAAGATCTTCGCAAGGGTATGTTAACTAGAAGAGAAGAAAAATGCAACACAAATTTTCTTAAGTGATATAATAAATTTGATCTGGCGTTAGTTAGTGATTCCGGCCCTGTTCCCAACCGGAGGAGACGAAAACAACGGAATCATAGATAGTGATTATTAAGCCTTATCATGGCAGCTCACAAAATATTCGAGAATTGATAGAAGCCAATGATTTGTCTTCACTTACCAGGTATTTTTGTATATTGTGTATTATTAAGAAGCTGGGGTGTTGTATCATGTATTTCCAGAGTTTGATTGGCTAGCGAACATTGGATATTAGCCATTATACCATGCCTGACAAACATGATCCTCTTTTCCTTTTACAAAAAGATTTACCAATATTCGTGCTTGCTAGACATGAGTTGATTTTAGCCAACTTGATACGGCGTACTTAATTTCGAGTGGCTAACTTCTACACATCTCATACCCGCAAGCTCGTGGAATAATTGTCAAATCATTTTTCGTTGTTTGTGGTAATTGATCTTATCATTTTGTTGATTAAATCTCTATGTTGAGAACTCGAGATCGCAAATACTTTACAGCAGTCCGTGCAGTCAGTATTTTTCCTTTCGTTCGACTTTGTGAATGAGTTAGCATCTTTTCAATGACCTTACCTGTTGCCGCAAAGTGCCGTCCGTCAGAAATGTCTTTTGAGGTAAAAAGAAGACATTTTTATGATTGAACGGAAGAAATCTCATGACTTCCCCTGTGAAAAAAAAATACCAGTCAACCCAAGTTAGCTCCACGCAGACCAGGTAAGTGCCTCTGATTGGTTGTAGTTTGCGCGCGAAAATTCAAAAGCTGGAGCCAACCAATCAGACTACACAGATGCCTCTGCAGCTGCGTCATCAGTATTGAAATTTTCAAGCCGAGTCTCAGAATCTCTGGACCAGAAGAACGATTGAACGCGGTACAGGAACGTTTTTTGTTTCCTTGGGATACTTTTATAGGAGTTTAAATAAAGCACTACACAAAGCTGACCTGAGAGAAATATCAGGAAAAGAGATTAGATAAAGAGCATATTACAGTCCACGAAAGATTGGAATAAACAACTCATATATGTACCTGAAAGGGGACTCCATATTCCACTAAGGATTCTAAACAGCGAGCTCTTCCCGCTTCCTAAAAAAACCCAAAAGAAATTTTACAAAAGGTCAATTAAATCGGTTCTTTCCAATTTTAAAGCCTTTATTTCCAACGACGATCATTTGTTTTCCTTGTTTACGTAGTGTAGCATTTTCTTAAGAAGCAGACTTTTTCTTCTATCATTATTGTGGTTACTCGGTGGCTGGTAACATGCTTTCTCTGCACATAAAGTGCATATCTTAGTAGACTACGAGCAGCCCCTATTTTTTTGCAGTCCGTCGACCGTGAAGCAAAAAAAAAAAAGAGCGTGCGAAAATATTGGGGACGAGGGGCTGCTCGTAGTCTAATATCTTAGAGGCCAGTTTCTGATCACCCTGGCTTAAACTGACTTTAATCCGGCTCCCTTTGCATTTATATCGTGTAGAGGAGAATTTTGTGTAAAGAAACCGATGCTGGATCTGTAAAAATTAGCAAAAGACAGCGTGAAGTTTTTGAATTTCGACAATTCATTGAAAGGTTTTGAATTCTGTGGCGCCCGCGAGGAACCCAACTACACAGTGCTGTCAATTACAAATTTTTAACCAACAAAAATAATAAAAATGGACACGACAGCGTCGGGTTTATCGATATCTTTCTCATTTACGAAACTTTAAATGGTATCATCGCGTATTCAGAAATAAATTAAGGCCTTTTAAACCAACTGGGGAGCTCGACTTTTAGGCTTGCCTATTTGCAACACTTTTTCACTAGTCCAAATTTCAAGGGAGGAATCCTGCATTTCCTGTGCGGTTTGGAACAATCTTTCTGTCAATCACTCTGACAATTACCTGTTGTTCCGGTTACGAGAATGTTCTTTCCATGGGTGATCTCCAAATCTAGACCTGAAATATATATGTAGAATAAACCCACAGAAAACAGTAAAAAAAAAACACATGGAAACATTTGTTGTAGCTTGTAAACAAGTGAGCTGTTCGCTGATTGCTTCCGAGAGGAGTGCTTGTTGTATACATGTGAACAACAACACCAAAGATCGTTAAATTTACCTTATCTTCGTGCCAACTTAATTTCGCGAAAATGAAACGGGCATGTTTTGCGGGACTTAGTGTTCGCGCTTTGGCCAAAAAATACGTTTAAAACATAAAAAAATACAACGAAAGATGTTAAAATAATTTCGCGGGTCTTTAACTCCGCGATTGTTTGAAAATCGCGAAAATTAATTCCCGCGAAAATAGGTAACAATAGGGTACCTTCGGTTTACAAAAAAAATTATCATAATATATAAAACATGTCTGTAGCTGTTAAAATTCCACCCAGAATAACTATCAATCTAATCTAGCGGGGTGGCTAATCTTACAAATTGGAAAAAAAAAAAGAAATCGATATACACCCAATTGCAATAACATTGTCATAGAAAAAAGCAAAATGAAAAATAAAAGGCAAATAGGAATCAATTAGGTATTTCAATGATATGTTTCAAATTTGCACGTTCCTATAGACAAAAATAAGATAATGATGACATCAACAGCCTTTCGCTCTGTCATTCGCCTTGGCATCTCTTGCTGCTGGCTTTCAGATCTGCTGGTGGTTCCCACTTGGACAGCTACTATGTCAAAGGGTGCGACAAAGGAAAAAAGTGCAAGAAATACTATCTTTCCGGCAATGAAACCGCTCTGGAGCGACCATCCTTGCTCGCAGTAGAACGCTTCTGGGTTGTAAACGTAAATTCGCCAACCGAGGAATGGAGTGATGGAAAATGGAATCAGAATTATCCACATCAGAGCCATAAACACCACTTTGGACTTGGTGATCGTACCATCGTACGTCAAAGGCGATTTGACGATGGCTCTGTATCGTTCATAAGACACGGCTATCAGATGGAGAACTGTGTTGAAGTAGAAGTATCGCACAAAGCATGGATGGAGATAACACATCATCTGGCCGTATAACCATCTTTCTTGCCCTATGCTTGCGATGCGGAATGAGTTTGTGAGGATCAAACAGAGAATGTCTGACGCTGCGAAGCTGGCGAGTAAAATATATCGCATCACGTGAACTGATCTTCTTTCCAAGACGATCGTCACTATTTCCAGTAAATTTCCAGGAAGACCAATCACATTAAAAAGAGCGTGAAACGCTGCAACGACTTGGGGGAAAGCCATGTCCGATTAAAAAACACTACAAAGTAACGATTGTTTAGAGCCACGAACCCTGTGTTGCATATTTATTTGGGAATTCTGGCATTTAATTTCCTGACAGCGAAAACGTCAGTGCTCTTTTCTTTTCAGGGAATTGGACATCTGAGAGTAAATCTTTTGTCAAAATCCTTTTAGTTTTTTGTGGCAAATCACAACAGTCTGTTCCGTCAGCGCACGAGAATTCGCTCAGCTATTGTCAAAAAAGCGCCGTGAAATAAATCTAAATCATGTGTATTGCATCCCGGAAGATTATCCAAATCTTTTCAAAAACAATCTCATCAAAGGTTCCCCAAAGTTTAATGAAAACCAACCGAAGACCTCAAAAGATTATCGAAGATCCCGAGGTCTTACTGAGATTGCCGAAACATAACCGAAACCACTTGAAAATGAACGAATGTTTCCCGAACACTTCCGGAGATTTTCAAAGGCTACCGAAGTTTACCTGAGATGTTCCGAAGATTGCTAAGGCTTGATGAGAAGAGGAATTACAGAGACTCGAAAAGGATCCAGGCGCTTAATCCTTTTTGAACTTTCCCCCAAAAAACTAAAAAAATAACAAATCCATAAAATCCAAGGTTGGATTTCTTAATTGAAAATTTACCTCACATATAACCTAGAAAATGGCCTAGCTCACCAAGACAAATGAAGAAGACAAAGAAGAAAGATTTTTGGATTTCCTGTTGCATTGGAAAATCCAAAATCCCAACTTCCCAATCGAATGCACCCTATTAAGAGGGAATTTGCAGTGTTGTGTCATATGCAGAGCGAACTGAACAGATTTTAGTTTCATTCATGTTCATTTACTCAATCATGATGATCTCTGGAATGAGAGTGAGGCAAAGTCTTCTAAACGAAACTTCGAATTCTGTTTGAATAAAATTTCGTTTACAAAATGCTAAATGATGCAGCTTCTTGAAAGCAGCAAAATTTAAATTTCCTGTTTGAAAGCACATGTCGTTTGATATCTGTCGTTTCCCACTCAGATTTTCGAGGTGCTAACAAGGGTGATCCCTCAGTTAATAGTTTGACACCAGATAGTGTTTTTAATATAACGAAAGACGCATGCTACGCATGTCTTGATTGACTGAACAGCTGTTCCTTATTATGAAAATACAACACGCACGAAATTTGGACCCATGACAACAACTGTTTCTTTTGTTTTTGTGAGATTCCACTTGACGCCTTCCTACCCATAACAAAAACTTCGAGCCTTCCCTAATTAAATTTAATGTGAATGTGAAATCGTTGTACTTTTATGGACATCCACGAAGCGAAAATTCAAAATTGCTCGCAAATATACAGTTAAGACTTCACTTGCTAATATCAAGGCTAATTTCAAATGCAAGGATTAAGTAAAAGTCCTATTTCTTTCAAAGTTATTGAAACCCAATTTCCGCCTTATTTCTTTCAAGAAAGAAATGTGTTGAATATATTTCTCGTATAAGATGCTAATTGCTATTCACAACATGACATATATAGATGCTGCCAGATCCTTAGACCAGAGACACACAAGAACTACTGTCGTTCGAACGGTTTCAAATCAAACATGGTGTTCCCCCAAGTCATTGCAGCATTCCGCGCTCTTTTCAACGTGATCGGTCTTCCTGGAAATTTACTGGTAATAGTGACGATCGTCTTGGAAAGAAGATTTCACGTGATGCGATACGTTCTGCTCGCCAGCCTCGCAGCGTCAGATTTTCTCTATTTGATTCTCACCAACTCGTTTCGCATCGCAAGCTTAGCGCAAGAAAGATGGTTATACGGCCAGACGATGTGTTATCTCAATCCATGCTTTGTGCGATACTTCTACTTCAACACAGTTCTTCATCTGATAGCCGTGTCTTTTGAACGATACAGCGCCATCGTCAAATCGCCTTTGACGTACGATGGTACGATCACCAAATCCAAAGTGGTGTTTATGGCTCTGATGTGGATACTTCCCATTCCATTTTCCATCACTCCATTCCTTGGTTGGGGAAATTTTGTTTACAACCCAGAAGTGTTCTACTGCGAGGAAGGATGGTCGCTCCAGAGCGGTTCCATTGCCAGAAGGATAGTATTTGTTGCGCTTGTTTCCTTTGTCGTACCCTTTCTGGTTATCGTGTTCCTGAATTGGAAAGTCTTCAAGACGGCGAAAATCCTTCAGAAAAACACAGCTGTTCAAGTTGGAACCACCAGCGGATCTGACAACCAGCAGCAAGAGATGGCATGGAGAATGAGTGAGCGAAAGGCAGCTGTTGATGTCAGCATTATCATTGCAGCGTTTGTGCTGTGCTATCTTCCCGGCTGGATCACTGGTCTCCTTCGTCAGTTCGTCAACAGCATGAAAGTTCCAGCCGAGGTGATTCTATCTACAAGTTGCATCTTCACTGTCACCTCGCTGTGTAACCCAATCATCTACTCCATCCGTAGGAGAGAATTTCGAACCGGGATCAAGAATGTGCTGAGGCGGATAAGAGGTTGTGGAACTTTCAACTGACAACATGCAAAAACTGACTCGACATAACAGAAGCTTGCACTTCACGAACCGCACAGCAAAACCCACCTTCGGAATATGAGTCATCATGGAGGCAATTGACTTTTTCGCAGAAAATGCATTTCTGCGATTTAAGACATTTCTGAACACTTGAACATGATTGTCTTGAACACGAGGATAAAATATCGATCAGCCTACAATAAACATTTTCTTTCAACGCAGCCATTTCGATGTAACTTTGGCGTGGTATTGTATTAATCTCTTTTTGTACATACATGTCAATCCGCTGTTTACCTCTCATTAATATTAGCGGGACCGTGTCACGGATTTAGGTCAAATTTAATTTAGGGCGCGTTCGTTTGGGATCAAATCGGAATAAGAATAATTGGAATAATGCAAGTTAGCGTTCGTTTGGCTGCTCTTCCTATTCCGGAATATTTGGATTTCCATTCCGGCTATTCTGCTCCCAGGAGCAGAATAGCCGGAATATATTCCAGAATATATTCTTATTCCAGAATATTCCCAAACGAACGCGCCCTTAGAGCCACCAAATTTTAAGAAATAAAAAAATAACTACTTTAAAGGAGGAACATTTCAATAATACAGCACATACAAAAGAAAGTACAGATGGACAGAATTTGAAGAAGATTAAAACGGATTTCGATATGCGGGATAAACTGTTAGGCTTATTAACCGTTTTCAAAGTTAATCTTGTTTTCTTGTAAATGTTAATTATAACGCCCGGAAGACAGGTTTATTTGCAATGAAGCTGTGGTTTTGGCATCAGATCCAGTTGTGTAGCAGCTCTCGTAAGCTTGTAATTCTACTGGTCCCCTAGTGTAGCAGCTGCTATTGTTTTGGGGGCTAGGGGCGTTGTTCTTGTTGTTTGTTCTATTGTTCTCTCAGCCACTCATGTGAGACCTTACGAGAGCTGCTACATGACATCAGATCCATAGAAGTAATTTCTTCACTAACATTAAGTTTCATAGCGAGTATTTGGCAAAACCTTTTAAAATAGACTTTACTCAGCCGTGACACAATCTCTTTAATTTCTCTCCAAAATTTTAATAGTCCAATACCAGGTTGTTCAAAGCCGATTATTACACACTATTCCAGGTTAAAAGTTTCAGATCGAAGTTTCAATTTGTCTGGTATAAAGTGTTTTTCTTTGCTAATTATTAGTGAAGTTTGAGACTAGTAGACGTGAGAACTAAAGCACAGAAAACATCAACAGAGAATCTTACGGAAAGGTTGTAAGATTGGACTCAAAATTCACGTGACGCTAATTCTGGATTAGCTTAAAGGTCAAATGAACCAAAATTTCGACATTCTTTCTTTAGCGATTTTAAAGCAACCAAACGCTAGAAAAACTCATTATTAACTAAACTTAAGAAGAAATTGTACTTTCTGAGCCTAAAAGCGCGAATTATAGCAAAAACTACGAAGATTTCCGAAGACTTCACGAAAACGTTTCCAAAATGACCGCGCACTGGAATGGAAGGAATGGATTGAGCTTTGAATTTTGTGACGTAATAGTTTTATTTCACGGCTTTGCGATCGAAGAGACGATCGTCGTTTAAAGAGCGAATAATGTAAAGTTTGAGAGTTTGAGTCAGGCTAAGTTATTCGGAAAGAGTCTAAGCTTTTTTTTTAAACATGGTTGTTATATTTTTTACTACATTGTAATCCAGTTTAAAAAATAATAATTATCAAAGCACTGAGTAAAATTTTAAGCATTGTACGATATAGGAGGTTTTCAAACACTGGATGGCGTATAAAAATCATCAGTCTGCTCAGCTTGGTATAGAACAATTAGTTTTGTTATATACCCCAATCTAAATGCAGTTTTTTTGGATTTGCACGTAATTCTTATCAGGACGTGTGCGGCTTGCAACCTGGATCGGTATGCAGCGCGAAGGTATCCTAGGATGTGGCCAAAAACTAAGATTGAATTCACTGTTTCTTTTCTGTACTCGAGAGTCACACAAAACACAAAAATAAACTTGTACACAAAAATTTAACTTGAATGAAAGGGTATTTCTCAATGCAAATTCGAAACTACAAAGCATCACGCAGGGTAAAACTTTCAATGAATAAATTCGTTTCGTTTTCAGCCGAAGGAAAATTCAGTGTTGAAATAAATACTGAGCGTTTACACACTGTCCCCGCGGACACTGTGGGTTCTGTTTGTATTAGCTGTTTTTTGGTCCATATTTATTTAGCCGGTACATGTTATTTAGGGCTCGAAATTAACGGTTGTAAACCCAACATAAATACAACATTTGAAGCTTAATTTTATACGGGTCAAAAAGCACGTGCACGTGCGTGGAAGCAAATTATTTGACGAGGATATTGAACTAACGAATTCAAATTCTAATGCTTGATCATGACCAGCCAAATCAACAAAGTAAAAGTGCTAATAATCATAACAAATGCTCTATCTAGCTCTAGGTAGAATAAGAAAGGTGCAAAATGCATACCTCTAACTTCCTTCGTTTAGCAAAAGCCAAACGGACAGTGGGGTCTTTGTGCTTCGGAAGAAATTCTTCCCCGTGATTTCTTTTCCGAACAAAAAAAAATAGTCCGCGGCTCAGCATCCTCTTTGAGGTGGAGTCTTAGCGGCTTGAAATCAGAACCCAGAAACCTACGTATTGCCAGATTTTCTCTGAAGTAGTCTTCGGTAAAATGAACCGCACAAATGCGAGAGTTCTTTTCTGGCTGAAATTCTTTTCTTTTCATTTTCAAAAGCCATTGTTTCCTGAGCTTTGAATTTGCTGGAAACTTAAACGTACTTATAATTTAAGCAGTTTAGTGCTGCACAAAACACCATGATGTTCCATTCTTGTGAGCTTCATCACTAAAAGACTTTGAATTTCCCGCAATTTCACAGCGCACCAATACTGACGTCACAGTTTTATGTTCCGAAAATTTCCCGACAATTTTCCCGAGCGCTCTACGATTATGAAGGCCAAAACTAAGCATTTTTCAACTTGAAATTTCTCTGTCCAAAGTCCAATTCCCTCGAAACTTCGGAATATGTTTATTTGGTTCTTAATCAACAAATTAGCCTAAAAAAAAAAGAAAATTCGAAATTTTGGTTCATTTGACCCTTAATCGTGCTTTGAACAGTACCTAGGGCCTTAGATTTCTTGTTGTTTTCCTGGGGGTGGGGCGGGGGAAGGGAGGGTGGGTACTTCCTTATTTGGTCTTCTCGGATGGAAATTGGCGTTTGGAAAATCCTTGGGTTTCTATTTGGTTGGGATGCTGCGTCGGATTTTTTTCGATGCATTCAAAAAACACATACATGAAACCCAAACCAAGTCCTTACACAAAAGAAGCTCTACAATGCGAGTGGCTTATAATCGGAAAAGTTATCTCTTTCTTAAGGGCTATAACTAAATAATTATATGCCGCAGGGGTTTTTATTCGGGACTGAGAGCTTATTTTCGGAAGGATATCTGCGTATTTGAGAGGCTAGTTTTCGGAAGGGGGGCGGGGTTATTTGTAGGTTTTTTTCGGGAGCGGAAGGGGGAGGGGCTTTTTCGCAGGTTTTCCGGGCGGGGGGTTATTAGCTGTTTTTTTTTTTTTCGGGAGGGGGATTATTTGCAGGGTTTTCTTTCGAGAGGAGGAGCTTATTCGCAGGTTATTTCGGGAGGGGGATCATTTATTTTGCAGGGATTTTTCGAGGGGGGGCGTATTTGCGGTTATTTTTTCGTGAGGGGGCTTAATAGCAGGGTTTTTTCGGAAGGGGGCTCATTTGCAAGGGTTTTTGGTCATGAGGAGATTAATTTGCAGGGGTTGTTCGGGAGGGTCCTTGAATGGCTTATTTGCGGGGTTTTTGTCGGAAGGATAAGATAAGATAAGATAAGATAACCTTTATTTAAAGACGATAGATATTAAAGCTGGCTTATTTGCAGGGTCTTTACAGCAGAGGGGTTATTTTCGGAATTTTACGGTATTCCAAGTAATGCTTCTCCCATCATTAGTTCGTAAACAGACATAGGAAACTGTTCTGTCAAACGAAACGAACACCTTACCTTGGACAAGAGGGTCAGTATTGTTTGGTCGAGCATATGAAACGCCAATGAGCTTGAAAATGACGTCACTGCCATGGAGAGCAAAATTCTCAACTCTGAACAACGAGAAAAAACGAACTTGTTTGAAGACACTGTTGATCTGATATCGATTAATAAAACATTGTCGATCTGATATTGATTAATAAAACATTGTCGATCTGATATCGATTAATAAAACATTGTCCATCTGATATGAAAGGATACAATCAGAACAGCAAAGAAAAGGAGGCAAATGAAGACAAAATGTCGAAGAGCAGGTTAAAACCTTACCCTAAATTTTCCTCGTTTTCTGTTGTCTCCAGTTCTGGATCTGTTTCCATTGCAGTAAATCTCTCCAAAAGCTCGCCTATTCTGTACAAATAAGAACATCACAAAAGCTCATATGAAATACTGACGAAGGAGTGCATTGATGTTGATGGTTCATCCAGCATCAAAGCTTTTCTTGTTAAGGCTTGCACCCCAAGCTATCATGCACCTCTTTCACTCTCAGAAAGGAAACAACAAATTAATATGCTTACAGGACTACATGCTTGTTAAATTTGGAAATAATTGGATTCCAAAAATTCCTCGGACTGCCAAATTGGACTCGGCCTATGGCCTTGTCCAATTTTGGCCATCTACGGTATTTTCTTCATCCAATTATTTCCAAATTGGACAGCATTTACTTCTTTTACATAATACTAATTATATTGCATCCAAATTATACATATACATGAAAAAATGTTTGACCCTGCAAATTAGAGAAAATGAAAATACACAACATTTTTAATAGTTGATGGAAAGTATCCAGATTTTTCTCAAATTGGACAGTTCTCTCAAGAAGTATCCAATTTAATTTAAAATCGGACAGTTGGCAAAAATCAACAAAAATGTATATAATAGATAATAAAGATGGTAAATTCTAAGCTCGGTAATAAATAATGAAGATGTTTTTTTTGCAACAATGACACGAGCATGGGACATGAGTTCCCGACGGGAATTGGACCCATGGCCTCCCAGATACCGGTTGGACGCTCTAACCAACTGAGCTATGAGAGTCTCTCGTAGCTCAGTTGGTTAGAGCGCCCAACCAGTATCTGGGAGGCCATGGTTTGATTCCCATCGGGAACTCAGAATTTTTCTTTGTCCCATGCTCCTGTCATTGTTGAAAAAAAAAACATCTTCAAAAATGTATAAATGTTACCAATATTGGATTAACAAACAGCTATTTAAATGTCTGAATAAGGCCTGGTAGTCTACTACTAGCTTCAGTGGTGAATAACTGCTTATATAGCATGTAGGAAACAAGAGTATCACAACTGACCACCATGACAGGACTGCAAAAAACCTATCAGTCATTGGACGATGGCGGACAACCATTTGCCCATGTCTGGCAAAATTCCAACCATAGTCAGACAACATGTTTGGCTAATTTTTGTATATCATAAGTGACTATTAAAATCATTTTGCAGATAAATTTACATGCAAATCTACCTTGAGCAAGATCATAATTTGATTACACCTGATTGAAGAATCATTGACCACTGAAAAGCTGTTTGCTGGGAAATCAGAAACAATAATCATCATCTGTGATAGAATAAACATTATTATGAGACAGTTTGCTTAAATAATGTTCTTTAGGCTCTCAAATAAAGAAAATATCTTGATTATCCGTATAAGGATTGTTACTAAACTCAGCAATTTAATGGTGTCTACCCAGAATTCCATTGGGTAATATCATTCATGGTTTTCACATCGTCAACATTTCTTCAATCAGGTGTACATGTATACGCTACCTCTTGAATGTCCTTTTATGTTGCAACAATATGAACCAAACGCGCGTGTTGTCAGAACATAATTTAATATAGCTTCTAACATGTTTAGAGTATCTTACCTATGAACATATCCAGCCATGAAAGTAACACTTTTGGATAAGTCAAGAAGTTTACTGCCACAGTTTATCAAGTACATTGCAAAAAATGAGTTCTGAAATCAAAATCAATATTTCAGAAAGCATGCCACTTTCTTATTCAATCATTTTACATTGATGATGGAAGCTAATCTGATAAAATGAGCTGCCAACCAACATAATTATTAGGAATTAGAAGCTTAAATTTATCATGTCAACATTAATGTTGTGATTTGTTTAAATAATGTGGCTGATTTGTTTAAATAATGTGGTTGTAAAAATATTGTAAACAATACGTTTCTGTGAATAAAGTTTTGTTGTTGTATTTTTGTGACTACTGCGCCTCCGCCAGTAGTCACTATTGCAGTCATGTAAGATTTCCGAATGTAAGTAAGTAACAATAGAATATACCCGGTACTTCGTAGCCAATCAGCACAAATAAGTACAGATCTTGTGGTCTCTTCGCGAACACTTCGTATCAACGATGACCTACCGATGGCCCACGATGTAAAACGAACATCTTGGCTTACTGCTTGTGTTTGAAGGTGATCGATTGCTAGGTGAGTGTTTTTATATTTTACAACATTTACTTCTCACAGCTTTCATATTTTGTTTCTAACCGATCAGCTAAAAGGTTTCGTGAGTATTTTTCAGCTTTTAGGTCGGTATATATATGTTGCAGTTAATTTTTTTCTTCAGTTAATTTTTATTTTTCCTTTGTTTTTTGGTATGGTAATGTATGATAATGAGTTTAAAACAAAGGAAAAATAAAAATTAACTGAAGAAAAAAATTAACTGCAACATATACACTTGTGGCTCCATAAAGAACCCGTACACTTGACGATACTCCGAAATTTCAAAGTACATAAGCTTGGTACAGGAAAATTTACTTAACTGAGGCTCTCCCAAGGAATATTAAGTCCTATTGTGGGATAATTAAACTTCTTAACCCGACAGAGCTGTGATTATGCAAATGTAAGCTTCTTCCAATTGTTTATTTAACATTTGAGCGTGACAGCGTGTCCGTCTATCTTCGCGCTTCGCTTATAATAATGCGAAGTCACGAAAAGGCTCAAATTGAAAGTTTGTTTCTTACTTGCTGAACGTTTATTATGATTGACTAAAAGTTTCACAGAAGATGAAGAAATTGATGACAACATTTGCAGGGAATGTGTGATCTTTTGGTTCACATTCAACAAAATGCCGACATAGCAGTGATTATGCAAATGTAGCTTCCTCCAAGGTTTGTTTTGACTAGAATTTTTTACTCTCTTGTGGTCTTTGAGGTCGGGTAACAATTAAAGCTGTCCTTCGATGTGCTGCCGGACGTGTCACATAATCCTCGGCGGTTTAGACTGTCTGCGACGCAGGCTATGAGAAGTAAATGTTGTAAAATATAAAAACACTCACCTAGCAGTAAAACCACGCCAAGATGCTGGTTTTACATTGTCGACAACAGTGCCTTATTTAAACTTTTTTACATGCATTCGTATCCACATAACAGCATATTTACACCAATTATACTTTTCAGTCTTTTCTCCTCCAGCAGTAGTCATGTGCACCTATAAGGCGGCTATTTTTTTGTTGTTGTTGTAAAAAGGGTTTTATTTACAGTATTATATTGACAACAGTTTCACCAATAAAATTACTGGCCACCTAAGAGGGGTGGCCGCTTAAGAGGGGTGACTGCTCAAAAGGGGTGGCCGCTTAATAGGCGTCCCACTGTAATCAGTGAAAATGAGCACATACCCTGCTGATCTGACCACCAAGTTCTGTTATAGACATTTCATCATACTTTCCACCAAACAACGCAATGGCTATTATCACGTAACTGAGGACTGCACCCACGTAATCGATTACATTTATGGAAACTGCAAACATCAATAGAAAATTATCAATTGGTTAGTGGAGGAATTTTATTTTAAATGCAAGTCTCACTTTTGCTTGGTTATGCAGTGAAACCCAATAATTTAGCCATTTTCTAAACGAGCAGGAAACTTGGTACGAACATATTTTCTCTTCGGTACAAACATTCAATATCGATTGAATTGAAAAATGAGGCACGTCATTTGAAAGAGCATCCAAAAATTAGTAAATTCATCAAATTTGACGGTTATTGGTTTAAACCCAAAGGCATGGTACACTTAGTATGGATTGGAGGGACAGGCGTCCTCCAATCCATACTAAGCTCTCTTATTTTAAAAGTGTACCATGCCTTTGCGTTTAAACCAATAACCATCAAATTTGGTGAATTTACTAATTTTTGGATGCTCTTTCAGATGACATGCCCCATTTTCAATTCAACAGATATTGAATATTTGCACCAAGAAAAAATATGTTCGTACCCAGGCCTCTGCTTGTTTAGAACATGGCCAATTATAAGACCTCAGACAGACCATAAAAACCTGTTTGTAATAACAAGTTTGTTATATTATTAATATGGCTAATTCAAATTAGGGACTGACCATTAGAAATAACCCGGGGGGAGGGGGGGATTTTTGGGGCAGGAATTTTTTTATTTTTTAAATAAGTCCTACTCATCTGCAGGAATTTTATTTCTCCATTGCATGAATATTTTTTAAGGCACAACCGCATGCATCATTCTATCATCTCCTCTGCACAAACACAAGCCCACTGGCAAGAATTTAAAGTGACAAGAAAACAATTAATATTTTAGAAAGTACTCACAATACAAGAAAAATTCGTAGTTGATAAGTCTTGACTGTGTTTGTAGAAGTGACTGTAAGTCAAACAAAACAAAGCAGTTACCAATAAATTACAGTATGTCAAAGAAATAAACTGCTTTAAAAGGCCACAGTCACAGGGATTTTTATGTTTTGGGGTGAAAATGTGCTAAAGATGAAATGAAATGCTTGTTCATGTACACGGAATTCTCCAACAAAGTCAAGAGAAGGAAATCTATTGATTTTCTCAAAGGAAAAACAAACCATAGTCAGTTACGGGAAATTTTTCCATGAAACAAAGGAAAAACTTGACAAACTCACACTGTCTATTGTCATTGCCAAGATTTTATTTGCTACAGATAATGAAGAACTAAACCATGTTTTAAAGCCAGGAAAATGTCTGCTTTTTTCCTTGTAAAGTAAAGTCACAGACTTTTTCAAGCAATTTCAAGAACAGTACTATAGCTATTAGCTATTAGCTATGTATCTGTGTCCCAACATGAATCAAAACCATGACCTCCCAGATACGGGTTAGGCACTCTAACCACTGAGCTACAAGAGACTGTTAGTGAGCTAGGCCATTCAAACACAAACCTGCAACCTTGAATTAGTTTTCTTCATCTCCAAGCTCCCAGATCTGTAAAACGCTATTGATTCTGCATTTGACCTGATCTGCATGTGTTTAAACCTAAAGAAATTAAAGACAAAACTCTAAAACTGAATTTTATACAAAATATTTATTATGCCATGGCTATAAAACAGGTCTGCAATGCATGCAGAGAGATGTTAGACTATGTTCAAGCAGTCACAAATAACTAAGATCATCAAGCAAGAAGCAAAACAAAATGAGAGAATGGTTGAACAACCATTTTCCTCCCATTTTTCACATCTTCAACCCTCATCAAAAGTGTTGGCATGATTTGCAAATTTATTCCTTTTCTCCCCGTCCTCTTCTTCTCAGTGTTGAGCTCCCCAACACATTGCACAGACAATCCTTGGCCACAAAGAGTTCAACATAAAACAGAGGATGGTGGGAACACTAGCTAAGTGATACTGTTGACATCGTATTTTGTAAAGTCATAAAAAGTAAACAGATCATTTCTTTATGCTAGAACAAATATCAGCCAGTGTTCAAAAACTGCTGACACTAAAAGAGATCATTGGGCCAATAGTTGCGGTTACACACACCTCTGCCCAAGGATTTCCAGTGGGTAATTGTCTTGGGGTCAGCTTAGTTTTCTGGTCGGGTTATATTTCCAGTTACAATACAAATAATTACCAGAGGTCAAAACATGGAGACCCGGAACCATGAAACAAGGGAGCTGTCATTTTAAGAAGATTGCATGTCGAAGTCTGCGATCACAATTTCTTAATTCCCTCTTCTTATTAATGGAGCTTATCGTCTGGAAGTTGCTCGCTGGCCAAGACTTACGGGGCTCGGATTAAAAAGTTTAGAGTGGTGGAAATCACTGAGCAAAGAAGATAAACATGCAATTTTCCCAGCCTAGTTAAAAACCCCAAGTAGAAGAGGATTGAACACATTGTTATTTTTAGTGCTCCAATAAGCATGCAGTGTGGGCGAGACGGGAGGGGGGGGGGGGGGGCTGCCTTTACTGCCATTTCCTGCCCCTTAATTAGTTGTTCCCATCTCTGCGTGCTATTTCTATTGCAAAAATATTATATGCAATATTGCAAAATGGTTCTCAATTTTTCCCAGTTCCCACCACCTCAGAAATCCCGCTTCCCCCCCTTCCCTACAACCTCCTGTACCCCTCCTACAACCTTTTCACGCAGGCTCCTGCCTTCTGCCCCCCCCCCCCCAACTGCATTCACATGTGCCTTGAATTCCACAAAACTCTCTCAGTTAATCCTCTACACAGTAGAGAACAGTTCAAGAAAAATTACCTGAAATCTCCTTCATGTTTTTCCCGTTTGACCACAATACTGACGATTGGTGTCATTATCAACTTATTGATTATTGTCCCAACAATAAAGTAGCCATAGATGAAAACTGGTCCAAGGTATCCTGAACTAAAACACAGAAACTATGACTCAGTGAAAAGAAATGATCTTGATAAATTATGTCAATAGAATAATTAATCGAAGGCCTTTCAATCTTCATCGGAGGCATGACTTAAAGTGTATATGACATGAAAAATATTTTCCGCTTATTTGAAAGGCCTTTTAAAATACAGAAGAATGGTGTTTTTCTTTTCGAAATATCTTTTTTCGTTTCTGAGATATTGTCATTTTTGTATTATGCAAATTAGATAAGTTATGACGTCATAAGATTTGCAACTGAAAAATGGTAAAATACTGAATACACAATATCTCTAAAACCATTAAAGCAGTTGTCTTGGAACTTGGCACCACAAATGTGCATTACAAAAGAAACAAAATGACACCCTTTGGACTGTTGCCATGACAACACTTTTGCCGCTGGTGCTGTCTCAATAAAAACTGAAATTCCCAGTTTTTGTCTTAACCAAGAACCATGTAGCACAGCCTATCCAATGTTGGGAATTAAGACAATATGGGAACTATGTCTGTTCCAAGCAGGACCTTTTTTCTCACTAACGAGGTTACAAATCAGGATATTTTGTTTTTTGACAGAGAGAGACTGGAGCTCAAAGGGTTGCTATGGCAACAGTACTTAAGGTGTCATTTTGTTGCATTTGTGATGCACATTGGTGGTGCCAAGTTTCAAGGACACTGCTTCAATATTTCCAGAGATATTTTTATTCAGTATTTTACCATTTTTAAGTTGCAAATCTTATGACGTCATAACTTATCTAATTTGCATAATACAAAAATGGCAATATCTGAGAAACGAAAAAAGATATTTCGAAAAGAAAAACGCCATTCTTCTGTATTTCGAAAGGCATTTCAAATAAGCAGAAAATATTTTTCATGTCATATACACTTTAACTGTTATCATTTGATTTGTAGGTAGACCACTGAATGCACAGGGCCTGAGCGGGCTTGAAAATCAATTTGGTGGCTGATTGCAGAATGATATACTCAGTGACTTGTATCATCTGCAGTGCACCAATTCTTAAAACAAGGTATCACCAGTGAAACTTGGTATCACCACCATAGAGATTGGCCAATGGAATTCAACCATGTTTTACGGCTGCCAACCATAAAATTGTGCTCAAATTTTGAGCGCGCTCTGCTCGTGAGGTGCAGCTGCTTTTTGCCAATTTGCGTCATCACCAGGCTTGTTACAGTCTTGAGGGATAAAAACAATATACTAAAATAATTATAGTTATATTATTAGTATCATTACCTTTGATAACATTGATAGGTGTAATATGAAATGGTGAAAGGTGAAATAATAAAAACAATCAGCGCGTTTCTTAAAGTGTCACAAAGTCTTTCGACATCTTGGGTTATCCTCTGATCTCTGTAAGTAACAGAATATCAAGTTTCACAAAAAAATATATTAAACAATAAATCTGAGTGGGTGCTGTGTCAAAGGGTCAGATCAGACAATATTTGTATATTATGGCCCCTCCCTGCCGGCCTTGGTGCTTAATTTCAGTTTCTGTGGCACGAAGTGATCAGGTGTATTTGCCGTTTCCCAGTGTATTGGAAAGCTTGCCAATACTTAGTTAACAAACAGCGAACAATAAGTAATAGAGGTTTCATTGACTGTGTATATAAACAATAAAAACAATTATGATTAATGTGATAATTTTTTGTTTGTTCTCTAAAGATTGACCTTAGTTTCCTGTTATACCTACAAACTAGCTTTTACAATGAATATTTCAAGGGATAACAGAGTACCTATGTTAGTCAATTTTTTTTAATGAATTACAAATAAGTAGCTTGCTGAAGGTATTGTGTAACCTTAACCCAGGCAGCCTCAGAGCTCCTGTTGCAGAGTCCAACAACCAAAGCATTTGGCTACTATGCTCTGCCATGTCTCGCTTTGTACTCACATGTTGTCAAGTTTATCCTCCAGGACATTCATCTTGTAGTAAGCAGTATGCTTAAAATAGCCGGCATGAAGCCGTCTGTCTAGCAGACCTCGCCAGTTGACATAGAGGATTCTGGAGTCGTATTTCACTAAGCTGCTTGCCTGATAGTTATAGATAAACAAAGAACAATCTGTTATCCATGAACTTTAAGGGTCACTTGTGTCAAAGCACATACCTTGCATAATCTAGTAGCACTTTAAATGGAGGGGGTGAATAGGTTTGCAGATCGACGGATTTGGACCCAAAAAGCGCACGGATTGCGGATTTTTGTGATACATTGAGCCGATTCGCGGATTTCGAAAGCACAGCGGATCACGGATTAACTGAGAATTTTAGCCCAGATTCCGAACTCTTTATGTCAGGAAGTTCGGATTGTAGATACCAAAACGAAGTTCAGATCACTTTGGTCAGTCTTTATCAGTATGTTGGCGGAATTGTCGCACGAACAAGCGATAAAACGAAACTCCAAACTTCATAAAAACAACATCTACCGTTCGTTGCAGGGTCTTTTAGCAAAACTATACCACACGAACTTTGCAAGTAATGCGGGCTCGGATTTGAACAAAAATAATGGCGGATTGACGGATTTGGCCAAAAAATATCATGGATTGGCAGATTTCCGTACCCCTATTCACCCCCTTCTCTCTCTTCCAAAATAAAGGGGGAGAAAGCAGCAGGAATGGACTATTAGGCATTTATTTTTTTGAAAATCTCACTTCAAAAATTTCCTTCTATCTATCTCTTCTTCTATCTCTACCCACACCCTCCCCCCCCCAATTCCCCAACATAATTATACTTGTGGTTGCCCCAAAGGTCAATCCCAGGGGCATAATTTAGCCCTGTGCATATATGTACATAATCATGAGTGCCCTTTGAAAGCCCTGAGTAAAGCCTTCTTAGCTTGCAGACTAGTTACTAATTGCACAGCTTACCATTGCAGTACCAAGAATAAGAAGAGATGAAGTAATTAACACACTGTTGAAGTCTGTTTTATCTCTGGCAAGAAGCACTTCATAAAATCTACTTGGAATCAATCCAGTATTGTAGATAAGCATCTGTTCTGTTTATTGACAAAAGAATGGTGCATATTAAGAGCGGATTTTGGTAAATATCAACTGGATGCATATGTTGTGGTTTAAATTTATTTTTGGTTTAAAATTTTTCAAACCAGTTTGATTTTTGATTTCCATTGTCTCATATTCATTATCATAATCTAAAACAAAGGGAAATAAAAATCAAACTGGTTTGAAAAATTTTAAACCAAAGATAAATTTAAACCACAACACATACAATAGCGAAAACAATAGACAAATTTGAACAAAATAGTATTATTACTGCACTTTTCACTTCTTAATTACAGCAGATTCAGAGTGAGCGTTTAACGGCCTCAGTTGTCGCTTCGTCGTCACAGTTGAATTGATTGCATTGCAAGGCAAAATGACAGACGTTGCTAGGCGGGAATGATGACGTTCTGTCTGGGAAAAAGCATGTTGTGGTTTTCCCTGGTAGAATGTTGGCATTCCCAACTAGCAACAAAATTGGGAGGAAAAAAAGTGCGGGCAGAGAGAAACGCTCCTTCTCCCCAGTCCCCCTCCGCCCGCCCATTTTTTCCTCCCGATTTCCCACCCCTCCCCCTCCCCCTTTATGCGCCTGCTACTCAGGCTAATACACTACCGAGCACATGCCTCCTTCAACAAGGCACCGAAATTAAGACACAGCGGGACAGCAACTGTGTACAGCATTTGCGTTAGTTGTTTCTTCAATACCTGCCAAGGAAAGTCCCATTAAAAGCACAAGGAGAAGGAAACTTGTGGACAGCCAGCCCGGTATAATGACCTTCCAACATTGCCAAAACCTCTTCACAAACAAGCGATCCAACTTGTATTTGCTCGGAGGACTGCAACGAAATAAAGAAGATCTATGACATATCAATTTCTGCAAAACAAATCGATTTATCGCTAGCAAGGAAGCCTCATACCTTCCAAGTACTGCCGCCATTTTTGGAATCAAATTTCGGCTCAAACGGCTCAAACAGAAAGTGCAAAGTTCACAACGGGACAGCAGTCTCTCCCATGGCACCCAGTTTCCATTCCCTTCTCTTACCTGATTACTTCCGAAAATCAAGATGGCGGCGAATCGTGGGTTCTCTCTCTTCGTTGCAAAACTTCCATGGACAGTTTGTCGGGGTAGGTAATGGTCACTTACTGATAGCCCTTGTCGTGGAAAATACTATGTGTTAGTTGATGATTGAAATCGTGACTAAATTCATTTAAGAGCTAATCAATCGTACAAACAGACGGTTTTCACGTGGTGTGTGTTAACTGTTACGTGATCTCGGGCATGATTCACGATCGCCAAGCTCGAGGATTGACCAGCGAAAACCAAAGCTCAGTACTAAATACCAGCAGACTTAACATGACGCAATACTGTAGTTAATCTCGTAACTTAACTTTCACTCAGTGGAATGGATGAAAACCGATCATATTTTAATTTTTTTAGGCTTTCTACTAAAATATTTCATCATCATCATCATCATCAAAATCATCATCGTCGTTATCATCATCATCATCATTCTTATATGAACTTCATAACAACTTAAAATTAGTTTTGTTTCGAGTTTCATAACTTTAAATTTTTCAATGTAATGCCACTTCATGACTGTATTTTTGCTGTCAAGCCATATCAAGACAGGCGCACTATTCTGGGATTCCTTTGTGTGTTGGTTACCCTGTGTTTACAAGCCGTGTTGATCCAAATTTTGGATGTCAGAATCCACGCATGCAGTCTGTGATTGTGTATGATTGATTGTTTACGATTACGCAAGTCATGTTTTTTCTGGCTCGAATGTGTCTAGTCATCTTTATTCAACTCATACAGTAGAAGATCAACATTGCTTGATTTTGTGGGAGATGGGAGATATGTATGATTGTACCTCTTAAGGTGATTCCTCAGAAATAAAACTGCCCGATCGATTGTTTTGAAACTTTTGCAGAATGCTCTCTACCAAGCACTGTTTCAACAAATACAATGAAAAAGATAGGTCACCATGCTTGCAAAAGAGATATAATGGCCAGACTGTTCTGGTACTAATCGGGCGCGTTATTTCATCGGTCCACAATACATTTTACAGCAGCTGGAAGCAAAGTTTATTAAGGTAATACTCAAGAAAAAACTTGATAGGTAGAAAGTCCCTAGCATAAGGAACAATGCTGGAAAAATTCAAACAAATCCAAACAACATCGAATCAAAACATTCCTTGGGTTGTTGTTTTCAAGGTCATAATTTGTGTCCTTGAGTTATGATTATTGTGCATGCATTCAGCTGTATCTTTCTTATTCCCCGATGATTTTTTTTTTTAATTTGGCCAGCTCAAAGAGGAGAATTTGCACATCAAAATTCTGCAATAAAAACTATAGGTCACCATGCTTGTTTACGAGACAACGACAATCTCTCTCTCTCGCAAGCCAAGCCATATAGAAAAAAGCTGCCATTTTGTTCATGCGTGCCCGCTAATCACGCATTATATTCTGCGCAAGAAGGTATGCGTAATGCAATACTGAGGAATCACCTTAATAGGGTTGAGTAGAGTTGAATAGAGACTATGCTGTTGCACAGTGCCGCCTTGGTTTCCGTCCATTTTCGAGCAGCTCAGCAAAATTACACTTAGGCTGTGGTAGTGACAGGTCCACATATCGTGACAGTTTTCTAGTCAGTCTCCAGTTATTGTACATGTAATATCACAATAGATTATTTTATTATGAGAATATATAATTATGAGGGTATATAGAATACTGTCAGTATTGGGTGAGTTCAATAATTGATAACATAATAATAATTGTACATTTGATTAATCTCTCCAAAACATCAGGCACAAATAAATTGACTGATGCCAGGCTGGAAAATCTTTTTTCTCAGTCATTTGTGTAAGCAGCTGAAAGAAATCCCCTTTTCTTGATCCTATGATTAGCTTTGATGAATTCAGGAGAGGTGGTGGCCTAGTGGTTGGAGTGTTGGACTCCGGATTGAGCTGTCCAGGTTCAAGTCCTGCCCATGGTCAATGTTGTGTTCTGAGCGAGACACTCACAGTGCCTCTCTCCACCCAGGTGTAAAAAAGGTTACTGGCAAAGCAGTTATTTGGGGTAACCCTATGATGGACTAGCAGCCCTTTCCAGGTGGTGGAGGGGGATAGAAATACTACTAGTCACTTACAGTAATGCCACAGAAACCAGGATAAGCCCCAGCAGTATGGGCTATAAGGCTCAATGCAGACTTGACCTTACTTTATCTTTGATTAATTTGATCTGTACTCTTGTGGTTTTAAACAGACACCCTGAGGGAACACTTTCAGCAGTTTGGGAAAATTGTATCCTCAAGAGTTGTATTTGTGAGTATTTAATATGTTTTATTAGACTGCGAGCAGTCTCTCTTTTGCTGAGAAATCGACGAACGGTAAACGGCAAAGCCGCGATGAGAGAGCGGCGAAGCCGCGATCGGCAAACAGCGAAAAGAGAGACTGCAATGGTTTCATATTAAACTTCTGATGCGATTTGACAGATACATCATTGGCACCTACGCCCACTTTGGAAAATGATACTGCGGTGTCAAATTTTCCCGCGAAATATTAGTCGATTTCACAGCAAAAGAGACCGCAGTCTACCAAAATGTCGAAGATGCGATGAGCGGTTCTACGCCAAAGAAACCTGTTTTAAACAGGGAGAACAAAAGCTCTTCGTCTTTTTCTGATTTTTGCCGTCTGTGTAAATGCTCGTTTAAGACAATTTATGGGAATTTTCCCTCGAAAAACATCTCTGGCGAGCTTTCCGGAGAACGACAGCCCAAGACATCATATATCAGCACAGAAAATATTTTTTATGTCTCCTGTCGAAAAGGAGAAGAAAGGCCTTCACTGAACTCTATTCTTGAAAGACTTGGATTTTCAGTCCTGCGGATTGATACGCTTTCCTCTCGTGGGTTCAGAAAATGTGCCATCAAAGTTAGAAACGCGGACCGTTGATTTGCTTTATTCGACAGGAACTTAATCGCACACATCACTTCTTCGAACAGAAACAGCAAGAGGGAAAGTCCTGCAAGGACAAAGAAAATTATGACACGGAAGAAAGATTCGAGCGAATGTCAAAGTCCCCACGCTTTGAGATCAAACTCATCATTTCTGACTTGCTCTTCGGCAATACTTCGAAGCGGGACGAAGAGAATCACGGCTGGCATCACACTATCGATAGCATTTTTTGCAACACAATAGCTTTGGTAAATGAGGCTTTTACCAAATCCCCTCGGCAAAATTGCGAAAACATATTTCTTCTCAATAAGAGTGAGTACGGCTTGCTCCTGTTCCTTTTTTAACTTCACTCCGCGCAAATTCTCTGTGCATACACGTTGTAAAACGTCCACGACAGAAGCACCCATATTTGTTTACCGAAATTTGGCCCGCGCTGTAGGTATCCAAATGAGGTCATTGACAGATTCCTGTCATCGTATCAAAAACCGACCAATCAAATCACTCCGTCACCAGTGTGCCGGGCATCAGAAGTTTAATATGAAACCATTGCAGTCTCTCTTTTCGCTGTGGCTGGCGCCCCCGCTGTTTGCCGATCGCAGCTTTGCCGCTTACCGTTCGTCGATTTCTCAGCAAAAGAGAGACTGCTCGCAGTCTAATGTTTTATTTTAGTCATAAAAAAAAGTCATGATATTTTGATAATTTTCACCTGAGTCATGGCTGCTACAGGTCCAGAAATGGTCATAGAAAATAAAAATTCTTGAAGGTCAGGGAACATTGAAACACTGTTGATTTAATCAGATATGTCCAGGATTGAGCGCTAATAAGATGCATGCTCTTTATAATAAGCATCACAAAGTGTCCTCCCTGATAAAAGTTCACCCAAACACACATAGTTCTGTCAAATATGAAGAAGAATGAAAATGGTAATAATCCAGTCATATATAAAGTACCAGCCAAACGATACTTGGGTTGAATCCTGGACATAAGTGGAAAAGTCATGGAATTTTGAAAACTGATGTCTGTGATAACCATGCAAGTAAACATACATTTTATATCTCCCTTTTGGGCTTTAAAGGGACACTGTCACGGACATTTTTTGGCTTTTTTAGTAAAACGGCCTGAAAATTATGTCTAAGTACTTTCATCCATGCAAGAAATGCTCTTAGAACGTAAAGGGAAGGATATCTAGCAATTTTTTTAAAGAAGAGGGTGACCATAAAACATTTTCATCAATTTTTTCCAAACTACGAGGACAGAACTTGAAAAAGTCAGGCTGACTTTTTCAAGTTGTGATCAAAAGCTCCCGATGGTATCACAGTGATATCACTCTATATTTAGCTTCATTACACTGGTATAGTAACTTTAAGAAAACTTGACCACTGTTAATAGGTTTTCAATGGTGTAAACATGTTTTGGTGCTGTTTAATTTTTGAAGTTATGCCCATGACAGTGTCCCTTTAATAGTGATCAGATTCTTGAGCCCTAGTGAAAATGAAAAATTTGAGATGTAAGTAGAGTGTTATGAGCTTTATGGAATCGGAGTTGGAAGGGTCAGAATGTATCCATTTTTCTTCCAATTCCACTTATGACTTTGTGACTTACATGCACAGTACTGCTCAAAAGTAAGTTACCACCTCTCGTCTCAAGAGACGAGAGTCTCGTCTCGAGAGAATCTTTGAAGCAGATGTTTTGGAATAAATTAGGAGCAATTATGTTGCGACAAAACGATTAATCTCTCACGAGTGTTTTTCACCGGTTAGTCAACCTGAGTTCAAAGATTTTGTCAGAGTCAAAAGATCACTGTTTTGTATGATCCAGTGAAATCTACATGTAGATTGTCACAGTTGCAAGCAGAAGCAGAAGAACAAACCAATCACAATGCTAGCCCCCACACCCTCTGAGTGTTTCCTTTCTGCTTGCGACTGACAATCTAGTTTTCACTGGACCATAAGTGATAGAGTCATTAGCGAAATCAGAACTCTGCTTACGACTCTGCTGGTTTGATTTTAACTAGAATGTAATGCTCTGTGCTTCTGATTGCAACTCCAACTTCGACTCCCTCGCTAGTGAAAACCAGCCATTACATAACTTTGCTATTGCATTACACACTTGCGCAATATGCATAACAGCAACATTACATGTAACTGCTGTACATGTATACCTATTTGTTCTACAGGATTATCACAGTGGAAGATCTAAACAATATGGATTTGTTGCATTTGAATCCCTGGATGGCCGAAACAAGGCACTTGCTGAGTCAAATCACACCATCGATGGATCACGGGTATGAGCAAAATAAAACTAATTAGCCAAAACAAAATTATACCAGGAGACCCTGCCCCAAGGTCCAAATACTTACCATATACATGTAAAAAAGGTAAAGTCTGCATACGAGCCTAGTGGCCCATCAGGCCGGTGCTTATCCCGGTTTCCGTAGCATGAAGCGACTAGGAGTATTTCTACTCCCCCCTGGATGGGATGCTAGTCCATCGCAGGGTTACCCCCGGCAGTAAATTCGCCGGTACCCATTTATACACCTGGATGGAGGGAGGCACTATGAGAGTAAAGTGTCTTGCACAAGAACACAACGCAGTGCCCCGGCCAGGGCCATATACATGTACCATAATATAAATGGCAGTTTTTGAACCCTACCCTTTTCTATTCTAAAAATCATGAAATACCTACCCTTAGAAATGCCTTCAGCCCCTGTGAGGCAAAATCTCCTACATACTGTAGCCCACTATGGGGAGGACACCATCTACCTACTAAAATATAATAATTTGTTTGTGGCTTCCTGAAGCCCACAGCAAATAAGGCTGTAATGTGTCAATTAAAAGAGATTAATATATCCGAGTTTGAGAGCTTTTTCAAAGTATTTTGTGTCGTTGCAGAGGCAGTTTCTTTAGTTTAAAATTCAAACACAATCGTAGAAAACTGAATTCTAAAATAAAGTAAGTAAAAAGTAGTAAAGTCTGCATACGAGCCTAGGGGCCCATCAGGCTGGAGCTTATCCCGGTTTCTGTAGCATGAAGCGACTAGGAGTACTGCCACTCCCCCGTGGATGGGATGCTGGTCCATCGCAGGGTTACCCCCAGCAGCAAATTTGCCGGTACCCATTTATACACCTGGGTGGAGAGAGGCACTATGAGAGTAAAGTGTCTTGCCCAAGAACACAACGCAGTGCCCCGGCTAGGGCTCGAACCCGGACCGCCCAATCCGGAGTCCAGCGCACTAACCATTAGGCCACCGCGCCTCCCATGAATTCTAAAATAAAGGGGAACTTTTATTCAAAGAAAAATTCTGGTTTGGATTTTAGGAAATTTCTAGTGGCTTTCTGGTTGACTGCAGTGGAATGGAAAAATTGCCCAAAATTTCTGAAAAAGGGGACTTCATGTATGTCACATGATATTCCCAAATTTCTGTTCCATTCAATCTTGTTGCCAGATTTCTTTTGGTTGAATGGGTCATGTTTGGGAAATTTGACATGTTACACTCTCTCATGTCCCCCTGTGTAAAAAATCCCCCATCTGGAATTTTGATTTTGAATTTCCCCCCCCCCCCCCCCCCCTCCCCTTTCGGGAAACACCTGAAGAATGATCACCAAATTGGCACAATTGGCGACCTGAGTAGCAACTTCACCATCTTTAAGAAATGTCAGGAGAAGATTGACTGCCTCCTAACCTTTGAAATGTTATGGATCCGAAAGAAAAAAAAAGAGCCTTAACACGCAGTCAGACTCAATTTGTGGGAAAGTATTTACCTAGACCGTCAAACACACAATTGTCATTATCGCCTGAACACTAAGTCTTTATTTTTATAGTCAACTATAGTTATTATTGTTTTTTGTTTTTTTTATAAAAATGTGTTATCTAACAGCACTAGAAATATGACCCCCATCCCTAATAACACCCCTCCCCCTCTCAAATTGGCCTACAAAGACATAAGCCTCCTCGGGTGGCAGGGGGTGGTTTACAGAGCTGAATAGAGTCAACCACATCAGGGCAATTATTATCTTCCCCCATTTGGCATAGGAACAAGCCAAAATACTCAAACGGAACTTGGCAACTTACTCCAGCAAATTGCAGCTCAATTTGCAAGTAGCTGGAGCAAATTCCTAATCAATATTGGAACATTCTGTTACAACAACAAAGCTGCGAGGAAAAGAACATCCGGTCTGGTATTAACCCGTGAAATCACCATCGTATTTAGCGTTCCATTCCGTCATTCTTTTTGTTACCCCCCGCCCTCCCCCCTCCCAAATAATTCCACAATAGGTCGTTTTACAGTTGTCTGCTCAGTGACCTGGCCTTTGAATGGTAGCGAGGCTTGAGGTTTTTTACCTCTCTGCTTTATCATGTAAATGCAAACTAGTTAGTATCAGAACAACTTGATTTACAAACAAAAGACGTGAGGTCTGTATCAAAACAAGCTCAAATCCAGTCTCGCTACCATTCAAAGGCCAGGTCACTGAGAAAACAACAGTAAAAAGGTCTATTGCTCACGCCAACACTCTCGACCCAGACTGTCACTCTTTTTCAAAGTGGGCTATATTTGCTGCCCAAGTTGACATGTCTATATAAGGTACATTGGTTTGGTTGGAAGAAAGTAGCTGTGGATCTCTTTTATGAAAGGAAAGACTCCAGGTCCTTCAGTCTTGAAACTGTTCACTTTGCTCGTCTGTAAGTTACGTTTCATGTTTTGTTCTCTCTTTTCAAGGTTCATGTTCAACCCAAGACTGACTCGGACAGAAAGGGCGGCAGACAAGATGGAGATTTCACCGAAGTTTGACACATTGATTTATCTCAACATGTACATCAGGTCTTTTTTTATGTAATAACCGGCGGAGAATCTTTATCGCAGGAGTTTATCTTGAATTGGTCAAAGTTTTGTGGCAAGGAGAGTTCAAAGCTTAAACTGATTTAACAAAGCTGTGCTTGAAATGACTGTGGAGCGCATTATGTAAAATTCGTGCATTTAACAGAATATTGTACTGTATTTGTACAAAGGAGCTTTGATTTATTTTGTGAACATTTGTTGGTCCGATGAACTGCACCTAAATAAAACTCTACATAGCGAGGATTTCATGGAAATTGGTTACGTTGACACTAACAAACGAAACTAGTTTTCTGCACTGTAAAAAACTGGTAAGAAGCTAGGACGCAGTTTAAATAATCTGTAGGTTCAGACAGTGTTTGTTTTCTCTAACATATCGCACCGAAATGTAAGCTACTGGACTCACTGCTCTTTTACAGAATATGTAATCTTGTTTTGCGGTAAGAACAGTGACTTTAAAACGTGATATTTTCTTAGTTTACTCCTGTCTAGACTCAGAAAACGTATTCTTGTTAGAATTTTCCGGCTTAAAGAATGTGTGATGACCTTCCTTTTTATTTTGTGGCAGGTTTGTTTCTTTGGCTGTAACCAATCACGCATATGTGGTAAATAAATGAGCTAATCTATTAGTGGAAAAGACACCATCCTCAATTCGTCCTCGTCCTCAACGATCTTGTAGCCGAGTAGATTCATCACCTCGTAGCATTCCGTTTCAATCAAGCGTACAATTGAGTAGGGTACCTGGGTACGCCATTTTTGAACAGAATCAGTCAAATTTTGCGCGCTGTACGAAAGCTGGCGGTATATGGAGTTCGTGAGCGAAGGAGAGACAAAACCTTCGTGCAGGGTGCGGTCGATCCACAAGCGAACATTCTGCGCAATGCCAATGCCTACAAACGAGTACAACTGCTCTGCGATCTGATGTGGATTCATCGCCAAGTCCTCGTATCTTAGCAACGTGTAACGTCCTCGCAACCATGCTGGTGCGCTGACCGCGTACTTGATATTACGCAACATATCGCGGCATAACGATTGCGCGTGATCACGCACCGATTTTACCGTCCAGTTCTCGGGTGAATGGTGCAATACACGCGTGTTTAAAACTGCGCGTGGGTCGCGCACTAAATGAACAACTTTGAGCGAATAGTCCGCCGGTCCCTCGTTGTCCATGAGGTACGAAAGTTTGTGAATGGATTTGACGCGAATTGTTTTGACAACGGTGTGTTTGTGTAAACGGCAGACCGCCGAGGCCGACTGTGGTCTCAAAGGCGTGCATTTACGAATGCTGTAATGTGGCGTGTTGTAGTTCTCGGGGCATAGAGGAGGCGAAGAGAGAGCCCTGCTTGAGAGGCGATGCCTTAGAGAGCTGTACTGATATGACAAGAAATCCGTGTAGTACGAAAGCTCCATAAAGTTGCAATGGAAGATGCCATTAAGCAAATGGGTGACCATCGTGTCATAAACACTCTCGGGGCGATTATCTCGATAATAATCCAACGATTGTAAAGGTTCGTACAGATAAAAAACTTGCGAGTGTTGATTAAGAAGTTCCCCAAGAAAAGAACTTCCAGAGGCGGTATCCGAAATGATTAAAATGTTTTGTCGCATTTTACTGCCATATTTACTTGCCAACGAATCAAGTTCCATAAATTTGTTCAGTCTCTCATACATTTCAAGCTTTTTCCGTAGTAAGCTGATTTCGTTGTGCAATTCGGAACAGTTTTTCTCTTTCGTTAAATTCGTTTCTGAATTGTTTGCGTCCCTGACGATACCTTTGTCTCCACATCCATCAGAAAAAGGCGTTTTTAACTCGTCCATGTTCGTCGAGCTTTGAAGTTGCCGGTTTCGCAGACACACCGTTTCTAAGCTGTCGTTTCTTGTGAAAATAAAAATCGCGCACATGACGAAAAACACAACCAGCCAGAAGGGAGGAGGGATTACTCTTCTTGGCAAAATATTTTGAAGAGAACGAAACATTCTCTTAAAATCCCGCAAAATGGTTTCCAAAGCACCATTTCAGTCTATTCATACCGTTGTGTTTTGCTTATTACTTCTATTGAAATCCTCTTTACACGGGCAGTGATTGAATTCATGGTAGATCTTTAACACCGATGCCCGCTATCAAAAACCAACAGAAGCTTTCCGTGTAAAAACCATCCTTCGTTTTCTTGACGACGAACACGAAAACCAGCAAAGTCCTCAGATATTCATTTCACAATATACAAACAACAAAACATGTTAGGTGGAAATACAAAGAAAGACACCCGCATTCTGCAGTCAACCTTTCATTTCCACCAGCGCTTTTTACGTCTTCCATTTAACCATATATGGGGTGGATGAATAATTAATGTGACCCCGCTTTATGGCGCTCTCTTAGAGGCAGTGAAGCGGCGAACATCTTGAAAGAACTGTTAATTTGCCAGCATGACAAAACTCAACACAAATACCCTTCTTTATTTTACCCTCAAGGAAAAGTGTTTTAAACAAAGTGCTTTTCTTTGCTTGACTAGTGCTGGTAGACAATGTTTTGAGAGAGAAATAGAAATATTTTGAACCTTTTGATTAGTCTGTTTGTCGGTACCTGTATTTTAGGCAATTTTTTCTCCCAATTTTGTTAGCACGACGTCATCGGTAACTAGCGAAGCTTTTATGGTAGATGAAAGCTAATTGGTAATCCTAACGATGTCTTTGTGCCTGCAATCACTGGTTCAACAATTCCTCCTCATTGCCTAATTGAATTTCAGTTTTTTGGTCTGGGTCACCGCCTTTCGAAAAACAAACATTTTCACGAGCAAAAACAATCTATTAACCCGGCATGCAAGTAACTATCCGTTATCAATCACGTGTTTTTCTTGTATGGGCATCAACAGTTCTTCGGCAAACTACACTATTTCTATAATTTCCCATAGCCATTTAATGATGAGTTGAAAATCTGAAGAATCGAACACTGTGATGAAACGAACCTATGTGCGTATTTGTCAGTTGTAGCGTCATACGCTTTTTCCCTGTACCCACGTGATTACTGGGTCGACTCCAGATGTCTCGCGCCATATGTTTCCGATTAGAACTGGGAACAAGTCACAAAGACTACGAGGACATTTTGAAGGACAGCCGCATCACCCATAGTCCATATAAACGCGAGTGACGCATGGGTATTTTGTAAGTCCACCATTTGACCTCCTTTAAAACTACGAGCTCTATTATTTTTTTTTTTAAATTTGTGATAAAACATTACTTAAGAAATCAAGTAAAATAAAAGCATCCTGTGCACATTCCACGCCGAAGGTACGTCAAGGTTTCTGTTAAGGGACGGACCATTAATTATTTTTTCCAGAAGGGGATATGAAAAATATTGAAAAAATTGTTTGCATGGCCTAAAAAGGCAAAATAAATTACTTGCATATGTACTTTGTATACTTTGCATTTCGAAAAAAATGTTTGCAGAAGTGTATTAATTACAAAAAAAGTTTGCAGAGGAAAATTTTTCATATCCCTCTCCAGGAAAATAATGATCCGTCCCTAAATTCACTGGCCTAATGGTTAGCGCACCGGATCCCGGATCGTGCGGTCCGGGCTCGGGCCCTCGCCGGGGCACTGCGTTGTGTTCTTGGGCAAGCCCTCGCACAGTGCCTCTCTCAACCCGGTGTAAAGAGGGTAACCGTGCGAATTTTGGCTACGATGGGCAAGCGTTCCATCCAGAAGGGGAGTAGAAATGCTCCTAGTCGCTTATTGCTATGGAAACCGGGATAAGCTCCGGCTTACAGTCAAAATACTCAGCGCGTGCCGCTTAGAATTCCGGAATGGTTTTGATTAACGGCGAACGGATTGTATTATTCGTTTCAAACATTCAAATTTAATTTGAATATTGTAGATCATCCAACAGTGAACACGTGAGCACGTGAACCTGTAAAAAAATAAACCAATCAAATTGCTTCATTTCTGACAGGCTCACGTGTTCACGTGTTCACGGTTGGATGATCGACAATATTCAAATTAAATTTGAATGTTTGAAACCAATAATGCAATCCTTTCGCCGTTAATCAAAACTTTTCCTTAATTCTAAGCGGCACGCGCTGAGTATTTTGACTGTAAAGGGGCAGTCTCACCAAGATTTAGTGCTACTTGAAAATACAACGGAGGTGCTGCAATTAATTGAAAATCCACTTATAGTTGCCTAACCTTGCTAAAACGCACTGTACTGGTCACAAAAGTTGTTTAAAAAATGGTGTGTCTACGGACGGGTAGGAAAGAAGTGGTCTTAAAACGTCGGGCCGACGTTTTAAAGTTTGACAGTGTTACTTGGAGGATAATCACGACAAAAACATTGATTATGGTTTGTTCACATCTTATTGAATGAATTTCTTTTCCTTTTTGTCGTTTTAACGTTATCTTGTTTATCTGTGGGTGCACCCTTATAATTCTAGCATAGTTTACATAAAAACTTAGAAGACATCTCATGATACTGCCCCTTTAATGGGCCTCTAGGCCTGATCGCAGACTGTACCTTAACCTTGCACCAAAATAAGAGACTGAACATGATCATGTTGAAGTGAACAAATCCTCGGGGCCTTATCTTGGCACACGTCTACACCGTTCAGTCCTGGAATTTCAGTTGATAATCCCAGTTTCAGCTGTTAGATCATTCCATTTATGCATCAGTCAATTCCAGCAGTGCCCATCCCCCCCGGGCAACCCCGGGGCATTTCCTAATGTTGCCCGTCCCGGGGGTGGGGCATTTGCGTACCTCGGGTTGACCCCCGGGCATTTGACACGTGGTTTCGAAACCGTGGAGTGAGTCGCGTATTCGTGATGGAGGCGTTTATAGGCCAAGACGTGGACTACGTTGCAGATTAGCTAATCCATGAAGGACTAGAGAAGCTCGTGGATGTTCATGGATGTTTTTAAAGGTATATTTTCTGAATTTTAGATATTTCTTCATTGTCAAGAAGCAACAACTTGTATTATATTCTTATATCACCTATCGAGAGATTGAAAACAATCAACCCGGGAGCGGGGCATTTGCCCGGCTCCCTCATCCCCACCCCGGGGAATTTACCAAAGAAATGCTAATGCCCGGGGGTCAGCCCGGGGGGGGGGGGGGGGGGGCGGGGATGGGCACTCCTGGAATTGACTGATGCATTAATTCCTTCCAGCGTTGTGTGCCTGCTTTTTTTTTACAATGCAAAACATCGTCGGCAGACTGATCTTAACGGCGGAAGAGACCAAAAGTAAACAAAATAAACTTACTAAAATATTTTAAACAATATTGAGCGATTTTGTTTTCAATATTTTATTTGTTTGACCAAAACTCGCGCGTGGGCAACGCTGACCAAAACTCGCGCGTGGGCAACGCTGTCCACAAGAGAGATCGGTAAAGGTAACGAATCTGATCCAATCAACGCGTCGGCCAACGTGTCGGCCGACGCGTTGGCCGACACACTACCGACACACCACCGACGCGTCGGCCGACACATTACCAACGCGTCGGCCGACACATTACCAACGCGTCGGCCGACACAAGAAAAAATAGCAATACCTGCGATGATACGGACGATTACTTTGCATGTGATCTCATTTGCATGTTAGTTAAATGCTTTCAATTCAACTTTTTATCACAAACTAGTAAAATGGAGTTCCGCGATCTTCTTGTCATATTAGGCAGTTTTCATAGTGTTTTCAACTTTTTAGTAACTCGTCGACTTTTAGCGAGTCAACGCCAGTGTTCTCGATGTGATTCTGAAATGGAATTAACAGAGACAGCACGGGTAAATGATGGTTACATGTGGCGCTGTAAAAACAGCCGCTGTCGAACCTGGCTTTCTATAAGGTCAGGCTCGTTCTTCGAGGGTTCCAACATCCCGCTGAGTACGTGGCTTCATCTAATGTTCCTGTGGGCTATTAAGGTATCTGGAAGTAACATCGCCAGGCTGACTAGCCTTTCAAAGCCCACTGTGATCCGGGCGCTGAGCGATATAAGAACGGTATGCTCGACCAAGATTCTGAACGCTGACATGAAGATCGGAGGCGTAGGAAAAACAGTGGAGATCGACGAGTCAAAGTTTGGAGCCAAGCGAAAGTGCCAGCGAGGCAGAGTCTCAGAAGGTCCGTGGGTTTTCGGAGCCGTGGAGCGAGGATCACAAAAAGCGCTACTATTCCGTGTTCCCGACCGTACCAGAGACACACTTGTCCACCGCCTGATCACCACACATATTCAACCTGGAACCGTGATCTACTCTGACCAGTTTAGTCCGTACATCCCACTTAACCAGCTCGGATACATTCACCTATCGGTGAATCATTCGAAGAACTTCGTTGATCCTGACAGCGGCGCACACACAAACACCATCGAAGGCTTGTGGGCTTTAGTGAAGAAAAAGCTTAAGTCCATGTCAGGAACCCTCTATGAGCATCTACCGAGCCGACATATGACATATGCCATATGCCGACATATTTGACATGTTATTTTTGTCAGCGAATTTATCTACGTGAAAGTAAGTTCACCGACATATCGGCATTTTCATGTTGTAAAAATTAGAACACCAAATGGTTAGATCATAAAACCTATTTAACCTGATTAGTATCCAGTCTGATCGGGCTGAGTTATAAAGGTGTGGGTCTGGGTCGAGAAAATACGAAACAAAATGGCGTCGAAGAACGTACTTCTTAAATGGCATTTCTATTATTCAATATGATAGACGACAACGGAAAAAATTCTTTAATCCATCTTCTCAAGCTATAACTTAAAGAGAAAAAGTCACCGACGCATCGCCGACACACCACCGACGCACCATCAACGCAGCCTATTTATCGACTGGGAAAACAGCTGCCAACGCGTCGGCCGACAGTCGGCCGACAGTCGACCGACTGTCGGCCGACTGTCGACCGACGCGTCGGCCGACGCGTTGGCCGACGCGTTGGTTGGATCAGATTCGTTACCTTACCCAGAGAGATCTGGGAACGAGAAGGTGTCACGCATTCCACTGTTTGTCTCCGTTTCGTTCTCTTCATTGATATTTTGTTCAGTCTGTGTTTATCGTCCGTCGTTCGTATCCACAGTGTTCGCCTGGAGCCGCTCAAGGTATTTAAAACGCATGCACGATTTATGTCTTAGCTAGAGCCATGGCAAGCAGAAAAATTCATGCAGCTTCGTTTTAGATTGATTCGACTGTGTTTAATAATGGCTGATCAATCAACAACATAGCCTGCGTAGCTGGCGGGATTGGGGGAGCGAGTGCGTATAAAGCATGCGGCCCCATACGCAAGCACTCGCTCCCCAAATCCCGCCAGCTACGCAGGCTATCAACAACATATAGTCAGTACAGCTTGTTTCGATGTTGGCGTTCTTGCCAGTGAGTATTCTGTTTCATTCTTCCTAGCTTTATGTTGCCGATTGCTTTGCAGTTTTCGCATCTTAATACCGTGATCAAGTTCAGAGAAATTAACTTGAAAACGACCATTAAAGTCAACACGATTTCTCATAATCGGTATGCCGATACAAAGATGCTAATTCCCAGCTTACTGCCGTTTATAGCATTGCAACTTCCGGATTCATAGTTGCCGGGCAAAACGGAAATTCACATAGCTAACTAAGAAACGAAAATACTAAAGGCAAATCGAGAGATGCAAGATGAAAAGGAAAGCTCAAAATTTCACTTTGAACAGTACGGTTGATTTTCGCTTACCGAGGCACTTTCAGTTTAGAATGCAAGTCAGACATGGCCGACTGTCGACATGGCCAGAAATCACGGACATTAGAGTCGGCGAATTTTGATGCATCGTACATTTAGTGGTCACGAAAGTTGGTAATAGCCGCTGATTAAAAGGCCTAACTTTGGGCTCATACGCATCGACTATGATACACAAGAATGAGGCCTACATAGATGAATATTTTGTGTAGTAGGGAATCCACTGGTCAAAAATATTGCATGTCAAAAAAACTGGAGCAAGAGAGCAAAAGACCTTTCAAATAATGGCTTTTGCAGCAAAATTGGAGCAAAGACGGCTGAAAAATCACAGTTCGAAGAGAGCCGATTTAGGGATTTGTTCGTGGGATGCTTCCTAGTGTCGACTGAATGTGATTTTGTGCTATTTTCTGATGCCAAAAGTAATCATAGAACCAAATCGGATTGAACTGTAAGTGATCAAGTAAGTTAGTGTTATGCATTGTCTCATCAAACCCGCTTGCAAATTTTATCGGTCATTTCCAGTTTGCCAGTAATCGCTGGTTGAAAACTGTGAGTTTTCGGATTAGCCGTAAATTCCCGCTCTACGCCTTATTATTTTGGACACAAAAACTGCACGCAGAAAACGTTAAAAAGTAAACATGAAATCCAAAGTCTGCACTTTAATTTTTATTTACTGTAAAAGGTAATGTATCATTCTACCTTGTTCCGATTGCAAAATTTTACATTTAGTTGCTAGTCAAGAAATATTGAATTAAATATTTCACTTTCCATACGTTTTCTTTGTTGTTTTTGATTTCGCTTGTGCGATCAATTTACCGCATAACGTACTTTTCGCGGGCTCAGAAGTCCGACTTTTCTGGCGATGATGTAAACATAAGAAATGAGTGAAACAACGGGATCCCGTTGTAGCCTTGAAATCTTTTCAGGCCAAAAAAGCAATTGTGAAAATCTCTTGCACACTGCGAAGATCATTTCACTCCTTTCATGTATTCAATCGCAATTCACGTATATGTGTTTCACATATTTACATTGTCAATGTAAACATGCACAAGCAGTGAATGATTTGCATCCAGCTTAACTGGTTCAAAGGCACATTTCTGGAGTCTCGTTGCGATCATAAAAAATTTTCTTAAACTCCTGAAAATTAAAGAGCCACATGAAGCAATTTACAATATTTTTGGTTCCGACGCTATTTATATACCACTGTACGAAATCGAGGAATGGGGCAAATATACAGTGACATTGAAGTTTGTCATCTTTGTAATGCAACTTTTGCGATTACACTCTGCGCGCAGCGGATACAGCCGTTTCGGCGATGTCCTACAGCCTTTGGAGGCAGGGGCCGGGGAATTAGGGGAAGGGGGGGGGGGGGGGGGGGGTAAGGGCTTCTCAAAAATATTTTTAAATGGGAACGGCCCTGCCCAGGTTTCCGCAAACCCTTACCCTTTCCTATTGTTAATCAGTAAACCAAACACAACATTTCCTTGTCATTAAAGGGGCACTGTCACGAGCATAACTTCAAAAATTCAACAGCCCAAAAACATGTTTACACCATAGGAAACCTGTTAACAGTAGTCAAGTATTCTTAAAATTACTATATCAGTGTACTGAAGCTAAATATAGAGTGATATCACTGTGATACCATCGGGGGCTTTTGATCTCAACTTGAAAAAGTCAGCCTGATTTTTTCAAGTTCTGTCCTTGTGGTTTGGAAAAATTGATGAAAACTATTTACGGTCACCCTCTTCTTTAAACAATCTGCTATATATCCTTTCCTTCACGTTCTAGGAGCATTTCCTGCATGATTGAAAGTACTTAGTTGTAATTTTGGTCCCATTTTACTAAAAAAGCCAAAAATGTCCGTAACAGTGTCCCTTTAAAGCAAGCCAAGGCAACATCCAGGTATTTTTAAAAAGTTTCTCAGGTGGTCCTTGACGAACTGCGCGCTGATAAAGAAAGATGGCTCTGCAGCCGTTTAGGGACGAGCAGTTAAACTATTTCAAGTTTGCTTCCATTGCACTGAATGAATTTCCCACAGCCTTACGTCAAACATTCAGATCCATGTGGGACAACAACTTTGGACATCTCCCTGGCTTCCAAGCCTGGGATGACTCCATGGTGGTAAGAAATTTATTTCTCTCTTCAGAGGGCGGTAAAACCAAAGTTCCCACAAACCTCTCGTATAATGAATGGGATTGTACCGCCTTGTTCCAGGCCACTATTTATGCGCGGTCCTTCGCTTTGCCCGACAGCAAAGGTCATCACAGGACACTCAGTGATTTGTACGTGAAGCCTCATAAATTGCCTCGTGGAAGTTTCCATGCATCTGTGGTGAGCCCGAGTCGAAACAAGGCCGAAACATTTGCACTTGCGATTGATCAACTTCGACTGTTAAGAAATTCGCTTTGCCACTCATCCAGTTCTGAGATTGACAAACCGACATTTGACCAATACGTGCAATACGCTAAAGATGCATTCAAAGCTCTTGGAGTCAAGACAGACCCTATTGATGTCATTGGTGGTTTGACTGAGTCGGACGTTCCCACAAAAGAAGTTCGCAAATTGGAGCAAGGTATCAGAGAAGAGACGCGCGCATATATCAAGTTTCTTGAGGGCATGGGTTCAGATATCGAAGAGTTAAGGGCGCTATCAACCGCAATAAAGGGAAAAGTGGAAGGCGTTGTAAGAAAAGAAGAAATCGCCATGATGTTGGAGCAAAAGATCAATGATTTGAAACTAGCACTAGCTCAAGACAAGCCAGGTAAAAAACTAATATTACTATATTATTATTCAACAAACTTTCGCGATGCCCATATATGGTCAGAAAGCCATTCTTATCCGTCATCCGTACATAGCAGATATCCTGCGATATACGTAGGTTGCCAAGATTCCTCCTTAATCTTGCAAAGCGCTGCACAACCACAGTTTTTCTCGCTACAAAAAGCGTTTCATTGACAAATTGTTGAATAATAAAGCAACTATCCTGCTCAATCTTGCGGAATATCGTCTGATTTTAGCCAACTCGGCCTACGACCTCGTCGGCTAAGTATCAGGCGATATTCCGCGCGATTTCCAAGGATAATTGTTAACTATACTAATATTATAGCAGTTTCTGAACTAAATAATAGTAATAGTAACTTGTCAATCTTGTCTCCAGAGCCCGCTTTTCTTTTGGTCAGCACCAAGAGCGTGAACTCTGGTCAAGTCCGATTCGAAAGTCCCCATACACCGCAATCTCGTTCCCAGAGCCTGCCTCCTCCTCTCCTTGACCAGCGGTCGGGAAAAGCAACGTCTCGATTCTTGGTGCTGACCAAAAGGATCGCTGCCTCTGGGGACGAGACGCCCGGTCGTTGTGCGCAGACTCAAGTCCGCGTTTAGGTGCCGACGAAACAAAAACCGGTCTCTGGGGACGAGATTGTTTATTTGCAAAACAAAATTTGTGTCCATACTGATATCAGACATTTGGAAACTTAACGGTACAAAAGTTTTGAAAATGTTTTTGTGATGAAATATAATTTCCACGATTTTATTGTATTTTCTCTTTTGAAAGAATCGAAGCCCTCACTACCAAGGACATGTCTTCCTCCAATGGCTCTACACTTTACTGGCCGCCAGAGAGAGTGTGATGAGATTACTAGTCACGTGACTTCCGAATCTACCCGAATCGTGTCGATCTGGGGCTCGCCAGGTTTTGGAAAAACGTCTGTAGCAACTGCAGTAGGATATCATCTTCACTCTCAGGGATTGCCCGTCTACTTCCTTTCCTTACGAGGAGTTCAGTCTAGAGCCGACCTGACATCAAAGCTTCTTAGCCTTTTCAGACGACCTGCGACAAATGATCAATCATCTCAGCGTCTTTCGCTTGATGACGAGCTTTTCCAACTTTTGAGTGAAATTTTTGATCCCTTTGTGCTGATTCTTGATAATGCCGATGAATTATTCGGAAGTAGAGTGCCGAAAGAGAAGGAGGATTTCACACATTTCCTTGAAGAAATTCTTAGAAGAACCAAAAAATTGACATTCGTTATAACCACAAGAGAATCGTTTGAATTTCTGAATGTGCAACTCCAAGGCCACCAGGCAGTAAGAATACGGCCATTAGATGAGTCCTCTTCTCAAACCCTTGTTAAAGAATTACTCCCAAATGCCGGTGCTTCTGACTGCATACGAATTACACAAATTTGCGGGCATGTACCTTTGGCCATGAAGTTATTGTGTTCCTACATTTCTGAAGATGATGTTCAACCGAGTCAAGTTCAAGATGACTTTATGGTGTCTTTAGAAAGTAATAATATTGTCGAGATGTTAGACAATCCAGACTATCCCAGCAATCTGAGATTGAAACTCCTGTTTGACTCTTCTTTTCAGAGACTCTCTACTCAAGAGAAAGAAGCTCTTGTGTCCTTGAGTGTAATTCCAGAGAGTTTCGATCTAACAGTTGCTGCAGCTGTTCTGGGTATATCACAAACTCTTGTGGCAAAGAAGATATTGCAAAGCCTTCAGATGAAATCTCTTCTCGATTCAAGTTCCAAGTCACGGTTATTCGTTATGCATCATTTACTTCGATCGTTTGCAAGCCAAAGGGGAGAACATGAAATGAAAGAAACGGTTCTTGACGCGCAATCTCGCTTTTCTGCATTTTACGTCTCCCGATTCGAGAAGCTAAATGAACAGTTCTTAACAGGTAATTAAATGTCGGCGTTTATTGAATTTTATGAAGGTAGGCAGAGGTATCTTGAAAGTCTAATAGAGGGCTGTTTAGATTCCAGGTCTCATGCTGTTTTCGCTCTTTGATAAAAGCAGAACTGTTTCTGGACACCCTATTTTGGTGCGAGGGAGAAAACATTGACAAAATTTACGATTCAGCAATTGCAGCAGCCAAGACAAATGGGAAAAAAAAACTTGTTACTTGTTTCCTCGGCTTTTACCCTTTAACACCCAATCGTACATATTCATACGAAAACACTAGCATTGATTGAAAAAATCTACAGTTTTCACATATCTGGACACATGATAACAATCATCCCTTTTTATGACAAGGCAATAATTTTCATAGCTTTACAAGCCAACTAACTTACTACAACTCTGGATTTCCGTTGCATATGGTTGTTTGTTCTGCTACAAAACCAAAAAGTACACGTTTTCCATTCTAGCTAAATGGTGCCAGCCTGGAGGCTTCTGTGGTGGAAAATGACTCCTAACCAATCAGAAGCCGGATATTTTGGAATAGACCAATCAGAAAGTCGGATTTGGGTCACCTAACCTGTCGCATATGCAATGAGATACCGGAAATACGTCACAATAGGAAAAACAATAGTAATTGAGCAAGCTAGACCGCGAACTGCTTATGACGTCATAGTAGTTTCTACCTTTGTAACGCTAGGGTGTCACGTATTACAAAAAAAGTCACACAAATTCATTGTAAAAAACTCTATAATCTCACAAAAATGCTAACCCTGCAACCCTAATCCAGACACGATAATAGGTTAAGTATAAACCAAGCTTTCACTCTGTGGTGTCATAAGTTCTGGTCAAGTGACCTCAATTGTTCTCCTTAACCCTTTAACTCCCAAGTTTCTGTGATTGTCATAAGCGGTTTTCTGGACTTAGGCATTCCGTGGAATTTCGTGATTGCAGCAAGAAGCTCAAGTAAAAATATGTGCTGTTCCAAAACACCAAAGGCTCAAATTTTCTTTGTGACGTAAGTATCTGGCCGTTTCTTGTTTGATAAGCGAGCAGTCGCGCTCGAATTTGGCAAGGTTTGGCTTTATAAGTGTATTAGTAGTATAGGGCAGCGGTTTTAGACCTAGCCAATCAGAAGCCAGGATTTTTGGAATGGACCAATTAGAAAGTCGGATTTGGGTCACCTAACCTTTCGCATATATAATAAGATACAGGAAATACCTCACAATAGGAAAAGCAATGGAAATCAAAGTAATTGAGCATGCAAAAGCTCGAACTACTTATGACGTCACAAGTAGCCACTACTTTTGTCACGTTAGTGTTTCACGTATTACAAAAAAAGTCAGACAAATTCATTTTAACAACTCTAATGCTAAATTTACAAGTTGGGACGTGTGCTGTAGTCCTGGTGACCAGCCATATGTACACTATTTACAAGCAAGGTGTGTGTGCACTGTAACGATAAGTAACACTACTGGAAAAATGTATATTTATTACCTTTTCAAACCCAGGCCACATTAAGCTCTCGTAACATTTCCTTCTCTTCCTCGTCAGGGCAAAGGTATCCGTAAGGGCGAAGAAATTGGAATAACTCCCTCCCCCCCCCCCCCCCCCCCCTCCCCTCATCCCCTCACCTCTCTTTAGCATTCACTCCATATGAGGTATTCTCTTTGATATATATCGGGTTCAGGTGTATACTGGGTACATCTGTTAATAGGCATACCCCCATCCCCTCTCCTCCCTTTAGTATTTATTCTACCCGTGGTCGTCTCTGATATATATCGGGCTTAGATATATCTCTTAATAGCAATACCCCCATCCCCTCAATCTTAACACAACTTTGATCTATATGTCGTCACGGAAACGGTCACGTCGTCATGCAAGATCATTATGGCAATGTCACAAACACTCAAGAATCACGCAACAGCAGATTTTTTCATCACAGTACACTTTTTATTTCGTTTCCCGAACAGCCATGCAACATTACTATTGGGTCGTAAGCACATGATAGTTGGGAACTGGTCACATGTCTGCGTTCTCAGGTCCTTCGTCCCGGGTTCTATATGCTGCTTCTTTTTTAACACGAAGTCTTTGATTGATCCGTTCCTTGTTCTTCGCATAATAGCGTCTCCAATATGCATTGATCAGTTCTCTGTTATTTTGACTGTTCTTTCTTTGGTAATTCCTGACGTGTTCTTTGTTCTTTTGACGATATGCTCTGTGCTTCCTGTTGATTTGTTCACGCTCGTTTTTAAAAGACGGGCTTTGATGATCTCTGCATTCTCTATGTGCCATCGTTGTTGTGGGGCTAGGATTCGCTCCTTGTTCTCTGCATTATATCATTTATGATAGTCATTGTTACAAACGACCTCTGCTGACTGATTGGAGATATTCATCTTGTGTGGTATCTTCCAAATAATTGGAAAACCTTACAATTACAGTCCCTTATTAGAGTCAATTCTCGGAAGTCAGGGACGCAGCGCAAGACAGGGCTAGTTGGCGAGAGACAGTTACAGCCTTATGCGCCTCATGGCGCGAAGAGAACTAACTAACTAACTAACTAACTAACTATTAGAGTCAATTCGAACTGGATTTTCAGCGTCTTCTTCCTCTTCTTCTTCGTCAGCTGGCTCGTCGGTAACTTTTTTGTCATTACTCTGTTTAACTGGAATTTTCGTTTCTCCACTGCTGACTCGACCGTTATAGCAATGGAGCGCCGAAGCGTTAAAATTAATTTTACGGTGAAGGGTGTCGCGTTTGATACAGTGGTGCCATAGGAGACACTGTAAGTAGCTTCTTCTTAGCCTCTTTTCTGCTTAAAGGCAATAGGGTATTGAAAGCAGCATTCTCGGCATAATCTTGGGTTTTACCCATATCTGGGAACCGTTGGACCTCTTTCGTGTAGGGTTCTCTGAGATCTTCCCACGGGTCATAGTCTTTATCACATTTCTCCTTCTCTTCGGAGCTACTACTTCTTTCCCCCTCCTCCTCCTCCTCCTCCTCCTCCTCCTCTTCCTTCTCAGGCTCCTCCTCTTCTATGTTTTCATTACTATCAAAGATAACGGGTGAGTGATCAGCCATGGTCTCCTTAACCTTCGACCAATTAAATCAATTAAGACTCGTGTATTTAATTTTGTTCAGCTTAGAAAATTAAAGCCGTGAAATGAAGATCTTTATTTTTGAGCCCGCAATTCAAATGGCATTTGTCACCTGAGGTGTGAAGATTGTCACCTCGGACATCAATCTTTTTGAAGCTTAACTTAAGTTGTCTTAACCTGGTATGTTAAAATAGTTAGTTGCCTTTTTTTATTATTTTAAACACTTTTTATCTAAAATGGACCTGTTAAAGTCAGTAAGCGTGGACAGTTCAACAGGAAGCACTGAGCATATCGTCAAAAGAACAAAGAACACGTCAGGAAATACCAAAGAAAGTACAGTCAGAATAACAGGGAACGGATTAATGCATATTTGAGACGCTATTATGCGAAGAACAAGGAACAAGGAACGGATCAATCAAAGACTTCGTGTTAAAAAAGAAACAGCATATAGAACCCAGGACAAAGGACCTGAGAACGCAGACACGTGACCAGTTCCCAACGATCATGTGCTTACGACCCAATAATAATATTGCGTAGCTGTTCGGGGAACGAAAAAAATGTACTGTGATGAAAAAAATCTTTTGTTGCATAATTCTTGCGTTTGTGACATTGTCTCAATGAACTTGCATGACTTCGTGACCATTTCCGTGACGACATATAGATCAACGTTGTGTTAAGATTGATGGGTTGGGGTATCCTTATTAAGAGATATATCTTAACCCGATATATATATAAAAGAGAAAACCACGGGTGGAATAAATAATAAAGGGAGGTAAAGGAATGGTGGTATCCCTATTAAGAGATATACCCAGTATACACCTGAAGCCGATATAAAAAAAGAGGAAACCTCAGGTGGAGTGAATACCAAAGGGAGGTGAGAGTATCGGGGGTATTCCTCTTTCTTCGCCCTTACGGATGCCTTTGCCCTGACGAGGAAGAGGAGGAAATGTTACGAGAGCTAAATGTGGCCTGGGACGACATGAACGTCGAGTTCTTGTGCGAACTGTAAATGGGTCTCTCACAAAACTCATTTCCACGCATACGCTCGGTAGAACAAAACAGATTTTCTCCCTCGTACATTCCCTCATCGTTACAGTGCACACACACCTGGCTTGTACAAAGTGTACATATGGCTGGTCACCAGGACTACAGCATACGTCCCAACTTGTAAATTTAGCATTTTTGTGAGATTACAGAGTTGTTAAAATGAATTTGTCTGACTATTTTTGTAATACGTGACACCCTAACGTGATAAAAGTAGTAGCTACTTATGACGTCATAAGTAGTTCGAGGTCTTGCATGCTCAATTACTTTTATTCCCATTGCTTTTCCTATTGTGACGTATTTCCCTTCTTTTTATATATGCGAAAGGTCAGGTGACCCAAATCCGACTTTCTGATTGGTCCATTCCAAAAATACTGGCTTCTGATTGGCTAGGTCTAAAACCGCTGCCCTATACTACTAATACACTTATAAAGCCAAACCTTGCCAAATTCGAGTGCGACTGCTCGCTTATCAAAGAAGCGACAGCCAGATGCTGACGTCACAAAGAAAATTTGAGCCTTTGGTGTTTTGGAACAGCACATATTTTTACTTTAAATTCTATGGAATGCCTTATTCCAGAAAACCGCTTATGACAATCACAGAAACTTGGGAGTTAAAGGGTTAAGGAGAACAATTGAGGTCACTTGACCAGAACATATGACACCCCAGAGTGAAAGCTTGGGTTATACTTAACCTATTATCGTGTCTGAATTAGGGTTGCAGGGTTAGGGCTTATGGGTTGGGGTTATGCTTGAGTTGTTGGATTGAGGGTAAGATTGAGGGTTAGGGTTGCAGTCACTTGACCAACCCTCTTGCCACACTGGATCACCTCAGTTGAAGTAATAGTAGCCTTGTGACTGTTTTGGGCCTAAATAAAGTTTCTTGTCACGCTTCACTTTCAAATTATTTAACCCTCTTGCTTCAATTGTTGTGCTGTGGTCTGATGATAATGGTTTTAGGGGTAGTGCCATCCACCCTCCTCTCCAACTTGTTAAGAATGCCACTCTTCTTCAGCAAGGCGGTACAGGAATGCAAGAGAGCAGGAGACGCACAACTACTTAAAATTCCTGCAACAGAAAATGTAGGAAAAGAAATTGGAGAAGAAGAAATGATCCGAAGAAACCCCGACAACTTACTGAATCCTCCACTAGCATTAGAAATTATTTGTCTTGTGAGCGAAGTAACGAAACTTTTAGCAGAAACTGACACCAAGGAATCTGTAAGCAACATTGTACTAAATATTGTAAGGGAGATAGAAAACCCGCTCCTCCAAAGCTCACTCAGTGTATTTAATTTCCAGCACAACAGAATAGTACAGAATGTGTTAAGCAAACTTGAAGAGGCAGCTAATTTGTCGTCGGCAAGGATGCAGTTACCATGAAAAGGCAATCGAACAATGCAAATGTTGCAAAGAGAATTTTCCAGATCGCAAGGAAAACTCAGCGACCAGTCCTGCACTGCACCAAGCTCTAGCAAAAAGTTATTCGGACCACGCTTACATTCAAAGGCAGATGAAAAACCATTCGAAAGCCCTCAAGGCTGAACAACATGCACTTGACATAATACTGAAAATGTTTGAACATGAACATTCCAAAACAGCTGACAGTTACTATTCACTCAGTGACACATAACATGTACAAGGCGACTTTACCTCAGCTGTTCACTCTACACAGCGTGCGCTTGACATCAAGCTAAAACAGTTTGGAGGAGAACACTCAAGCACAGCTGAAAGTTATTTGCTCCAGTAAGTTATTCAAAATTTGTTTCTGGAAACTAAAAGTCGATCGTCAATTAAACCTTATCGTGATATGGAGAAAATTAAAGCTGGATAGGGAGCCACAACGTTATTTTTTGAAAATTTCTCCCCAATATTCTACTTCCAGTTCTATTCCATTTAAGATCAAGATAAGCAACGTTCGACTCTTTGCTCGAAGTATTCAAAATACAAAAGTGTTTCCTCAGTGGTTCACATCGTGCTGGCGACGAAAGCATATTCACCAGCAAAAAAATATACGCAGACTATTAGCGGAACAGAAAACCTCATCCCTACCATCGAGAGCTTCTGCGTGATTTGTATTGGTATGGAACCACCTTTTAAGAAGTGAATATGTTAATCTAGAATTGCTTTGGTCTTGTCCTTATCATAAGGTTAATTTATCTTATTTCGTTTGCTTCCACAGTAGTGCCTCCAGAAATTCTAGCACGAGGACCTTTGGCTTTGGAAGCATACAACAAGGCCATTACTGAAGGGAGCACCTGTGACAAAAGGGTGCCAGTCATGGTGGTTGGACAGAACCGCTCAGGAAAGACCAGCTTAAAGAAGTCACTCATGGGACAGCCTTTCAACCCAGATGAAGATAGTACTATAGGAATAGATGCTGATCCTTCCTATTTCAAAGTGTCGACCGAGTTTTGGAAAGCGGGGAAGTTGGATCAAGAAAACAATTCTGAGATGTCGATTTCTTTTGAACAAAATGCAGCGCGACTCGCTGTTGAACATTTGAAGCAGAAAGAAAACACTCCCGAGGAAAGTGTTCCAGACCTTACACCCACTGAGAAGATTCTCCAGGATAACATATTCTTGGTGAGTGCAAGCAGTGATGTTCCTGCAATGTCTGTAAAATCAGATGTGCCGGCCCTCTCGCGTAGTCATAATTCGGCTGAAGAAGAAAATGATGAGTTTGTTTCAGCATCTTTTTCTTCAGATCTGCCTACTGAACTCTCCACAGATCCAGAGCTCAGTGATAACATGCCAGAAGATATAGCAGTTTTGATTGAAAAGAGACTGAAAGACGTTGATAAAGTGGAAGACGAAGAAAACATTGTGTCAGTTTTGTGGGATTTTGGTGGACAGTCAGTTTACTATACAACACATCCACTTTTTCTCACCCCAAGAGCAATCTTTCTTCTAGTTCATGACCTCAGCCTGGATCCTCATGACAGAGCCAAATCAATTATGAAACAAGGAATGTTTAAGAAAATCGAGGACAGCTTCGATTTTAGAACCAATTTGGATTACCTTGATTTTTGGATGTCTTCATTTGCTTCACTAGGCAAAAATGACAGTAATCAAGTAGGTCTTCAATCTGAGGTGTTACCAGACATGCTTCCCCCAGTGTTCTTGGTGTGTACTCATGCTGACGAACCCCACGGTGGTGGTGATCCTAAATCACTAGCCGATGAGTTATTCAGTTCTCTACAGACAAAGCCTTACAAAAATCACTTTTTTGAAGATGTCTTTGTCGTGGATAACACCAAGTCTGGTCATGAATTTGAGTGTTCAGAAGTCGTGCGCTTACGAAACGAAGTTCTTGCAGTTGCTAAGGAGCTACCCCAGATGAGAGAAGCCATTCCACTCAAGTGGCTAAAATATGAGAAGGCACTTCAAGTCATGAAAGAAAAAGGTCACAAATGGATCTCTCTTGACAGTGCAAAACAAATTGCGTCTGAAAAATGCAATGTTGTTGATGAGAAGCAATTCCAGACACTGCTGAACTTTTTGCATGACCAGAGAGTTTTGATTCACTTTGATGACACTCGGGAGCTAAACAAATTGGTGGTCTTGGACCCACAGTGGCTGATTGACGTGTTCAAGGAAGTAATAACCATAAGGCCCTATCATAGAAAGGAGAAAGAATTTAAAGAACTCTGGTGTAAGCTTGAGAAGGAAGGGATCCTGGACGAAAAACTTTTAGAACATGTTTGGGGTCCTTTGTTTGACAGCAGAGAAACATCTGAGAGTCTTATTGCAATCATGGAGAAATTCAGCTTGCTTTGCTCTTTGCCTTCATCTCATGCTTCTTGTTGTAAGCAGTACCTGGTACCATCCATGTTGATGTCTCATCCACCAGAAGGTATCGTAGAGCTGATAAAGTCTGCACAGATACCTTCACTTTTTCTTAAATTTGAATCTGGGCATGTTCCGCTTGGCTTCTTCCCCCGACTGGTGCTGCAGTTCTTTCAGTGGGTCAAAGACGAATGCTTGAGCCTAGTGCACCCTCAGTTGTACCACAATTTTGCCAGATTGTACACCTCTGAAGAGGAAAACTGCTCTGTAGTTCTCCTGTGTCATTCATTTTCCATTGAAGTTGTTGTTCATCGAGGGAATGCCAGTCGTGACTTGGCAGAAAGTTTACAATCAAAGTTGTCTGTGTCTGTAGATGCTAGCCATGAGTCCTTTGACGTGACCTGTGCTCGTGCAGTGCGTAGGCAGCTGGAATTGATGCTTGAGTCCATGCGCAACGAGTTCTGCTGGCTAAAGAATATGAGATATGAAGTGAGCTTCGTCTGCCCCGTCTGTTGTGAAGGACGTTCAGTTGGCTACTGCCGCACACACTATGCACAAGGTTGCAAGCAAGAGGAATGCTTGCACTTCTGGTCTGAGTCTCAGTTGTACAACGCCGAGAGTATCTCTTGCACGAAGTCTGCTGTTGCACAGAACAACAAAGTTCAGATCGAGCAGTTTGCACCATGGTTGTTACCTCAAAGAAATCAGGTAAATAATTTAAAAAGTTTGAGTTTAGCTTGAAGGAAGCTACTTCAGTGAAATTTGCACTTAACAATGATAATAATAATAATAATTTTTAATGATAATAATTTTTATTCAGCTCATAATGAAGTTTACAGTTTTGTTCGTATTCTTAGTAAAATAGAGATGAGGTGTTACAGGAATTCGTAGTTAGTTAAGTATTGAGCTGGGGAGCTAAATGAACCGGTAGGTTTCCAAGTTAGCTCCCCATACAGTTGATGTTATCGATAGTAAAAAAAAGAAAACAGGTAATTAACGACATTTGCAGTAGCAGTGCATGAACCCCATAGGGCTAAAGCCAAACAACTTACTTTGTTCAAAATTGATTCAGTAAAATTGACGTATAGGCAGTTTTTGATTTTAGAAAAATATCACAGTTTAGTGAAGCAACTGGGTACACATTTAAAGTCGATTTGTTGCGTAGGACTTTCATAATTTGGGAGAGAACGACTAGCACTATTAAAATAAAATCAGCAGGGAAAATAAAACATTTACTAGTCAGATTGATCTTTGAGAAATAAAAAAAAATTAATCCTTATACGTTTTATGTTTTTTTGTGATATCTCCAGTGTGTATTATATAACGTTCCAAATGCGTGCAGTCGTGGATAAGCACAGGAAGCCCAGACATTGGGCGAATGCATGCGATTTTTAGAACGGCTCATAGAATTGCGTATAATAACGCAAAATATGAACGAATATTTGAATAAATGCTGAATAAACGTAACTCTATCTTACCCTTTGTGTGGTGTCGTTCTTTTGGCTCGAAATGACGAATTTGAGCAGTTTAAAGGATTTTGCGTTAGTTGTTTACTATACACCTAATTAAAATCCTATCGCATCGCACAGGCCATTTGGATGAATTTTCGATTGAATGATACGAGAAGCTTTGTCAAGCATTTCTCTTTTCTGCTGCTTAGCTTGAAAGCTGTACGATGGGAATTCAGGTCTAAAATCGCCTCGGCGTTGGAGCTGTTCCAGTTTAGAGCTGTTGGAGTCTCCACCCTTTCTTCGTGATTATATGTATAGTAAACAGCGAATGCAAGATCATTCAAACCGCTCAAATTCGCGATTCCGAGCCAAAGAACGACACTAGACAATAGGTAAGATAAGCGTTCGTCTGTTCAGCATGCATTTGTTCATATTTTGCATTATTATACGAATTTCTACGAACCGTTCCGTAAATCCCATACATTCCCTATAAAAATACAAATGTGCACACAAACAGTTTGTCTAGGCCTCCTGTGTGATGAACTCTCATTTCGTGGAAAAAGGGCGATGGTATCTTTTAGGGGTTGCTTATTTATTTATGCGTTATCCGCTAAAGTCAAATGAATTCAAAGGTCTTTGACCAAATGCCATCTGAAGGAATGAATACTATACCATCGTAACTGAAGATGTTCTCAAGTTTTCTGTTTTGTTTCTAGCCGACAGATTATGAGCATTATGGGAGAAATTCGGCTTCTGCGGAAGGTAACATAAATTGACTGTGTTTCGTTACTGTAGTGTTTCTTATACTCGCATAAATTCATACAGAAGATTTGCTTTATCCAAAGCAACGATGAAGTTTACCAACCACCGCTACCGTTATCGCAACATTTGGGGTAGCGGTTTTAGTACTAGTGCTTTGTTTATAAGCCCTTTTATTATGGCCTAAATTAACATGTTCGCGAGGTAGAAATTCTATGGAATTGTGGGGTTTTATCGTTTTACATAAAAAGGCCAATAGAAAGGAACACAACAGCAGAACTTCAGTTGCAAGCTACAACCTGAGAAAAAAAAATCAGACGGTCTCGGTAGCAGGAAGCCAAATCATTTTATATATATTGTACAAATTTCAATACATGATGATCTCGCGGCCAACTCTGACTCTAATTTTTTGAAAAATCATTTATCCATAGGAAGTAAAGAAGTTGCCCTCTTTGGTGAGGTTCAAGAATTCCTTATGTCACAGTCATGTGATGCTAAAGAAGTTGTACTTCAGCTGGGAGACAGGATGCAGTTGGACCTATCCTCTCTGGATCGGCTAGAGCCTGAGACCAAGACATTGATCCGTTGCTTTGCAAGGAAAGCTAAAGATTCAGACAGGCTTGACGTGTTCGAACATTTGAGAGAGCTTACACCAGCTGGAACGACTGGTGAGTCTGCCATTGGTCAGAGACCTTGTTTTATTGTGCACCTATATATTGGACGCAGTGGCTTCCTAACTACTTATGTAACCATGGTGTAATACGTAATGTGTATGAGGTTCTTGCATTGTAACGTCTGTGACTTTGCTTAGCTGAAGTAGAAGTTACGTTACTAGCTTGCGCTACTCAAATGTTCACTGAGTAGCGCTTAAGGAAAACAGAAGTAGAAGAAATAGAAAAAAAGTAAAGCATGATCCGAGAAAGAGATTCTTGTTTATTGTAGGTCTCTAATAAGCAGTCGCATCTTTTTTAGCCAGGCCTCGGTTATAGGCAGTGCGGCGTTCAGCGATTCCTTCATCACTCAGGTACCGACGGTATCTGAGCGTAGATCACGTGTTCAGGTTTGTAGTCCAAAGTCTTGCGTCCGCGCACACGTACACGGGAACAAGGAGTAATATATAGATTTAGGCAGGCCTAAAAGCGGAGCTCCCTTTTTATCAATTTTATTACTAATTAAGTAGCCACACTATATTTCTAAGCTTATACAGTGGCCCATATAGGAACAAAATAAATTTTAATCGCTCATGGTTAAAAACCTCTCATGGTTTTGTTGACGAAAGCGACGTCAATATATTTCGTGGTCCCATCTGAATTTTCTTTCCTGTAACAGCCGTTCTAAAATTGAATTTGACGAGTCATTTTATTGGGTTCCTCACACGTACGCACGTCGGCGCAAAACAAATCTTTATAACGTTTTCTGTACACTAATTAATACGCCTCCAGGACCTCTACGAGTTTTTCAATGTAAAAAGAATCTTGAACTTGTTTTGATTTACTACAAAACTGTCAGGGCAAGAAAATCAACTCAAGGCAAAAACAAAATACAGAAAAACAAAGTGAATTCTCTGCTAAACACAGTAAACAAAATGAACTCACGCCACGGCAAACTGAGAAAATCGAGTCGGCAAAACAAACTCTGAAAATTTATGGTGCCGTTTATGTAAGTCATTTTAAACCAGCTTTTGTGTAAGACTTGTGCCAGTTTGTGATATGGGAAGTAGTGCACGATAACTGAGAATGAGCTTACAAAGTTGTGTTGACTGTTTGAACCATTTTCTTTTCGTTGCGGTTTAGTGGAATGATTAACTAATCCTGTTTTATCGTACGCGTTGCTAAGTACCTTATATTTTATGTAGAGAACTGAATGAATTTTCTTCTTTTCTGGTAAGTATAAATATGCGGTAAGTAAAGTCTGAACTCACTCAACCAAGCACAGGTAACTCGCAACGAAACCGGCGAAATATTCGTTTACGCTTCGAAGATATTTCAACACACTTACTGATAAGCAAATGCAAACGAGCCGAAATTCTGCGAAATTGTGATTTTTATCAGCTAAATAATTTGTTTTCAAAATCCAGTAGCGAAAATCACTAGTCTAAACGAAATATTTGATAAACAATGTCTGTATAAAATGTACAAACACGAACAGGTTTGATAAATATTTACCGGAAGATCTGAAAAGCGACACAACTTCAAATTTGTTCATAAATGAAGTAAATTCTCTCAATATAAAATTAGGCTTATGCTTAGTGCATACATTTACGTTTGTTACCTCATTATTGAAGAAGGCTTGTATATTCTGCAGGGCAAAGCTTTCAAACCAGCCCAATAATATCGGAGACGAACACGGCAATTTCGTTGTAAGCTTTCTCCAACACCACCGACATACCATTTAAGTCTTATACATTAATAAATGAATTATCAACGAAGATCAATTTCTCTCTTTCCATCGGTGTAGCCTTTAACAGTCTTTTATCCTTCACTTCAGTGAACTTGATCGGCTTTGAGTTCACTTTTAGTTGAGCTCAATTCAGTGATTCTCAGGCTTGCTCAGCCGCAGGCCGAATCGTGGACATCGCTCTTTTGACTTGTAGACCGATATATCATGTTCAAGTCCGCAATTACTTCGGTTCTTCCCGTTACAAGGTTGTCCTAAATGATTTGGAATAAGTTTCCATGATGTAGATGGGTAAATAGAGTGAGAAATATCCACGAAGACAGAAGATCTATGTTCTTCAGCAGCTTTCTTTGCGTGTTTCATTCAGCTTTAAATGTGAACAGCGTGCTAAAGACTTTGGCGCCTTTTCATGCAATGGCGTCGTTTAAGTTGATGTGAAATGTCCAGATAATTTTTTTGATGTGAGAAAAAATCTCTGAAGTGATGGGGTGAAAAATAATAACGAAGAAATATTTCACGCTGCTCACTTTCTTCACAAGTTCCCGCGGTTGAGCAAAGATTTTGTCGCCTTTTCACGCAATCGATTCGTGTAGGCGAAATGAAATATCCCAGTCGATTTTCAACATGATTTAAAAAAAAAATGTGCAGTGTCCTACAAACTTCTACGATAGGTAACTTTTAACGAAAAGTGGATGGTCAATATCAAACACGTAAGATGCCCAGGTCAAGCTTTTTCTGGACTGTGGCCGCCATGTTGTGTCGTCGTCGTCGTCGTCGTCGTCGCTAGGCGCACACGCCCGCGATCCATGCCGCTAGCCACGATGACCATGAAAACTCAAACGCATGGTTTTCTCAATTTCTATCTTCGCACGGTAGTTATGGGGCTCCGCTCTGCGGCCCTTCGGGCCGCTAAGGAGCTCCGCTATTATTTATTTTCATTTGCCTTTTTCAGGTCCTCTGTTGCCTGAAAATCTTGATGTCCGCGGTATCCCTCCTTCCAAAGGAAGAGAACTTACAATTGACTTGTGTGGTAAGTGTTTCTCGTTGTTTGGATTAGGTGTCGGACAGTAACATATCCTAGACCCACCAGACTCGATTCTTTCGCATGGCTAGAGCTTACCTCTGAAAGATAATGTGTTTTGCACCTCCCGTGCACGCAACTGCCACAAATGGCACTTTCTGCATCCTTCTCTTCCCACAGGAAAAGTGGAAACCCAAACAGTTATTTCTATGCCAACTTAATAATAACTCGTATTTATAATGCGCTAATTTCATAAAAATGTAGAAAAAAGTGGGCTGTGTGGTGGGTGGCTTAATGGGTGTTAGCGCGCTATGTCGAGCATTCCGGGATGGCGTCCTGGCCGTGGTCATTACGTTGCTATGTCCACGCGGGTGAATACATATCTTATTAGACATTTTAGTGTGTAGTATCGCTTTATATTTTTACGAGTCATGCAGTATTTTGGCGAGCCCGAAGGGCGAGTCAACAGATTTATTATCCAACATTTTCGTTTCCCCAAAATTCTGACTTGCCAAGGTTTTTAATCTTTCGCGCGGTCGGGGGAATGAAACGAGGACAAATATCGTGTGATATTTGTACTCGTTTCGTGCGTTATTTGTACTCAACGAAGCAGTGTTGAATAAAAAAAATGGTTGCCGCCGAATTTACTGTTCGGGGGGGGGGGGGGGGGGGGGGGGGGTGAGGAGTGGAGTTAAGTGGTAACTCTGCGATCTTTTCGTCCAGAAAATGCTACAGAAAACGGCCAAGATAAAAATCTTTGGTCCCATGCACGCTGAAAATAATACGCTCCGAAAAATAATCATGTCAAAGTTAATAAAGATCAGGCAGCCTATATCGTGATAAAACTGTTTCTAGAACATATATGTTTGACTGTTTTGTGTCCAGGTGGAGATGATTGGAAAGTAGTTGCTGAGGCACTGGGCTTGACCCCACAAGAGATTCGTTACCTTGACAAACGTACTTTGAACCCACTTGATGCTGCTCTGGCCTTTATTGCTAATCGGCGCCACATAACCGTGGGTGAGCTGTACGACTTGTTATACGAACGGGGGTTTCCTGTTATAGCTGATCTTCTGTGAAAAGAATGCCACGACGACAAGTATAATTCATTGAGAACATTAACACGTTAGTTGAGCTGACTACAGTATAAAATTACTGAATAGTTTTGTGAATCATCTTAGATGTACCCATATGTAGTAGTCTAAATGGTTTAAACGTTAGTCTTAGCTAGTCTTAGTAGGGATATAAACACAAAAGGTACTTTAACAGTATTGTAGTTAAGAGAGTTAATGGTTGTAGCTACTTTTGTGTCTAGTGTATATGCGCTACGGATGCGCTCCCTCGGCATTTGGTCATGTAAAAACTTATCCGTTCCGTCACGTTTGGCCAGACAAAGCCATAACTGAATACCAAGCGTATTACATTTTGACAATACCCAACCATAAAGTTGTTGGAAGCTAACAAAAAAATAGAGTTAAGAACAATAGAGTTACAGGCGTATCAAGTCCCACTAGAATACAGCATAGTCTAGTTGAGTCGGGTGGCGATATGCTTACATGTAATGACACATATTTAGCAATTATTGGATGAGGCTGAGTATGATATGAAGAATTATGCAGATCGAGGAGGGTGTTATCCGCAGAAGCCGAAGGCTGACAGAGGCGGATAACACCCTCCGAGATCTGCATAATTTTTCATATCATACGAAAGCAAAATTCAATAATTGTTTTATTATTCATTCAAAATATTTCCAAGAGCTCTAAAAACACAAAATGAATTAAAATGGCTTCTCACTTCGGCGTCAGTAGAATTTTCGCTAACAGTGGCCAATTCCTCCGCTGTCGCTGGTTTTTGTATGTTTCTCTCATGAAGATAAGCTTTAAAAATCAAGTGACTTCCCTTCGAATTGCCCCGGCCGGAATAATAGCCAAACCATCGACATTATCACTTACAGGTAAGTGAAATAAAAGGCTGTTTTTTTAACCGAACATTTAACGTATTAGAAACGAATTTAAAGTCGCACTGAGAGAGTTTTCTTGTAGATTTTTTTGGGCAGAAGTAGCAAATGACCTAAGTACGAATGGAATAAATTCAGCAAAATTATCAGCTAGTCTTTTAATCGAACATTTAAGTATTCGATGCAAACAAATTTGTAAATTGGCGTTGTTGTGTTTGTGTTTTCGAGTGTTAATTTATTAGCGAGTTCAATCAAAGCATGAACAAGTCAGATATAAAGAAGTAAACCTTACGATGGGAGGATAATTGCCCGGGGATAATTGACGCCGAGAGAACGACTTCCTAACCACTGCAGTAGCCCTCGATTACTTCCCCTTGATTGTCTGCGAACATCTTTACAGTTTGCCTTCCACAACCATACGCGATTGCGTCCCTGATTGAACGCATAATATAAAGAAAACAGTAAACAGAGCTTACGAGAGGATAAGTTCGAAAGAGATACACGTTTCATCTCACGAGTGTGATCGATCTGGCAAGGATCTGGTTTGGTTGACGTGGTCTTTGACAACGCTGTTTCTGATTGGATAACACCACAGGACGAAAATACCTCCTGTAAATTTGGCGCGCTGCAAGCGATAAAAGTCGTTGGCGCGGGGGTTTCCTGCCAAACCGGTTACGAGGAGCGAACGACCTTTAGAAAGTCTACTCCAAGCCTTGTGAGTATGTGCAAAGGACCTAACATTGAACCTGGAACGAGGCTTGGAGGCAAAAGATTAACAAATAGGTATAGATAGCCAGTGTGGGAGGCGCGGTGGCCTAATGGCTAGTGCGCTGGACTCCGGATCGGGCGGTCCGGGTTCGAGCCCTGGCCGGGGCACTGCGTTGTGTTCTTGGGCAAGATACTTTACTCTCATAGTGCCTCTCTCCACCCAGGTGTATAAATGGGTACCGGCGAATTTACTGCTGGGAAACCCATGCTACGGAAACCGGGATAAGCTCCGGCCTGATGGGCCACTAGGCTCATATGCAGACTTTACCTTTATAGATAGTCAGTGGAACATTCTCGTTAGCATCTTCAGCTACAAGTAGTTTGACCATCAGCTATTTGTTAGAATACGAGCAGTCCCTCTACCCCTTAGTTCATCGCACGTGCAGCGACAAAAGAACGAGCGATTTCCCAAGGCTATTTTTCCACTCACGCTCTCGGTTCGTTTCATCCCTTTCTCGATGGACTAAGAAGAAAGAAAGACTGCTCGTATTGTGCTATTTATTTAATACTCCTACTTCTTTCTCAGGCGTCGCTCACCTCCTTGGTCGCGCGCGGTGCGCTTCGTGTTATGTTTGCTTAGCGTTATGGGACTACTGGTGCGAATGGGAAGGCGGACACCGCGCTTGGCGGCTCGCTCCCTAACCATGTACTCCCGCACCCCGTTTTCCCGCCTTTCCGCTTGAACTAACCGGCGCATGGGGACGGAAACAGAATAGAGCTAAGTCATTCCTCCGGGAATTAAACTCTATTTTTATGCAAAAATCTTCATTTGCTTTAGGAAACCAATATATATATGCTCTATACTTCGTCGCTTGGTAGTAGCGATCTGGCCAATACTACTTATCTTGAACAGTTCCTTATTTGAAGCGTTTTTTCGATTTCGTAACGTTTGGATGGCACGCGACCGTTTATTTTCATGGAAAAGTTAAGTTTAATGTTGAGTTCTTCAAAGTCGGGCCTGTTAGTTGTGCAGTCACTGTGATTTGGCTAACTAACATTAGGTTCATCTGAATTATTAACTTTCGATTAGAAGTTTGCTGTCATCACCAAAGACTCGCGGAAGCTGGAGCGTGTGTAGGAAAGAGGCTTAAGAGCTGTATTTTGTGACATGAAAACTCATCGCGTGATCAGCTCCTTATTAAAGCCAGGCTACCGTCATTAATGAGCAGGAGGTTACAAGATAGATCATGCCTGATGTAGCCCTAAATACATCTGTGACCTCTTCAAACTCAATAATTGCGTGCATAATTTAAGAGTAAAGGAATTTACCGTACCAAGATTTGAGGCAGTGACATTTCGCTTAAATACCTTGGCCCCACACTTTGGAGCAAAATACAACCACAGATAAGAAACTCACCATCGCTGGGCTCATTCAAAAGAGCAATCAGGAACGTAGACTTAAAAGAGCTGGTAAACATCTAGACTTTCACAAAGTCCTTCGACGCACGGTTTAGGTATGTCACGTAGGAAGAACTTTTCCAACTTGTAGCCCGCCAATTTTACCGACCCAAAAACGGGTCGGTGAATAAATTATGTCCGCGGCCAATCAGAGTCGAGAATTCAAATAAACTATGATTCTAATGTAAATCGATGCTTCTTCACGCGTCGTTTCTTGTCACGGCGAGGTCACATCATGCGGACAGTGAATGAAGCGTTGAAAATTGTTTAGCAGGTCACGGGATGCGAGATGAAAGAATATCAACAACATGCCATAGAAGCGTATCTTTGTGGAAAAGATGTTTCCGTTTCTGCGTCTTGTTCTTGTTGGCACAATTTCTACAAATGATGTTTGTGGTCAATTCCGCTATCCCCACTGCCGTCCGGCAAGGATTTCCAGGTCTAAGCAAGCTTTGTTTTTTCGCCCAACTGGACCGATCAGTCTTCGTTTATAATCGTTATTTATAGCTTCCTTAGCGCAAGAAAAAAAATTTGCTCTTTTGAGCCAGGAGAAATCGAAACTCGCGTGATGGTTTTGGTCGGAGTACTTTCGGCCATCACAAACAAGAATTCTTGAAACTTGACTCCTGTTAGTTAAGTCACGCGCTCGCAGAAGGACCTCCCCCTGATAATTGATAATTGATACCTCTTGCTTTCGGCGGGAAACGTGATTCAAAATCCTTCAAGCGGGACAAGTCGCCCTCTCGCGCGATCGCGACCTCGTCACTCGCGGTCGTCGCTTCGCGACGCTTTTCGGCTCGCTACGCTCGCCAAAAGAGGGCGACTTGGTGCAAGTCTAGTAAACATCACCTGCACAAATTGTAAATTGTGCAACACATGAATTTTATGCCTTTTTAAAAATTAGGTTCAATTTTATTTTATAAAAATAATCTTAGGTCGATGCATTTTCCTTTTTAATTTTAATTGTAAATACGTTATAATGAATAATTTTAGATTGTAATTTATAGGTAGTTATTTTTAATTAATTAATTAATTAATTAATTAGATAGGTTTCCCCAATTAGTGGTTACCACTGCTATTTTTACTTTATTATTATGTATTTTATGACGTTTCTGTTCACTTCAAAAGGGCGATTACCAAGCTAAGCTGTATTTTTTGAAGTTTTCCACCGTAACTAGAATACCATCCTCGTACCCAGGGTCTCTCGATCGGAATAAGAGCGACCCTGGAAAGTTCCGATTTGAAGTCCGAAAATATCGGACTTCCGGTTGGATGGCGCATGCCTAGCTTTAAAAAATAGCGTAACAAACTTCTTAATGTTTTACTTTCGGCCATTTCTATTGTTTTTATAATCAATCAAAATCGATCCTGCAACGGAACTTTCAAGAGGCACTCCTTTCGTCAAGATTGCGCAATAAGGTACGAAGACCCGAGGTACGAACATGCAGAGTACATGAACAGATGAATTTCTATAAATCGAATCGGCCAGACATAAATAAACCAGGAAAGAAAAGATCGAGGAAACTGTGTTATTCCTTCTCTACCATTTCATAATTATACAACGCGTGCTCATAGAATAATTGTTAAATATAATTGCTGTATGGTGATAAATAAAGAAAGATGGTAAGTTTTAAGCTCGGTAGTAATAAATTCTCACCGGGAGCCCCCACTCTCAAACGCCCCAAGTTGAGATAAGATATGGGAAGAGGCGAGCCCGGAGGCGGAAAGGAGCGGGAGCTAAGGCACAGTGACTAGCCATCGCTGCGGGGAGGAGGGTGGGGCGACAATGTGATGTCTGGCGTCCGTTTTAACGAAGAGAGGAATAAACAGGATACAACAGGACTATTTATACTTAACTCGCGTAAACAATATGCATAGCAGATTTCCTTGAGGATATACAGAAGTGTGGGAATGAGAAAGTGGGATCTCAACGCAATTAGGGTCATGTAGCAGCTCTCGTAAGGTCTCACATGAGTGGCTGAGGGAACAATAGAACAAACAACAAGAACAGTGCCCCTAGCCCCCAAAACAATAGCAGCCGCTACACCAGAGGACCAGTAGAATTACAAGCTTACGAGAGCTACTACACAACCTGCGCAATTAGGGGCGTTTGTGCATGAGGACTCCCAGTGAGAATAGTGAATTAATTATGAAAGATGAAATATTCAACATGTCACGAGTGTGGGACAAGGAAAAAATCTGAGTCCCCCACGGGAATCGAACCCAAGGCCTCCCAAGCACCGGCAGGGGCGTAGCCAGCTTTTTGAAGAGTTTTAGGCCAGACCCTGCGGCGTAGGGGCCGCTTTTAAGGTTAACCTGGGGTATATTCACTCCCGAGAAAATTTTTCATATATAGACCCGTGCGTACGTACTAATGTACTAATGCGACTAAGGAACTTAATCCCCACTGAGGCCAAACTTCAGTTATACAAGTCAGCTGTACTACCATACCTTACTTATTGTCACCTAGTGTGGAACTTTTGTAGAACTAGAGATGCGCGCAAACTTGAACGACTACAAGAAAGGGGCTTGATGGCCGTTTACAAGAACAAGCATGCAGCTACTGGAGAGAGCCAAATTGCCAACTTTAGCGAACAGGCGTTTACAAGACATAGGTTATGTCCTAATAGCATCTGTAACATTTTTAACGAGCATACTTCCGCATATAATTTGAGACAATCAGATTTTTCTACCCCTAGATACAACGCTGTTACTTATAGAAAGCACTCCTTGCGTTAGTGTCGAGTGTTGGTCTTTGTTTGTCTTCCATTTTATGGCCATCGTATCAACAGTTTTCGTCGGGAGCTGAACAAAAGGTATTGTGAAACGTACAGTTTATGCCTTTGAAAATACAATAAGCAGAAAACCTGGTTCTTTTTGTTTGCTTGCTTCAAGTTTAAGAGATTCGACTGAGTCAATCGGCTGATCAATCAATATCGACTGTTAGTACAATTTGTTTTTGAAGCTTGAGTTGTTATCAGTTAGTCTCCTTCGGACCCTTCTTTCATTGTTGCTGTATTTTACCGAGTTCATTGCAGGTACTGTTTTTCATTTACTTTGTTCAAGTGTAGTAAAATTAACCTGAAAACGACTAAGACCTCTATCAACAAACAGCCAGATTTTTTTTTTATGATCGTTATGCGGATATAGGGACGGCGAACAATATCCAAGCTTATTTCTATTTCACTATTGTGGCTCAGATTTTAGAGAAGCAGAACTATATTCACAAAGCTAGCAAACGAAAATGAGGGCAAATCGAGTTCAACGAGGTGAAAAGGAAAGCTCAAGACTTCATTCTATTGAACGGATAGTTGATTTTCGCTTACCGATGCATTTTCAGTTTCATATAATTAAAATGCAAGAATATAAACATACAAATGAATGTTGTGGAATTAATGGTGTTGATTTGTATCGAATTTGGCTGGTATAATTATGAAAAGTTGGTCTGTGTTGTTAATTTTATGGCCTTGCTGGCTAAAAAGAGCTACATAGTTACGTTATTCTGAAAAAGCAATTTGCATTATGTTTGGGCCCGACGTCATCTTTGTATTGCACTTTCAGCTTTTTACCTCTTGAAACACTTATAGTTAGTTCCCTCTGTTTGTGTCACTAGCGCTGAACTTTTGGTCAATTTTTTTCAATCACACCTCAACGCTGGACATTTTCGACATACATTTTGTGACGAAAAATGCTCCGACATACACAGTGCAAACCGTTAAAAAGTTTTGATTCGTTGAGTCCCCGAGAATGGACAAGCCAGGAGATACATGATAATTCAAGCGTAAAATGGAAAATATTCATTAATAAATGTCGGTCATTTCTTGTGACGCCTTTTTCGCATTTTCCAGGGACCTAACTTTGTTGTTTTGGCGACCAGAATTGAAAGTTGCGAAACTGGTCTGGAAACGACATACATCTCCGACATACAATAATAGCCTTACAATGCAAACCATTAAAAAGTTAAGGTTTGATTCGCTGAGTCCGCAAGAATGAACACGCCAGGAGATAAATGATAATTCAAGCGTAATATAAAAGATTCAGAAATAAATGTCTGTCATTTCTTATGACGCTTTTTCGCATTCTTCAGGAAAGACCCTACTTGGTAGCTTTGCGATCAGAAAACTGCAAAGGTTGTCTGGAACCGATTGAAGCCTCACTAAAAATTACCCATTCTTAATTTACGCTCAGTCAACAACTCGATTATGTCAGGTTTTTTAGTCAGTTCAGTGCCCGGGGTTCAGTGCAGTTTTTTGGATTTCATTTCGTCTAATACCAATCTCGCATGCAATAAAATAACGTGAAATGCAGTTGATAAGCCCTGGGATTATACAACTCCGTACGAGGTCTCGGTTAGGCTTTAGTTTTCAACGTTTTGATTTGCCGAGTCTCGTCGCAAACCCATTATTATAATTGCTCAATGCTATCGGAAGTGCAGTGTTCTGTAAGCACGTTGAATGTTCCGGGGGGAGCACTTTCAGGGAATTTGTCTGTATACAACGATAATTTCGATTTTCATTTCAAATTCCAGTCTTTTCTTATACACGCATCGTGGGGGGGGGGGGGGGGGGAGGTGTTTCTTTGACCGTTGACGATTAAATGTTACCGATTTTGATGGTTGACGATTAAATTACAGGGCTTTTGAAGGTCGACGGTTATCAAAATAAAATTTCTTACATGAGCTGAAGATGATCTTAACTTTTGTGTTTTTTAATATTTACTTTTTGTGTTCTGGAGGTAGATTTAGTCTTTCAGTAAAGAAATCAAGTGAAATTTTATCAGCATACTCCACGACTTCCGATAATTATTTTTATCAATACAGTAAACCATTAATAACATATCAATATTTTGAAGTCGGAAATACTTTCAGATGGTAAGACCATAACTGACTATGTTTAGGAGAAGATGATCTTTTTCAACAATGACACGAGCATGGGACAAAGGAAAATTCTGAGTCCCAGACGGGAATCGAACCCATGGCCTCCCAGATACCGGTTGGGCGCTCTAACCAACTGAGCTACGAGAGACTCGTGGTGAGCTTGGCCATTTACTAGGTTGATATGTGACACGCGTCCTGCATACTGCTAGGATAAATAAATAATAAAATAAAAAAACATTGCTGATTCTAGCAATTACCACCCATGGGTTCGTCATGAGTTCGATTCCCGTCGGCGACACAGAAGTTTTCTTTGTCCCATGCTTGTGTCATTGTTGAAAAAGATCATCTTCATTATTTATTACCGAGCTTAAAATTTACCATCTTTATTATTTACTATATTTAGGAGCATAGAAATATTTTTTCTATAGGACACGTCCAACCGTTACACGACCTTACACAGGGCAAACATTCCTGTATGTTTACTGATATTTCCTTATAAATGTTCATAGGTTGTTCAAGAGATCCTTGACAACTGCTGATAAAGAACGATGGCTCTACAGCCGTTTCGGGACGAGCAGTTGAACTATTTCAAGTTTGCTTCCATTGTGCTGAATGAGTTTCCCAAAGCCTTACGTCAAACTTTCAGATCCATGTGGGACAACAACTGTGGACATCTCCCTGGCTTCCAACCCTGGGATGACTCTATTGTAGTGAGAAATATGTTTCTGGCTACAGAGGGCGGTACAACCAAAGTTCCCACAAACCTCTCTTATGATGAATGGGATTGTACCGTCTTGTTCCAGGCCACTATTTACGCGCGGTCCTTCGCTCTGCCCGACAGCAAAGGTCATCACAGGACACTCAGTGATCTGTACGTGAAGCCCCATAAATTACCTCTTGGAAGTTTCCATGTATCTGTGGTGAGCCCGGGTGGAAACAAGGCCGAAACATTTGCACTTGCGATTGATCAACTTCGACTGTTAAGAAATTCGTTTTGCCACTCATCCAGTTCTGAGACTGACAAACCGACATTTGACCAATACGTGCAATACTCCAAAGATGCATTCAAAGCTCTTGGAGTCAAGACAGGCCCTATTGGTGTCATTGGTGGTTTGATTGAGTCGGACTTCCCCACAAAGGAAGTTCGTAAATTAGAGAAAGGTATCAAAGAGGAAACCTTGGCTTATGTCAAGTTCCTCGAGGGCCAGGTGCTAGAGGGCATGGGTTCAGATATCGAAGAGATAAAAGCGCTATCAACTGCCATAAAGGGAAAAGTGGAAGGCGCTGTAAGTAAAGAAGAAATCGCCATGATGTTGGAGCAAAAGATCAATGATTTGAAACTAGCGCTAGCTCAAGACGTTCCAGGTAACGGCCTAATTTTACCTTTATGTAATACAGGAATTAATGTACCGTATTATGCTAGTTTCTGAACTGAATAATACTTTATTTCTAAATCTTTTCCATAGAGCCAGCTCTTCTTTTGGTCAGCGTCAAGAACGCGAACGCTGGCCAAGTTCGATTTGGAATTTCGCTTTCACGGTAATCTCATTCCCAGAGCCAGCGTCCCCCTTGACAAGCGGTCGGTAAACGCAAAGGCTCAATTCGTAGTGCTGACCAAACGGATCGCGGCCTCTGGGGGCGACATTGCATACACGGACACCCGGTTGTTGTACGCAGTACACGATTTATTCGGCCCAAAGCTGATTGGCTGGCAATCGATAATGAGCACTCTGGGCATGCCCAAAAAATCGGAGTCCGGTTTTGGTGCTGACAAAACGAAAAGCGGGCTCTGGGGACGATATTGGTTATTTGCAAAAATAAAATTTGATTTCATACGGATATGAGACATTTGAAAACTTAACAGTACAAAGGTTTTGAAAATGTTTTTGTGATGAAATATAATTTCCACGATTTTGTTGTATTTGTCTTTTGAAAGATACGAAACCATCACTACCAAGAACATGTCTTCCTCCAATAGTTCCACACTTTACTGGCCGCCAGAGAGAGTGTGATGAGATCACTGGTCACCTGCATTCCGAATCTACCCGAATCGTGTCGATCTGGGGTTCACCAGGTTTTGGAAAAACGTCTATAGCAACAGCAGTAGCACATCGTCTCCACTCTCAGGGATTGCCCGTCTACTTCCTCTCCTTACGAGGAGTTCAGTCTCAAGCCGATCTGGTATCAAAGCTTCTTAGCTTTTTCAGACGACCTGCCACAAAGGATCAGCCGTCTCAGCGTCTTTCGCTTGATGATGAGCTCTTCCAACTTTTAAGCGAAATTTCAGATGCCTTTGTGTTGATTCTTGATAATGCTGATGAGTTATTCGGAAGCGGAGTGCCGGAAGGGAAAGACTATTTCACTCATTACCTTCAAGACATTCTAAGAAGAACCGAAAAAGTGACATTCGTTATAGCCACAAGGGAATCGCTCGAATTTATGAATGTGCATTTTCAAGGTCACCAGGCAGTAAGAATACGGCCATTAGATGAGTCCTCTTCTCAAACCCTTGTTAAAGAATTACTCCCAAATGCCGGTGCTTCTGACTGCATACGAATTACACAAATTTGCGGGCATGTACCTTTGGCCATGAAGTTATTGTGTTCCTACATTTCTGAAGATGATGTTCAACCGACTCAAGTTCTAGATGACTTTATGGTGTCTTTAGAAAGTAATAACATTGTCGAGATGTTAGACAATCCAGACTATCCAAGCGATCTTAGATTGAAACTCCTATTTGACTCCTCTTTTCAGAGACTCTCTGTGCAAGAGAAAGAAGCTCTGGTGGCCTTAAGTCTTCTTCCAAAGAGTTTCTATCTAACAGTTGCTGCAGCTGTTCTGGGTATATCACAAATTTCCGTGGCAAAGAAGATATTGCAAAGCCTTCGGAGGAAATCTCTTCTCGATGCGAGTTTCAAGTGTGGGTCATTCGTGATGCATCAGCTGCTTCTATCGTTTGCAACTCAAAGGGGAGAACACGAAATGAAAGAAACGGTTCTTAACGCAAAATGTCGCTTGTGTACATTTTACGTCTCCCGATTCGAGAAGCTTAATGAGCAGTTCTTAACAGGAAATTCAATGTTGGCGTTTATTGAATTCTACGAAGATAGGCAGATGTATCTTGAAAGTCTAACAGAGGGCTGTTTAGATTCCAAGTCATCTGATGCTGTTTTTCGTTCTTTGATAAAAGCAGAACTGTTTCTGGACAGCCTATTTTGGTGCGAGGGAGAAAACATTGACAAAATTTACGCTTCAGCAATTGCAGCAGCCAAGGCAAATGGGGAAAATATGTTCTATGGAAAGTTACTTGTTTCCTTGGCTTTAACTGAAGTAACTTGGGGTGCTCAAGGAAGAACGATGCAACTGCTCTCTGAGGCGAAAAACACCCTTGAAAACGAAGCTCCCTGTTCTTCAGTGTCGGTTGGTGATAAAGGGAAACACTTTTGTTATAGTGGCATCTATCTACTAGTTACTGGCAAAACAGAGGAAGGAGTTCAATGCTTAGACGAAGCTCTTTCCTTAATGAATGGCACCCCCGAGTATAGGATACTTAGAATTATTGCGTTTCAGTTCCTTGCCACTTATTATCGCTTTAAAAAGAACTCGACAAGAATGTCACTGTTCTACAGCAAGGCAATCCAGGAATGCAAACGAAGGGGTGACACACAACTAATTCTAATTCCTGCAACAGAAAATGCAGGAAAGGAAATTGGAGAAGAAGAAATGATTCGAAGGAATCCCGACAACTCAGTCAATCTTCCAGTAGCATTAGAAATCTTTTGCCTTGTGAACGAAGCAACGAAACATTTCGTTGAAACTGACACCAAGCAATCTATAAGCAACGCAGTGCTAAATATTGTAAAAGAGATAGAAAATCCACTCCTCCCAAGCTCACTTGGTTTATTTAATTTCCAACACAATGTCAATAGAATGGTACAGAATGTGTTAAACCAACTTGAAGAGTAAGCTAATTTGTCGTCGGCAAGGATCAGCTGCCATGAAAAGGCAATCGAACAATGCAAATGTGGCAAAACGAATTTCCCAAATCACGAGGAAAACTCCGCGACCAGTCCTGCACTGCACCAAGAAGCTCTAGCAAAGAGCTACTCGGACCACGCTCACATTCAATGGCAGATGAAAAATTATTCGGAATCCCTCAAGGCTGAACAACATGCACTTGACATTAGACTGAAAATGTTTGGGCATGAACATTCAAAAACAGCTGACAGTTACTATTCACTTGGGGACACACAGCATGCACAAGGCGAATTTGCCTCAGCTATCGAGTCTACACAGCGTGCGCTTGACATCAGGCGAAAACTGTTTGGAGAAGAACACTCAAGCACAGCTGACAGTTACTATTCACTCGGGGTCACACAACATGCACAAGGCGACTTTACCTCAGCTCTTCAGTCTACACAGCGTGCACTTGACATCAGGCGTAAACTGTTTGGAGACGAACACTCAAGCACAGCTGACATTTACTATTCACTTGGGGTCATACAACATGCAAAAGGCGACTTTGCCTCAGCTCTTCAGTCTACACAGCGTGCACTTGACATCAGGCGTAAATTGTTTGGAGAAGAACACCCAAGCACAGCTGACAGTTACTATTCACTCGGGGTCACACAACATGCACAAGGCGACTTTGTCTTAGCTATTCAGTCTACACAGTGTGCGCTTGACATTAGGCGTAAACTGTTTGGAGGCGAACACTCAAGCACAGGTGACATTTACTATTCACTTGGGGTCACACAACATGTACAAGGCGACTTTTCCTCAGCTCTTCAGTCTACACAGCGTGCACTTGACATGTACATCAGGCGTAAATTGTTTGGAGAAGAACACCCAAGCACAGCTGACAGTTACTATTCACTCGGAGTCACACAACATGCACAAAGTGACTTTGCCTCTGCTCTTCAGTCTACACAGTGTGCTCTTGACATCAGGCGTAAACTGTTTGGAGAAGAACAGTCAAGCACAGCTGACAGTTACGATTCACTTGGGGTCACACAACATGAACAAGGCGACTTTGCTTCAGCTATTCAGTCTCAACAGCGTGCGCTTGACATCAGGCGTAAACTGTTTGGAGAAGAACACTCAAGCATTGCTGACAGTTACTATTCACTCGCGGCCACACAACATGCACAAGGCGACTTTACGTCAGCTATTCAGTCTGCACAGCGTGCACTTGACATCAGGATTAAACTTTTTGGAGAAGAAAACTCAAGCACAGCTGACATTTACCATTCACTTGGGGACACACAACATGCACAAGACGACTTTTCCTCAGCTATTCAGTCTACACAGCGTGCGCTTGACATCAGGCGAAAACTGTTTGGAGAAGAACATTCACTCACTGCTGACAGTTACCATTCACTCGGGGTCACACAACAACAACAAGGCGACTTTACCTCAGCTATTCATTCTACACAGCGTGCGCTTGACATCAGGCGTAAACTGTTTGGAGAAGAACATTCAAGCATAGCTGATAGTTACCACCAACTCGGAATCACTCAACATGCACAAGGCGACTTTGCCTTAGCTATTCAGTCTAAACAGCGTGCGCTTGATATTAGAAGGAAACTGTTTAGAGAAGACCACTTAATCACAGCAGATAGTTACAATTCTCTCGGGATCACACAACACGAACAAGGCGACTTTACCTCGGCTATCCGGTCCTAACGTTGTGCACTTGACATAAGGCGTAAGGTTTTTGGAGAAGAACACTTAAGTACAGCTGACAGTTACTATTCACTTGGGCTCACGCAGCATGCACAGGGCAACTTTACTTCAGCCATTCAGTCTGCAGAGCGTGCGCTTGACATAAGTCGTAAACTGTTTGGAGAAGAGCACTCTGACACAGCTGATAGTTACCATTCAACCAATGTCACAGAACGTGTTATTCGGTTCAAGAAGCTGTGCACGATTTTAAGCGGAGGTACTAAGTAATGCTGGCAACGGCTGCCATATTCAATAAGAATTGGCCATGAAAACTAAAACTGATTTTAACCTCGGAAAAATCCCGGAAAACAGACAACTTTTAATTGTAATAATATACTTAGATTGAGATTTTGGAGTTTGGTACCACACATACAGACCGCAGCAAGAAAGACACCCTATTCAAGACGCCAAATAGTGAAATCGTATACCCTGTTTAAGACTGAAGGCCCAACGGTAGTTTGGTAGTTAACAATGACCAACAGGAGCCATAATTGATTATGGCTCTTGCGACCGGCAATCTTTTTGAAACATTTTCTATTGATTGCTAATTGATTTGCAATATCAGTTGACTGACTGTGATCGTTGGTATTAATTATCATTAATTGAATCGCAACATGACAGTTCAACTTTGTACGGGAGGTAATACGTACAACAACACTTTACAACTTGCAATGGAACAATGTGTGACAATTTGAGAAAAATGTGTCCCGTATTAATGGGCGTATACGTTATTTCGCAAGGAATAGTTGTGTTGTACCTCGTCCTTGATTCGGATTTGTGAACACTGATTGCTCAATTTCAGTATATAACTGACGCCTTATTTGATGGTTTAGCATATACTACGCGCGGATATTTTGCGAGTTGCGTAGCAATGAGCAAAATGTCACTCCGCTCGTATTATTTGCTAAACCATCGAATAAGGGATTTATTATTCCACTAAAAAATTAAGTTTGGTTCGGCCATTATTTTTGCCCTGTCAACAGTGTAATAACGTGGCATATTTTGCGCGTTCTTTTGTCCTAATATGGAAAAATGGCGCAATAGTGGAAGAATAATTCATGTGATTTAAAATTTGTACATTTGGTAGGCAACGTATGTTAAGCATGGCTTTCACTAGAATAAGCGAGAAACTTTTTACTTGTAAGTGTTTGGAGTTACAGTTTAGTACACCACATACACCGCTTCATGACACTGATCGACACTCCAAAGGCGGTGTGTGATTTGGACTTTGAACGCTTACAACTTGTTTTAGGAATCAAGGACAAGCAAACGCTGCCAAGAGAAAAATTTTGAAATCCAAGATGGCGGATCCAAGATGGAGGCTGTTTTGACATCATCATGTAATTGTCACGCGATATGACGTCATCGTCCCGCGTGATGTTTATCAAAAGATAGATTTTTAGACATACTATATATTCTCTAAGTTTCATTGCGATTCTGGATAGATAGAAATGTAAGTTTGGTTCATCGCTAGATTGTGCCCAGTTTCTACACAAAATATAATTTAGGTCATATCTAAAGTAGTGTATATATTTTAGCCTGGGACGAGAGCGGGGCGGGAGAACGCCGTTCTCGGCGTGTTCTCTCCGGTGACGTCATCGCCCACGATGCAGCCTAGACTCCCTAGAGCCGAGAACGCCCGGGGACTAGGCTGGCTTTGACCACATTGACCATCTACTTAACCATCAGCTATTAGTCAAAGCGATACTTGACTTGTTGACTACCTCGTCGCTACCTAGTAGCGATCGACCTGTAATCAACTTTTTATCATGTTTATCTGAGTCCTTTATGTGATTTTAAATAGATTTGATGCAAGGCTCACTAGAAACGTCAAATATACTCAAATTTGAGTTCTTAAAAACAGCGCTTTTTGTGTCAATGAGATGCTACACAATGGTTTGGTTAGTACCAAACCAAATGCAAGCCCAAACTGTAACTACAATGTAGGATTAAGGGTGCTTGAACATTTGTAATTCGAATCCAGGAGTTAATAAATTATCCTACAATAAAGAATAATGTGAATGGAAGTTGTGCTGGTGTTCTAATTTTAGCTATAATCTCCAACTGAAAAAAGGAATAACTTATAGCAGGATTCCCAGACTTCAATTCCATACCAATCCTACATTGTTATCAAATGCAGTGAACAGTCCCCCCCCCCCCCCTCCCCCATGAGGGGATACTCAAAATTATTTTAAAATAGTAGACTCCACCCCCCGAGCTTAAAACCCTTGACTATATTAACTATCTCATATCCAACAAGCGCCAGTGGAATTATTGTTTTATTAAAAACACGCGAAAAGAATTGCATGTACTCGAGCTCCCCGGCTGCTCTCGCTCTCCCATATTCGTGGTCCATGGTATGTGAGCTCATATTTTATACCATGGCCTGTAAACCAATCAAAACTCAGGAATTGCAATATACAATGGCTAGTTTTTAATAATCGCTAATAGAACACAATGGTTGCTCGTTAAAGGAACAATTCTTGATTTGTGGCTAAAAGTACATAAAATTGAAGGTTTTGCACTGCAATCTTGGAGTTTCTACTTAGACAGTTAGACTACTCGCCTCGTTTTCTATGAGTGATATTCAACTTGGCTACGCCTCGTTGACCATTCGCGTATAGAATGCTCGGGCTCGTAGTCTCTCGATAGCTTTGATTGGGATTCACAGGCACCGACTGCTGGGATTTAATGCGGGAGTGAGGAACATCAGCGCAACGCTACAGTAGCGTGATAAGCTCTTTCCATGTACCCACGTGACTAATGTGTTGACTCCAGATGTCTCGCGCCAAATGATTCCGGTGACAACTGGGAACAAGTCACAAAGACTACGCGGACGACTACGCGGACATTTTGAAAGGACAGCCACATCACCCATAGTCCATATAAACGCGAGCTACGCAAGGTTTTTGTGTAAGTCCACCAGAACTACGAGTTCTATTTGTAGTAAAACATAATTTAGAAAAAAAAGCATCCTGTGCACATTCCACGCCGAAGGTACGTCAAGGTTTTTTTAAAATTCGCTTGTCTAATATTTAGCGCACTGAACGTCGGATCGTGCGGTCCGGGTTCGAACCCTGACCGGTACCTTGTTTTGTTCTTGGGCAAACTCTCGTACAGTGGACTCACAACCCGGTGTAAAGATGGGAATTTAATAAGGGGACCCCTGTGAATTTTCAGTGGCTTATCAAGGGGAGGGGCCCAGGGGGCTCGGGCCCCCACCTCATTTTTCTGACAATAGCGCATTTTATTTGAAGGGCCAAAATTATCTTCGCAGAATTCAACATTCATAATCAAGCCCCCCCCCCCCCCTTAGCTGAAGGTCTGGATCCGCCACCGATTTTATTAAGTGTAACCCTGCGATGGGCAAGCGTCCATCCAGAGTGGGAGTAAAAATGCTCCTAGCCGCTTAATAACGCTGTGGTGTTGCAGATTTTGATTACATTTTTTTCTTTTTTACTTTGGTTTATTTTATTGTAATTGAATACTTTTTAAATAAAGGGAATAATAAAGGAAAAAATAATATTAACAATTAAAAAAAAAATTATTTCCAAAGCACGAGACTTAGTTTGATTCGCAGTTTTCGGCCAAAAGGACATCCCGGGAGCATTTATTCCTAGCGAAAGCCTTCGGTTCGCAATGTGCCAGGAACTCCAAGAAACCCAGAAACAGGATGCCTGATATCGTCGACGAAAGAGATCTGGGAACGAGGTGTCACTCGTTGTCACGCATTCCGTTGCTCGTCCCCGTTTCTCTTCCTTGATATTTTGCTGTACTGTGGAGTGTATTTTGTTGTTCTGTGTTTTATCGTCCGTTGGTCGTTCCCACAGTTTTCGCCTGGAGCCGCTTAAGGTATTTAGAACGCCTGCACGATTTGTCTTGTCTACATCTATAATAATCAGAAAAATTCATTCAGTTTTGTTTTTAGAGTGATTGGACCGAGTGTTTTAACAGAATAATGGCGTTCTTGCCATTAATTAGTATTCTGTTTCATTCTTTCTTTATGTTACCGAGTGCTTTGCAGTTATCACATCTTAATAGGGTTTTCCGATTTAGCGGAATTTCGCACCTCTTTTCCGCGCTAATGGAATCTCTGTGAATTAGACTCAATTATGATAACTTTGTTTTTAATTCAAAGCCACTCGCGCTTTTGTTCTGTAACGAGACGTATCTGTAAGGAATTAGTTGGCCAGGCTGTATTCTCAAATCATTAACCATTGGGGAAAAGTGTTTGGTTACATGTACTACGTGAACTTTGCTTTTTTTATACACAATGAAAACCCAGAGGAAGATCGCTGGTGATGTGGATCGAACACCTACAGCACTGGTCGTCGGTTAATGCTTGAAAGCGGAAAAGCGATGGAATTTTTGGAATTTTTGGTGTTACAGTGTGAGCGCGATTACTCTCTGAATTGAACCGAAGAGCATTGGGAACTAGGTGCATGGTTTGTGTTCTTTTTAAGCGATAACGTCATGTCATCGTCGTGCGAGTGGACGGGATCTGTTGTCTGTTTTCTGTTGCGATCGACCGATCTGTAGAATCGAATAGGATAAAGAACTAACTTCAAAAATAAACGTCAGTAGAAAAGAATTCAAGTTTAACTCAACAAGAAATCACCGCGTAGAACTCAAAGCAAAATACTCCAGGGCAGTTAGAAAGGACCGATTCTAAGTATAAACGAAAGAGACAAATTATATTTGATGTGTTTTATTAGATTTAATAAACAGAAATCTTACATTTTTTTAAAAGAAAAGGGCTAAACATTTTCAAGACAACGTTTGACCTTGTATCGTATGTCGTCAGTATCGGATGTCGCGCTACAAGATAACGCAACTTTTGTCGAACAATCATTCAGCAAAGAAGTTGTTCAGGAATAAACGTCAGTAGAAAAAAGTTTAACTCAACAAGAAAACACCGCGTAGAACTCAAAGCAAAATACTCCCGGGCAGTTAGAATGGACTAATTCTAAGTATAAACGAAAGAGACAAATTATACTTGATGTGTTTTATTAGATTTAGTAAACAGAAATCTCTAAATTTTTTAAAACAAAAGGGCTCAACAATTTTAAGACAGCGTTTGACTATCGACCTTGTATCGTATGTATCGGATGTCTCCCTGCAAGATAACGCAACGTTTGTCGAACAATGAGTTCAACACAGAAGTTGTCAGCTACTTTTATTTACTTTTTGAAATTTTCTGTCAAATTTAATGTGCACCGAACACACGTTAACTGGAAAAGGCCGCCAATCCAAATCGAGGCTAGCTTGATCAACAACGTTTGTAAAACACGAAAACATTTTGTATCGCAAAATCCGATCGATTAACGTGAAAATTTCATTGATTATGCCCGACTGCCGTAACCATGTTAAAAACTCGTGCTTCCTCGTATCCATCATCTGGGTTAGAAAACGCAAAGGCTTGTGCATTTCTCACTTTTTGTCTCGTGTTACCATGGTAACACGAGACAAAAAGTGAGAAGCTGGTGTCGGGAGCTTTTCCTTATGGTAGTACTTCGTGTAAGATCTCACGTGTGGTCACGAAGTGACAAGTGAACAAGTGAACAAGGTTAAGACAATGGATATATATTTACGGTAAATTTGTGGTACATTATATGTGTTTTTGCTCGAAGAAAAGTGTTAAGGTATTTATTTTTAAGGCGGGTGACAAGGTATAGAGTAAATTGTAAATCTGGGTACATTATGTTGTGTGTTACACAGTGGTATCAGTGTGGTTTTACTTTGTAATATATATAATACCGACAAAATATGTGAAGAATGTGATTAACAGATTTTACCGATAGGTGATATAAGGATATAATACAAGTTGCTGCTTCTTAGCAATGAAGAAATATCTAAAATTGAGAAAATATACCTTTAAAACATCCACGAGCTTCTCTAGTCCTTCATGGACTAGCTAATCTGCAACGTAGTCCACATCTTGGCCTATAAATGCCTCCATCACGAATATGCTACTCACTCCACGGTTTCGAAACCACGTGTCAAATGCCCGGGGGTGAACCCGAGGTACGCAAATGCCCCACCCTCGGGACGGGCAACATTAGGATGCCCCGGGGGGGGGGGGGGAATGGGCACTGCTGGAATTGACTGATGCATTACTACGGAATAATAAATATTCATTGAATTGAATTCAGTGAAGACTGATTAAAATTCAAGTTTCTTGATCAGTGTCTTGATCAGTTTTTGAACTAATCGAATGTGTCTTGATCGGTATGTTCATTGGGTATCAACATACATGCACCCCGAATTGATGCAAGCTGATTGGGTCATCAGCTCATGAATTATTAATGAGTTTGAGAAGCGTTCGTAAAGTGCAGTTCGTCATGGCTCAAAAGCTAGTCCTAAAGAAAGCGCCAAAAAAGGGCATAAGCAACTTATTTACTCATAACTAGTAGGTGAAGTGATTCTCTCTTCCAAAAATTGATATCGGTCGAAACCGGCATATTCCTTTTCCGCCGATCTTCCGCTAAATCGGAAAACCCTAATACTTTGATCAAGCTCAAAGAAATTAACTTATTAACTTTAAATCTATTATTGTCAAGATTTCACAGTCGGTAAGCGGATACAAAGATGCTAGTTCTCCCAGCTTACTTCCATTCGAGCATTGCGACTTCCTAGTGGAGGCAAAACGCAAATTCATATAGCTAACTAACAATAACGAACGAAAATAAGAAAGGCAAATCCATTTCAACTGCAAGATGAAAAAGAAAGTTCAAATTTTCACATTTAATGTAGTGAACTTGTACTTTGTTGATTTCCGCTTACCGAAGCACTTTCAGTTGGCCGTCGGTAAAATCTGGAACATGGATTCTGGAACATCCCGGAACATCCCATTATGGACAACGTCGGGATAATTCCTGGCCTGGCTCGCTGAAAACCATTAGAGAACCAATACATTATTCTGAATAAGCAATTTACAATTAAAATTTTTGCCTCCGATGTTAAACATACCACAGTATAAAATCTTTTTATGGGGCAAATAAAGTAACTTTTACAATTAGGCCTCTGCACCCAGTGGATACAGCTGTTTCGACGAAGGTTGTCCGATTGTCGTACAGCCTTTGGGGGCTGGAGGGAGGGGGGGGGGGGGGGGAGAGGGGGCTATTCAAAAATATTTTTATATGGGAAACCTTCTCCCCATGTTCTGGCAAACACTTACTTCTTCATATTGTTAATCAGCAAACCAAACACAACATTTGTTTGTCATTAAAGCAAACCAAGGTAACAAATTAATTTAATTTTCTCATGTTGTTCAGGAGGTTCTTGACAACAGTGCACTGATAGAGAAAGATGGCTCTGCAGCCATATAGGGACGAGCAGTTGAACTATTTCAAGTTTGCTTCCATTGCACTGAATGAATTCCCAGGGGCCTTACGCCAAACTTTCAGATCCATGTGGGACAACAACTTTGGACATCTCCCTGGCTTCCAACCCTGGGATGACTCCGCTGTGGTAAGAAATTTATTTCTCTCTTCAGAGGGCGGTAAAACCAAAGTTCCCACAAACCTCTCTTATGATGAATGGGATTGTACCGCCTTGTTCCAAGCCACTATTTACGCGCGGTCCTTCGCTTTGCCCGACAGCAAAGGTCATCACAGGACACTCAGTGATTTGTACGTGAAGCCCCATAAATTACCTCTTGGAAGTTTCCATGCATCTGTCGTGAGCCCGGGTGGAAACAAGGCCGAAACATTTGCACTTGCGATTGATCAACTTCGACTGTTAAGAAATTCGTTTTGCCACTCATCCAGTTCTGAGACTGACAAACCGACATTTGACCAATACGTGCAATACTCCAAAGATGCATTCAAAGCTCTTGGAGTCAAGACAGGCCCTATTGATGTCATTGGTGGTTTGACTGAGTCGGACTTTCCCACAAAAGAAGTTCGCAAATTGGAGCAGGGTATCAGAGAAGAGACGCGGGCATATATCAAGTTTCTTGAGGGCATGAGTTCAGATATCGAAGAGTTAAGAGCGCTATCAACCGCAATAAAGGGCAAAGTGGAAGGCGCTGTAAGAAAAGAAGAAATCGCCATGATGTTGGAGCAAAAGATCAATGATTTGAAACTAGCGCTAGCTAAAGACAAGCCAGGTAACCAACTAGTTTTACGATACTATACTTATATTGTTGTAGTTTTTGAACTGAATAATACTTTATTTGCCAATCTTGTCGCCAGAGACCGTTTTTCTTTCGGTCAGCACCAAGAACGTAAACTCTGGCCAAGTCCGATTTGAAAGTCCCCATTCACCGCAATCTCGTTCCCAGAGCCTTCCTCCTCCTCTCCTTGACCAGCGGTCGGGAAATGCAAGCGTCTTTATTCTTGGTGCTGATCAAAACTGAAAGATCGCGGCCTCTAGGGACGAAACTTTCGGTCGTGCTGCGCAGACTCAATAGTTATTCCGCTCAAAGCTGAATGGCTGGAAATCGATAATGAGCACTCTGGGCATGACCAAAAAAATCTGAGTCCGCGTTTTGGTGCCGAACAAACGAAAACCGATCTCGGGGACGAGATTTTTTTTTTTTTGGAAAACAAAATTTGTGTCCATACTGAAATGAGACATTTGGAAAATAAACTTAACGGTACAAGAGTTTTTTAAAAATATTTTTTTGTGATGAAATATAATTTGCACGATTTTATTGTATTTTGTCTTTTGAAAGATACGAAACCATCACTACCAAGAACATGTCTTCCTCCAATGGTTCCACACTTCACTGGCCGCCAAAGAGAATGCGATGAAATCACTGGTCACGTGACTTCCGAATCTACCCGAATCGTGTCGATCTGGGGCTCACCAGGTTTTGGAAAAACGTCTGTTGCAACTGCAGTATCACATCGTCTTCACTCTCAGGGATTGCCCGTCTACTTCATCTCCTTACGAGGAGTTCAGTCTCAAGCCGATCTGACATCAAAGCTTCTTAGCTTTTTCAGACACCCTGAGACAAATGATCGACCATCTCAGCGTCTTTCGCTTGATGATGAGCTCTACCAACTTTTGAGCGAACTTTCTGATCTCTTTGTGCTGATTCTTGATAATGCCGATGAATTATTCGGAAGTGGAGTGCCGAAAGAGAAGGAGTATTTCACACATTTCCTTGAAGAAATTCTCAGAAGAACCAAAAAATTGACATTCGTTATAACCACAAGAGAATCGTTTGAATTTCTGAATGTGCAACTCCAAAGCCACCAGGCAGTGAGAATACGGCCATTAGATGAGTCCTCTTCTCAAACCCTTGTTGATGAACTACTCCCAAATGCGACGCCTTCCAGCTGCATACGAATAACACAAATTTGCGGACATGTGCCTTTGGCCATGAAGTTATTGTGTTCCTCCATTTCTGAAGATGATGTTCAACCGAGTCAAGTTCTAGATGACTTTATGGTGTCTTTAGAAAGTAATAATATTGTCGAGATGTTAGACAATCCAGACTATCCCAGTAATCTGAGATTGAAACTCCTGTTTGACTCTTCTTTTCAGAGACTCTCTGTGCAAGAGAAAGAAGCTCTTGTGTCCTTGAGTGTTCTTCCAGAGAGTTTTGATCTAACAGTTGCTGCAGCTGTTCTGGGTATATCACAAACTCTTGTGGCAAAGAGGATATTGCAAAGCCTTCGGAGGAAATCTCTTCTCGACTCAAATTCTAAGTCTGGGTCATTCGTGATGCATCAGCTGCTTCTATCGTTTGCAAGTCAAAGGGGAGAACACGAGATGAGAGAAACAGTTCTTGACGCAAAATCTCGCTTGTGTGCATTTTACATCTCCCGATTCGAGAAGCTAAATGAGCAGTTCTTAACAGCAAATTCAATGTCGGCGTTTATTGAATTCTACGAAGATAGGCAGAGGTATCTTGAAAGTCTAACAGAGGGTTGTCTAGATTCCAAGTTATCTGATGCTGTTTTTCGTTCTTTGATAAAAGCAGAACTGTTTCTGGACAGCCTATTTTGGTGCGAGGGAGAAAACATTGACAAAATTTACGATTCAGCAATTGCAGCAGCCAAGAAAAATGGGCAAAATGTGTCCTACGGACAGTTACTTGTTTCCTTGGCTTTAACTGAAGTAACTTGGGGTTCTGAAGGAAGAACGATGCAGCTGCTCTCTGAAGCGAAAAACACCCTTGACAACGAAGCGTCCTGTTCTTCAGTGTTGGTTGGCGATAAAGGGAAACACTTGTGTTATAGTTGCATCTATCTACTAGTTACTGGCAATACAGAGGACGGAGTTCAATGCTTAGAAGAAGCTCTTTCCCTGATGAATGACACCCACGAGCATAGGATACTTAGAATTATTGCGTGTCAGATCCTTGCAACTTATTATCGCTTCAAAAAGAACTCGTCAAGAACGTCACTGTTCTACAGCAAGGCAGTCCAGGAATGCAGAAGAGCAGGAGACGCACAACTACTTATAATTCCTGCAAAAGAAAACGTAGGAAAAGAAATTGGACAAGAAGAAACGATCCGAAGAAACCCCGACAACTTGCTAAATCCTCCACTAGCATTAGAAATTATTTGTCTTATAAGCGAAGCAACGAAACATTTCGCTGAAGCTGACACCAAGCAATCTGTATGCAACGCTGTGCTAAATATTGTAAGAGAAATAGAAAACCCGCTCCTCCAAAGCTCACTCGGTTTATTTAATTTCCAGCACAATGTCAATAGAATACTACAGAATGTGTTAACCAAACTTGAAGAGGCAGCAAATTTGTCGTCGGCAAGAATCAGCTACCATGAAAAGGCAATCGAACAATGCAAATGTGGCAAAGAGAATTTCCCAAATCGCGAGGAAAACTCACTGACCAGTCCTGCACTGCACCAAGAAGCTCTAGAAAAGAGTTATTCCGACCACGCTTACATTCAATGGAAGATGAATAACTATTCGGAAGCCCTTAAGGCTGAACAACATGCACTTGACATCAGACTTAAAATGTTTGGACAAGAACATTCAAAAACAGCTGACAGCTACTATTTACTCGGCGCCACTCAACATGCTCAAGGCGACTTTGCCTCAGCTCTTCAGTCTAAACAGCGTGCACTTGACATCAGGCGTAAACTGTTTGGAGAAGAACACTCAAGCACAGCTGACAGTTACCATTTACTGGGGATCACAAAACATGCTCAAGGCGACTTTGCTTCAGCTATTCAGTCTACACAGCGTGCGCTTGACATCAGGCGTAAACTGTCTGGAGAAGAACACTTAAGCACAGCTGACAGTTACTATTCACTTGGGGTCATACAACATGCTCAAGGCAACTTTGCTTCAGCTATTCAGTCTAAACAGCGTGCGCTTGACATCAGGCGTAAACTGTTTGGAGAAGAACACTCAAGCACAGCTGACAGTTACCAATCACTCGGGATCACACAACATGTACAAGGGGACTTAAGCTCAGCTATTCAGTCTATACAGCGTGCGCTTGACATCAGGCGTAAACTGTCTGGAGAAGAACACTCAAGCACAGCTGACAGTTACTATTCACTTGGGGTCACACAACATGCTCAAGGCAACTTTGCTTCAGCCATTCAGTCTAAACAGCGTGCGCTTGACATCAGGCGTAAACTGTTTGGAGAAGAACACTCAAGCACAGCTGACAGTTACCATTCCCTCGGGATCACACAACATTCACAAGAAGACTTTGCTTTAGCTAGTCAGTCCACACAGCGTGCGCTTGACATCAGAAGGAAACTGTTTGGAGAAGAGCACGTAAGCACAGCTGACAGTTACTATTCCCTCGGGGTCACACAACACGAGCAAGGCGACCTTTCCTCAGCTATTCAGTCTAAAGAGCGTGCGCTTGACATCAGGCGTAAACTGTTTGGAGAAGAACACTCAAGCACAGCTGACAGTTACCATTCCCTCGGGGTCACACAACACGAACAAGGCGACCTTACCTCACCTGTTCAGTCTACACAGCGTGTGCTTGATATCAGGCGGAAACAGTTTGGAGAAGAACACTCAAGTACAGCTGATAGTTACAGGGAGCTTGGGGTCACACAACATGCACAAGGCGACTTTATTTCAGCTATTCAGTCTAAGCAGCGTGCGCTTGACATCAGGCGAAAACTGTTTGGAGAAGAACACTCAAGCACAGCTGACAGTTACCATTCACTTGGGGACACACAGCATGCACAAGGGGACTTTAGCTCAGCTATTCAGTCTACACAGCGTGCGCTTGACATCAGGCGAAAACTGTTTGGAGAAGAACACTCAAGCACAGCTGACAGTTACTTTTCACTCGGGGTCACACAACACGAACAAGGCGACTTTGCCTCAGCTATTCAGTCTACACAGCGTGCGCTTGACATCAGGCAGAACCTGTTTGGAGAATAACACCCACGCACAGCTGACAGTTACCAATCACTCGGGGTCACACAACATGCACAAGGGGACTTTACCTCAGCTATTCAGTCTACACAGCGTGCGCTTGACATCAGACAGAACGCGCACAAACAGCTGACAGTCACCATTCAATCAATGTTGCACAACGTGTTCCTCTATTCAAGAGGCTGCCCATGATTTTACGCAGAGGTTATAAGCAGTTCTGACAATGGCTACCACATTCAATATGATTTGGTATGATACAGGTATTAGTTGGTAACAGATAGGTATCGGTATCGAAGTCTATAAGTCGATTGATGAAAAGGTTCTTATCGATGACCAATCATTTTGTAGCATTTTCTATCGATTGACAAACGATTTCTAATATCAATTGGCTGACTATGATAGATTGGTATTAATTGTTATTAACAATTTTTAATTGTGAAGAGACGGTTACGTTAATTAACCCCATTGTAGGCTTTCAAGCTTGCAAAATAACAATTTAAAAGTTATCTTTTGTATGAGAATGAAAAAAAAAAAAAATACTAAGCTCTCAACCGATATGCAGCTGTTGTTACAAAAAATGTTGAAAACTATATATATGGGTTATTGACCAAGCGTGAGGTCAAGATGGCGGGATATTGGCCGAGTTCTTTTTTTGTGTGTTAATGGACCGAGACGAAGTCGAGGTCCATAAACCCGCGAAAAGAGAACGAGGCCAATATCCTGCCATCTTGACCGAACAAGCTTGGTCAATAAAGGATTTATTATATGACTTTTTTCGAGCACTGAAAAGAAAGCCAGTTGCATGCACAATCAATGGCGCACGCTAATTTATTTCATTGGTTTAAACGTTTTTTTAAAATGAGTGACTGTCAAATTCTTGAATGAATCGAGACGAAGTAAAACGATGCGACAACAGCGAAATTCACCTCACTTTAGCCCTAAAAAGGATATTGAAATGGCTTAAATTTGCGAATCAACGTTGAATTTGAAGCCTTAAAAGAAGACTGTCCATTCCATACGACCGCCAGCTTTTGATTATTTGACGCTTTGCAGAGTATTTGCTCGCTTCTGGCGCTTTAGTGGTGCAAACCTGCCGTGACATACGAGCTGAATATTGAAATTGTGACTGTCGAAAGCGTTTGGGACTTACCACTACACGGGGAAAGCTTGAACTTTTCTACATCATTCTACATGCTCGACCTACCCTTACTCGACGTGAACGTTAGAGGCTTCGGTGAAAAGATGTTAGGTTCGCCGTGCCGTCCGCTTTCTTTCATTTTTGAAGATGTTACACAAACGACAAGTTTGCAGAGCACTTTATTCTTCAGGTATGTAACTGACTTCAGTCTCTCCCTTTCCGCCAAACAAAGCTAATACCATGTCTTCAAGTCGCTTTGCGTTTTAATTTTTGTATTAGCCGGTTTTTGCGGCGAATAAAATTCACGAAACTCGTTATTTAACATTTGTAATTTAATTTGTTTGCTCTCATTCGCTTCAAGACCTATTTCCTTGTTGTCGGACTTCTTTTCGCTAGAAATAGACAGGAAATCTTTGTGTTATTTCGGAAAATAGTTTCATAGCGAAAATTTACGACGAAAAGCTTTTTCATGATCAACTAGCGACGGTTTAGAAAGTTGTTTCGCTTGCAGGAACACAGCGGGCGATCCCGAGCGGTCAAGATGGCTCCATCTTGACCGCTCGGGTAGCCAATCAGAGCACGACATTCGCTTCATCTTGACCGCTCACGGAGCTAGTCATATAATAAAAATATTTACTAATCGTAGGATAAGAAGTGAGCGAAACAAGAGCTTTCAAGCTTCATAAATAATAATTTAAAAGCCTTTTTTTTGTATGAGAATGTAATTTTTTTTTTTGTGGGATACCTGTGGTATCCCACACTTATGCTATCGGGTTGTAAGTCCGTTAATGCAAATAAGTTATGCAAATTACATTGACCCGGGCCATGTACCCGAATAGAACGTAAACAACCAATAGCTGTGACTCCAAGCAGCTTGTAAAAGTGGAAAAATCGTATAAAATTTCGCTTTAAAATACATCTAACAATATTACGGCGTTCAACAGCGTGTTGAAAGCCGCCGAGTAGCGTTAAAATGTAGAATGTTAAAATTTAGAACTAGGGATAGTTAACACTACATCTGCCCCCGCTGTTATCCTTTTTTTTTTTCTCAGCACATCCGTTACTACAGTCAATTATTTCGCTTGATATTTTGGCTATTCTATTTTCTTAATTGATTTAAAATCAGTTTTCTGTTTGAAACAGTCTTGTGATAATTCAGAAGAAAGCACTAATTTTCTCGTGTTCTGCTCACAAAGCATCACATGTTTCTGGCCTTGTCTTTTTCAAGATCATGGGACGAGGACGTGTCATTTAAAACAAATAAAAATTATGCAAAAATTCTGAAGGATTTCATGTAAGTCACGTAAATTTAATTACACGAACGCGTCCCCAACTTCCTGAGATCATTTTACTTTTTTTGCTATAACGAATGATCTCAGCGAGGATAAACTTTGGTAATAGCCAAACGTTTTAAAACTACCAATTGAGACCAGCTGTCTTCAGATTTTTTGTTTCAATATAATGACCAACTTGACAGCTGAGCTCGAACCGGATGCCAAAAGATTTCTCACCTCTGTCAATGTAAACGCCTGTCGTGAGTTTTAATTAATTATCTCAAGAACTCTTTTGAATTCTCTTTCCTTCTTGGCAAGTCTCAGTACAAATTTTACTTAAATGCCTGAAGACTGATCGAGTCTTTTATCTTTTATTTCTACCACTTGATTTTTTTAATGTTATGATGTTCCAGCTAAGAGCTGAAAGCACTGGATCGACAGCTGGCTAGTTATCCATGTGTGTCTCAAGTGAAAACTTTCTCACTTCTCTGCGAGTTTCAATGCTCGCGGTATCTTTTAAAAACTTTCTTTCCTTAACTCTTTTTGAACTTATCGCAGCTGCTAACTTTATATCTTGGTTGTGGCCTGAGTCTTTCAAACCCCTCGTGTAAAGCTTGATTTGTGTCTGACAAATCTCGATTTCGGATTGAGTCTGTCAATCCTGCGAGCGAACGAGAGCTGCTCGCAACGCGCTAACAAGAGAAATTTCTAGACCAATACGTACTATTCTTGTTTTTGATCATATCAATTGCGTAAGTTTCGGCTTCTAGACCTTGTGATCATGAAATCAAGACAGCTCAAAGGAAACTGTAGCAACGCAACTGCAATCAACGTTTGCAAGCGTCGTTTGTTGACTTGCTGTTATTTGTGCACGTGCTCACGCTTTGGTTTGTCATCATCACCCAATCATCGTTTATCTTGCGTCATCATTGACCAATCACCGTACAGGAAATTTCATCACACCTACCGATACTACTTGCGGTCCCAGTTTGGCCAAGTCGAGATTTTGTCTGGTATACTATATATATACTCTATATACGCGCGGACTACAATGATGCCTCCTCGGGTTTTGGCCTCTGGGCCAAAACCCTGCGGGGGCAATGAAGCAGATATAATCTTCTGAAATCGAGAAAACATCGCAAGCGTTTCATAAACCTGCAACGTAACTCAATGTGAACCTTTCGCTGTAATAATTATACTAAAAAGTATTTTCGTCGCACTGCTAGAAAGTGGACGCAGATTCAGTTCCAAAGACATAACAGCGTTCAATATCATTTTTAACGTTCCACACTTAAAGGTGCAAACAGAATTTAACAGACAAACGTTCCATCTGTTTTATATCTCCCTGAAAAACAATGGTCTATCGCACTCGTAATTAACATTGAGCAGCATTTACACAATCATGCGCCGCAAATTGTGATTCAGAGCTGCTTGCAAAAGTGGGAGTTTGCTTCAAAATAAGCCCAACAACATAATGGTGTTCAACAGAGTATTGAAACATAAATAGTATTTCAAGGTAGAATTGTACGACTTAGCATATTGGAAGCATTTCTGCAACGTCATATTATTTCGACCTTCAGCTGGAGCCAAATTTTACGTGTTCTTATATAAAAGAGAGCGTACAATCTACAATCTATGTACCAGACAAACCAAAGTTGAAAACATTGTATTGTATCTCACACATGTACCCTTTGAGTATCTATTTTTGACTATGTTCTCGACTTATATGCAGCTATTGTTACAAAAAATGAAAACTATATAAATATTATTACTAGATAAGGATTAAGCTAAACAAGAGTTACGAATTGCAATATTGACTATTAAGAAGTCGATTTATACATTATTCTTTATTATATATTTGATAGAAATCTAAGTTGTAAACGTTTTTTTTTTTGTATATTTTTTGCGCCTTTTTCCATTCACGTATTTTACTGAGTAGATCTTTTTCATTATTTCTTGGTTCTTGCGAAATTCTCCAAGCCTTGTTAGTATGTGCAAAGGACCTGAATTTGAACCTGATCAAATTCCAGCTTTTTATAGAAACATAATCTCGTACTGGCAGGAGCTAAACACTATTGTCCCAAAGCAAAAAGAAGATGTGCTCAACCAAATCATTTGGAATAATAGATTTATCAAGATTATTAACGCTTCCGTGTTTTTTCGGAACTGGCATCATGCTGGCACCCAACACCTCTCTTCTCTATTAAGCGAATCCAAGAATAATTTCCTCACGTTTAACAGCTTTCAGCTCAAATACAATATAAAATGCAACTTTGTACAGTATTATGGTCTTTTGTCTGCAATACCCCGTCAGTGGAAAGATCTTTTAAAAGTGTTTGAACCGCAGGGGACCCAAGAGTCCCCGCTGATAATTAAGAAGCTGACGTGTAAAGTAATTTACAACTCGCTAATCATTCAAAAAACCTTTCGCCCTCACCCCACCCCCCCCCCCCCCCCCCCCCCACAGCCGACAAAAGGCTAATAGAGTATGGCTACAACTTAAACAAACGACGCATTATCGTGTTGCGAAGTAAATTAAACTTGGGATTTCCAATATAAAATCATGACAATATACTTAATAGCCTGTTGTACAAAATGAAAAAGATTAATTTGCCGGAGTGTCCCTTTTGTATCAATACTGATCATACTATTCTGCACCTTTTTGTTAATTGCCCCCCCTGGCCAGCTCTTTCTGGTCCGAATGTATAAATTGGTACTATCTTTGTTGTAAGAAAAAGCCTACTTTGACAAAAAATGAAATTATATACGGTGTACTTCACAACATAACTTTTCATCGTGTTTAACCCTCAACCATCTCATTCTCCTTGGTAAATACATCCTCTACAAAAGTGCACTTAACGAAGTAAGATATCAATTCGCGGATTTCATTGCCCTGGTGAAGGAAAATATTGACCTAGAGAGAGATATATATAGCAACACAATCAAATCAAATTTGTTCCTTTACTAAAAAAATGGAAGCACTTAGACTAACACCATACAACTGTAATCTCAAATTATCACGTTACTGCTAAATTCGTTCTACTTCTTTTGTTTACCCGGGCCGTCCTTACTTTTTTATACTACTTATTGTAATGTGATATGCTTGTTTTCAAGTAATGTTAGTATTGTAAGTAATTTTAGTAGTGCAAGTAACGTTAGGATTGTATGTAATGTTTATATTGTAAGTAATGTTGGTATAAGAAGGTCTTTAAAAAGAGAAGTTTCGTAAGCGTCTTCATCTTCGAGTAGTTTGGCCATCAGCTATTTGTTAGATTACGAACAGTCCCTCCCCGCTCTCTTTCAGTTTTTCCTAGTTCGTCCAAAAAAAATAAATGAGTGATTTCCCACGGCTATTTTTCTACTCGCGTTTTTTCGCTTTATGCCATTCTCAATGGACTAAAAAAGGAGGACTGGTCGTAGTGTACTATTTTATTTAGTGCTCCGTGAAACAGAAGGCACGGAATACAACAATAAGCTTTATTTGCGTGACCATGACTACATTTGGTACTGCAAAAGCATTAAAAAGAAAAACGTAACTACATTTATATAAACGAGACTTATACTAATCGTAATTATGTAACAATGAAAAAGCAATTACCTTACATCAGTTTGATTTGGTAAAAGAGTGTTACTTAAATATAAGCAAGTTGGGAGATTGGGCCGAGTGATGGCGGAGTAGGAACACGCTAAAAGCCGTCCGCCTTCAAATGGCCGAAAAGCTGTCTAGCCTTATAAGAAAACGCAGAAATAGACCGTCCAAAAGTTCTGGAGACGAGACCTCGCCTTTGCACGAAGCAAAAAAAATCAAGGATCTAGCAGAAACATCAGACGAGAACACGAGCAGCGACCACGAGACAAACGACGCAGACGACGAAATCATGGAGGCTCTCAGCAAAATCGAACAATTTGGAGAACAACTGAACTCCATCATCGCGAGACTGAGCAAGCTCGATTCAATCGAAAGCTCCGTCAGAAATATAGAAACCAATTTGGCGAACCTCAAGGCAAGAACCGCCAAGCTTGAGGAGTTTGAAGCCACGACTAAGAACGATATAGCAGAATTAAAGAAGTCTTGCAGCTTCAATGGCGACAAGTGTAAGGAACATCGAGATGCGTTAAAGAAGCAGATGGAGGAGCAAACTAAACGAATAACCTCTCTGATTGAGAGCGAGAGAAAGCTCACCGACCAAATAAACGACATCAACTCCAAGAACCTCTACCTGGAAGCATATTCCAGGAGGGAAAATATAAAATTTTTCAACATCCCAGAAGTACGAGAAGAAGATACTGAAGAAGTGCTACGAAATTTTATGGAACGAGATCTTGGCTACCGCAACGCTCGCAGCGTTGAAATCCAACGTGTACACCGTCTAACGAGCCGACGAAATCGCGACACAGCTCCACGTCCTATAATTGCCAGACTTCTTCGATATAAAGATGTCGAGGAAATTTTCTCCTTAGGCCGACGACTAGAAGAGACTGATATCCAAATGTTTCGCGATCTTCCATTGGAAATCATCAAGCGTCGGAAAGATCAAATGGCAGTTTTCAAGGAAGCACGACGACAAGGCATGAGGGCATCTTTCAGCAAGAGCCAGCCCGACAAGTTGTTTATCAATGGCAAATTCTGGCCTCCAGGCAAGCGTCTAGATGCAGCAGAAGAAGCAGATGAGTAACTGTGTTTAATAATTATACCTCAAAACCTTACTTTCTCTATTATAAAAATCTTAGGTGGCGGGCGGCTTAGCTGTCCGACAACAATTACTCGATCCGGTTTTTCACTTTTCGTGCCCGCTAGTCACTTGAACCCCAAACTGATAAGGATTTTTTATATTCTTGTTTATGCTTTGTTTTTTTGATTAGTTGCTTAAATACTCGCGCTTTAGTATGTTTATATGTAATCGTTTGCGTTTTCGTGTCACCAGCTTCCTCTTTGTATTATTACAATGCTGTTCTGTCGACTCCAGTATGCATCGCTATATAAACTACTTCGCTAAAAATATTCTTAGATTTTTCTTCTTTCAAAGCTTAAAAAATACAATTTCTGAACCGTATGCAAAACATTTCCGTCTGGCCATAATGCTGTTATCGTCGAATAATCAAGCAGTGCAGTTATCCATTGTATCTCCTATTATTTCAATACAAAACAGTTAACAATACTATCACGGTAGCTTCTCTCAATGTACGGGGCCTTGGGAATAACGCTAAAAGAAGAGAAACTTTTAATTGGCTCAGATCTAAAAAATATTCGATTTACATGTTGCAAGAAGTACATTGTTCGCAAGAAAATTCTCACCTATGGGCTACTGAATGGGGGTACAAAAGCTTTTTTAGCTCTTTTTCCAGCAGCAAAGGTGGCGTAAGTATTCTTTTTAATAACAACTTCGATCTTCAAATTATGAAAACCTATATCGATGATTCGGGGCGCTTTATCTTGTGTGATTTAAAATCAAATGGAAAGAGTATAACCTTAACAAATATTTACGCCCCAAACGAAGATGATCCTGCTTTCTTTAAAAATCTCCTTGATCACCTTCAAGATTTTGAAGGAGACGAAATCATCATCGGAGGCGATTTCAATCTCGTTCTTGATGTAGAAAAAGATAAAAAAGGTGGCCTGCCCAAAACACATCACAACGCGCAAAAAACTATCCTTGAGATATGTGATAACCTCGATCTTGTTGATGCCTGGAGAATATTGAACCCTGGAGAAAAAAGGTATACTTGGCGCCAAACACAGCCTACTGTCCACTGTAGACTAGATTTCTTCTTAACAAGTCAGAGTTTGCTAGGCAACATTATCTCCGCAAACATTCTACCGGGTTTTAAGACAGACCATTCAATGATCACATTAAATATATCTCTTCACTCAAACCCAAGAGGGCCTGGTTTTTGGAAACTCAACACATCCCTTTTGGCCGATAAGGATTACGTTGATTTGATAAAGTTAACTATCCATGAAACACAAAACGAATACGAACACGATGAATCAATAAACCCTGCGCTTCTTTGGGATATGATCAAACTTAAAACCCGGGAGAAATCTATTAGCTTCGCTGCTGCCAAAAAGCGCAAAACTTTGCATAAACAGCACGAGTTAGAAGAAAAAATTGCCTTACTTGAAAAAGAACTGGAACAGCCGGCTGCCGTCAGCGAAATGCAAAACGCAAATAAAACAGAACAACTAGAGTTATTCAAAAGTGAATTAGAAGAGATTATCAAAGTACGTACCCAAGGGGCAATCTTGAGATGTAAAATTAAATGGTACAATGAAGGCGAAAAAAACACAAAATATTTTCTTAATCTTGAGAAAAGACACTTCAAACTGAGTACAATAAGCCAGCTTAAAATCGCTGATCAAGAATTTGTCACATCAGACAAAGAAATCCTTGTTGAATGTGAAACCTTTTATAAAAAACTTTACACATCCCAAAAAAATGCGATACCGATAGAAAACGATCTTTTTCAACTTGAGAATGACACGGTTCTTGACAACAACGAGGCAATGAGTTGCGAAGGACACTTAACAGAACAAGAGTGCCTAAAAGCTCTAAGAAGCATGGATCGGGAGAAAACCCCTGGAACCGATGGACTCCCGGCTGAGTTCTATAAAATTTTTTGGAAAGACTTGTCTCCTCTTCTAATAAGTGCACTAAACTATTCACACGATAAGGGAAGCCTTTCGATTACACAGAGACGCGGAATCATTAAACTCATACCAAAAAAAGACGCAGAACCGCATTTAATTAAAAACTGGCGGCCACTAACTCTTCTTAACTGCGACTACAAAATAGCTGCAAAAGCTATCGCAAACCGAATAAAATCTGTTATCCCAAAACTTATTAATAACGACCAGACCGGTTTTCTAAAAGGACGATTTATTGGAGAAAACATTAGATTGATAGATAACATTATGAACTACGCTTCTCAAAAAAACATCCCAGGGCTATTGCTTTTTATAGATTTTGAAAAGGCCTTCGACTCGCTAGAATGGTCTTTCATTGAGCGCACGCTCCAGTATTTTGGTTTTGGCTCTTCCTTGATAAGCTGGTTTCAAACATTTTACAAGAACATCGAAAGCTGTGTCCTAAACAATGGCTGGACGAGTTGTTTTTTTCAACTACAAAGAGGTGTTAGGCAAGGTTGCCCTCTTTCTCCATACCTATTTATATTATCTGCTGAAATCTTAGCTAAAGCAACCAGATCGAACAAGAACATTAAAGGTATATCTGTAAACAACTCAGAAATTAAAATTAGCCAGTATGCAGATGACACAACCTTCATTCTTAACGGCACACGCGAGTCATTATCCGCCACACTGCAGACGATAGAAACTTTCGGCAGTATGTCTGGCCTTAGACTCAACAGCAAAAAGACCGAAGCCCTATGGATTGGATCAATGGCGGGAAATAAGGAAAAACTTTTTCCCGAGAAGAACTTTAAATGGCCAGAAAATAAAGTAAAGATCCTTGGTGTCTGGCTTTCTACCGATCCCAATATCACATTAAATATAAATTATAGAGAAAAAGCGGACAAAATTAAAAACATCTTAAGCAATTGGAAATATCGCAGGCTAACGTTACTCGGCAAAATCCAAGTTATTAAAAGCTTAGCAGCAGCTCAACTTACGTATATTTTAGCTCCGCTGGCGACAAATCACAAAGCTATCAAAGAAATAAACAATCTTTTCTACAGCTTTCTTTGGGACAATAAGGGCGATAAGATTAAGCGAAGTGTCATGATAAATGACTATAAAAACGGAGGGTTAAAAATGGTTGACATTGCTCTGTTTACCAAATCGCTCAAGACTGCTTGGATTAAAAAATACCTTGACGATTCTAACCGCGGAAAATGGAAAGATTTTTTTGAACTTGAACTTAGGAAATATGGCGGCAAACTAGTCTTCACATGTAATTTAAACAAGCTTGACACTTCAAACTTGATATCGGTCCAAGACCCCTTTCTACAAGAAATTTTAGAAATATGGTCAGAGGTTAACTTTGATGATAAAATCGAAACCGAGCAGCAATTTCGTGAACAACACATATGGCATAATTCGCTAATTAGGATCGAAAACAAACCGGTCTTCTACAAACACCTTTTCCTGCATGGAATCACTAAGGTAGCCCAGTTCATGACGGACTCGCATGGTTTTCTCCCCCTTGCAGATTTTATCAGAACTTACAATATACGAATACAACCCATTAAGTATTTCGGCCTTATTTCAGCCCTTCGGCATCATTACAACACTTACAACACTAACTTTCTTGGTAAAGAACCTAGTAGCACGGACACTCCCGATACCTTCTCGGAGTCTTTTATTAAGAACGAAAAAGCGAACAGAGTTGTATACCAGAAGCTCCTCTCTTCCAAAAGCACCGTTCCTTTAAAAAGCCAAGAGAAATGGAACGACAACATTAAATCTGATGAAAGACGCTCTGCTGACTGGACTAGCGCCTACTGCCTGGCAGCCAGGTGCACAAAAAGCACAAAACTCGTAAACTTTCAATTTAGATTCCTTCACCGTATTTTACCAACGAACCTTTTCCTAACAAAAATTGATATAAAACAGGACCCGAACTGCTCTTTTTGTACCAATCATCCTGAAAACCTGATCCACCTCTTCTGGAACTGTACAATAGTAGCCACCTTTTGGGAAAATTTGACTGAAAAACTTAAACAGGTCAATCTAATGACGATAGACTATTCAAAACACACCGCTATATATCTGGGTCTGAAACCGGACACCTCTAAGTTCTCACTTCAACTAAATTTCTGCTTTTTACTGGCTAGATATTATATATGGTGCTGCAGGGTCAGCAAGAGGATCCCGATTTTAACAACTTTTCTCGTGTCCCTAAAATCGCAGTTTCGCATAGAGTCCAACAACCTCGATGCAGTTTCTAAGAAATGGAATCCTCTACTTCCACTTCTCAACATCACGTCGGCTCGGGTACCATAAAAGTCATCTATCTACCTTCTGCAAGCGAACCAAGACCAAGTGCAATTGAGAGTTACCACCACCATTTTTTATTTAAATTTCTTATCTCGCAAACCTTTCTGCACTGCTAAATTATTTATTTATTTATATATCTCTATTTATTGACTATATTTATGATAAGTTTTTAATTATTAGTCATTGGTAGAGGAGTCGCCTTTTAGGTATTTCAATGTAAGTAATTATGTAGTGTTTTTATTGTAAGTAGTGCATCGTAAGTAGAGTACTGTTAACGTTGTATTGTAAGTAGCGCCCCTGTGTAAGTAGTGTAAGCGATGTAGTTAAATGTAAGTTTCAATGTAATGTAACTTGTATGCGTCCTGCAATCAATAAAAAAAATAAAATAAAAAAAAAAAAAATATAAGCAAGTTAAAATGAATTTTGTTAATTGAACATTGACAAGATAATTTGCAGAATTCATTAATTCTGTGGTGGCTTGTGTAGGAGGCAAAAAATCCCCGTTTAAAAACCTAGGGATTTAAGAACCTTCTGGCAGAAATTTGCTTTTTTAAATATCCCAAAATATAAGAAACTGTTTAGCCAAACAAATTCCAACAGGTTCTCATATGAGGGGTTTAACTATTTAATTGATATATTTTTTTTACCAAAAACCAAAAAGGTGATCGAGAGTTTAGAAAATTGAATTGTTGTTGGACTTTTGGCAACATGGGTACATTAATAGTGAATAACAGACCAGATTTTATACTATTTTCTGATAATCAACAACAGCGTCTACTCTGTAGAAATTAAGAACCTAATATCATGGGTGACAAATTACTCCTTAATTTTGGCGCGAAATTTTAGCGCTAATTTATAAGTTCACATGTGAAATTACAAAATTGCCATGACAACGTTTCCCATGTCTCAGTGCCAAGATGGCGTACAGGATTTTAGAAGATGATTTATAGATTAAACTTTGCACATTTTACTTGAATTTCACCTTGGCCAGTTTGTTTGGTCGTCTTATAAACTTTTAGCGATAACGTGAATGGCATTGAGCGGATTCTTGAGCATTTTACACGGGCGTCGTTTCCAGCCGTTTCGTTCATGACGATACAATAAACAAGTTAAAAAACTAAGCGTAATTTGTCACCCATGATATTAAAAGGTAACCAAATGGTATACTCGTGAAATTAGGAAATAATTTCAATTGCGTTTTGTCAAAATTCGAATAATTTCCCTCGCCTGAAGGCTCGGGAAATTATTAGATTTTGACAAAACGCACTTGAAATTATTTCCTAATTTCACTCGTCACCATTTGATTACCCATACTAATTAAGAACCTACTTAGCCTAAGGGACGGTCCATTAGAAAAGTGATGGGGGGGGGGGGGGTGGGTGGGGGTGGGGAATAACCAAAAAAAAATTCATGCAGGGCAAAATGTCCGAAAAAAAAATTCATGCAAGGAAAAACCGAAAGAAAAAAATTCATGCACAAGATGGGCCTTATGTTGACATTAAACCAGAATTGTAATTTTTCTCG